>JAAGEH010000030.1:44383945-44591201 GCA_011751065.1 Lasiurus cinereus
AAACAAAACAAAACAAAACAAAACAAAACAAAACAAAACAAAACAAACAAAAAACTGTGAGGTAGGGACTAGCCATGGAGAAGGAGAAAACAAGAAAGGTCAGATTCCAAGGAAACCAAGAGAAGGGCTTCCAAGAAGAGAAAGAGGTAATCACACCAAATGCTACTGAGAAGTTATGAAAGGCTAAAAAATAAGAAAGGACTGACTGCAAGTGGATAGAGTGCACTGCCAAAAAAAGACAGATTATTTTGGGTGAAGGGGCAAAAATGGGAAAGGATAAATGAAGTTATTAAAGACAATTCTTTCTAAACTTTTATAGGAGTAGAGAAATAGTACAAAAGCATGAGGGAGATGTGGGCCCTAGGCAGAATTTTTAAAAGATGGTAAACATTAAAAATATATGCCAATGGGAAAAAAATCAAAGGAGAATATATAATTGACCATGTAAAAGAAAAGCGGAAATCTCAAAATCTAATCTGTACTCATGCAAGAAAACTAGGATGTTAATTAATTTTATATGGAATTTGTGGCATGGTGTGCACAGCTATCTTGCCAAACATTATTCTGGATGGTTTTGACTATGATTAATATTTAAATCAATAAACTGAATTAAGCAAACTGTTCTCTAATGTAGGTAGGCCTCATCCAATCATTTGAAGGCAAAGAAAGAACAAAAAGGCTGATGAAGTAAGAGAGTATTCCTCCTGAGTGGCTTAGAACTGAGATATCAACTTTTCTCTGTCTTCAGACTCAAACTGAAACATCAGGATTTCTAAGCTTTTCCTGGGTCTCTAGCCTGTCAACCTTCTAACTGGAACTGTGCCATCAGTTCCTCTGGTTCTTAGGCCTTCAGAGTAGGAATGGAACTACATCATTGACTCTTTGGGACTTGTCAGCCTCCATAATTACATGAGCCAATACCTTATTTTACAAACACATACATACGCACACTATTGGGTCTGTTTCTCTGGAGACCTCTGCTGAAAACAACTAGGATCCAGAGGACAAGTCTTCAAATTCTCCTAAGTTAATTATTGGGCTTTGACTACTTAAGCTCAGCTGACCATCAGAAAAGATAAGATTAAAAACTGGCAGGAGCTCTTGTCAGTTTTCTCAGTGGTTAGAATATCTGCCTACACACTAGAGGGTCACCAATTCTATTCCTGGTCAAGAGCACATACCTCAGTTCTAGTTTGACCAACCCCATTGGGGCACATGCCAGAGGCAAACCATCAATGTGTCTCTTTCACATCTATGTTTCTCTGTCACTCTCCTGGCCTCCTCCCTCCCTTTTACTCTCTAGAAATTAATGGAAAAAAATACCCTCATGAAAGGATTTAAAAATCAAACACACCAAAACAAACAAACAAACAAACAAACAAACAAAAAAACCTGGCAGGAGTGATGATTTTTTGTGTTGCTCTCACTTTGAAACATTTCTAAACTAACAGAGAAGTGTTCCAAAGAACATCCTCAAAAACAAATATATAGGAGAGTGGACTTGGCCTTCAGTGCTTCCCTTTGAGCCTCTTTGAAGTAAGTGTCCGAGCAGTTGCCCAGAAATTATAAGCAGGGACGATGTCAGCACTCAGAAATCCATCTTAGTAGGACCTCTAAGAAAACTATTGCTATATGGCAGGTTTGTTTTTTTTTCTTCTTTTACATTTTGCTTTTCTCTCCTATTTTTTTCTAGATTGAGTTTTCAAATTTATCTATAGTAGATAATATTTGTATGATTACAAAACAAATCACAGCCATTTATTAAACTTAGAACCAACTGAAATACCAATATTATACTATCATTCATCTACCTATAATACTTGACTAGTTTAACCTTCAGAATAAAGTTCTGAATATGGAATTCTAAGACTCAATAGGTAGCAATACATAGTTTTCTTCTTAAATTAATTTTATTAGTTTATTTTTCTTTCTTCAGTCTTTATTTTATTTTATTTTATTTTATTTTATTTTATTTTATTTTATTTTATTTTATTTTTCAGAAAACATTCCCAAGATGCTGTTATTCTAAATCTTAAGCAGCAGTAGAATATTTCTTTGTTGTTTGTTTATGGTTTCTATTTGTGTAACTTCTTCAGTGGTTGATACACTATCACAGTTGTTCTGTGAGCATGTTTGACTTTTGATTTTTGTTTTAGTTTTAATCAATGGAGAAAAAGTGACCAAAGACTATCTTCCCATGATGAATAGAACTCATGGGAGAAGTTGAATGGAAGAAGTCATTTTAGAAACTTTTCTGGATATGTTGCAATTTAATTCAACGTTACTAGAATCTGTGCATTTGTTTTTAATTTACATAAATAACATTTGGAGTATCTAGTTCTGTATCTTTCATATTTAACTGAGCACTTTGTTTTTAACCTCCACTGTCATTGCTATGTTTTATGTAATTACCACTAAGTATACCAGATTATTTGCATAAAAGGGTCTTGTAGAGAGGGTGACATTTGGAACTGAAAAGATTTGATTATAATATTTATTTGTTATTTAGTAATTATCTGTGTTAATATTTTAAAATAGAATATAGGTGCCACTGCTGCATAGTAACACTCCATTAGCAGATGGAAGACAGATTAGGTAGCTTTAGAGATTTAATTTAATAGATAATGTTCATCTAATTTAAAAAATAATATTCATTGACAAAGAAACCAATTTAGTGATATTATTCAACAGGTTCAATTAACTTTATAAAGATGAATCATCTTGATCCATTTCTATAAAATGAGTAAATACGCTGCCATGAATAGTTTTTTCTCCATGCACTGAAAAATAGTGCCAAAGTTGTAACCTCATACTCACCATAAATAATGCTTAAATGATGCTGTAATTTTTGCAATCTGGGGCTATTCACAGATGAATTATTCCGCTAAAACTGATATCTCTACTAGCATAGTTGTGCCTCATTATCTCATTCCAAGATGAATGAAAGGGAGGAAAAATGTTAAGCTGATTCATATTGTTGCCACAGTTAAATTGTTCTCTAATCAATTGCAATGTTGTTTGGTAAACAAATATTTTGCAATAACCTCAAATTTGTTTTAAATGCAAGAAGTTCCATAAAAAAAGAATAGTATTTTTTCTTTGAGATATATTTTATTACACTGTTAAATCATCTTCTAGAAGAAATTATATTGTTATATTAAATAATAATAAAATGGAAGCATACTACATGTATTTATGTCTGCTTTGGGGTATAAAATAAAACATTTTGTAAGTTCATCCAACATGCACATTCTAGATTTAAAGTAAAAGCTTTATTCCAGACTTTAGAAATACAACAGGAATACAGTATTTAATTTAAAAAAGCTTTAAAAGATTCATATAACTGAAAATGATCATAGGTCATGGCGATATGTTAATAACATCTTCTTCTCTGGGGCATAAAATCATTCTCTGACTCTTTGGGATTTAATTCTTAGGCACTGCCTGGACCATTATAAAAACTCACAGACAGGCAGGATGCTCGACTGACTGACCCACAATCAATACATACTGATTACACATTTGCCTAATGCATGGCTCCTATTTAGATCTCTTCAGGAAACTTAATTTGCTATTAAACAAGTATATTTTGCTTAATTTTAGAAACTGATACTGAAAACATAAGACATGAATGACTAACCCAGAAATTGTGTTACTAGGAATCATCATCATCTTCTTGGTCTACTGACAGTCTCTTCAATGTCCTCCCACATCTATTCTTTGTCACTTCTAATCTGCTCTCAAAGTGCAGTCAGAGTAATCTTTTAAACACCTGAAATATGATTTTGTTCTGCTTAAAACTTTTTGCTTGTTTCCCACTGTCCTTTGCAGAAAGGCCAGAGTACATAGCAAGGCTTGTAAGGCATTGCTCCTTTTCACCCACTCCTGGCTCATCACCTCTTCTTTTTCTTCCAGGTTAAGCCTTCTTTAACTGCCAACAAAGCACAATGTTCCTTCCTCAAGGTCTGTAACTTTTATTCATTTCTCTTATCTCAGTCTAAATGAGGCATTCTCAGTGAACCCTTCCATATTTCTCCTCACTAGCTTAAATAGCCTTCTCATACACAAACTCACTTCCCTGCACACTGCCACCTCCTCACTGATCACTACTAGAATGTATAATATCCATCTCCCCACCTCCTGCAAACCACATTCATCCAAAGGGATGTGCTCATCATTCACTCTAGTATTCTAGACAGGTATGTGACACATTAAAGGCACAAAATAAATATTTTAAAATAAATTACATAATTTTAAACAAATCTTAATTTTACTTTCATATCTTTGCTTATTTAATTGTCTCATGCATTTGCTTATATGTTCTAATATGTATTGCATACATAGACACTAGATGGCATTTGCTTTATGATTTTACCCTTATTCCATATAGGCTATGACACTCATAGAATGCTACTTTTGACCTTGTATCTCAGGTTCTCTTTTTTTCCAAGCATTGGATTTTTGGAGAGAAAGAATTACATAGAATTTATCTTTATGTCCCCTTGATATAGCTCACAAAAATAGAAAAATAAGAAACACTTAAATTAAAATAGGAAATGTTGTAGAAGAAAATTCTAGCATAGTCTAATGGCCTCAAAACATTTATATACCATCCAATTTGACCAAATTCCCTGTTATGTAGAAATAAGTATCTGATTTACCAAATAACTGAGCATTGAGTACAGTTTGCTTAAAAGGTAAACTGCTCTTCTCTGGCCCATTTTAGAAAAATGAATATTCTGAACATAGTTCATCAGAAAAGAAAAAAAAATACCATAAAATGGTACACTGAGACTGACCTCAGTCAGTCTAGGATATTTGTTTTGGATGCCAAAAACAAAAATATCAAAATACCAAGCATTAAAATGGACCACCTGGACCTTTGATGTTTTGTGTGTTTTTTAAAGACTATATTTTTAGAGCAGTTTTAGGTTTACAAAAAAAATTGAGAGGAAGGTACAAAGATTTTTCATGTTCTCCTGCCCTCACTCATGCAAAGCCTCCTCCATTATTAACATTGGTCACCAGAATGATACATTTGGTGCCAACTATGAACCTACACATCATACTCATCTAAAGTCCACAGTTTACTTCTGGTGTTGTACATCCTATCTAATAAAAGAATAATATGCAAATTGATCATCACTCCAACACACAAGATGACTGTCTTCATGTGATCAAAGATGGCTGCCCCCATGTGGACAAAAGATGGCCACAACAAGATGGCTGGTAGAGGAGGGCAGTTGTGGGTAATCAGGCCAGCAAAGGAGGGTAGGTGGGGGAGACCCAGGCCTGCAGGGAAGGGCAATTGGGGTGATCAGGCCAACAGAGGAGGGTAGTTGGGAGGGACCAGACCTGAAGGGGAGAGCAGTTGTGAGGGACCAGGCCTGCAGAGAGGGCCAGTTGGGAGCAATCAGGCCAGCAGGTGAGAGCAGTTAGGGGTGAACAGGCTAGCAGAGGAGGGCGGTTAGGGGCAATAGAACCAGCAGTGGAGCAGTTAGGCTTCTATAAGGCTGGAAGGGGAGTGGTTGGCAGGCAGAAGTGGTTAGGGACAATCTGGCAGGCAGGCAAGTGAGTGGTTGGGATCTAGCATTTCTGGATTATGAGAAGGATGTCCCTCAAGGGGTCCCAGATTGGAGAGGTGCAGGCTGGGCTGAGGGAAACTCATACCCCTGTTCATGAATTTTTGTGCACTGGGCCTCTAGTATTGTATAATGACATATAACCAACATTATCATATTGTACAGAGTGTTTTCACTGCTCTAAAAATCCAGTGTCCTACCTATTCATCTTTCTCTGTTCTTATTCTTGGCAATTACTGATTTTTAATTTAATTTAATTTATTTTATTTTATTGTCTCCATACTTTCATCGTTTCCACAGTGTTATATAGTTGGTATCATACAATATGTAGCCTTTCAGACTGACTTCTTTCATTTAATAATATGCATTTAAGATCCCTCCATGTCTTTTCACAGCTTAATAAATAATTGTTAATGCTGAATAATATTCCATTGTCTGGATGTGCCAAGTTTATGTATCCACTCACCTACTGATGTCCTTCCTAGTCTAGGAAATTATGGGTAAAGCTGATATATAAATTTTTGTGCAAGTTTTTATCTGGGCATTAAGTTTTCAACTCCTTTGGGTTAAAAACCAAGGAGCACATCTGATGGATCACAGTCTCACAGCTTTCAATGTTTAAACCAAAAAAGGTATGTTCTGAACAGATGTTTAGCACAGCAGAAGATGTTACTTGTGATTACTCAGAAAATTCAAGAATTATATGTTTTAAAAGATTTTTTTTATTTTCAAAAAGTAAGTTTTTAAGATTTAATAAAATACATTATACAAAGATATGTATTAATCTTATAAATAAATATTAATATACAGCTAAAGTATGAGTTGATTATAATATTCCAATATATGTCATAGAGAGAGATTCACATATGAGGTCCTTAGCAACTTCCTTTAAGGGGACTGCTCAGAGGTAGGTCTTTAATTTTATTCTTAAATGAAACATTAATTTAAAAAAATTCTGGTTTATTTCTTTTATTGTAGAAAAAAATTAATCGACTATTCATCTATTTTTAAACCAGAAATTTACATTTTAATAGGAAAAATAATGATCGCCCTTTTGTTCATTGTTAGGCATATTCCTTTATAAATAAACAACTAAACTGAGAAAAGGTAAAATGGACACAAAAGTTTTTCCTTTTCCAAGTATATTTTATTTGAAAAAATATGGACATACTTGTTACAAATCTAGTTCTTCAACCTTGTACTACCCTGGCAATTTATTTTTATTATGCATTACTAAGCTGAGATAGAACTGTGAGAAATGCATGCTTCTATTTAGCCTTTAAAGACAAACATGTCTACTTAATAAATAGGCGGTCCAGCTTTGGATCAATGAACTAGGAGCCAGGATTCCTACAATTAATTCATGAATCTTTGACTGATTTTCCATAGATCTGGGAAGAGCCACTTAAGTTCTTTATATCTTCACTTTGCAATGTGAATAATAACAGAGCATATGCATTACTGGACTCTGTGAATTTAATTCTTTGCAAAAGCATTTTAAAATACTTTGATGAGAAGTACTATATTAAAGCAAATTACTGTTATTCATTTAGATGATTGTAAACAAAGGAAAGTATGAGCTCATTGTATGCTAGAGAAAGGATATAGAAAATTATTAGTGTAGTTAGATTTCTCAAAGTAAAAATATTTCATTCTATAGAATGTCCCTGATAGAGATATGACAGCTCCTACTTAATATGCTTGCACAAGCAACACTATATTGATTTAACAGGTAATTTGATTTTCTGAGTGAAACAATAAAAAATTACATTCCCTTTCATAGTATTTGATATCTTACAAAAATTCATTTTCAAATATCCTTCATGTTGTAGCTTTTAAACTCCAGAGAGGCAACAGGTTTATTAATTTTATAATTTAGTATAATTTCAACATCAGTCCTCCCATTGATTCAGTAAATAAACAATGTCATGTGTATTTTAAGAAAATGTTTAGTTATTAATTGTAAAGTTTTGTCTAGTAAGATAATGTTCATTATTATGTCTTTTCTAATGAAATTTTTCAAATATAACTTTTGAGCTCTACTTCCTCTCTCCTGGCCATTAACTTAACGAGGATATTTTTATACTTTGTAAATGAAGTCCTTATGCAAAATCAAGCTTAACTTTCCTCTGTCTTATTGAGAACATGTATCCTCACTTCCAAAGACTACAAGCCATCACTGATGTGCTGGCATTATTTCCCTTAAAAGCAACCAGAAACCTCTTGCTTTAGCCAAGCACAATCACTGATCAGAGGGTTCTCTTAAATTGACTTGTCATCAGAGAAAACCTCATTTTCTTTCTTCCTTCCTCTCTTTCTCCTCAATGAAGAGGCCATTGATGGAAATAGGAATATTCACAAATGGAGTTGAGAATTTCTCCTTGGCCTTTTAAAGAAGCTACATTTAATGCAAGTTCCCAAAACATTGAATTTCACAAAAGACCAGGTGCCTTAAACTAGAAAATCAAGAAACTGCAGAAAATACTATTATTATTTTTCAAAGAAACAATGTCTTCAAATGTGAGAAAATTGTAAGATTTATAATAATGATTCATTGAAAGTTTACTACTCAGTGGTTTTATTTTCCTTCTAGAATGGTCATTAGTTATAATCTATAGTGTTCAGGTTAGGTGATATAGATGTGGTCTGATTATATTGGATAATATACATAGACCTAGAACAGATTTGGAGTTGCTTGAGAAATCTAAAACAAAAACAAAAACAAAAAAGCCACACAAACAAACAAACAACAACAACAAAAATAATACCACAAAAATAAAAGACAACAATACCAAAAATGAAACTTTGATTGGTTGAGATAAAATGAGAACACTGATTTTAGAAGAATAGATTTAAGATTTAAGGACAAATTTTATTAAGTGGACCCCTATGAAAAAACAAGAAATGATCAAAACAATATGCTTTGATATATATTCCACCCTTTCCATACTTCAGACTAAGTATAGAACTTCTTTCATAAGGGTCAAGATTTTCATGTCTTATTCACTGCTATAAGCGCCTAGAACATTGTCTAACACAAAAAGCTCGTTCCAATATTACATAATGAGTGAATTAAAGAGTGATTCTTACTAATCTCCAATATCTGAATGAGTAAAATGTTTCCTTAACCAAGTTTATTTTTACTACGTACTACTCTGGTCCACATATAATTTGAATAACTGTAAGTGATGCTCTAGATATTTCTTGGCGGTAGTTTAACTAGATAATTTCCTATTGAAATTTGTTACTTTATAAATGACTGTTTCAAAGTCCTACACCAAGAATTTCACTGTCATCTATATTTTTTCCTCTGAATAATTGCTTTTTTTTCTCTTTAAAATTTTGCTCTTGCCTGGAAAAAAAATTTAGCATATAGGTTTTCTGATTATCTTTGGATTCTCACATTTAATGGTTCTTTGATCTTTTGTGATACCTCTATTTGCTATTTTACATGGCTGAAATCCCCACTTACTTGAAAACTACCGAGGACAACTAAAAAATAATATTCCACTAATGTCTACTCTTTTCTAACATACAAGTCTATAACTTGTATATAGATATATGCTCATCTATTTAATCAATATTTTAATTTAATTAGATCCCATAGCTGGGAAGAAATAGAAAAGTGAAGAAAATTGATAGAAAATAATGAAGAATAAACTATAAAGCATGCATTGTTATACTTTCATGAATTAGATTCCCACTATTGACATTTTCATATAAACTTCTTTCATTTGTCTTATCAACTTAGCAGTTGAAAATTGATTCTTTGCTTGCTTGCAAAGACAGAGGGAAAGCAAGATGGCAGCTAACCCCTTTTCTTATTGGAAGTAGGTGGGATCGGATAAATATCATCATAAATATTCAGTATTGTTATCAAAGAAAATAAGAGAAATATTTTTGTTGAAGTCCCAGATTATAGTAAATGAATGATGGTAATTTTCTGGGCCTTAGTTTTCCCATTTACATTAGTGATGAAAATGATGTCAGTACTATTATAACACAAAAAATCAATATATATATTCTTTTTTTATTTTTTTATATTTTATTGATTTTTTACAGAGAGGAAGGGAGAGAGATAGAAAGTCAGAAACATCGATGAGAGAGAGACACTGATCAGCCGCCTCCTGCACGCCCCAC
Source organism: Lasiurus cinereus (assembly GCA_011751065.1). Lineage (NCBI taxonomy): Eukaryota > Metazoa > Chordata > Mammalia > Chiroptera > Vespertilionidae > Lasiurus > Lasiurus cinereus. The sequence continues at coordinate 44,393,668 of JAAGEH010000030.1, forward strand.
AGTGGAGATGTGCCCGCAAGCAAGGCACATGCCCCCAACCGGAATCAAACCTGGGACCCTTCAGTCCGCAAGCCAACGCTCTATCCACTGATCCAAACAGGTCTCGGCTATATTCTTGAATTCTATCCTGCTATCTACCTCTTCTCAGATTCTATGAGATACCTGCCAGGGGACACAATAATAGTGTTTTTCTGGCCTATGTTACTAAATTCCTGTTTAGCTTGACTATAACAGTCTTAGGTTAGAAATGTTTATTTAAATTAGAGTAACTATAGAAGTCAAGAGCACATTGTGGGAATCAAACCTAACAGGACGAAAAATCCAGGATCTGTTACTCTTTAGCTGATTAACCTTAGTCCTATTAATTTCAGAATCCATTTCCTCTTCAGTAGAGTGAATATACAATATGTTTCACTGAACTATTGAAACGTCTATAATAATAAAGGCATAATATGCAAATTGACTAAATAGCTGAATAGAAGGAAAACCATCCAGATGACCACGCTATGATACCCACTGACACCAGGCCAGCCGAGGTGGTGTGATGTAATTGGTCAGGGACCCAGCCATTGCTCTATGATCACCCTTCAGAGGGAGGCCCCAGCCATCAGCTGGCCAGGCAATTGATCAATTGGGGGCTCCATAATTGCCCCAAAGAGGGAGACCCAGACCACCAACCAGCAGGCTGCAGTGGGTGAGCAGGGCTTCCCTCTGTGGGGGCAATCCATGTAGGGACTCCTGGACTGTGAAAGGGCACAAGATGGGCTGAGGGACCTCCCTTAGTGCATGAATTTCATTCACCAGGCCTCTAGTTAAATATAATAGCAGCTATAAAATATTTACCAAAGTAAAAAAACACATGTGCACAATGAAAGGGAAGCTACTGGTTTAATCAGGTATTTTCTTCCTTGACCTTTTCTCCCAACCACCTGGGAAAAAATCAAGGGAGTAAATGAGACTATTTCATTTGGAAGTGATTCACAAATGAACAGAGAATTTAGCAAATCCAATTTTACAGGATGGGGCAAAAGTAAGTTTATATTTATGTATGGAAAATATTACAATAGTTAATAAATAAAAGTGCAAGGATAAACTCTGTGTTTTGTGTACTCACAACTGTAAATCTAGTTTTACCCGAACCTGTATATGTATTTCTTCACTCCTTGTCCTGAAACCTCCATCTAATTAAAGATTAGCTTGGTTGGGTAACACTGAAGACTTCTTTTCAACTATTTCATTTTAAAAGTGAAGTGAGATAAGCACATATGTATTCCCAGAGTCTACTTAAAATAACGTACATTTTTGCTTTATTTTGTCCTAAGAACTATTTTGTTCTTATTATTGTTATATGTTATTAATGTAAATATTTGTGGATTTATTAGGTGTTCTTTCTCACCCTTCTATTTTTTACAAAATATTCCAAAGAAATAAGAAAATTTAATATAAAAATTGCCCCTCCTGCTAAATCAGGAAAAGCTTTACATATGGTTGGGTCAACTTTATCTACCCTTGTCAAACTGAAATTAAATCCCTCCTACTTTCCAACAGGTTAATCAGTTAACATATGGAAGTGAGTTCTTTGTGCTGGAAAGCCAATGGACACCAACACATAATATCTATGATTGCTTTAGCTACTACAAAAGTAATAAAGTTTAGGGCAGTCTTTTCAGCTGTGGTAACTATTATGAAGATGGATTATAATATTAAGAAGTAGAATTAAAGGAGAATAGCATTAGATTTGCAGCCACTTGGCCTTGGATTTGAATTATAGGTCTGTTTGCTACTTGTAATTTTAAGTAATGTTAAACAAGTTATGCAAATTGTGAAACTCTTAATTTTCACATTTGTATACCTTCACTAGATGATTTCTATGATTTAATGATATCTATAAAATACACAAGTCCATACTTGGTTAGTATTTAATTTTATTTTTCCTTCATCCTAAGCTATGATAAGTATTACTTATGGGTACTATCTCTTCTATGTGAATGCTTTCAAAGACAAAGTAGTAAACGACAATTTAATGACTTTTAGGAATAACAGCCCTGCACCTTCTCAGTAGCCAAAATGACATACATTATTTAGAATCAAACTGACTTGTGAGTTCAGAGCAGGAATCTGATTTTCAAAGCTACATTTCTCAAATACACTTTAATTGTTTTGAGCAGTACTAAGAAGAGAAATAAAGAATATAATGTAACTTATCTTCTATTTATAGTTTTGCTTTAGCCTTGTCAATTTAGGTAAGAAAAAAAATATTTCATTTAAAAGGCTGTAATATAATTTGAGTCTCTGCATAGGCTGATTAATAATAAATTCTGCCAAGACTTTGCAATCATTATATTTTCATATGTATTCTCAGTCTTCTGAGGCTCATTAAATGTCATGTTTGAGATTCCAAGGCTAGACATTGTCCCCATTGATATCTGAGCCAAAATTTATTCAATAAATATTTGTTGTGTGTCTAACAGGTGTAATAAAGTCTACCATTATCTGTAATCAAATAACAGTTTTGAATGGATAGAAAATGATACTTATCTTTGCAATCAACATTTAGTAAAAACAAAACAATACTATATTTTGATTTAAAATATCTGTAACATTGTAAGTTCCTCTTGATAATTTCTGGGATTATTATTAGAAAAATGAGTAGTTCTTTCAAATACTCGTGATATGTTTATTTGCAGTATCAAGGATGGCAAACTCATCTACAGAATAAGTTTATATAAATCTATGAAAGCATGTTTAAAATGTTAGCATTTCATAAAACTTGGCAAATTTGGCTAAGTACTTCACTGCTTAATTTCATACTTGTATTTATGTAAGTTTAATGCATATGTGTTTGATTCAATTACACTTAAATCATTAAATGTTGCTTTTAAAATTATTTATTTTGTTCTTAGGTAATGTCTTTCTTTTTAGGATCTCAAGGCACTCTATAAATGTTAATGGACATTTTCACAATACCCCTATGAAGAAGATGGCAACAAGTCCTATGAATTTCACTGATGTCATTTTTCAGGGGACCAAGAAAATGTTAAAGCATAAAACTTCATAGTCTTAATAGTGCTAGGCAGTGAGAGGAATGTGTAACATAATGAACTAAGCAGATATCACTCTGTTTTTTCTTTTGTTTATAATTAAAATAATTTTCTAAAGATGGTACAAAATTGGTTGGAGAAGTTATCATGTGTTTACTTTGATGTAAGATAATCTATTTCCTATTTTTATTTTTTTCCTACTCTGATAATATTCATGACTTCTAATCTTTCTCCTCTCCCAATTTTCTACAAGTTAGGAAGTAGAGGATGATATCGCTCATTTATAAATATCTCCCAGAAATATTCTTCCTTTAAAACCTTGAGGGGAGGGAGAGAGGTTGGAAATCAAGCTTATAGGTTTTTAGTGATTCAGTTGATAAATATAACTGAAAATCAACATTATGAAAATGAAAAAAAAACACGATTTTTTATACTTTGTAATCTTAACCCAAATTTACTATATGCTAGAAATGTCTTGTGAATTTCACTAAATTTATTAGACCAAGAAATACTCCAGACACTCCAACATGTCTTTGATATATATTAGATAAAGTGACAATTAACCCTTTTTGTACTTACAGAAATTGAATGGTTATGTAACACTGAGTGTTAGGTGAATAACTTTTATTAAGTTAGTAGAATCTACAATTTGCACTTAAAAAAATTAAAGATTGGTTGCTAACCAATACATAGGCTCCTCTTGAAAATTAGAACTTATATTATTACATTTAAATTTGGAGGAAAAAATACACTTGAGTACAAAAAAAAAATTGAATCACATGAGATACAGTTTTCATTGTCAAGTAAAAAAAAAAAAGTGATGTCCAATCACTGAATTAGTGCCAACAAAATGTTTCAAAGTTTCTAGGGGAGAAGAATGACACAAACAGCCATTCATAAAATGTAAAGCAATTGTTATATTGCAATAAAATGTTTCACAAATAGAAATGCTGCACTGGAATTAATGGTAATATTTGACAGAAACTAAATTTTCTGGTCCTCAACAATTATGTTAACAACAAATTGACTAAGGTATATTGGAGGACATCCAGTAATCATCTCTGTACTCTGCAGTTATTTTTAACTCAATCACAAATTATCATATAACTTGTTAAAAAATATTGACATTTATCCTACAAAAATGATTTATTTTTTCCATTCTTGTTCTATAGCGCATAATCCTTGATTGCTGCAAAAATATATTTGACCAGATTTCTTCTCTGATTTATCTACACTCTATCTTGTATATGCATATATGAATCTTATAAGAAATACATTTTACATATAAAATAAATTGAAACTAATACAGATAAGGAAAATACTAATAGAACTATGCCATCTAATACTCATTAAATTTCCTATGAGATAACTCTATTTTTGTTATAATATTTTATTTTTTAAATAAATGAGAAAACTAAGGCTTAAGAAATTAAAACTTGACCATCATCCTACATCTTGAAAGTGCTAAAACCTGGATTCAGATCTCAAATTGTCCATCATTATAACGTATTATATTAATTACATTTATTTATTATATTAATCACTAAATCCCAATTTATCATTGCTGATGAATGTGCAGAACATAAAAAATGTATTTTTTTATTGTATTAGTTGAAATAAAATAATTAACTTTTGCCTGGATGGTATGGCTCATTGGTTGGGCATTAACCTATGAACCAGGAGGTCACAGTGCGATTGATTCCTGATCAGAACACATGCTCAGGTTGCCGGGTCAATCCACCAGGAGGCACCAATCAATGATTCTCCCTCATTATTGATGTTTCTATCTCTCTCTCCTACTCTTTTCCTCTTTGAAGTCAATAAAAATATATTAAATTTAAAAATTAATCAACTTATCAATTTAAATTAATTATTGCATGAAAGAAATAAAGATGGTTAATTATAACAATAAACTGAAGAAAGATTAAAATTTTTTTTCCAGCAAAATATTACTAAAAAAAAATCTATTCTTCAAAATATAATTGAGCAAACATCAAAATATTGCCAAGGTTATTAGAAGTCATTGTTATGATGAAAAAGATAAAAACTAATTTTGTTAAATGGAATCAACAAGGTCTTTAAACACAATTATATTTAAGCCATAATAGGAGCACTGAGCTGTTTTATGAGGCAATAATCTAGTTCCCATGTGGATAAGCTGTAAGGCTGAAGGCTGGTTAGAGTTTTACAATAAGAGAACTAGATTATTGCCTCGTAAAATCATTCAGCACTTTTCTCATTGTGATTATTCTACAAGTCTTTGAGAATTTACTTTTAAATAAATGTCAGAACACAAATAAGTTCTTGTACAGAAAGAAAACTATGACAAAGAAAGTAATGGAGGTAGAAAGCACCCTATAGAATTAATAATCATCCTTATATAATAAAAGGCTAATATGCAAATAGACCAAACAGCAGAATGACTATGACATTCACTGACTATCAGAGGGTGTGTACAGAAAATAGTGGGCTTTGGCTGTGGCAGGATGGTAGAGCAGGTGAGCGAGGGCACCAGACCAAGGCGGGGCACCAGTCACTGTCCTCAGTGCAAGCCGCTGGTGGTTACTGAAAATCCTTTGCTCTTGTGCACCATGGTCCTGCCCAGCGTTTGCACATGCTGCCAGCACTGGCCCTGCTTGTAACCACTGCTAGTGCTGGAGCTGCCATTTACACCCATTCTTAGTGCCAGCTATACTCTCACCTGTAGCTGATGCTGGAGCCACTGCTGGTGCCCAGTGATGCTTCTAATCACTTGGCACTATTAGTGGGTGTGAGCGGCAGCTGCTGGCCCTGATCACCTCTGAGGGCTTCTCCATCTCCCCCTGCTCCTAAGGGGCAATCAGGGCAGTGGCAGCTGCTTACACCCACTGATGGTGCTGGTCCCAATTGCTTCGCACCATCAGCAGGTGCAAGTGGGGCTGCGCCATCAGCATGTGGGAGCAGCAGCAACAGGAGCAGGGCTGCCAGCAGTCAGGGAACCAGGAGCAGTGGCAGGAGGGGCTGGGCAGGGGTGTGGAGAATGGACAGAGACCTGCCTCTGTGCCTACTGAAGCTTCTCAGCCCACAGTTCCTTTCAAGGTGCACTGGGCATATATATATATTCGTGCATTGGGCTGATATATATATATTCATGCACTGTGTGTGTGTGTGTGTGTGTGTGTGTGTGTGTGTGTATATATATATATATATATATATAGTGATGAGGTAACTGCTCCCAATTTTTAAGATTTTTAGATTTTTAAAAATTCTTTTATTTTCTAGTTTGTCTAGTCATGAGTCTCCACAAATAGTGTAATAAAGTGTTTTTGTTTTGGTTTTGTTTTTTGTTTGTTTGTTTGTTTGTGTGTGTTGATAATGGGGTCATCTTTTGCATGGATCTTATTTTCATAAAATTGTCATTAGAAAAGAATATGTACTTCTAATTCCATTAAATTTCTATTCAATGTATTGTTTATACAGGAATATGTTAGTTAATTCCCTCCTGTTCTGTCACTTTACTAATGTTTACCATTTAATAATTATCATTTTTAATGTTTCTACAATATATTTTAGTGCACAGAAATATGATTTAGGATTAAGAAGAATTGAATACATATTATTCAAGATAAATCAAAGGTCTTCACTTCACTGGTAACTGGAATTTTCTGTGTTTGTAGATAAAAATACCATGAAACTATGGATCTATAATCAGAAATATATTTTCCCACAATTTTTCACTTAGCTCTTACTCACAAAATACACTGTCTTTATCTTGAAATGCCCCAAAGCCTATCAAATATGATAAGTGGCTCAAAATACAAAGCCAGATGATCTAAGTGAGGTCCATATGTGACTCCTTTTGATCCAGAGATCTATGAACTAAAATAGATGAATAACCTGCCTTATATATTATTCAACATACAACAATGAAATGGACAAGCTATATATTAAAAAGGAGAAGAAAATGGAGGACAGGTACACAAAAGTAATTGGTTCATAAATATTTAGAATTATTGCTGAGAAAATATTGCCAGATGCTCCCCTTCTGGGGTAGAGAATATTCCTTTAGAAGTCCAGTTCTCCTCACTGGATATAGATCTCCATTCTGGACTTTTTGGGATATTCCTGATCATCATCTGTCCTTGGCCATATCTAGAAAGGAAAAGAAGAATATGTCCTTTCTGTTAATAGAGTTTTTCTCGTCTTCTTTCTGCCTGGTCCAAGTTTGGGGCAGTGGGTATGTCTCTTTCAATCTTTAAATGTAAAAGTCTCTTTTAATACAGAATTGTAATAGAGCTCTGTTAATCTTTTATTTTAGAATTCTTTTGAAAATATATTTGATTTAAATTAACTTTATATGCCTTAGTCCACACCATTTTTCTTTTTAAAATACTCTTTAAAATTCAGTTCATCACAACCAGCTTATATTACAATCAATCTGCCATAAAAACTCTGTGTCCAACACTACAAGGTTATGAGGTTAATTTTCTGCCTTCCAGATTATCACACATGATAGTTTCGTCACATTTTTCACAAATTGTAAAACAAAGCTCACCAGTTTTCCACACTCCCATAGCAATTTCATCACTGTCACACTTGCCCAAAGCCAATGCCATGTATTTTTAGTTTTCATATCAGTAATTCCACCCTGCGACTAATTTTTAGTTACAACAATGCTGCAAAAATAAAACTCCAAAATATTAGGATCTTTCATCAACTATATTTTATGTTTCTAGATAATGGGCCTGATAGTCAACTGGGGCATGATATTCTCAGTCAGAGAAAAAAATCATAACCAAAATTACTCAAGTAATTTCACTATATTTGTACTCATTCTCTAATAGTCAAAAACATGTCACATGGCTAAGGACTTATACTCCCCCTACTTACATGAAATACAAGGTCATAAGGTAAAGTGTAAAAATGTGTAAACATATACAAGAAGGGAAAGAAGAATTATAATAAAAAATATTCATTTTAGGAGGAGTTGACAAATCTACAATCATAGTGGAAGACTAAAAAAAAATCTGAGAAGTAATTCATACCATTTGCAACAACATGGATGGAACTGGAGAGCATTATGCTAAGCGAAATAAGCTAGTCAGAGAAAGATAAATATCATATGATTTCACTCATTTGTGGAATATAAAGAACATCATAACCTGATGGACAAAAATAGATTCAGAGACAAAGAAGCATTGAACAGACTGTCAAACTCAGCAGGAAGGCACAGGAGGGTTGGGGTGAGGAGTTAGGGAGTAAGAGATAAACCAAAGGACTTGTATGCATGCCTATGTGCATAACCAAAAGACACAGACACTAGGGTGGTGAGGGCATGTGCCAGGGAATGAGGGAGGCCCGCGGAGGTCAATAGGAGAAAAAGGAGACATATGTACTGCTATGTGTAATACTTTAAACATTTTTAAAAAATTAATTAAAAATAAAATAAAATGAAAACAAAATAATTTAAAAAAACTTGGACTGAAAGATATTAAGAATACTAAGAATTTAAAAATTAACCTGGCTTATGTCAAATAGCTAAGTGTTCATATAGATTTTTTCTTCTGAAACATAAATAAAACAGGGTGGGGGGATCTTTCCTCAGTAAATTCTAAAATCTAAAGATCACAGAGGCCATTTTCTTTGAACAATATGAGTATAATAGATGTTGACAAACAGAAAAAGCATGTAAAATAATAGCTGAATACAATTGAAAACCAAAAACAACTACCTAAATAACTCTTAGATCAAAGGGAAATATAAATGGAAATTATACTCTATTTAAAAATGAATAAAAATGAGAAGATGCATATCAAAACCCATCATTGCAACCAGAACATTTCTCAGAGGCAGTTGTGTAATTATGAATGCATTGTTGAAGAAATAGGCAAGACTAAAATATTAAAATAAGCTTTCAGTTACAAAGCTATAACAGGAATAGCCAAATTAACCCAAACAATTAGAAATAAGGAATTAATAAAGACAGAAGGTAGAACCTAATGAAACAGAAAACAAAAGTGGGTTTAATCATAAAATTAAAGCTATATTATATACAATTTTTAAAAATCCAAATGAAATGCAAGTTTAATAGAAAAACACAAATTCACTAACATACACTTATATGAAACCCTCATTAAAAGAATAGAAAAACACACACACAAAGATTTCCAATGTATGCCTCAAAGAAATCATAATCCTATCAACAATGGATTTAATAATTATTACACACAAAATATAGGTAGAGCCTATTAGTTTGCCTAACATAAGAATAACTGAACCAGGTAAACTTAGTCCTCTAGTTCTCTCTATTACCACCTCCCTGTCACTGAAACCCAATTCCTGAGCTAATGGTAAATACCCCTAGGAGATCACTACTGTCTTTCATTCTGAGTCTAAACTCAATCTCACACCTATTCTTTATTTTATCTTGATTGTTGAAAGTATTACAGATGTCCCTCTCTTCCACCATTGTCCCCTTCCACCTTCACACACATACCCCTTCCATCCCCCCACCCCAAGGCCTTCACCCATTCTTAACACAAGAATTCAGGTAGTTATCATAATTAGAATTCACAAAGAGGGTGAAGTATAATGGGCATTTCTGCCTTCCCTAAATATTTAATCTTAATCATTTGTGTTGCTCACTTTTTCTCCAACACATCATACATATCTCTGCTAATATGCCTTTGCTCCTTTTTTCCACTTTAAAAATGTGCTCTTTCTACCTTGTGTTAATTCAAATATTCACCATCTTTCAAGGTCAAGTTCATGTCTTATTTCCTTCATGAAGCTTTTCAGGCAATGATTCAAGCCTCAGCTTTACTGACAATAACTAGTGATATTTTGTATGTTGTTGCTGTTTTTAATCCTCACCCAAAGATACGTTTATGATTTTAGAAAGAGTGGAATAGGGAAGAACGAGACAGAGAAAGAGACAGAGACAGTGAGAAACATTGATATGAGAGAAAAATGTCAGTTGGTTGGCCCCTCGGCCACCCGCCACATGTCCCAACCATAAATGCCCCCTTCAGCATTACTAAAGCTGGTTATTTTGTAAGTTAATAAGGAGTTTTTATTTTCTCTTTTTAAGTTTTTTTTAAGGAATAATACACTGTAACAAGATATCAAACACTAGGTATGAGAATTACAAAAGTATAGATGACATTTTATTTTAAAAATATCACTTGTAGACATGGCAAAATTCATGTTATATAGACTCCAATAGTATTTAACATTCAATTCAAATTTTAAAATGTTACTCTACAAGTTTTGTAATTAAATTGCTTCAGCTGCTTGCCAGTGAGCAATATGCTCCTACTTCTCCTGTTCTAGAGTATGGAAGGCTACAAATGTGCTGTCGGTAATTATCTGATTACTCTAAATCAATTCTCCCCATAAAACACATTATTGTGTACACTATAAAGACATCATATTTGTATCTATCCCAATGGTTAACAGAAATAATATTTATTTCAAGAAGACTAAAAGTTTTGGAGGAAAAACTTAAGTTTTAATCATTTGCATAGTTCACATATTTGAAATCTTCATTAATGCATTTAAGGGTTGCTTAATAAAATTCTAGTAATTCACTATTCTAAAGTTAAGCATTGATAATGTACTGTCTTGACTTTAATACTATTATGTTTAACAGCAAGATAGAAGATTATGCAGCAGGGAAAGGTATTCAATAATGAATGAATAGAGCAAAGATTTATTCAACTCATGAATGAAGGAAAAGCAAGATGGTAATGCTGATTCAGAATATATGAGAAACAGAACACAGCTAATGAGCAAAGTTATGATGAAATAAGATTGTTCAATTAAAAATAAACCTGATTAATATCCTACATACAGTACAACAGTAAAATTAGTATCTATTTCTATACATGGCAAAATCGTTTACATTTCTGCAGGACAGTCCACAAGTTAGTATAAAATAACAAAAGATATAGTTCTTAATTAATATCACATCGAACAGAGGCAACTCTTCCTGGAAATAAAATAAATACTTATTGGGAAGCCCTGATAGACAATGGTATGGTATGGCACTGAAACACATGCAATCATGCTTATGCCTTATTTTAAAGTTTTGGATAATTTTTCTTAACACTACTAAGCACCCCTTTTGTGGATTACTTCACTTCTTATATCACTAGCATTTGAAATTTGATTTTAATTGAAACAGTCTCTCTCTCTCTCTCTCTCTCTCTCTCTCTCTCTCTCTCTCTCTCCTCTCTCCCTCTCTCTTTCACACACACACACACACACACACACACACACACAATGACAGTTCTTATTTTCATCATTTTATAAGAATTATTCCACATATGGAAGAGTAATATAAAAGAAGCTTTGTGGAGATGAAGTTCCTTGACTGGTCTCGGCAACCAGTTCTAAATGTCTCAACAAAATCACAACTTACTACATGCTTTTGATCTTCTAATCTAAATAATACAAAGACAATTTATAAATTACAGGGTAGGTCATCCTGCTTTATGAGGCATGCATTTTTTTCTGGATAATCTTTAAAATAATTTAATAAAGATGTTCTTTACTAAATATGATATGCTTGAATTTGCAGGAAACATATCTTTCAGGATATAGACCTAAAGTAAAAGAGGCCATTTTATGCCTTCATGATTAACATATCTTCATAAACAAGTTCAACCATTAAACTTTATTTATTTGACTCTTCTAATCCAAATATCCCTGACTGGGCCTAAGGAAATTTTACCATGAAGTTTACCATTGACCTCTGGTAATCATGTTTTATATTTGCTTCAAGCGGACAGCTTATTCCATTAACAAGTAGCATCATTTCAGATAATTCAGGCTAGCATTGGCTAAGGCTGCCTTCCAGGAAGATCAAGGGGTCCTGAAATCCAGCCACGACTCCTGTCTGAGATCCATGGGGCTTTATGCCTATGCAGGGAGTGCCCAGCTAAAAATTCCCACAAAGGCAACTTTTGGAAGAACTACAACTGTCATTAATCTGTGATGCAACTAATCAAGCAAAAGCAGTCTCATTCTATCTATTCATCAGATGGCAAACTTTGACTAGACAGGTTTCTTGTTTTCATACATGTCTATGTAAGCATACATATGAATATGTATGACAAACAGCTTTTTTTCAGAATGGCTAGATTAAATAACTACGGATAGGAGAGGGTGTGTGGACAGGAGTCTCAGAATTAGAAATTCGTAACAGCCAAAATAATGAAATTCATAGTTAACATTTATGAAGACCATAATATATCTCAGCAACTGAAATGCTTTCTTCATATGAATCATTTCAATATTCTGTTGAATAACAGATTCTACATATGCCATTACTGCCTTTGACTTCACATAACTGAATGAAATTATCAGAATTTCAAAAAGTATACTATATAAAATCTGGAAGCAAATAACAGAACCTAGATTTCATCTTTCCTCATAACATATCAGAAAGGTTTTTAATTTTAATTTCAACTAAAGAATCTCCACACAGAACTTGTTAAGAATATATCCCAGCTGCTGCTCTTTCTTTTCAGTGTGACCCCAAACAAGAAATGTTTCACATGGTTTTAGGTTTCTGAGTGGAAGTTTAGCACAGCTGTGATATCAAATGAAGAACCACCTGGTCTAATCATCATAACAATATGTCCTCTGTCCTGTACAGCTAACAGATGGATTGGGTATCAGCCTGATGTCATAATCTGTTAAGTTTGTAATATGGAGCATTACCCACCCATTTAGGATTCATCGCATCTACTCTGATGGCATGCCGTACCCTAAGTGGATAGATGACACTGTCATTACATGCCACTATCACTACTAATATGGGATCTTAGTTTGCATAAGGGTAATTGCATGGTGCGCTAATTCTTTTGGTTAACTGTCACTCCACTACTGAAATGTGGAATTTTCACTAATACTATAACATTAGTAAAGCAGATTGCTAGTCTTCAACATTTTTTCTTAATTCAAGTTCTAAATATCTACTTTCTCAAATATGTGCTGCTGAGTTTCACTTTGGAACATGAAATGATGTTAGAAGATTCTATTCAGAAATGTTTAATCTTTATCATTATTATTTATTCTCCTTCATTCATATTTAAAATACTAAAATGTTTTCCAAAAATAATAATCTTATGTACTTCTTTAAATTGAATTTATTGGGGTAACATTAGTTAATAAAATTGTATAGGTTTCAGTTGTACAATTCTATAATATGTCATCTATATATTATACTGTATGTTCACCACCCCAAGTCAAGTCTCCTTCCACCATCATTTTTCCTTCTTACCTTCTTCTACTTCTCCCTAATCTCTTTCCCTCTAGTAAGGTAATCACTATACTGTTATCTGTGTCTATGAGTTTGTTTTTTGTTTTTGTTTTTGTTTTTTTAAAAATATATTTTATTGATTTTTTACAGAGAGGAAGGGAGAGAGATAGAAAGTCAGAAACATTGATCAGCCGCCTCCTGCATGTCCCACAGTGGAGATGTGCCCGCAAGCAAGGTACATGCCCCCGACCCAGAATCGAACCTGGGACCTTTCAGTCCGCAAGCCGACGCTCTATCCACTGAGCCAAACCGGTCTCGGCTATGAGTTTGTTTTTGCTTAATTGCTTCACCCTTTACTCCCAGTCCCCTAACCCATGTTTTTTTGTTTGTTTGTTTGTTTTTGTTTCTTGTTTTTTTTGACAGCTGTCAGTCTATTCTCTGTATCTATTAGTCTGTTTCTATGTACTTTTATAGGATGATAATTTCATTCAACCTGTTTGCACCTATCTTGTGTTGGGTACTGAGAGTATAATAAAGAATTAGAAATGATCTCTTTCTTCAAGGATCCCACAATCTACTGAAGGAAAATCAATAGATAAATTTTTACATTGATAACCCACACCACCAGTGGTAGCACAGAGAAGCAGAGCAGTGGGTACTTTGCTGCTCCACCCAAACCTCTCAAGTTTAACACAGTCAATTTCTAGTTATTGGAATATGTGGCTGCTGAAAAAGCATTCACAGTTGCCTGGCATCACTGGGAATTGCTCTCAGATACTCAGAACTGTTTCACCCAAAGTTCTATGGGATTTAAAGTCTGGCCTCCATTTGAGCAACTTTGAGGAGCCATCCCAGATTCATAACACCTGATCAGATTGGCTGAGAATTCCGTTTCAACTGTTTTTGACGAACAATTCTCTTTCCACACAATTTTCCTTTCCTCATTTCATTTCAGGTGTATCTCACAAAATGTAATTGAAAGAAATTACCTTTACATGAGGCTTTTTCATGCATCTAGTTTCTAAAGAATAAAATATCTACCAGAATATTAAAAAGAAAGAAGTGGTACCTGAGAAAAAAAGCACAATCTACCAAAGGAAAGAACATTTGCCAACAGAACACATTTTAAAAGCACAGTTACTAATATGTTCAAGGACCTGGAGAAGTCAAGGACCTTAGCCTGGATGATGTAACATTGGAAGCTAAAAAATATATACACTACAGGAAACATCATACAAGATTTTGCTCATCAAACAAATATGTTTGCATTTAAATGGGAAGAAACAATGAAATGTCCAACTTCAACAAATAGAAGACCATTATTTTTACCCAATAAAAAGTACAGAGGAGTAGGACTGCTAGGATTGGTTCCACAATTTTCCTCCATCAGAGGCCAGGCCCTGCCTTCTCTTGGATTTCCTCTTGACCATAAAAAGTCTGTGGAGGTTCTACATATCTGCTCAACAGAAGAATTAGCAGAAAGAGAAAAAATGGTAGCAGTGCTATATATCCCTTTTCCTTTTTATGTCATGTCATCTTCCCTTCATGACAAAAGCGAAAGCTTTTCCAGCACCCACCCAGTACTGTTCTGCCATGTGTCATTTAGCTCTTATAGTCCTAATGGAAATCAAGCATGATAGAATGGAGGCTGGAGGTAGATAGAAATAGAAATTGGGTAAGCCAAACTATGTTGCCCAAAATGTTATTAAAGTATTTAAGAAAAGTTAAGATGCAGGGTAATATTCATACTTGGAGTGAAAACTGTAAATAGAGAAGTATGAATTGGCTCTTTTAGTAATGCAAATAAGATTTGATGAAGGTCTGAAATGAAGAATCAATGTAATCATAATAGAGATGGGAAGATCATTGATTTGCAAGTGCATCCTTTGGTTATCACTGAGATGGAATAGGCATTATTATTCCCATTTTAGAGATTTAGAAACCAATGTTCAAAGATATCAATGGATTTCCTAAAAAATCTCATGGCTAGTAATTTTCATATCTGGATCTCAAATGCAAGTTTTTTGATGATTAGGTTAATCATGCTTGTTCTCTGAATTGTATAGCTCTAAAGAATACTTTTCTTATCTAAATTGTGAGGTACTACAAGTAGACAGTAATGATAGATGTGCTTCTGTGACTTTGTAAATCCATAAATCTCCATGAATATAAAATGGACGCTCATAGATAGCAGCTATGAGCAGCAAAAGAGAATAGAGGAGAAAAGAAAAAAAATCATCTACAGGAGAATACATAGAATGAGTACAAGTTTGTTCAGGTCAAAGTTTAACTTTTTAATAACTGTTATACTTTATCAGTTTGATTTCATGACCACTGTTCAAATACTTGTTTCTTTTATTTATTCATTTATGAACAGATATTAAACTCCTAATATACGTTAGGAACTAGTTTATATGCTATGTTTAAAAACATGTATAAACACAAACTCTAGAAACTGATAGTTTAGTTGAACAAAAGCTCTTATTTGAGATTATTTTAAAATTCTGCAATACCCCATGAGATAACTGTATTTTTAAAAATTAGATAAAAAGCTTCAGAGGGAGGACAATTTTCATCTCAAGGATAAAAAAGAATCAATAATATTTTTGCAAATATGAATTACACTGCACATATATATAGAAGAAAAAACATATTCTGTGTCTAGATGTAATTGCTAAAAATACTCAATGAAAATTTTGTTTCCAGAGGGAGAGGTTAGAATTTACCAGTATTTCGTGTTTCCCTGAATTGGATATTATGGGTAGGGGAAGAATAGCTCTTTACTATATTGACTGAGACACTTAGGGTCAAGAGTAGAAATGGCTAATTATTTGTTAATAGCCAACCAACCATAATATATTAAACAATAATTGTGGGAAAGAGGACAAGCCATTTAAAATGTATGCATCGCTCAACTTTGGGGAACAAGTGAAAAGATAATGAAAGGGAAAAGAGTTGCTAGAATTCACCAGCTGCTCTAATAGAACATAAAAGTATGAAAATATACTTGAATTCCACATAGAAGAAAACCAAAATGCCTAAAAAATAGACAAAAGGGGAGGGGCGGTAATAATGAAATGCATGACTTTTAGTAAATGGATGGAAGCAAATCAAAAGTTCTAGTAAAATTATTAGAATTTTGTTTTACAAAGGAATACATTAAATCTCTGTAAATATCTGAACTCATCATATTTGATTATAAATCTATACCTGTGTTTACACTTTTTCATATGACATTTGCTTTGTTGGACTCACCAGGGAGACACACAAACATCTTATTTATCAATTAAATAAAAATCTAAAAATATTTTGATATTTTTCTTAACAAGTTTGAGGACATGTAATGAATTAATAAGCCTCTTTCTTTCTATAGTCAGATATATAAATACTGTAGAGATTTTCTTTGCCCTTATTTTCAGTCATTTATAAAGCAATCTCTATAGAATTCTATAGAAACATTAAATACCAATAACTAAAGTTCATTTTTTTATATATATATTAAGGGATTTGCTCTATACCTAACACTTTCATTTTAACTGTCCTTTATTATGTTACTTACTGTGGAGGAAAATCTTTTCAAATGAATTTTTCTTCAGATACAAAGCAAAAAATTTTAAATTAATTTTTTGAGAGGTTTACACTTGATATTTCTTTAACAGGCTAATAATGTTTTAATTCTCAGGTGTAATGCTGGCTTACTTTAACTTCAGCATCCAATTAAACTTTTTGTTACTGTGAAATAATGTAGAATATTATAATGCAAAATATTTTTCAAACTACTAGAAAACAGAAAATAAATACAAAAATATATTCAAAATATAATTTAACTTAAATAGTACTTATTGTAAAATGAATTACAAATGCTTTATAAATGAAAAGAATGTATGTTCTAATTACAAGTTAGTTTTATCTAAAAAAGATATTATACAGTGCATGCATTAAATTGGATTTCTTCAGGCAATTTCACAATATGTTATATATTTGCTGTGTAATAAGTAATATCTAGAAATTAACCAAAAGTTTGAAAAAAGAACAATATTGATTTTATTATTTTCTATTCTATTTTAAACTGCATTTATTTTATATGACACATAATTTGCATGCACTTTTCAGCCACCCAACAAATAAAAACAAAATGCTTAGTGCCCACAATTCCCTCAAAATATTTTGTTTCTTCCATATACAACTAATTATTAATCCCTAAACATTAAGAGCTCTTCAAGGTAATGTTGCCTTACATAAACTGTTTCTTCTTTCTGATACTCCTTTTTGAACCCTTTATTCATAGTGTAACTCTTAATTTTCAAGTTTCAATGCAAGCATTATTTCCTGTAAGAAGTATTTTCTTTCTTATTTACTCTAGCAAAAGTTAGCTCCTCATCCTCCATTTTCTATTTCTATCTCAGGGGGTATTTTACCTCTACTAGTATTTCATTGAAATATTCTATATATTAAAAACCTAATATGCTAAGTGTCTGGTCATCTTGTCATCTGTACAACCAAAGTGTAACATGCTAATGATGTTAAGGCTGCTCAACCACTCGCTATGTTGTGCACTGTCCACTAGAGGGCAGACAGTTGACTGGTTGAGCAGTCGCTATGAGGTGCACTGACCATCAGGGGGGCAGATGCTCCGACTGGTAGTTAGCTTGCTGCTGGGTTCTGGCTCATCAGGACTGAGCAAAATGGACCAGATATGCCCTGAAGCCCTTTCCGGGTCCCTACTCAGCTGGCCAACCTCCTGCATTTCTCCCTGACCCTGATCATGTACCAGTGGGGTCCCTTGGCTTGGCCTGAGCCCTTTCACAATTTAGGACCAAGAATCCCTAGGGGGACATCAGAGTGTGGGTTTCAGCCCAATTCTGCAGGCCAGGCCAAGGGACCCTACTGGTACGCAAATTCATGCACTGGGCCTCTAGTAGTATATAAAGATCTCCTCATTTGTTTAAGACTGCAGTCAAATTTTAAGGTTTTATTATATTGTTTATATTTCTGATCAAGCAAATCATGGTATATGATAATTGCTGTTCCTATGAAAGTGATCTATTTTACAATAACAAATTATAGCTAGCAATAGCTATCTCTATATGGCATAACTATTGATTTTACATATTTCATTTTTAACTATATAACTTTCTGAATTATCTGACAACCATTTTCAATTGATTCCTATGTGTTTTCTCAAATGAATTAGATGATTATAAAAAATATATCACCACCTCTGTTCTAATATTTTTAATTCCTTTACATTTCCTTTTAGTACTGCATTGGTGATCATGTTTATGACTTTAGAGTTTTTCCTATGTCAGGTATGTTTTTCTGATTTTGATTTACTGAGAGTATTACTAGTAGAAATGGCTATTGACTTAAAATATATATTATGTGCTGAATGTTATCATATGCTCTTTCATCATATCTACATATATAAAAGCCAAGTGACCCAAATGATGAAATGACCAGTTGCTATGATGCACATTGAGGCAGCCAACCAGTCTGATTGGGTTGGCTGCCTCAATGTGCAACTGGCTCCTTCCAACCACCCATGGCCCCTCCCCCCAGCCAGCCCCACCCCTGACCAGCACCCCCATCCCAATTGGGAATGTAGCTGCCTGGCCAACCTCCCAGGTCTCCTCTCCCTGCCCCAATTGGTCCCCACTGGGGCCAGCAGCCAGAACCCATCCATTCATGAATTCATGCACCAGGCCTCTAGTATCAAGATAATATGGTTTCCCCTTTGAACTTATTAATAAAGAACTCTTTATATATCTTTTTATTTACGGTGATGTTAAAATGAATTTGGAGGAATTGCTTTATTTTTATTTGTAACGTCGATGAGAGAGAAACACTGATAAGCTGCCTCCTGCGCACCTCCCACTGGAACAATTTTAATGTTATAGAAATAATAATTTAAAAATATTAAATATAAACTTCATTTCCCCAGTAACCTTATTCTTCAACAACTATTAAATTTGCATGGCCTTCTTTCCCAAGAAAAGGGGAAAGGTCAAAGGTCACAGGTGGAAAATCTCCCACAATATAGCATACAGATAAAGAAGAGTGTCTGAAGTGAAGAGGAGACGGAGGAAAGAAACATATAGAGTACCGATCAGGTAGCATGTTTTTGTCTCTTCACCTTCCATTCTTTCCTTTGAAAAGGAAACATTGAGGTAGGTCACCCCTGAAGATGTCCACAGAAAATTCTCAGTGGACCTTTTCTCTAGTCTAATAAGAAAAATGTTCTAATCCACATAGTGTCCTTAAAAGGAACTTCAGGAATTAGTGAGTTAGCTACAGGTGGGTAAAATAAATGGTATTCTCACAGTCTGAATCTCCAACTTGATTCTGATGACACAACATACTAGGTACAAATAGTCTCTGAAGTTGCTGAGCTAATCTTCCAACCAGATGAAACTGGGGAAAAGAAGACATAAGTAATACTTTCAATAATAAAGAATTAAAATAAGAAAGTAAGGGTCATGACCAAAATCTGGAACAATGGTATCAGAACCTTCAAATACCAGGCAGCATCAGCACCTCATTTTCAAATACATGTACCAGACACCTATAGACCTATATAATTCTACCAATTATAAAAATGAAAATAAAGATATACATACCTTACACATAACTGTATATACACATTTCCACCATAGTCTACTAAAGATGAAAGACTATAGCTTTTAAAATTTTAAATCCCATTTCCTACCCATCCCACATCTTCCAACTTTCCTTTGAATGAATTGAATTTTATGTAGAGACATCATCATCATCATGATTTCTTTATCTTTTCTATAAATACATTTTTATATTTTCACTTCTGACTATATTTACACATTAAGTTCAAGTATTGCTAACTATATTTATCATGGACATTTCTTTTAAGTACTTTTTTCTTATATTTGAGTTCAGATAACTAAATATTTTCACCAAATTTTTATTAAAAATAAACTGGGATATGTATAAATTTTATGAGTCCTTCTATATTACTTTTTAAATGTCATTATATTGCCTTTTGGCCCAGTGATGAATTTTTTGACAGTATGACTTTTTTCCTAAACCAGAGGCATTTTTGTGTATTGCCTTTGAACATTTTTTATGTTTAGGTCACCATAATTTTCACCTTTGTAGATGGTATGTTTTCAAAATATTGGATTTCTTTAATTTAAAATTTTCACTAGGTTATGCTTAGGTATAGGATTTTTTTTTTACTTTTTTTTCTCATAATTCTTTTAAAGGATGTAGACTTGTTATTTTTGTTATTACTTTAATTCATATTTTTTTTTTATATTGATTATATTTTTTTATTATACTGATTAATATTTCTTATCTCTATATATTATTGTTTCCTAGAAATCTAATTCATTGGTTCAATTGTCTGAAGTATCCAGTTGCTTCTTTACTACTTCTATTAATTTTTTATACACATACATATGCATTACTTTACTCTGACTCACATCTTTCTGGATTATAGATTATGCTTGTTGCATGAATACCATACTCTCCAAAATCTTATTGAGATAATGTTTATATTTTCTCTAGTTTTGAAATTCTGGTTTATGAAATTATGCATGACAGATAATTATCCAGAATCGCTCTCTTCTTTTTTTTTTCTTTTTTTAAAAAAATATATTTTATTGATTTTTTTTTCCCTTATGGGTACATATTTTTTTAATTAATTTTTTATACATATCTCCCCATTGCCCCCCTCCCTCCCAGGCATACCCCAACCCCCCAGTGTCTATGTTCATTGGATATGATTATATGCATAGATACAAGTCCTTTGATTGATCTCTTATCTACCTCACCTAACTTTAATCTTCCTGCTGTAATTTCACAGTCTGTTTGAAGCTTTACTGTCTCTGTATCTATCCTTTTGTTCATCAGTTTATAATGTTCTTTATTATCCCCCAATGAGTGCGATCATGTGATGCTTCTCCTTCATTGACAGGCTTATTTCACTAAGCATAAGGCTCTCCAGTTCCAACCAGGTTGCTGCAAATGGTAAGAATTCCTTCTTTTTAATGGCAGCATAGAATTCCATTGTGTAGATGTACCACAGTTTTCTGATCCACTCATCTGCTGACGGGCACCTAGGCTGTTTCCAAATTGTGGCTATTGTAAATTGTGCTGCTATGAACATAGGGGTGCATAAATCCTTTCTGATTGGTGTTTGTAATTTCTTAGGATAAATTCCTAAGAGTGGGATTACAGGGTCAAATGGGAGATCCATTTTTAGTTTTTTGAGGAAACTCCATACTGTTCTCCACAGTGGCTGCACCAGTCTGCATTCCCACCAACAGTGCACAAGGGTTCCTTTTTCTCCGCATCCTCGCCAACACTTGTCGTTTGTTGATTTGTTGATGATTGCCATTCTGACAGGTGTAAGATGGTATCGCATTGTCGTTTTGATTTGCATCTCTCGGATGATTAATGACTTTGTACATGTTTTCATGTGTCTCTTGGCCTTCCTTCTGTCGTCTTTTGAAAAGGTTCTATTTAGGTCTGTTGCCCATTTTTTTATTGGATCCTTCATCTTCCTTTATTAAGTTGTATAAGTTGGTTTTAGATTTTGGAGATTAAACCTTTATCAGTGATAGCATTTGCAAATATGTTCTCCCATGCATTGATCTTTCTTGTTGTTTTGTTGATGGTTTCTTTTGCTGTGCAAAAGCTTTTTATTTTGATGTAGTCCCATTTGTTTATTTTTTCTTTAGCTTCCATTGCCTTTGGAGCAGTATCAGTGAAGAAGTTCTTTCGGCATATATCTGAGATTGTGCTGCCTGTGGATTCCTCTAGTATTTTTATGGTTTCCCTTCTAATGTTTAAGTCCTGTATCCATTTTGAGTTTATTTTTGTATTTGGTGTAAGGTGGTGGTCCAGTTTCAATTTTTTGCATGTATCTGTCCAATTTTCCCAACACCATTTATTGAAGAGGCTATCTTGGCTCCATTGAATGTTCAAGCCTCCTTTGTCAAATATTAATTGAGCATAGTGGTTTGGGTGGATATCTGGGTTCTCTATTCTATTCCATTGATCTATATGTCTGTTCTTGTGCCAGTACCAGGCTGTTTTGAGAACAGTTGCTTTGTAGTATAGCTTGAAGTCTGGTATTGAGATCCCACCTACTTTATTCTTTTTTCTCAGAATTGCTATAGCTATCCATGGTCTTTTTTTTGTTCAGATGAATCTATGAAGAATTCTTTGTAGGTCTGTGAAATATGTCGTTGGTATTTTAATGGGTAATGCGTTGAATCTGTAGATTGCTTTGGGTAGTATGGACATTTTAATGATGTTGATTCTCCCAATCCATGAGCAAGGTATGCTCTTCCATCTGTTAACATCTTCCTCTATCTCTTTTTTCAGTGTCCTGTAGTTTTCTGCATAAAGGTCTTTTACCTTTTTAGTTAGGTTTATTCCTAGGTATCTTAATTTTTTTGGTGCGATGGTAAATCGGATTGCTTTTTTAGTTTCCCTTTCTATAATTTCACTGTTAGTGTATAGAAATGCCACAGACTTCTCAGCATTAATTTTGTATCCTGCTACATTGCCGAATTCATTAATTAAGTCAATTACTTTTTGAATGGAGTCCTTTGGGTTTTTATGTACAATATCATGTCATCTGCAAATAAGGACAGCTTTACTTCTTCTTTTCCAATTTGGATGCCTTTTATTTCTTCTTGTTTTCTAATTGCAATGGCTAATACTTCCAGTACTATGTCAAACAGGAGAGGTGAGAGTGGGCATCCCTGTCTTGTTCCTGTTCTTAGGGGAAATGGTTTTAGTTTTTGCCCATTGAGTATGATGTTAGCTGTGGGTTTATCATATATGGCTTTTATGATGTTGAGGTATGATCCTTCTATTCCCACTTTGCTGAGAGTTTTTATCAAGAAAGGATGTTGGATTTTGTCAAATGCTTTTTCTGCATCAATTGATATGACTATGTGATTTTTATCTCTCAATTTGTTTATGTGATGTATCACATTTATTGATTTGCGGACATTGAACCATTCCTGCATTCCTGGGATGAATACTGCTTGGTCATGGTGTATGATCTTTCTGATGTACTGCTGGATCCGGTTTGCTAGAATTTTGTTGAGGATTTTGGCATCTATGTTCATGAGAGATATTGGCCTATAATTCTCTTTCATTGTGTTGTCTTTATCTGATTTTGGTATTAGGGTGATGCTGGCTTCATAGAAGGTGTTTGGTAGTATTCCTTCTTCTTGAATGTTTTTGAATAGTTTGAGGAGGATAGGTTTTAATTCTTCCTTGAATGTTTGGTAAAACTCTCCTGTGTAGCCATCTGGACCCGGGCTTTTATTTGCTGGAAGCTTTTTAATTACTGATTCAATTTCTTCCATAGTTATTGGACTATTGAGATGTTTGGCTTCCTCCTCATTGAGTTTTGGGAGGTTATATTTTTCTAGGAAAATGTCCATTTCTTGCAGGTTGTCCAATTTGTTGGAATAGAGTTGTTCATAGTATTTTTTAACAATCCTTTGTATTTCCACAGGGTCTTGTTATTTCTGCTCTTTCATTTCTGATTTTGTTTATTTGGGTCTTCTCTCTTTGCTTCTTGGTGACCCTGGCTAGGGGTCCATCAATCCTGTTTATCCTTTCAAAGAACCAGCTCTTTGTTTTGTTGATCTTTTAAATTGTTTCTTTGGTCTCCAAGTTGTTTATCTCCGCTCTGATCTTCACTATTTCCTTCCTTCTGAGTACACTGGGATTTTCTTGTTGTTCACGTTCTAGCTCTTTGAGTTATAGGTTTAGGTGATTTATTACCATTGTTTCCTGTTTTTTGCAGTAGGCTTGTAGGGCTATGAACTTCCCTCTCAAGACTGCTTTCACTGTGTCCCATAAATTTTGTATTGTTTTGTTGTCATTGTCATTTGTTGCCATGATGTTTTTTATTTCTTCCTTGATCTCTCTGGTTACCCAGTCTTTGTTAAAAAGCATGCTATTTAGTCTCCATGTGTTTGATTTCTTTCTATTGTTTTTATTATAGTTGATTTCCAGTTTTATGCCACTGTGGTCTGAGAAAATGCTTGATATGATTTCTATCTTCTTGAATTTGAAGAGACTTTTCTTATGACCCAACATATGATCTATCTTTGAAAATGACCCATGTGCACTGGAGAAGAATGTATATTCTGTGGCTTTGGGGTGAAATGTTCTGAAGATGTCAATTAATTCCATCTGGTCTAGTGAGTCATTTAGGATTGATGTTTCTTTGCTGATTTTTTGTTTAGAGGATTTGTCCAATGGTGACAGTGGGGTATTAAAGTCTCCTACTGTGATTGTATTGCTGTCAATCTCTCCCTTAATATCCTCCAAGAGTTTTTTTTATGTATTTAGGTGCTCCTATATTCGGTGCATATATGTTTACCAGAGTTATTTCTTCTTGTTGGATTGTTACCTTTAGTATTATGAAGTGGCCTTCTTTATCTCTTGTTATGTCCTTCCCTTTGAGATCTAATTTGTCAGATATAAGTATTGCAACCCCAGCTTTTTTTTCATTTCCATTTGCCTGAAATACCATGTTCCATCCCTTCACCCTCAATCTGTGTGCATCTCTTTTCCTAAGGTGGGTTTCTTGCAGACAGCAGATATATGGATCATGTTTTCTTATCCAATCGGTTACCCTATGTCTTTTGATTGGAGCATTTAATCCGTTTACATTTAAAGTTATTATTGGTAAGTACTTATCTGTTGCCATTTTTAGTCCGTACCCCCGAGTTCCCTCTTTGCTTCCTCTTTCTTTTTATTACAGCAGACCTTTTAACATTTCTTACATTGCTGGTTTGGTGGTAATATATTCCCTTAGTCCTTTTTTGTCTGTGAAGCTTTTGATTTCACCTTCAATTTTGATTGAAAGTCTTGCAGGGTACAGTATTCTTGGATTCAGACCCTTCCTTTGCATGACTTTGTATATTTCATTCCATTCTCTTCTGGCTTGACAAGTTTCTGTTGAGAAGTCAGTAGCTAGTCTTATGGGGGTTCCTTTGTCTGTAACTTTCTGTTTCTCTCTGGCTGCTTTTAAGATTCTTACTTTGTCATCGGTGTTTGCCAATTTAATTATAATGTGCCTCGGTGTCGGTTTGTTGGGGTTCATTTTGCTTGGGACTCTGTGAGCTTCATGGATTTGTGTGGGTTTTTTCTTTTCTATATTGGGGAAATTTTCTGTCATTATTTCTTCAAACACGTTCTCTAATCCTTGTTCAGTTTCCACTCTTTCTGGAACCCCAATTATGCAGATGTTATTTTGTTTCATGTTATCCCAAAGTTCCCTTAGACTCCCCTCTTGCTTTTTAACTTTTTTTTCTAGAAGCTGCTGTACTTGGATATTTTTTCCTACCGTGTCTTCTAGCTCACTGATGCAGTCCTCTGCTTCTTCTAGTCTACTTTGATGCTTTCTATTGAGTTCTTTATAGCAGTGATGTCATTATTCATTTCTTCTTGTTTATTCTGCACCTCCTCTAGTTTCTTCTGCATTTCTTCTTCATACTTCTTCACCTCCTCTAGGTTCTTCTTCATTTCCTCTTAGCTCTTCTTCATTTCCTCTTGGCTCTTACTCATATTGTCAAATTTGTCTTCCATTCTTTTCAACCACATTATGATAATTTCTCTGAACTCTTTCTCTGGTAGGCTTCTTTGTGGTTCTATTTCGTTTACTTCCTTTTCTGGTGAAACCTGCCTTTCTGTCTTTTGTGGGCTGTTTCCTTTTCTGCCCATGGTCTTTCTTCTCTGGGTGTCTGGTTATGTAGTGCTCTCTCTTACATTGATTGAAAGGCACAAACTACAACACGACCAGGTACAGCACACAAGGCACTGAGTAGAAATGTATTCAAGATGTTAATAATCACAAATAAGGTGACCACCATAGAAGGACAAATTAGGAGTAAATAGAGAAAGAAGAAGAGGAAAATGAGGAAGAAAGAAAAGAAAGAAGTGTCAAAATCAAATTGGGAGAGTGAGAAAAAAAAAGATAAATAAATGAACAATAAAATAAGAAAATAAAATAAGAAAATAAAAAGGAGAAAAAGGAGAAGGAAAGAGGAGGAGAAAAAAAGTCAGAGAGAAAAGAAAGTGTATAAGAGAGAAAAGAGGAAGAAAATATAGATGTCAAGAGACAACTCCAATAGAACAGTCACTAATCCCACTAAAGGCCAGCAACCAGTACCTAGAGATTAATGCAAATTGCAAATAGCAACTGGTATCGAGGGAGATGAGGGAAAAGAGAGGTAGAAAACAAAGCAAGCAAAAAGCAAAATAAAACAAGTAGAATAAACTAAAACAATCTCTCAAAAACAAATTTCAAAAAATCGATATAATCACTTTTCAGGCAAATAGCAACAAAAGGACATAGAGAAAAAACAACTTTTTGGCTAGTGAAGACAAGAGGGGAGAGGTTTGTGTGGACTTGTAGTAGGGGATTTGAAATTAGATATATAAATGGGGTGAAATTTTACCCGGGTAAAGAGAAAAATAGGGAGAATCTAAAGTTGGAAAAGGGAAAGAGAAACAAGACAGCAAAATGGGGAAAGTTAGGAGGGAAGTGTTGGCATAAAGGTGGAGTTGAGTTGGAGTAAAATTATGCTAAAGGGAAGATGAAAATAGAATGTAGAACTCTAATCCCGAAATAAAATAAAGAGAAAACAAAATGACACTTTTTTCCCCCAAAACGGTAAAGTACTAGTAGTAATTAATAATACTAGTTTAAAACAAAAATGTAATTAAAACATGTGAAAATAAAAAATAAAGAATTAAAAATTAAAAAAAATAAAAAATAAAAAATAAAAAAATTAAAAAAAGAAGAAAAATAGAATGGTCCTTCACTTCCACTATTATTTTGCTTGGCACTCCTGTTTCCCAGTAGGGGAGGTATTGCAGTTCCCTGTGTTCCCCTCTTGGTGTTTTAATCTCTTTATTCTCTTGTGGTTATGCGAGAGTCAATTTGTGTGTCATCCATTGGGTGGCAGTGTTTCGGAATTGATCTCTGAGACAAATCACAGGACCTCTCTAGGCTGTGCTCAGATCCTGCTACTCTGTGGTTCCCAAAACCAGTTTGTGGGGGTTTTGCAGCCTGGACACTGCAATAACTCCCAGGTTGTCCCTCTGCCCCAGAGAAAAAGAAAAAAAAAAAACAGTCGTTTTCCAGAGCTCTCCTCTTTCAACAGCTCAGAGGGTCTGCCTTCACACTCAGGGATCACGCCCTGACCACCTCTGCGGACCTCTCCAGAGGCAGCTTTCCCGCAGCCCGGCTCCCACAGTGAGCATCTCTGCCCTGCGGGGGCAGGCGAAATCTGACCCTTCCGCTCGCGCCCTGTGGATCTCTGAATCCTCCGCCTGCGCGTCTGTGCCGCCTGGGAAGCCGCGCTCTGGGTCCTGGCTGCTCTGTGGGTGCCTCCGTCAGCCACAGCTTTCAGACCTCGGCAGACATCCACCTCCCCCTTAAGTCAGGCACAATCTGACCTTTCCGTGTGCTCTGTGGATCTCTGATTCCGCCGCGTGTCTGCGCCGATTGGAGAGCGGAGTTCTGGGTCCCCGGGTTCCTGGCTGCTCGATGGGTGCCCAGCCGAAGGCTTCAGACTGCCGCAGACATCCACCTCCCTCTGCAAGATGGCTCGGGCTCCGCGTTTGTGCTGGTGGCTCCGGCCGACAAAATCCCCATGGCAGTGGGGCTGCCTGGCCGGGAGAGCCCCCTCCAGCAGTTCCCCGCCTTCCCCTGGAGGACAACTGACTCCTAGCTTGCCAACAAACACTCCCAATGCAACTCTCAGCCGCTCTCTCTCCCTCTGCCCAGCGACAAAGCTCTAGACGCGTCCGTCTACTCCGCCGCCATTTTCTCCTCCCTGCTCTCCTTTTATTTCAGATTACTCTTTCTCTATGAAATTCCCCATTGGTTGGTTGTGAAATCCTAGCATGTTACTATTCATAAGACACCAATCTTTACATATCCTGAATAACAGATTATAGATAATTTCTTCAATCTGATTCAACCTCCCTATATCATACAGAAAAATCACAAAATATCTGGTCAATTGGTTATGAACTTCTTTGGTTTTCAGATTTTCCACATGTAATATTTACTTGTTTTTCCACTAGATTAAGGAAAACATGAGATGGAAATACAAGTAGAAAGTTTTAATCTTAATCTATAATCTGAGACACATTTTGAAAATACTTTATTATTAAATGGTCCAACAGAATTCAGTGATATTAAGCAACTTGTCCAAAATCATGCTCCATTAGACATTGTTTTTCATTTAATTTTTTAATTTATAAAAAAATATTATTGTCATCAACTTCTCACTATACATCCTAAGGAGAATCAGCCTTAATAACAATTTATTATTAAAAATATTTCATCATATATCAACTCCAATCTTTAAAAAAAGAGAGAAAAAAATATGATTACATTGGTGAGGAAAAGAGGTAAGTATGAAAAATGCAGTTTTTAAAAGTCAGTAAAATAGTGTTCTTTGAAAGTCAGAAGAGTAAGTAAAGAAACTGTATTCAGAGAAAAGTCAAGGAAAATGAGAAGAGAAAGCATGCCAAACCAATTTTATACTATTTAGGTAGCAAATTACTAAGTTGTTATAACTTTATTGAAGGTTGGCATCTTTAGCTATTTAAGTTATGAATCCCCAAGCCAATATAAGTCAGACTTCTCCTAGTTCTTCTCTTCTCTGGGCCTCAAATTTGTTATATAAGAACTTGATATGCAACTCTCAGAACAAAGGATTTTTGTCTACCCTCACTGAGATAAGCACAAACTCTATGGTTTGTATCAACTCAAGGCTGTGTTCCTAGAATGAACTTAACCCTTTTTAAAATATCTGAGATAGCTCAACATTGCCAAAGGAATGTATTATTTGTTCCAACCAAAACCTGACAATAGGTTCCTGAACCTAATCTTAGAGGATTTCCTTTAGAAAGTCTGTAATTATACCAGTAATTGCTTTCTCTGCCCCTTTGAGAGGTAAATTTTCTACCCCTAAAACCATCACCTTAAGGACCTGGGAGCTATCTCTATGAAATACAGGAGGATAGAGTTTGTAAGGGCCTAACTTTGTTGGACACCTTGGTCTAATTTGCAAAACTACCTGCTGTCCTGAAAATAATCTGCAAGGAACAAACTCAGACTACCTAATCATGTTGACCAATTCTCTTCTCAAGTTAGTTCCAAGAATCTGCTCAAATTATTGGGGAAGATAGCATTTTATTTTAATTAAGATTGTTAGCTAAAAAAGTGCTCACTGGGGATTAGGAAGTATCTCCCCAGAAGGATAGAGAATAAAGACAAAACAGAAAAAAATGAGTGACTTTAAACATAGAATGACTTTAAACACAGTCCCAATTTACAGTTATTTGAAATTATAAATTTTATTTATAGTTAAGCCAATTTGAATAGGTTTTCTGTTATTATAATTAAAAGCCTTGTGTAATACAGAATTTCTTTGCAAATTATATAATCAAAACTTTATAACAAACTTTAAAGATAGATATTGTTATCCACCTTTATAAGGAGAAATTAGGCCTCAAAAGATGAAGTGATTTCTCTAAGATTATCTTAACTGGAAAGTAATTGAACAAGAACTCAAATTTTCACATTCTTAATCAAAATATCACTGTCATCCAATCAGTTATATAAGCTTGACTTTTAAGGAAAGTATTTCTATAAATGTCTAATTATTATTTTCGTATTTAAGATGAATTATGAGAACAAATCTCTGTTATAGTCATAGCACATGTATTTGCATCAAATTTAATCATATGCCTATTTACATGGATGAGGCATCTAGATTTCAGAATTTGCAAAGTAATAAAGTTACCTACGTATACTACTCTTTATGTGATTACATATTATTGATTTTCTCCTCATAAAATTATTCAAGGGGTCATATATAGTATTACCATTTATACTGTTTAATGAGTACAATTTTTTATCTGCATTTTGTTGTCACTTGGCATATGTTTCTAATTTATATAGGCCCTGTGTGCTTATGTCTGTTATTGTTTAAAGTAAAAAAGGCAAGAATTTTTATACTTAAAATTGAGTGCTTCAAATTACCTTGTAAAATAGTTCAAAATGAATGCTAAAGAATGGACAGACAGATCAGTGTGTACTAAAAGGTTGTTCTTTAGCTCGGGTTCAACTATGAAAACTCTTGTTCTTTACCCGAAGTATGTTCATTTTATATACAATTATATATACTATTTATGATATAATGGCATGTAATGTTGATGTTTGTAAATGTTAATGCTAGAAATATTTACCCTTCTTCAGTATTTAGGGTGGTGGTGGCACCAGTAAATCTATTTATTCAGGAAACCCTTATAAAAACTTTTAAATTAGAAGTTAGTTTTAAAAACCATCTAGCCTAATCTCATTACTGTGTTCTCAAAATTAATGTCACCTGCTTAGCATTAGACAGCTCAGCTTTAGCAAAGGTAAGTCTATGATCCCATTCTCTATACTTAATTTTCTTACTCATTCCATTGAGTCTGCTCTACAAAGAATCATCAAAATAATGTTTGAAAATTCTTCTTGGGTATATTTTTTGGTTTACAAGTATTTAAATTTTGTATTTGGTTTGCATTTCTCAAAATTGTATGCTATTATAATTGCATGTTAGATTTGAGCCAAATTCTAATTTTTAACTTCCTCTCTCATATAAAACACAATAGCATACATGCATTTATATAAAATCACATATGCATATATATAAGTCTCAAATCATACTATTTAGACAATAAGGACACAGGTTGTTAAGTATTGTTAGAGTGTGGCAGTTATGGATCAAGAAAAATGAAGAGATTTCATTTTTCATGTGAAAGATAACAAATTTAAAGCTTAGTTTGGGCAATATTGTTATTTCAATTATCCAATGGCCTTTGTCTACTCCCTCTTTCTAATTTTCTGCATATATAATTTGCATGTACTATCTCCAAAATCCATCTCCTGCCTAGTGCCATTACAATTTATTAAATCAGGTCCCATCATTTTGTACTTGAGTTACTGAAAACACCTATAAAATAATCTTTTTTACTGCAATCTTTCACTCTCCAATCTGTGCACAATTCAGTAACTAGGATGATATTTATAAAAGTTAAATCTTATCAAGTCAATTTGATAAGTTCCTAGAGTCCTTAAGAAAAAGTCAAATTCCTTAATATAACCTAAAAAGCCCTCTAAGGTCTCTGCTTTCTTATCTCATAACTACCCACTTTCTGCATTATCGACTCTCCAGACTTCTTTTTAATATATTTGATTAATTTTTTACAGAGAGGAAGGGAGAAGGATAGAGAGTTAGAAACACTGATGAGAGAGAAACATCTATCAGCTGCCTCCTGCATACCTCCTACTGGGGATGTGCCCTTGACGGAAATCGAACCTGAGACCTTTCAATCCATAGGCCGATGCTCCATCCACTGAGCCAAACCGGCCAGGGTGACTCTTCAGATTTTTTTTTCCATTCTCTAGACTTATCACAACTCTAAACATTCCTACAAGATTCTTCCACAGTTTAACATATCCCATTCCCTGCTTTATTCCACATGTCATATTTTCTTCAATGCACAGTTTATATGTTACCTTGAATTATTTTTTAACCACATATTTTTAACAGAGGGTGTCCATCCTCTGTTTTCAAATAGTACCCAGGTAACACTTCAATAAAGAATTTATCACAGCATATAGTAATCATCTATTTATGAGTCATCATTTTCTCATTATACAGTGTTTGGGAGATTGTCTATTTATTCATTACCACATCCTACCATATTCTGATACAATACATGTCAAACTCATGTTGGTTGAATGACTGTTTCTCGGACACCCTCTCTTTAGTAGAGAAGTGGCAGAAATTCCTTTTTTCAATATAATTTTAAAATACCAAAATGAAAAGGAAAGAAAATGAAAGAAACAGAGAAATATAATCCAAATAAACAACAACAAAAACAACAAAATGAAAATCCAGAAAGTGGCCCTAATTAAGTTAATATATGAATTACCCGAAAGATGAATTTAAAATAACAACCATGAAAAAATATTTAATGATCTCAGAAGACTAATGCAAAAATAAAGTAAGAATTTCAACAAAGATAGAAAAAATTTTAAACAATCAAACAAAAATCTTGGATTTAAAGAATACAATAATTGAACTAAAAAAAATCAATAGAGGGGTTCAACCATAGAGTGGGTAAATCAGAAAATAAATCAGTTATCATAAAATTAATTCACTTAAAATTTTCCAGAGGGGCAAAAAGTTAAAAAAACTGAAAAATAATTTAAAAATTTGAAGTGACTTAGGAAAGTACATCAAAATGAACAATAACAGATTACAGAATCCAAGAAAAGTAAGGAAATGAGAAAGAAACACAAAGTTTATTTAAAAATTAGTGGTTGAAAATTCCCCAAATCAGCAGCAAAAAATGTAGACAAGACCAAAGGATCACAAATAAGAGGAACTCAAAATATGCCCACTCAATATATTATGACTGCACTGTCCAAAGACAAAGACAGAATTTTAAAAGCAGCAAGGGAAAAGCAATTTGTTACATGAAAGTGGATTCTCATAAGAGTATCACAGGCTTTTTCAGAAACCTTGCAAGCCAAAAGAGAGTGGGATGATATAGGAAAAGAGCTAAAAAAAATTCACTACTCTGTTTCCCCCAAAATAAGACAGTGTCTTATATTAATTTTTGCTCCCAAAGATGTGCTAAGTCTTATTTTCAGGGGATGTCTTATTTTTCCATCAAGAAGAATACGGTACACATTTATTATTAAAAAAAAAAAAAAGGAAATTTATTACCTGTATAAGGTATGGTAGTAGTTGTCATCACAAACCAGCTCACTGTATAAGGTATGGTAGTAGTTGTCATCACAAACCAGGTCGCAGCACAGCCAGAGCTGTTCAGGCAGTGCGAGGTCTCTTTAAATTAGGAGTGAGATGCCTTATGGTAACTTCAGGGGCCTTATATTCCAGGGAGGCCTTATGTTTGGGGGAGGCCTTATTATCAGGAAGGTCTTATAGTGAGAGGCAAACTGGAAGTAGGTCTTATTTTCAGGGGATGTCTTACTTTTGGGGAAACAGGGTAATTGATTAATTCACTAATTAATTAGCTAATTAATTAATTAGAAAACAAACTGCCAAAAAAGATTGTTATACCCAGCAAAACTATCCTTCAAAAAAATGTGGGAGAGATCAAGACTTTTCCAAAGAAAGCCAAGGGATATTTTTACTACTAAACCTGGCTTACAAAATTGTAAAGGGAATTTTTTTGAGTTGAAATAAATGGATACCAACCAGCAACATCATAAATACAAAAGTATAATACTCAATGGTAAATACATATATAGAATACTGTATTACCATAGGATGATGTATAAATCACTTGTGTTTTAACTATAAAGTTTAAAAGCCAGAATACGAAAAATAGCTATAGCTATAAAAATATGTTAATGAATACATAATATAAATAGATGTAAATAGTAACATCAAATACAAGTGTGTCAGGAAATAAAAGGTAGAGTTATTCATATGTGCTTGAAATAGAACTGTTCTCAGCTTATCACAGACTGTTATAACTAGGCCTTTATATTATATTTTATGTAATCTCCATGGGTATTCACAAAATGTATGTATATAGAAGTTACACAAAAGAAAAATTAAAAGGAATCAAAGCACTTAAAAAAATTAATGAAGCACAAAAGAAGATAGCAAAAGTGAAGAAAAACAAAAGAACTAAAAAAGAGAAAATAATGAATAAAATGAAAATAATAAATTCTGCCCAGTCTGTAATTACTTTAAATATAATAGATTAAATTCATCCATGAAATGGCATACAATGGCTCTGTGAATTAAAAAATCGTAATTGCAGAAATAAAACAAAGTTCTATGTGCTATCTACAATGGTACAACAAATAAATATATGATCACATTCTAACCATTCCCCTACCAGCCTGATTGATGCCTACCTGCTCCCCAGCCAGCCTGTTTGCCCCTAACTACCCTCTCTTACAGACCTGGTCACCCCTAACTGCCCTCCCTTGCAGGCCTGGTCACCTTAACTGCCATTCTTGCAGGCCTGGTCACCCCCAACTACCCTCCTCTGCCAGCCTTGTCACACCTAATTGCCCTCCCCTGCTGGCCTGATTGCCTCCACTGCCCTCCCTTGCAGGCCTGGTTCCTCCCAACTGCCCTCCCCTGCTGGTCATCTTGTGGTAGCCATCTTATGTCCACATGGGGGCAGCCATCTTTGACCACAAGCGGGCAATCATCTTGTGTGTTGGAGTGATGGCTAATTTGCATACTATTATGTTATTAGATAGGATAGAAGCCTGGTGCATGGGTGGGGCCAGCTGGTTTGCCCTAAAGGGTATCCCATATCAGCATGCAGGTTCCCTTGGGGTATGGGGTGGCCCTGGCGATGGGCCTGTGGTGGTTTTCAGGCTGGCCATGCCCTCTGGCAACCCAAGTGGAGGCTCTGGTGTCTGGGATTTATTTATCTTCTATAATTGAAACTTTGAAGCCTTAAGTGGAGGCCAAGGCAGGCAAAAAGCTTGGCTTCCTCCATTTCCAGGGAAACTCAAGCCTCCTGCTCTCTCCATGCCCACAGCCATCTTGGTTGAGTTAATTTGCATACTCACTCCTGATTATCTGGTGGGTGTAGCTTATGGATATAGTGGAGGTAAGGTCAATTTGTATATTACTCTTTTATTAGATAGGATTTATTTATTTAGTTAATTACTTAGTTATACATATATATCATATATAAAACAATGTATATATTTTACTTCAGAGTACCTAAATATATCCTATATAATAAAGAGTTAAGATGCAAATTAACCCTTACACCCTCACAAGATGGCTGCCTACAACCAGACTGGTATGGGGGTTAGTGAGGGATGACCAAATGACTGAACAAGCAGGCTGCGTGGGCCAACCAGGCCAGTGGGGAGGCCTATTGTTTTGGGGTGGGCTGATGGGGGACAACCAGGCCAGCAGAGGGGGAAGTTGGGCAACCAGGCAAGCAATGGGGGGGCAACCAGCATGGCAGGCGGGACACTTAGGGGTAACGAGGCCAGCAGAGGGGGAAGTTGGGGGCAATCAGGCTGGCAGGCAAGTGAGCAATTAGAAACCAGCAGTCCAGGATTCTGAGAGGGATGTCCCAGATTGGAGAGGGTACAGGCTGGGTAGAGGTTCCCTCCCCTCCAGCACAAATTTTGTGCACTTGGTCTCTAATAAAATATATAAATCAGTATTTATAGAACTATGTCAAGTATCTTTTACACAACCATGGAATTAAATAAAAGTCAGTAGTAAAAGAAAATCTAGAAAATGCACAAATATGTGGAAATTTAACAACCTTTGAACAACTAAAGTTCAATGAACAAATCAAAAGCAAAATTGAAACATACTTTGACAAATGAAAATAAAACACAATATACTAAAGCTTGTGCAATGCAGCAAAAGTAGTTTTACAAGGGAAATTTATAGAAGTAAATAGTTATATTAATAAAGATAAAAAATCTCAAATTAGCTTCCTTATTTTATACCTCTAGGATATATATGGGAAAAGAACAAAGAAAGACTAAAATTAGCAAAAACAATGATAACAACAATAAAGCTAGAGCAAAAATAAACAAAATCAAGAATAGATAAAAAGAGAGAGAAAAAAGCAATGAAAATAAACTTTGTTTTTTAAAAAATATGTAAAATTGACAATTTAACTAATTAACCAAAAAAAGAGAAAAGATGGAGAATTAGAAATGAAAGAAGAAACACAATTGATGCCACAGAAATAAAATGACAATGAGAGACTGTTATGAACAATTGTCCCCCAACAAGTTCAATTACCTATAAGAAATGGACAAATCCTGGAAACCTACAACCTACCCAAACTGAATCATAAAGAAAGAAAATTTGAAGCAGTTCTATAACTTGTAATGAGGTTAAATCAGTAATTGAATCTCCTAAAAGAGAAAAGCTCAGGAACCGATAACTGTCCTTGTCTTAGTAAATACTACCAACCATTTAAAGAAATATTACAATTCTCCTCAAATTCCTCCAAAAACCTGAAGAGAAGGAAACACTTCCAAATGACTTTTATAAGACCAGCAATATTCTGATACCAAAACCAAAGACACTAAAAGAAAACTACTGGCCAATATCTGGATGAATATAGACTCACCTCTGCTCTTTTCACTATACATTAATAAACTTTTCTAAGTTATGACAATTCTGTTTCTGAGAAGTGAAAAATCAGGAATCAGGACTAGAACAAGAGAAGATACTGAGCTTAGTTGCTTTATAAGGACTATTTAGAGGAGGTTATTTAGATATGCAATAAAGGAAAAGACATTTAATTTCTGTTGATAGATTTAACTTTTGAGTTAGATGACATAATAGATGAACAAGCTCTATAGAGCTTCCTATACAGAGCACACAGAGACTGGTGAGGCACAAGGAAAAAACAGATGAAATATCAAAGTCACTGACAGTTATTGTATGTCATTAAACTGCATGAGTCTAATAGTTCATCATCATGTACAAAACAATAAGCTTTCTGATATGCAAACTTTTAGATAGAGAGAATAAACTGGTTATCTTAGATGGCAAAGGGTGATCAATTCACAATGAATTTCAACTGTAATTAAAAATTAAAATACAGTGGGAAAAGAATAGAGTAAGAAAGAAAACCATCTTATACTACATTAAAAAGTAGCAAAAACTGAGTTATGGATAAGAGTGGTAAAAGGAAGATATATTAGTTAGAGCTTAAAAGAAAACAAGAACAAACAGAAAATGTATATATACATAGTGATTTATTTTAAGGAATTAGTTCACATGATTATAGCATAGTCAAGTCCAAAATATGTAGGCTTGGAAATTCACCCAAGAGTGAAAATAGAAGTCTTGACTCAAAAGTCTGTAGGGCAGGCCAGCAGGCTGGGAACTCAGGCAAGATTTCTACATTACAGTATTGCAGCAGAATTCCTTCCTCTCTAGGAATCCTTTGTTTTCTCTCTTATTGATCAGGTCCCACCCTCATTCTGAAGGGTAATTTCCTTTAACTTAAAGTCCACTGATTTTGAATATTAATCACATTTATAAAGATCTTCACAGCTACATCTTTACTAAGGCTTGACCCAACAACTATGCACCATGGCCTAGCCAAGTTGACATATGAAATTAATCATCACAGACAGGTTTTGAGAAACAGAGGGGCAGTTGTGTCCAGAGGCAAAACTGAAGAGCTTAGTGAAAGAGAGTATCTAATGCATCTAATGCTCAGTATTTATTCTTATGCTACACAATGCTATCCTGTAAATTCTATCACCTCAACCCTTTGTGTGCAACATACACACATTTTTGTGTATGAGTATCTATTTGGGAATAAATTAAGTGATCCTATCTATGGTTCAGACCAAAAAAAAAAGAAAGAAAGAAAGAAAAAGACGAGAAAGAGAGAGAGAGAAAGAGA
Organism: Lasiurus cinereus; assembly: GCA_011751065.1. NCBI lineage: Eukaryota > Metazoa > Chordata > Mammalia > Chiroptera > Vespertilionidae > Lasiurus > Lasiurus cinereus. The sequence goes on from JAAGEH010000030.1 coordinate 44,431,450, forward strand.
GAGAGAGAGAGAGAGAGAGAGAGAGAGAGAGAGAGAGAGAGAACAGGACATTCTCTTTGACTTGTTGATGTATAACTGCATTATTGCAGTATTTCATCAGAGGGAGGAAGTCAAAGCCAGAAGAGATCTGGGAAAATAGGAGACAACCATCTCCATGAAAATACCCAGAGATATGAGTTCAAGCTAATATTTTTGCATCCCACAGGTCAGTGTACATCATCTGATATAACAGTTCAATAAAGCCAAGTTGAAGATTATGGGCCTGAAGCTAAAAGTTATTTAGAGATATTTTGTGAATTTTCTGGGGAGTCTATGCGGTCTTCCAAAACAACCAGACACTTAGAACAATACAACAACACTTTAGATTTGCTTTTGGTTAAGAAAAACGTTATTACCTGAAAATTACTTTCCTATATTAAAGTGTGAATAGAGCTAAGAAATTTTTTATACCAGGACTTCTCTTTTGTATACATTGATGAAATCTGTCTCATTATGGAAAGAATGAATAGATCCCCTTCTTGAGGTGAAATTAAAAAACAAACAAACACACAAACAAAAACTCAACTGAGGAATGAAACTCTATTATAGAAACTCTTAATTGTAGCTCTCATTCCAATTTGGGAGTGAAACTCAGGAAGGAGTTCCAGGAAAAATTCCTCTGCTCTGCCTTTAGCAAAAACAGGAATTGACATTTCTCTATAAAGCTTTTTGGGTCAATGCCAAAGTCAATCTTATTGTTTTCATCAAAGTTTCTGAGATGTGTCTTCTGCAGTACTTGTAATCTATAATCCAACATAGCATTTTAAGTAGATGTGTGTATAAATATTTGAAGACAAGTTACTTGATTAATTCTTTCTATTTAAAACAGAAATCTCAAAATATTTTAAAAACACACATAGCTTTCATTTCTGTAAATCAGTGATTTCAACCAATGTGCCACAGAATTTTTAAAACGTGTAACACCTGATAATTTAGTAGGGGACACTGAGCTCTTTCCACATAAATTGTCAAATAAAAGATGACAAAACCCAACACAATAGCCATTCAATGTGAATGAATCAAAATTATATGTTGCTGTTTTTTGACAGATTGGCAAAAATATATATATTGTTTAGTGTACCACAGAATTTTTGTAATTAGTTTATGTGTGCCATGAGACAAAAAAGCTTGAAAATTGCTGGTCTAAATCCTTGAACACATCACTTTGGTAAGTGGTTATTACAAGGTGGCTGAGTGGGGCTCACATTGCTCTCTGATGGCATCTTGGCAAAACAGATATAAAGAGATGTGGCAGCGATACAATGTCAAGAAAAACACAACTTCTAGAGCTGAAAGACTTTTTAAAAGAAAGGGTTCATTAGGACATAAAGAATCAGGTCCTAGAGCATGAAATCTAAACCATCAGCAGCAGCATTAGATGGAAAAGGTAATATATCCACATGATGGAGTTGAGTATTTTCATATATTACTAAAGGCCCAGATGCTAAATCGCACAAGACCCAAACCCACTGCACCGGCGGGACCCCAGATCAACCATCATAAGTATCTCACTGTCATGAGCCACCACATTGTGAGCCACAAGCCCCTCCATGCCACATGAGCCACAAGCCCCTCCTCGCCACACCAGCCATGAGATCTGCTCTATCACAGCTCATGGGCCAGGGGGAGGGACCGAGAAGTGCTCCATGACCTCCTAATGACTGGTTGTTTGATTGTTCTGGCATTCCAGTGTTATGACTACTGGACTTTTATATTATAGAATAGAAGCCCGGTGCATGAAATTCATGCATGGGGTGGGGGAGGTGACAAGGTAGGATTGGGCCTAAACAGGCAGTTAGACATCCCTCTCACAATCCAGAATTGCTGGCTCCCAACCGCTCACCTGCCTGCCTAATTGCCCCTAACCGCTTCTGCCTACCAGCCTGATCATCCCTAACCACTCTATCAGCCTGATTGATGCCTAACTGCTACCCTTCCAGCCCGATTGCCCCTAACTGCCTTCCCCTGCCAGCTTGGTCACCCCTAACTGCCCTCCCCTGCCAACCTGGTAGCTCCCAACTGCCCTCCCCTGCAAACCTGGTTGTCCCTAACTGTCCTCTCCTGCAGGCCTGATCACCCCCAACATCCTTTCCCTACTGGCCGGGTCACTCTAACTTCTCTCCCTTGCCAGACTGGTCACCCTTAATTGCCCTTCTCTGCCAGACCAGTCATCCCTAACTGGCCTCCCTGCAGGCCTGATTGTTTCCAAATACCCTTCCCTGCCAGCCATCTTGTGGTGGCCTTCTTGTGTGTTGGAGTGATGGTCAATTTGCATATTACCTCCTTATTAGTTAGGATGTCTTGGGCAGAAAGATGTGAGTTGCTTTGAAATAATATATGCTGGTTATATTCAAGGGGGGGCAGGATAAATTAAAGCAGGGTGGTTCTAAGATAGGAGCACAGTCTGTAATTAAGGAATATTTGCTACTTTTGCTTGATTACAGGCAATAATCCTAAAACTTCATGGATATAGCCCATCTAGTTCATGGCCCATCTAGTTGGCTAGTAGATGCCTGTGTACTAATTCCAGGCTCCTACATACATTCTGGAATGTGAGCAGTCTTTTGTCAGCTGGCCACCAATTAACAACAGGCTAACTACTCTTTTGCTCTCATTCTTCAGCCCAACATAATTTAATTCAGAGCATCTCTGAATTTTTTTTCTTGACAAGAGAATATATTACATGTTGACTTCTATGTGTTTCAGATACATTTTTCTAATAAAACTGATATTCTGCTTTTTTCCTTACTTACTCTGCCTATACTTTCAAATCACTTTGTTTCAACACACTAGGCTATTTCCCCCAGACTCAGTTTCTTCTCCTGTAAAATTGGGTTGTATTTTACCATATAAATATTTATCGAGTGTGAACTAGACACTGCACTAGGTGTTAGTATACAGATGTAAATTAATTATATTATCTGTCTTCCCCAAAATAGAAGAAATGTGTAAACTTTATAAGCAAATAAAAAGTACTATCTACACATCATTTTGCAGTTAAGGAAAAAGTGCTGAGTTTCAACAAAAAAAGAAAACTGCTAGATTTTGGACAGGTTCAGAATAGATAGAATATGAAATTTACAAGTAGAGATGTCTAGAAGCCATTGAAAATATGTCTGCAGCTCAATAAGATATTTAAGTAGCTAAACACGGTTGGGGATCGAATGAGATTATGAATGTGAGAGTATTGTAGAGACTATAACATCATGCAAATGTGAGTTCTATATTGGTGCTGCCAGGCAAGCAATACAAATGTGAATTATTATTACATATGTGAAGTTGGCACTGAATTCACATTTTTATGTTGATTTTAAAGTACTTGATCTTTAATGCTAGTAGAATATTCAGACTTATGAAGTCAAATATAAGCTTCTCTAAGGCAAAGCATTTTCTGTAAGCATCCTTTACACATAATACAGGTGTTCTATAAGTGTTGCCTTATTAGGAAATGGAAGAGTTTTATGCAATGATAAAAGAAAAAAATTAAAACAAAGTTTTTGCCAAATGTGATAAATATTTACCTCAGATCTCTAAGTCTATGTCACACTATCCAAAATACGGAATTTATAAGGGATCACAAAATCTAATCATTGCATCATTATCATAATCTTATATTAATATTTATAGAGCATTTATTATATACAAGGTTCTTTTCTGTAGACTTAATAGGGATAACCTAATTGATTCCTGTGCAAATCCCTTGAGGTTGATTTGCTGTAGGTGGTAGATTATGGACTCAAAAGGGCTGGATTAGAAATGGCTCTATCACTTATTAGATGCGATGATTAGAGCAATTAGCTTCTCTATGCCACAATATCTTCACCAGTATAATGTATAATAATGATATCTTTCTCTTAGAGGTTTCTAAATGTGAAATAAATTACTTTATGTAAGGAACATTGAACAGTGACTACAATATAGTTTTCATAAATACTAGCTTTTAGGCTACATTATTTTTTTATTTCCTTTGTCCATACATTAAATTTTTACTAGTGATTCTAAATTAACATGTACAAATTAAGAGATCTACTTAACCAGATTTAAGGGAATTTTTTTTGCTTTCATTTTCTTTATTTGAGTGATATTATGTCTTTAAAATACTTCCATCCAGACACTCATTTTTGGAAATACATATATTCACTTTTTAAACTGGTTAACAGATTTAGGATAAATATGATTTAGAAATAATGAGTTATTTGTAGCCAAAGAATTATAAAGTAATGAATAGAATGATTTCTTGAGTCTTCCTCCCAGGAGAAATATAAGAAAAGAACTAGTAACTTATCTGTCCCTCAAGACATGCAGAATATATATCAGATTAGATGATCCCTGGTGGCAATTCCTAACTCTAAGATTCTGTGATTTAAGTAATTCAGAATGAACACAACATGTTAATGCATCTATCCATAGGTTCATATAAAAGCAGTATATATTTATATGAAAAAATGTCATACCCTGCACTTGCATCTGATTTAATCAGCATTCATTAGATTTTGGTAAGAATTTCTTACCCAAGATTTAATATTACTTTTACTTACCATATACTTTCTCATATAGAAATGATTTAAGTTGCTACTGAAGATGTGCTTAAGATATTATACTTCTATTTAATTAGTTATCTTAATTGGGATGTTAAAAAGTCAAAACACTGGCAAAATATCATGTTTTCTAGTATTTCAAAATTAGAAATACTACATACAAAAATGTAGTACAAGCAAACTTCTTTTAGAAATGACCTACCACAAGCCTCACAAATCATACAGAACCTCCTCTCTCTATTTTTATAGCCTATCAATGATATTAACACTTCACTAATGACTTTAAATTTTAAATTAAGCTGTATTAAAATTTCTCCAAATCTGCTTTAGTTCTTATCACCTTTGGCAGCTGGTTCCCAAGTCCTCACTATCATTATACCAGAATCCTCTTGTGTTTTGTCTATTTGACAGATGAGATGAGTTTATGGTGATCCCTTTCTCTTGGGCTCAAAATATTAAGTTTAAATCTAAACATGGTTTGCAAATAACCAGAGGGTCTTTTCCAAACACCATTTAATACACTGAGCTACAGCTTTAGCAGTTGCATATCCGTGTAGGAAAGAGATTAGTTTGCTCATATAAACCACAGTGACATATTTTTTATAATCTCCTGAATTTCTAACCTGCAAGTTAGCCTAAAGACATTTTTTTATTTTATTTTAAATAGTATCACTTTACTTTTCTCTTAGGATTAAAAAATATTTTATAATAAATCTGAGAGAAAATATAATTTATGGGGTTTTGTGAAGGAGAGTGAAAACTAATGATATGGGGAATGAAGTAAAGATAAATTTCAAAATAACCGCCTAAATCCTTGTTAAATTTAAGATTAAAAAAACAAAAACAAAAACAAAAAACAACTCTCCCTACCACTTAATTAAAATAAACAAACTAGTCCCCATTGTAGGCCATTCCATTTATTTCTACCCCTTTACTGACTGCCTCATAAAAAACATGTAAAACTATACTAAGACACTAGAAATAGTTCTACTTGTACACGCTAGATCAAGGAATTATATCAGCGAATTTAATATTTAAATAAGTGAGATTATGTTTAACATATATTGAGTATTATTTTTCAAAGAATTTGACTATAAACATACTGTATATATAACCCAAAAATATAACCCCCCCATTCAGTTAAAATTTTACATTTTTTCATTCTTATCATAAACCCTATTCAGAAGTTCCCTATTATCTTATTGTACTATCAAAGAAGCAGATTGATTTATATACATTTGCAAAAATTTGATTAACTAAATAAATCTGATATAAATTTATATCTTTTATGTAATCTTTCTCAGATAAGCAGGGAAAAAGATTTGCAATATTAAGATGATCACATTGCTTTTCCAATTATTTGGAATTCCAGAGCCAAAAAAAAAGTTTTAACAAGCCAACTTTGACTCCTCAAATCTTCATTACTATATTCCTATTTATCTGTGCGGCAGCAGCATTGTATGAAACCTACAAATTCTTGGAAAGATTGAAACATTAGTCAATACTTTAAAAGCTCTTTATAAAGCCATAATGTGTGATGTGATGAGTTCTTCTAAGCCTTTAATTGATTCACTTGTGTAAACAATAATTTATTATGGTAAAAGTTTATGTTATTATCATACATGGATTGTGAATATAATTAAGTTTATGATTTTTATTCTAAATAGCAAAGAATGTTGGCTCCTCTCAGTGTATCTATTTGAGCACTGAAACATATCATTAAATATGGCAAACTATTCTTATTCACAGTGTGATATTTCATCTTTAGATAATGGTCCATTATTGAAGTGGAATTTCATTCAATCAGTCAACATTTATGTATTACATACCTAATATGTGTAAGACACTCTTTTTCTAAAAGGAATATGATAATGAATAAGGTAGACAGAGTTCCTGACCTAGACTTATTCTGGATGGAAATCTGAAGCCACTCTTAATGATTAAGTTTCTTCTGCCTTGCCTTTACCTACATGATAAAGTCCAAATGATGGAATCTGGCCCCCTGTATTTCATTCAAAATATAAATTCTGTTAGATCTCCTAGTCCAGTCTGCATTCACCGGAGATCTTTGAAGGCTCTGTAACATTCCCCCTTCCTTAAGTACCATATTGCAGGTAAATGGCTCCTTCCTAATTTGTTTCACTATTTCTATCAAATCCTCAATTACTTCTCTAAGAAGAGGAAATTTTTATGTGCTTCTATAGCATTTTGTATATATTCCAATTGTGATTCTTTTCACATCGCCTGGTAAACATCTATACCTATCCTTTTTATTGGTCTATAAACTTGAAACAAAGATTACATTCTCTTTATTTTAATGTTCCTAATGAATACCTCAATACATGCTATATATAAGACAATAAAAAATGTTTGATGAGTAAGTTAATTAATTAATAAGCTAAATTCACATTTAGCAAAGGTCTCATGGAATTTACTGATTAGAAATTATTACTGAACTTCCCATAAAATATATTGCAAAAAAACAACAACAAACTAATGTTTATCCTTCTCAAGGATAGTAAGTATATATTAAAATTTGATTCCATGCCCCACACAGATGGATTAAATGAACTGAGACCTTCAGGCACAGCCATATTCTGTGCCCTTCAATGGAAGACCTAGGCGATAATACTTATCAGAATCAGCCCTATGTTAACTAACATTGGTCACACAATTACTAACGGTTGTCCTCTATTACTATGAAGAGTTAAGAGTCCCCACTATTTGTTAACAGTCAGTGACTATCATTTGCATTTGTCCAGAGCCACTAGAAATCAAAATACTACTTTGCCAAACCTAATGATGAAGGATGTTGCTAAAAGTCACCAAAATGGAAATATGAAAGAGGCCAGAAATGGAGGCTTTTTAAAAAAATACAGTATTTTACTCCCTAATAGGAGCTAACATGTTTTAAATGAAGTAGTTTCCTGGAAAAATAAGTAATTTTCAAAGTTTTTTCAAATAATATGGTCAAATAATCAAAATAATGTGAAAATTTACAAGTTAATCAAAGGATAACTTTCTGAAGAAAAAGAAAGAGTTGGAGTCAAATATACTATGGGAATATGTTTTTCAATATTTAAAAGAACAAGTAATATCCCATGCAATATAAAGTGTTCCTGGTCATAAAAAATAGAAAGTTTAATATTGAAATAGGTATACTAGTAAATATTTAAGAATCTAGATATAATTCTATAATTAAATCTTATTTGTCATAGGGTAAAATTTAAACTAATGTAACATGTCAAATAATAGGAATTAGTTTAAAACTTAGGGCATTCAAGAGAAGGCTAAACACAAAGTTATACTATAAAAGTATTTAATAAAATGACAAAATGTTTATAAAATAATTGTTTTGAAAAGTTACAAAACATCATAAAAAGTATGATAACACCTATGATAAAATAAAATTCGAGGGTGCTTACATATTTGTAATAATTGACATGCACTGAAAAAGACCTGTAAAGTTTTATTACAAAATATTAAATATCTCTTGGAAATTAAAACAGTATCATGCTAAAAACATAGCTAAGAAAAACAGATACAGCTTTTAAGGTGTTTAGCACAATGCCTCACATAAAGTGAACTGAATCTAAATTTAGTTTTATTATAAACAATGAAATATTGTTGATAAGCATTGATTTTCATGTCTATATTTTCTCTGTTCTAACTTTCTTCAAATTAATTCATATTTATTTGTTGCTAGAAAATGCATTAAATATTTCTGACTTGATTCTTGCATTCCTCTAGTCTGCTGTAGGTCACTGTATAATATTTTTTATATCAGTCAGTGGATGTTTAATTTCTAGTTGGTCCTTTTTCATCTCTAATTGGTCCTTTTTCATCTCCTCTTGGGTCTCGCTAAATGTATCCATCTTTTCTAGGAAATTCTTGAAAAACCTTATAAGCATGGTTTTGAACTCTATATCCAGTTGTTTTCCTCCATTTCTTTTGTTTGTGGTCTGTTTCTTTGTTTCTGCATTTTCACTATGCCAGGAGAACTTCTGTGCTGGAATCAGCTTTATGATGCAAGTCTTGCAAAACTGCAAAAGCCTCTCTGTTCAGACTGGGTGGGGCGGAGTCTCAGGGCTGAGCAGAGACAGCCTTGGCTTCCAATCAGCCCTACCCTACATAGCCCCTGGGTCTCAAGTGTTTCTCGGTAATTGGTAATCGCTGCAGCCCTTTCTGTGTGCACACACGGGTTCCTCCAGACCTCTGCCTTTCCGGTTCCCTTGTGCTCTGGGACCCGTATGAATCTGGGTCCCCAGGGTCTCACCGGAAACTGGGGTTTAATGCAGTTAGAAGTGGCACAGTTGGGAGGCTCTGTCTCGTGCCCATCAGAGAGAGCCAGCAGCACAATCAGTAGTTCGTCCTCTCTGTGCACATTGGTTTGTGCGCCCCAGACTTCTGCCCTTTCGTGCACCCCTAAATTTCTGTGCACTCTTCTCTTTTCACAGTCCAGACTCCCCCACTTATCAGTCTTGCCTGGAGCTTGGATTCAATGCCATAGGATAAGGGATCACATGCAGTTGGGAGTTTCCATCTCCCTCCTGCCAGAGGAAGCCAGCCAGGCACACCACCACCTGCTCTCTCCATGCGCGTCTCCGTACCTCAGTTTTTTGCAGCTTCTCTGAGTCTCTGTGAGCCCCTCTCTTTCCTTCTAGTTGTAGAATTTTCACTCAACCAACTTTCCTGTGGTTCTGGATGATGTCTGTTCTGTCTTTTAATTGTAGTTTTGAAATTGTTGTGCGAGGCAGCAGTTTAGGTGATTACCTATGCTGCCATCTTGGTTTAAATTTGAAATACAAAGAAGCAGAAAACACTCCACTGGAAAAGAAAAAAGAAAAAAGAATCTAAAAATGTGAAGATATTGTAAGGAGCCTCTGGGACAACTTCAAGTGTACAAACATCAGAATTTTGGGGGTGCCAGAAGAAGAGAGAGAGCAACATACTGAAAACCTATTTGAAAAAATAATGACTGGAAACTTCCTACATCTGGTGAAAGAAATAGACTTACAAGTCCAGGGAACACACAGAACCCCAAACAAAAGGAATCCAAAGAGGACCACACCAATACACATCATAATTAAAATACCAAGAGCAAAAGACAAAGAGAGAATATTAAAAGCAGCAAGAGAAAAACAGTTATTTACCTACAATGGAGCACCCATAAAACTGTCAGCTGATTTCTCAACAGAAACTATGCAGGCCAGACAGGAGTGGCAAGAAATATTCAAGATGATGAATAGTAAGAACCTACAACCAAGAATACTCTACAAAGCTATCATTCAGAATTGAAGGGCAGATAAAGAGCTTCACAGATAAGAAAAAGCTAAAGGAGTTCATCAACACCAGTATTATATGAAATGCTGAAAGGTACTCTTTAGGAAGAGGAAGAAGTAAAAGGTAAAGATAAAAATTATGAACAACAAATACATATCTATCAACAAGTGAATCTAAAAAGTGAATTAAAAATCTGATGAACAGAATAAACTGCTAAATATAATAGAATCGGGAAAGGGGTGAGGGGGGTATAGGGAGAGACTGTACAATAATCATACACCTATGGATGAGGATAATGGGGTGGGGAGAAGTAAGGTAGAGGGAGAGGTGGGAGTGGGTGGCGGGGAGCTATGGGGGGGAAAGGAGAAACAAATCTAATAATTTGAACAATAAAGATTTATTAAATTAAAAAAACATTTTATAAAATACTGCCATGTTGTCTTTCAAAGTGGCTGACCATTTTGCATTGTCAACAGAAATACATAGAGTTTATGTTTTCCCCAGCACTTGGTATTGTTAAGATTCTTAATTTTTTCCATTAAAAATGATATACAGTGGTCTATGTGGTTTTCATCTGAATTGACATGATAACTAAAGATGTTGAGTATCTGTGTATGGGCTTATGTTTGCTAATCATAGATTATCTACTTAAATATTGTTCCCTCTTTAAAAAAATGGGTTCTTTTAGATTTGTAATTGTTATTTTATATTCTGGATGCATGTACTCATGTTTTGAAAATACTTTCTTGCAATTTTTAGATAGACTTTTCATTTTTTAACTGTTTTTCAAATAAAAGTTTTTATTTTGATGACATTTTATCAATATTAAAAAAGAAAATGTATTAAATAATATTTAACCATTATTAATAGATGACAGAAAAATATATACCTTACAAAAAATGCTACAAATATGACAAAAGAAACATATTCAGGAGCAGTTATCCTACTTTCTCTCTTAAACAGCAGTCAACTTTTTGTAGGAATTACTCCCTAAATTCCCTATTTTTCTTCTTTTATCCATCCTTTCAGATAACATTTAAAAGCAAATGGATCATGTAAAAAGAAATAGTCCCACTAATATAATTAAAAGAGGACTTTAAACTTTGTAAATTATCATTATATGGGTCACTTTAAAATATTTGTTAGGACCTGGCATAGGCCAATGAACCAGCTAGTCACGGTTCAGTTCCTGGTCAAGGCACATACCCAGAGTTTGGGCTTGGCGGCAGCCAATCAATGATTCTCTCTTGTCATTGATTTTTCCACCTCTCTCTCCCTCTCCATTCCTTTCTGAAATCAACAAAAAATATATTAAAAAATAAAATAAAATGTTGGATTAGGTACTGGCCAAATGACTATCCATATAGGTAAAAATATGGCATATGTTGAACCCTGTGATGCATGTTCCATAGTCTTAAAACTATCTCAGACCTATAGCTATCCCCTTATGGTGGCCATTTTTTCCAACAATTTTTGTCTTCTCCCTATTACTGTCAATATTATTTTATTAACATCTTCAATTCAAATACAATAATCTCATTCAAGGCATTAATTTGGTGCAAATTGGATTACATTTCAAGAGGTAAAGTCCACATGTGAAGCCCATATCCATTTGTTAATTTGAGTGCCTGGGACTTTTCAGTAACTTATAAAACTAAAAGTACTTGTACCAACCTGGAAGGCAAAGGAATCTGTTTCTCCCTCTGGAAAACACTTTTGAAATTACTCAGTTCCCCAAGTAGTACTTTTGGAATATACACATACTGGGAGAAAATAAGTCTATTGACTGTTATTTTTCAATTTTATTTTTCTTTTCCATTTTGTTTCCAAATTACATTTCATTGCTAAGATATTTCTTTTTTTGCGTGTAACTTGAAGATGGAAAGAGTAGATATTTTTGTAAGTCAATTCTGAGTGCTGTGGATATTCTTTAACCTCATTATTTTATCAGATTGCAACAATTCATATTTTTCCATCATAAAACAGAACATTAAGCATCAGTTGGGGGTAGTGTAGAAATGTACTTTTAGGAGCACTATTAAGAGAAAAATTCTAATTTTTCATGAGTTGTTTTTCTGGAAAAAAAGCGAGGACTAATTACCTTAGACTTAATAGCATTTGGATAATTTCTCAGTAAAAGGAACTGTGCAAACTGAAGTGTTTCTTGCTAAAAAGGAAATCAGAATCCATATGCAATACAGTTGGAAAGTCAGAATTCATTTTAACATGTAGCCACCAGCCTGTAAATTTTCATTGACATGATGTGGAATAAGATACTTAAGTAGAAAGATTTGGTAAAATAAGGTAAAATAAGGAAAGAAGCTCAAGGAAATCACAGAATAACAAGGTTAGAGTATAACAACTTGGCTTTTTAAATGACAATATTACAGAAGATGTCAAATATGGGAAATGCTTATTAACTCTTAGTCATGAGTTTTTCATTGTAGCTGCATTTCCCCACCCTTCTTTTATTTTTTACTTAAGAGAAATATGATTTTTATTTCAGTATGAAAAATATGATTTTATTTCAGTATGAAAAATATGATTTTTATTTCAGTATGGCTAGTATTGACAAATACCAGGACAAGTTACATTAGCAATGATTAGGTACCACAACCCAGTCCTGAATGGTTCCACAATGGAGCATTCTACTAACAGCCATTATGCAAAGGGTTCTGGATGAATCTCCATGGTTTGGATTCAGTATCACTGAGTGTAGTTATAAACACAGGCTATACCACTCAAAATGTAGAAAGGCCATTAGTGACAGTGCAGCTATAGTGGGAGACAAATGGAATAAAAAGGTTATAAACATGTTTAGCAGACAAAATTTAGAGTGGACCCAATTTATCTACACATCATCAGTCAGCCTCTCTTGCCATGGGCAATGGACACATTTTCCATCTGATACTAACCAAAGTCTTTTTACTAGCTGAAGTCTTTCACCAACCTAGTTGGCTTCCTTTGTTTCAATATTAAATGTCTCATTTTTAAACTGTGGTTTGATTTTCTTTTTTCTGTAGTAACTGACTCCTCACTTTAAAGGCATCCCAAGTACGTACTCAGATTCAAACGGGTGCTCTAATACCAATAATTTTTTGTCTTTGCCTCCCAATTTTAGTTTTAGAATAACTGTCTTCTTTTTAAAAATATTTTTATTGATTTCAGAGAGAAAAGGAGATGGGGAGAGATAGAATCATCAATGATGGGAGAGAATCTTTGATTGGCTGCCTGTTGCAGGCTCTACACTGGGGATCTAGACTGCAACCCAGACATGTTCCCTGACTGGAATGGAACCCTGACCTGCTGGTACATAAGTCAATACTCAACTACTAAGCCACACCAGCTGGGCTAGAGTAACTGTATTTAACCCACATATAAATATAACTTGTCTCCTAATAATCTGATCTATGAGAAGAATAGAAAAAGAATTTTTTAGAGAAAGTTGAATTGACTGGCAACATCATTTTCTCTATAGCCATTACAAATCATTTGAAATGTATCATTTGAAAGCCATAAATGACTGTGGCATGTTCATATCAACACTCTAAAACCAACTAGCCATTACACTTAATGCTTTAAATTTCTAATCATTTAATTATGAATGCATATTTCTGGGTGTTTACACAGCAAAAATGGAATCCATACATTTCTTTCTAGCCAACTTCTCCCCACTCAAATCCTGCACCTGTCTCTCTACCATATTTTAACAACTATTTTCAGTACTCTGTTTTTCCCAGTATATTTTTAATGATACAGTCTCTTAAAACATCTGGCATTATTTTTAGTTCACCTATTATAATAAAATTATGAGGTGAAAACTGCTATTTTCTTGTTCTTTATTCGACTTATATGTTCATGGGTTATTGCTTAGAATTAGACTCACAGGCAAAAGAGGAATTTTCCACTTGCAAAGAGAAACAGTTTTGTTGGGGCTGGGAGAGAAACAATAATATAAAATGACTGAATGCTAGAAAATTTCTAAATTTTGAGCTTTTAAGTGTTGCTCTTTAACAGACTAAGATGTTCAGCCAAAAGTTTGTTCATCTGTCTTCTGCAGAGAAAAACAACAACAACAAAAAATGCGCTAGAATATTTTAGAAATATCTCTTAGTGGTTTTTCATGTGCAAATCTGTTTTATAGGAGCGCACCACATATGTTTCAATGCTTACGTTGTCATTGTTTCTTCTTTTTTTCCTTTTCCAACTGGGCATACATTATGTACCCAACATACCTATAAAAGGTTGACTGAAAAATCACATTTTATAGTCTGCCAAAGGAATGTTTGTATTAAATTGCTTCAGATGGAGAAAGTTTCATTGTGATCAGAACCCAGGAGATATAAAAGGGCCATAAAGTTTGGGTCATAACGTGAGTTTATAAGCCTGGCTTCTACTTAATTTAAATTATAGTGGCAGTGCAAGAAATTGTGGTTTACCAATAGTACTAGGCCTCAGGCCAAACACTTTCGTTCCACTAGCTGCCTACATATCCTCCCTCTGTTGGAAAGAGGTAACTGCCTCGCACAGATATTTCTTATAACTTGTCATTTGAGAAAAATAAAACTTAGTAATCACACATGGGCACATGTATTACTGTAGTTTGCAATTATGAAGCAGCAAGTATAGTGTAGTGTAGACTCTTTTTCATGAACTTTTTTTGTTGTTTATTTATCAAACATGTTTATTCATGGTTTGTTTCTTTTGCTTTGCTTTTTAGTTTCGGGATCAATGCCAACCTTCAAATATCTGCTGAGAGCCGGTACATGAGCTTTAGAGAGAATGAATGTAGCAACCCCACTTAAAATTAAGGTTTACCTTAGAATTTGGTCCAATTTGACTGAATATATTTGTGATTTATAGTTTCTCCTAGTGGAAACTATAAGTCAAAATTACATTTACATTGAGATGAATCATGTTCTTGTTTTCTACTCTATCTATTTGACTTTTAAAGCGTAAAGCTTTCTATACATAACATAAAGCTTTATGTTATATTGGAACAAAACAAACTCAACTGCCTAATCTTTGACCATATCTGTTCGGTGGGATTTTTAAGAGATGAAAATGACAAAAAGGGCTTTTGTCAAATCCAGTCAGTTTTATCATTCATCCCAGAGTCTAATATCACAGCACCTTAGCAAACCATACAAAAAAAAATGGGGAAAATCATTGCATTTTATTATTATTTTTTCCCCTTCCCCTCCAAAAAAAAAACAAACACATTGAATTATAGTTTACATTTTTTAAATAATAATCTGAGGTTACAATATCTTATTATGTAAAGAATGGCATAACTACACAGAAAAAAGATATAATAGATGCAAATAAAAAAAGGAAACAGAGTTTAAACATCACCATAACATCTCTCCATATATTTCAATTATTCTATAAATGGAAAGATTTTTATTTTGAATTTAGTTCAGTAAAATGTTTCCCAAGTAAGTCTCCTATAGTTAAAATACATGGTAAATAATAAATAATTACAGATGCCACAGCAGGCAAAAAATGTATTTTCTAATGATATATTTAGGTAATAAAACAAATTATAGTAAAGATATTGGCTTATTAGCTGTTTAGTCATCACTCACATAATGCATAATTCCTGTTCTTAATTTGATTCTTGAAATACGTTGCAACTTGGAAGGAAGCTGAGAGGTTGCCTATTCAACCTTTCATTCAGTAAAGAACTATTTTCTTTTTTTACAATGGTAATTTGAGTTTCTAGTATCTTCTTACTTTTGGTATAAGTATTCACTGCCTGGAAAAATGTCCAGTCTACTTTTTAAGAGTTCCAATTAATGTGTTCCTTTTATTGGTACAGAGGTGGCCTCTCCCCAATTTCCTTTCAGAAGTTTACTTGAATCACCAAAAAAAAAAATAAAATAAAATAAAAATAAAAACAGTCTTCCCTGTGTGGTTCAGTGGTTGAGCATCAACCTATGAACCAGGAGGTCAGAGTTCCATTCATAGTCAGGGCACATGCCTGGGTTGCTAGCTTGATCTCTATCCTTTCCCTTCCTTTCTCTGAAATCAATAAAATATTTTTTAAAAATAATTTTTCTATTTTTCATATATGATTCCTTTAAACATTGAAGGCAGCTAGAATATAAGGCACCCCAAATATATTTCTATATTAAAATATTCCTATTTTCTTCAAATATTTATTTGACATGTGTTTGTTTTTTTAATATAATGCTCCCCATGTAATATGACTAGTGGACTCAGCCCTATGGTTCTCTGATCCCCTGGGTTGTTTTAGGTGTGCCTGCAACAAAGGACACCCACTCTAAAGACCATATTATTAAATGTCTCATTTTACCATACTTCTGTCTCGAGTCTGTCATTTGAATTCAGGTAAGCCATTTCTACGTAATGTGATACCATTTGGGAAGATTAAAGAAAAACATTAGTTGTTAAAAACAACAACAACAACATCCAAACAAAAAAGAAAGAAAAAACATATGAGACTTAAACCCTTCATTCTGATTTAATTCCACTTTAGTAAACTTTAAGCCCTTACTTTAACTTTCCTTCAAGTTATGTTTGGAATAACATTATTTTCTTATCTGATTTTTTATATAAACTCCAGATTCCAAATTTTATGTTCAAATCATTGCTTTCTCTGTTTCTACTTTTGTGTATGCCACACTATGAGAGTGGCACTATGCCTCTTTTTCTTACTGCTGTAGATAAAGGATTAGCTTAAATGAAAGTCAAGGTCACTTTTAATGGGAAGTGAGGAAAATAAAATTATCAAAGTATGCTAAAGTTTTCTTTGCTAATATTTATGCATATATTTCTTTTTCTACACATATAATATTTATGAAATAACAATATATATATTAATATAACAGGATTATTAACAGGTAATCAATCCAGAGTAAACCAGAATCATCTTTCAGATCCTGACTTACTTGAAAACAGAATGATATGGCTTGTAAGATGTGGTTTCTGAAACAACAAGTGGTTTTATATCCAAAAATCTACTTAGTGTCACAGGGCCAATTGCAACAGTCACATGGAAAGTAGTGAAAGTAAAGGTCAGATTTTATAATTCCATTTGTCTAGTGTTAGCCTTGTACCAGGATTATGAAGAGAAAAAAATAGGCATCATCATTCATAATCCATGAACCACTTCCTTCTCTCTTTCCTTATTCTTATCCATTGTAAGAGCATGGCTAAGCTTTTGTGAAATATACTCTAGTGTTTAAAAGCATTGAAATCAGCTAGATCTAGACTTGAATACCAGCTCTGCTCCTCTGGCTAAGTGTCATCAGGAAAATTTGAAAATTTTTCTATTCAAGTATAGTTATATTATTTGTGGGACACAATAAAATATAAAAACATAAAAGCTCTTGTTCAAAAACCATGAAAAAATTGCCAATAAAAGTATTTTCCCTTTACTCTATAGTCTCTCTCTCTCTCTCTCTCTCTCTCTCTCTTTCTCTCTCTCTCATCTCTATCTCCCTAGATTTGTCATCATGTTCATTTTCTACTTAATAGTATTCTAATTTTAAAAACAAACATTTGTTATAACTAAACGAATTTTACAATTCTTCTTTATGTTGTACTATGTCAACTTTAAGGGAAAATATGGAAGCATTTAAGTCATATACACAATTAACTGAAATTATATATTTTATATTTCATAGCTTATACAAGCTTAGGTATTTTGTTCCTAACAAAACAATTAAAAAAATACAAAAAACTATCTCTTTTTTAATACACTTGTTGTACACACGTATTCTTATATTCTCTACCTACATCTTACTGATAAGTAAGGAAGAATCTACAGAAAAAGAAACTATGGTTGCCCTATCTTTGTCTTTACTTCTGAATCAACATCTACAATACCTATTTGGCTAATTCAGGGAAGTAATATGAGAAACAGGATATGATTAGGTTTCCTTGACTATTTATGTCTCTTATAACATCACTGTCTTCTTTCTGATTTTGAAGCAAGTTCTGGTTTGAACAGAAACTATGATCATGCAGAACTCCAGATGCACTCACTTAGTCATAACATAATAGTTATCTTGTGCTCTTTTTGAGCTTGTTAAACTCTTAGGCATTCTGAAATTCTGTGTTCATAGGGTGTCACTATCATTATAGGCCAATGAAGAAACAAGGAAGGACAACCAACAAAACATGATGCATTACTCATACACTCACATGCATCCTCCATCGTTCCAATGCACTCACACACAAAGTACACGTGTATAAATAAAATCATTAAGAATCTTCAGACAGTGAGAACATAGCATTAAACTAATCATGGTATGTTCTGAGCGTAGGGCCCTGTGGGACTGAATTTGGCCCTACCACTATCATAGTGCTTAACTGTTGGTTTTCTTTTCTGCCTCTAGTGAACTGTAACTTTTGCTTAGAACTATAATTTTAGTGCCTTTGTAGGCATTCATTATTTTTGACTGAATAAATAAATCCTGAGAAATTAAGGGGGAGGAGAAACCAAGATGGTGGCATAGGTAAACACCTAAACTGGAAACCCAAACTCATTCAGGAAGAAACTGGATTGTCAGGAAGAGAGAAAGCACACTGAGACTCACTCACAGAAGCTCCTGACTGTGCTGAACTCCAGTTCTGAGCAAGACTCTGGGGACCCAGACTCATTCAGGGAGAAACTAGACTGTCTGGCAGTAGGCAAAACTCAAGAACGGCTCTCTCTCAGAGGTGCTTACAGCAATTACTGAAGAACACTGAGACCCAGGGGCCTCATAGGGCAGGGCAGATGGGAAGCCAAAGCTGTCCACTCCACCCTGAGACTTTGCCCAATCCAAGCTGATCATAGAGGCATTTACAATTTTGCAAGTCTTTCCCCTAAGGGTGTCTCCAGGACAGAAGTTCTCCCAGTGTAGATACAGCTGATCCTCACAGCCAATTGGCCTGGAGGTCAATTCCTCACAGTGATATCAACAACAAGACTTAATTTCAACAAGGTTATATACACAGTCTACAAAGGGGTGAATCAAGAGTGTAACTGGATGAGCCACTGGGTCCTATAGGACACCTAGTATACAAAGCTACTCTACCAAATCAGAGAAGCAGCAAAAATGCAGAGACAAAGAAACAGATCACAAATGAAAGAAATGGAGGAAAACAAATGACTGGATATAGAGTTCAAAATCATGGTTATAAGATTTTTCCTAGAAAAGATTGATAAATTTAATAAGATCCTTGAGGATATGAAAAAGGACCAATTGGAAATTAAACATACACTGACTGAAATAAAAAAAAAATTATACAGAGACCTAACAGCAGACTAGATGGACCCAAGAATCAAGTCAAAGATTTGAAATACAAAGAAGCAGAAAACACTCAACTGGAAAAGAAAAAAGAAAAAAAAGAATAAAAAAATGTGAAGATAGTATAAGGAGCCTCTGGGACAACTTCAAGCATACCAACATCAGAATTATGGGGGTGCCAGAAGAAGAGAGAGAGCAAGATACTGAAAATCTATTTGAAGAAATAATTACTGAAAACTTTTCCCACATGGTGAAAGAAATAAACTTACAAGGCCAGGAGGCATACAGAACCCCAAAGAAAAGGCATCCAAAGAGGACCACACCAAGACATATCATAATTAAAATACCAAGAGCAAAAGACAAAGAGAGAATATTAAAAGTAACAAGAGAAAAAACAGTTAATTACCTACAAAAAAGGACCCGTACTACTGTCAGCTGATTTCTCAACAGAAACTATGCAAGCCAAACCAGAGTGGCAAGAAATATTCAAAGTGATGAATAGAACCTACAACCAAGATTAATATACTCAGCAAAGTTATCATTCAGAATTTAAGGGAAGCTAAAGAGCTTCACAGATAAGAAAAAGCTAAAGGAGTTCATCAACATCAAACCAGTATTATATGAAATGCTGAAAGGTACTCTTTAGAAGAAGAAGAAGAAAAAGGTAAAGTTAAAAATTCGGAACAACAAATACATATCTATCAACAAATAAATCTAAAAATCAAGTGAATTAAAAATCTGATGAACAGAATAAACTGGTGAATATAATAGAATCAGGGGCATAGAAAGGGAGTAGACTGACAATGTATGTGGGGGTGCGGGAAGAGACTGGACAAAAATTATATACCTATAGATGAGGAGAGTGGATTGGGTGTGGGGGTATGGGAAGAGACTGGACGAAAATCATACACTTATGGATGAGGACAGTGTGGGAGAGGTAAGGGCAGAGGGTAGGGTAGGAACTGGGTGGAGGGGAGCTGATATGGGAAAAAAAAGGAACAATTGTAATAATCTGAACAATAAAGATTTATTAAATTAAAAAACAAAAAACAAAAAACTAAAGTACCTAATGAATATAAAGCCCATAGTTCAGGACTGGTACATCCAGGCATTCCATAAATCATAGCTATTTAAATATTAATAGTAACAAATGTATTTATATGTTGTTACTGATGTACTTCTCTCTCTTCAAACATTAAATTTTAGAACCAATTTTGAAAAATAAATTAATAAAATAGCTATATGAAAATTGACTGTCACTCCAACACACAAGATGGCTACTCCCGTGTGGACACATGATAGCTGCCACAAGATGGCCAGCAAGGGAGGGCATTTGAGAGGACCTAGGACTGCAATGGAGGGCAGTTGGAGGGGATCAAGCCTGCAGGGGAGGGTGGTTAGGGGTGACCAGGTGAGCAGAGGTGGAAAGTTGGGGGCAACCGGGCCTGCAGGGAAGGGCAATTGCGATGACCCAGGCCTGCAGGGGAGGGCAGTTATGGGCAATCATGCTGGCAGGGGATTGGTTAAGGGATGATCAGGCAGAAGCAGTAGGGGCAATCAGGCAGGCAGGCAGAGGAGTAGTTGGGAGCCAGCAGTCCTGGATTATAAGAGGCATGTCCGACTGTCAGTTTAGGCCTGATTCCTACTGAGATCAGGCCTAAACTGGCAGTCGGACATCCCTTGAGGGGTCCCAGATTGGAGAGAGTACAGGCTGGGCTGAGGGACCCCCTTCCCCCCTTGCAAGAATTTTGTGCACTTGGCCTCTAGTTAATTAATAAATCCATGGCATTTAACTTAATCATTTCTTCATTATCAAATAGAATTTTAAAAATAAGTAAATAGGAAAATAAAATGATTAAATGAGGCATTATCAAATATATGGGGAAAATCCAGATTAGATGTTATGTCCAATATAGTATAAAATCTAAAATATCAGCCAAAGAAAATAAAGTGAATTAATAGGGGACAGAAATTCTTAAATCATGCCCTTGAGTCTGAATGCAGGTGTGAGGTGATATATATGGCAGTTGGATAACTACGTTGATACAAGGCAATTTCCATCAAGGTAGGGGTTATCTCTCTTTAGTTATTTATTCCCAATACATTTCTAAATATAGTGATCATAATTATGTGCTGAATGAAATATATAATAAATAAATGAGAACTTGTAACATGATGGTCAAGTAAAATGAATGTAATTAAATTCATATCATCAGGATTTTGTGAGAAAGGATTCTAATCTAGATGTTAATTATAAAATTAAATGATGACAGTAAGAATTTCTCAATTCATAGCATATTTTCCTTCCCTGGGTGTACAAACTCATTAGGAAGTCACTTACTTTCTTGATTGCCCAGAACATTTTCTCTAAAGATCTAAGAAAGGAGTGTATGAAAGAAGACTAAAAGGGGAGGGTATAGTCAACCTCTTAACACTGTGAATAAGTTTATAATTATTTTCTTTTTAACTAATCATCAATTATTCTGAAGCGAGTAGTCCTGTTAATATTTCCTTGTGTCATACAAACAAAGTAATCAACAGCCCATGACCTATCGCCCTTCTATGTTTTAAGAGAAAAGCTTTGTCTAGATAGTAATAGATTATTTCCCTGTGACTCATACATTACCCAGAGACTTCCAGCTTCCTGCAATTTCTATTCAAAATTACAGACCTCTTAGAAATAATCTCTCCTTTATATATATATGTATATATAAAAGTTCTAACGTTAAGAAAAAATAAACATTGTAAAAATTGATAATTATATTTATAGTGCTTGGCACCATCAAATGTTCCTGCCAAAATAAAATTGCCTAATTTTGATATGTGAAGTGGAATCATAATTTTGCATATGTGGGTCATCTGTAACAAGCTGTCCATATTGAACACTAACATTAGTAGGTTCTACCTTCCTTATCAAAACTCACAATTGATGTTACATTTTTTTTATATTGAAGTTAAGAAAACACAGTTACATCAAAATACTAATAATACACACTATATCCCTCCGTTTTTAAGTAATGATAGTTATAAGAGCTTGATAGTTGTCTTTCCAAACCATGCTATCACAAAGATCACAACAGTCTACATCCTGGACTCTGCATTTTTCTCTTTTTACTTAATATCATGGAAATTCCCTTGAGTCAATATATATAGCTACAACTCATTCTTTTAATGAGTTGACTATATGGACATATGTTCTAACTTTTTAACCATTCTCCCATCAATAGACACTCAAGATGCTTCAGTCTGGGAGCCACTAGAAACAAAAATGTGTAGATGTATATATGTATACATTCTATCCTATTGGCGATTCTATTAACAATTCCTAAATGAAAAAAATGTTTTCTGACAGATACGTGCATATTTTAATGATAATAGATACTAAAGACTTATTTTTCAAAATAATTGCAGCAGTCTATATCCCCACCAGCACTATTTATTTTTATTTTTATTTTTCTCACTAGCACTACTTGAACAAGCATTTCTATGCTCTTCTTAACAGGATGGAAATGGTATCAATACTACTTACTTTTGTTTATCTGATATGTTTTTGCTTTATTTATATAAAATGTCATACTATTGTTTCAATTTACTTTTCCCTAACTAGGAAAGTTGGTATACTTTTAATATCCATCATGGTCTCTGTTGGTAATGGCAATAGAATCCTATACAGAAGACTAGCAAAACTTTTACCCCTTCTAGACAACTCTAGACACTCTTTTACCATTTTTGTCCAGTTAGTCCTTACCATATAATATGTAGAAAGATATTTTTATCTAGATCATATACAGGAAAGGATTTATAAATTCATCCAATGTAGATTTGAATTTATAATGAATCTTTAGTATATAACCATTTGCAGTTATATTTGCATTTTAAAGGGGAATGACCCATAGAAATGAAATGCCAGTGAAAGCATTTCTGTATGGAAGCATAAGACTTCCAATTCTAGAAGTTGTCCTAAATATGTTTGTATTCATTAGAATAAAACAAAGTTGTCAGGCCCGAGTGGTTGAGCCTTGACCTAAGAACTAAGAAATCATGATTCCTTTCTTTGAAATATATATTTCAGAGAGTTTAGGGAGAGGAGGAGAGAGAGAGAAACATCAATGATGAGAGAGAATCATTGATCGGCTGCCTCCTGCACACCCGCTACTGGGAATTGAGCTGGCAACCCAGGCATGTGCTCTGACTGGGAAAGGAATCATGATCCCCTGGTTCATAGGTCCATTGGCATGGATGCATGATACAGATTGATACAGAAAAGGATAAGATACATTTGAATGGAAGTATTGCTCTTCTAGAGAAGGTAAGATGCAAAAAGCAGGAGTCATAGCCATTACTGAGAACAAGCCACAGACTGGGATAACATATCTATAGAACATAAACAGTGCAAAGCATAACAATCTGAAGTATTTATTATATCTCCTACAAATCAATGAGGAAAATAAAACTAGAAACCATTGAAAATATGGACAGTCATTTCACAGAGAAGGAAACTCAAATAGCAAATGTGTGGAAAGATGATCAAATTCATTAGAAATCAGAGAAATCCAAACTAAGAATAAAATGAAATGTTACCTGGTTGGCATCATGTCTGAAATACTGACTGTAAGAGAGGATGCACATCAATATGGACTCAGAGGCATTCTTGGTAGGAATATGAATGAAGAAATCCTCCTGGAATGTTTGAAATTTGACAAGTTCTTTAACATCCCTGAGAGTTAGTAATATGAACAATAAAAATTCACTTAAGGGATTGAAGTGAATACTAAGTGAGATTAATTCATATAACATGTTCAGCTATTTCTACTACACACTTCTGTTTACCCCTTCCTCACATCTCTTTCTGTACTTAGAAGAAACAGAAAACTGAGGGATGCAGGAGAAGGGAGTAGGAGATGGTGGAACTAATCACCACTCTTCTCCTGTCAGTAATTTCTTCAGGAAGGACAGTACCAATAACTGCAAAGTAAGTGATGTCTACCACAGTGACCTCTGGATCCCATTCTCTCAGACATCCATTGATCTTAGGTTCTATAATATAGTACTCCTTACTTCTTCATGGTCTGAATAAAAACCCAGTGTTTTCAAAGATTCAACATATATAAATATATGTGTGTATGTGTATGTATTTGTGTGTGTGTGTGTGTGTGTGTGTGTATATATATAATTTTTCTAAGGTGTGAATATAGTTTTATGTGGGAGCCCCTTTCCACATCCCCTGTGGTTCAGGGTTCCCGGTTCAGGGTTCGGGTTCTGAAGGAGGCCGCACACAAACAAAGAGAGAATAGAAAATATTAATTTGATGATATTGGGGGTCAGGCAGGAGCCTTCCTATAGTGGAAAGGACTACCACTTGCTCAGGCCTTTTTCTCCCTTTTATTAAGGCTTTGGGACACACCCATAGCTTTTAGGCAGGAAATAACAAAACAGAAATTAACATGAAACAAACAGGTAGAGGCTGCTTTAGCTAACAATGTTTTCAACTAAACAGTGAGTAATTAGCTCTGATCTTTCAGAGCAATTAAGGTTGACCAGCCTTCTGGTCTCCTGTTTACATCCATTTAGTGAGAACAATATTTGGTTTCCAACAGTTTTATGTTCACTTGGGGGAGGAGTTATATTCCCAAAGAGATGTTTGTTACCTAAAATGAATCTGTAAGTGGTGAAATGTGAAAATGTGAACTGGAAATACTGGTAAGCAAAGGTACACCTAACATGCACCTCTCCCCCATCCCCCCACCCCCGCCCCACTTATCCTTGTCTAGTCTTCCACTGGAGAGAGAAACAGAACTAATCACATTGGCAGCTGCTAAGAACTCATACTTCTAACAAGACAACCTTTAAAGGCTCCATAAACACAAATATTAACCAAATCAGAAACTCCAAACATTCATGGTGGTAGATACCTTAATACCCCATTGAGTCTAGTTCAGAAGTTTCTAACTGTGGTGGGAGTGGGGGTGGTTATTGCCTCCAGGGGACATTAGGCAATTTTGGAAAACCTTGCAGTGTAACAAAAGAGGCACATCGATTCCTGGCAGCTAGTGGGTGGAGGTGACATGGATCATAGTAAACTACAATGTACAGGATAGATGGAACAACAAATAATTATACAGTCTTAATATATTAACAGTGACACTGATGAAAAATCCTGGTTAGCTTTATATGAATCACATTGAGCTGCATTTTATCTAACCAGGGAGCCCCAAGCTAGCTGTATACTGCAAAGGAATTGTATGTCATGAGGTTCATAAGCTTATGCAAGGGTTATTAAGTCAAAGATCCATGGATTGGCTTAAGGCAGTTCATAAAATCCATGAAATTATATGCAAATTTTGTTCATGTGTACAGTTTTTATATAAAGGGCTAAAATTAAAAACTTTGTCCACCAGACTCAAATATCTATACTAATAAAGGTTAAAATGCTAATTAGACAGGATAGACCAGATGTCTTCTGGCTCTCCTTCCAGACAAAGCCATGTGGCAGGGACTGAGGTAGAGGCAGTTAGGGGCAATCGGGCAGGCAGGCAGAGCTGTTAGGGGTGATCAGGCTGGCAGGGGAGAGTGGTTAGGAGCAATCAGGTCAGCAGGGGAGAGTGGTTAGGGGCATCAGGCAGGCAGGCAGAGGCAGTTAGGGGAGATCAGGCAGACAGGCAAGTGAGCAGTTAGAAGCCAGTGATCCCAGATTGTGAGAGGGTATGTCCTACTGCCAGTTTAGGCCCAATTCTGCATCAGCAGTAAGATATCCTCTGAGGGGTCCTGGATTGCAGAGGGTTCAGACCAGGCTGAGGAACCCCTCTCCATGCATGAATGTTGTGCACAAGGTCCCTAGTCTTTTAAGATTTTTTTTTAAGTCTCTTATCTGAAATTCTTAGCAAATTAATGAATATATTTAAAAATAGTAAATTTCATTTTGGATATAAAGTTAAGAAGATGGTGTTTAAACTCAGATCTGGATTTGCAATGTAGCCATATAACATTTTAGTGTGTTTCCAAATTTATATATTAAAAAATCACTATTTAGATTTAATTAATGTTAATTAATTTACCTAGTCACAGCAAGTACTTAGTAAACAGTAGCTATTCTATTGTTAAAAATAATTTGGCTTTAAAACTTTGCCTGTAGAAGATTGCAGATAGAATAAAACATAACCATACAGTAATATTTTAGGGATTATTTATTCACTGAGTTAATAGAAAGGAGGAAAAGCAAAAGATTTGTATAGAGATTGATGAGGTATTTTAATACCTTCTCTCTCTCTCTCTTTCTCTCTCTCTCTCTCTCTCACACACACACACAAACACATATGGAGACTCAAATCCAGATGCTCAGGTTATAAAGCCTAAATTCTTTTCATTTTTCTTCTAGAGAGAGTAGACCCTTTTTATTGAGATACATAGCAGAGATATTTTGAGGGAAGGAACAATAGCCAAGAGGATACATTGTTTTATTAGAAAGGTACCTACACAAACACTGGAGCTAGAAATTTTAATAGAGAGCCTTGAAGAAAGGAGCAGTCCTGAATAGAAGAAACATTTGTTGAAAATGAAAAGATTCAACTTTGAAGGGATTCAGAACTACCCTGCCCCAAAATGTGCCACATTGGTACATGGATTATTTTGAGCTGAAGGAAATCAAGACCCAGCACACTGAAGAAAACTTCTATCTCACCTAAAACTACCTGAAAAAATTTAGATAGGAATCCTGATCCTAATAAAAAAAGATATTATCAGAAATAACTTTTACCATTTTATCTGTTTATCTGAATGACCTATCTTATGGTAGAACAAGTATCTAATTATTAAACCTCTGCTCTTAGATTAATCTCCCTATGCCATAGAAGCCCTTCTGCCATTCCTTAGCCCAGGAGAGCATGCAAGCTTCAACTGTCCAAAATGTCCCAAGCTTCCTAATCTTATGGGTGCACCCCACCTTTGCATATAATTAAACTAGAAGCTTGGTGCACAAAATTTGTGCATGGGTAGGGTCCTTAGGCCTGTCTGTCCATCAGGACTGATCTGTGGGGTGACTGGCAGGGCAATCAGGGGGCCCCTTCTGGCACCCATCTTGCCTAACCTCGGGCCTGAGGGGCTGGGGGCAGTTTCTGTATTAAGCGTCTTCCCCCTGATGATCACTGAGCATCATAGCAACCAGTTGTTCCACAGGTGGTTCACTGTTCAGTCAATTTTCATATTAGGCTTTTATTATATAGGATTTGCTTTTCTCCTGTAGTCAGTCCTATATTAATTTGATTATTAAACCAAAGACCCTAGAAAAGTACAAGGAAACATTTCCTTTCCAACAACATCAACCAGTTCCAACAGTTTTTAAGCCAAGCCTGGGTATTCAACCTTGGAAGTCCCCTCTGCTCACTTCTCACTTTCTTCTGGCTCTGAGTGTCAAAGTGAAGACTAAGCTGGGACACAGTGAGTATGATGTGGGGGGTAAAGAGGGAACTTGGAGAAGAATGAGACCTCATGTCTCTATCCTATATGTGGGTTGCCCAATCCAGTTTTGTTAAGTATCTGAGGTTTACTGACTGGACTCAAAAAAGCTACTTAAAAATAATTCTTGTCATAATCTAGAATGTTGAGGAAAAGCTTATTAAAGTTTTCCTACCCTTCCTTCCTTCCTTCCTTCCTTCTTTCCTTCCTTCCTTCCTTCCTTTCTTCCTTCCTTCCTTCCATTTTTTCTTCCTTCTAGTCTGCCTTCATTTACTCAATCATTTTTTTTTAATTCAACAAATATTGGTTAGTGCTTGCAACATAAGCCAGCTACTCTTCTCACTAAGAATACACAAGAGCCCTAACCAGTTTGGCTCAGTGGATAGAGCATTGGCCTGTGGACTGAAGGCTCCTAGTTTCAATTTTGGTCAAGGGCATGTACCTGATTGTGGGCACATGCCCCCTAGCAAGTGTACAAGAGGCAGGTGAATCGATGTTTCTAACAATCCCTCTCCTTTCCTCTCTGTAAAAAATCAATAAAATATATATTTTTAAAAAGAATACATAAGAAACAAACTTGACACTATCCCAGCCTACTTAGAGTGTTGTCTATTGGAGAAGACAAATATTAAGCCAATAACCCTCACTTTATTATTACACACTTAATTACTTAATTTTGCAACAGGGTCTATATAATAGAAGTATAAGGCTCTATGAGAATACATAAAAGGGACACAGTAAACTCTAGAGCATCTGTTTTAACAGGCTTTTTGAAGGAATTTGGCAAAAGAAGGAGTAGAAGAATGTTCCTGGAAGAAAGAACTGTATCTTCAAAGACAAAGTGAGAGGAAAAAAGAGGGATAAAGAAAGATAACTTGTTACCAAGTTACATTATGTGGAAACATTTATGCAATCCCAGATGTTTTAAAGACTTCAAAGAGTTTCTCAGCTTTCACTCTGATAACATGCAAAATAAAAAATGAGTCCTTCAACTCTCCATTATCATTAATTTTGTTATTATGTGAACCAACATAAGGGTTAAAAAGAAGACCACAAGTTAAAAAGAAAAAGTTCAAGGAGGTGAATTGAACTTCAGTGGTGAATTGAACATGTGAGCCTATTTAAAACAATGTTTCTGCTTCCACCAGCCGGTCTTGTTCACCTGGTCCTGCGGGCCCACCTGGCTGGGCTGGGCAGCTTCCACTCCTGATGGAGGGAAAGAACTATCACTGCAGTTTGATCCCCAGGATGTGGAGGTGACTAAAGGGTCACAGGAACAGAAGCTGGGCCATTACAGAAACTGGTAATCCTTAGACAGGAAAATCCACTCCCAGGTCATTTGGAGCCAAAAGAAGGCCTGCTAGGCTCAGGGAATCACCAGCTGGGTTTCCATTTGAAATGTGTAATCATCAGATGCACTCAAAGCCAGACCCCACATGGAAACCTTGTGGTTCGCCATATGTTTGGGACACTTTTGGTGTTTGCTAATGCCCCAGGACTGTGAAGCAGAAGATCCACCAGAGAGAACGTGGGCACTCAGAACAGAGAGCGCAAGGAGCTTGGAAGAGAGCCCCTTTGTTTGTGGATAAGTGATCAAAGCTGGGAGCTTTTCAACAGTGAGCTACTGTGCTGAACACAGAAAAACTAAACCCTTTCAAGTGAGCCCCGTTCAGGTTTCATAGCACATCTTTAGGAATTAGCCTATTCCTGAGAAATTCTGTGGCGTTGTTTTAGATTTTATCTTTTCTAGTTAGTTTCTCTCTCTCTCTCTCTCTCTCTCTCTCTCTCTCTCTCTCTCTCTCTCTCTCACACACACACACACACACACACACACACACACACACGACCTCTGTGTAATCATGACAAAAAAATGGCACAATCATTTTGGATTTGAGAGGACTGATTAGAAGCATTTCTGAAATCTGAGATATTTCCTTTTTTTTGTCCCTAAAAAGACTTTGAGGGAAACAGAAGATTGTATATGTTTCCTGGACACAAGAAACGTCTGATGAAAACCATTTTTTCATTTTATTGCCACGCTGTGAATGAATATGCACGCTATTCAAACTACCGCAGCAATCTGGTTCTCAAGTTAAACCACCAACCACTGGTCCACTGGGGTGAAAAAAAACTATTTTGATGCACTGTGACATTTTTAACTTGTAAAACATTGCAAATGTAGGTGGTAGTTCTCACAGTCTAGTGTATTTTTAGAGTTTCATAATCCTTCTAGCCAGAGTTCAGGGGCTGCTTTTTTTCAACGTTTTGGCATGCCGAGGCCTTTTCTCCATAATTGGACATGTTTGAAAAATAAATCTTTTTTTTCTCACTGTTCTTCTAGTCCTCCTGTTGAAAGGCAACGGAATGGGAAATTAAGCACACACATTTACACACTTGATCCTGCACTGTTCTCTAACTTTCTCTCTTTACCTCTCCTCATTCTTCACTCCTCTTTATCTCTTACTTTCTCTCATCCGTTCTACCTCCTCATATAGATTTCTGAGATTAAACTTGATTTTCAAAATTCTGAAGTTCTATTTCAAAATAGAAATTTTTCTTCTTTCCTCTGAGTTATGCTAGTCAATGGTTATTGAAATAATACTTTATTTATATTTAATTGTGAATTATGGTTCAAGTCATGTAAGCAGTGAGTTAAATTTTGGATAATTATGATTATCAAACTGATGCTAAGATAATAACTGCTTAAAAATGTGAGAATCTAAGTTTTTGTTTTATTTATAGAATTCAATGATACATGATATATTTTCTCCAAATTAAACCACAACTCCAAGAATTTGATCAAATTCCCTACTTGATGAAAGGAGGAGTAAATGTGTAGTCAGAGAATTCTAACTGTACTATGAGGCTATGTGGTCCAGATAAATCTACTACAACCATTGAGAAATAAATTATCAGTATGCACTTCAGTGGTTTCAGAAAATGACCAAACTCCTTTTATTTGAGGGTATATCCACTTGTTAGAATTTTTTTTTCTTTTACTAAAACCAGTCCTACTTTCCTACCACTAACCTCTAACCTCTATTTGTCCTAGTTCTGCCTTCTACTGCAAGACAGAGTGTTGCACAGTCCACATGGACATCCTTCCCTGAATATAGATCCCCATTTCTTAATTTCAGACCTGGAAGTGTTTAACTTCAATACTTCCTCATCTATCATGATCCTCTATTATTGGGGTAGCTCTCTTTTGAGAGTATTCTAGTTAATCAATATTCTGCCTGTTGCCTTACCATAAGAACCAGTTGCTGCGTGCACATCTATTCTTATCCAACCCAACTGATTCTTTTAAGTATTGATCAACATTTATTTAGTAAAACAGAGACACATATTATAGGTTAATGCAAATTATATATACATTTCTTGATATTTAGAAATAACATATGTCAGTTTTTCTTTTCTATGAGCTCTCCTCAAAATAACCTTTACTCACCCATGAGCAATGTTTACTTTTCTGAAGGTTTAATTGTTGGAATGAAAGAAAGAACACATCACAGCATGTTTCTCGCAGTTTCTCAATTAGACAAGGCTTCTCTGGGTCTTGCTGACATCAGCTTTCCTCTCTCTCCCCCAAATTTCAACATTCCTAGTGATTGCCTCTTTTTCTCAACCTCTGATTTTTCATTCATACCTCCTACTTCCCCAATCCCTCCCCAGTTCTTAAGTCACTGTAATTTAGCTCTGTCTTGCTTCAATCTCCAACACTCCACACCCCCTGCCCACTACTGTTTTTAAGCGTGCCAGAAACCATTAGGATGAAGATGGCAATCTTGTGTGTGAATGCTCTACAAACAAAAGACCCTATAGTTTGTACAACTCACTAGTCTTAGAAAGCAACGTGAGGTTATAAATAACTTTTTTTTTCCCCTGCCACACGTTCAGATTCAAATAAGAGATTTCTTATATGCTCTGGTGCTGGATCATTTTCTTTTTTGACAGCTATGTTAGCAGTTGCTGGTGCGAACCCAAGTTAACTAGAACCATATTTATGACTATTTCCAAAGAATAGATTTTTAACACCTCTCATACACTGGCTGTCCAGGAACTTACCAGTCTGGTGTATCTTGGTATCGGCAATGACAACAAACACCAAGGTAATATAACCTGGCAATAAAGAATACAAAGGGATTTTGTATTCTGCAATTGGCAATATATCTCCAATAACTAAATAGTTGTTGGATTAGTTTTACTTCTTTGTAGCTCTCCCAATATGTTTTATGTCAATCGCTGACACCATTATGTACTCATGAAACTAATTTTTAAGTACCCAATTTTTTATATCTAAACTCACTCTGTTTTCCTTTTATTTGATATTTAAAGTCTAACCTAGAGGGATTACATTTCATTGCAACTAAGAAGCATTAAACATATTTTTTCTCTTCCTCCAGTTTGGTTGGTTCATCACAATGTCAGCAGATTCCAATGTCCTTATAGAGAAGCCTAATTTCCTTTCAATGTTACCGGAACTGAGCAAAGGATTATCTGCCATAACAATTATGATCCCTGTTCAGTGTCACTTCCATCCACCGCTAGACAATCTAGCTCTTCAAAAGTGCTGAGGATGATGTTTGTTGATAATAGCTGAAGTATAAAACATTCATTTATTTATTTTTAAAACCTGAAGATTTATGTCATGAGACATTCTCAGAAATCCATACACAGCATCACAATTTTTTAGTAGAAAAGCTACTTTATAACTCAAAATTATCAAGAAGAAGAAGAAAAAAAAACAATAAGCAAAGCAAAGCTTATATGTCCAGTATAGTTATGACCACATTTTAAACATGTTCTCAATATGTGAAATACGAGCATGACAACCTTGAAAATGATAAAGGTAACTCTGCATCAGAATTTTCACATATATATATCATGATACTAACAAAGATTGGAAAAACCATAAATGGTTTATTTAAAACCAAACCTATAGCTAACTATCCATCTCTGCCTTCCCCTCCACCCCTAAAAAAGCAGGAGATCTTTTCGAAAAAATGTCTCAATGTCATCAAGTAAGAAAGAGATGGGCTTATTTGAAGATGGAGAAGTCAGAACAAGCTATTTTTCAAGGAGCTTGAAAATATCGTTTTACATTCCTCAGACAAGTACAGACTTAGAAACAATTTATTGACAATGTGAAAAACTTACACAAATGTATACTTAGAACTCAATGATAATACCATGGATGCATGTTATGTTTTGAAAGAGTCTTTAAACATAAGTTTAAATAATGTTTTTCAATTTTTTATGGTTACATTGTATCTGTTTATGATGTGTTAGTTTATTTAATAACTAAAGGCCCAGTGCACGAAATTCATGCACAGAAGGGGCAGGGGTCCCTCAGCCCAGCCTACACCCTCTCGCAATCCAGGACCTCTCAGGGAAGTCTGACTGCCGGTTTAGTAATTTGGCATGCATTTTACACAGTAATAATAAAAAAAAAGTTCAATGTTTACCTTAAAATACTGAAAAACATTTATACATTCTCAACATAAGTGAACATTAAAATATAAACTAAAACAATAGGTATTAAATGATGCATTCTTCTTTAAAACAATTCTACAGATGAATAATAGAAACTAAAGTATCTATAATAATAAAAGCATAATATGCTAAGCTGGCAGTTAGACATGCCTCTCATAATCCGGAACCACTGCATCCTAACCGCTAGTCTGCCTGCCTCCTTGATCAGCCCTAACCACTTGCCTGCCTGCCTGATTGCCTCTACCCACTCTATCTGCCTACCACATAGCCCCTAACCACTCTGCATACCTGCCTGATTGCCCCTAACCATTCACCTGCCTGATCATCCCTAACCACCTCTGCCTTGGCATCCGCTACCGTGGCTTCACCTGAAAGGTCATTTGGCTGTCTAGTCTAATTAGCATATTATTATTTTATTATTATAGATACTATAGTTTCTATTAATCATCTGTAAAATTGTTGTAAAGAAGAATGCATCATTTAATAGCTATTGTTTTAGTTTATATTTTAATGGTCACTTTTTATGTTGAGAATATATAAATGTTTTTTCAATATTTTAAGGTAAATATTGAACTTTTTTTAGTACTGTGTAAAATTCATCCCAAATTACTAAATGTTCCTATTTTTCACAGCTCTTGTAATCATTATAACATTGAGTGTTTTTGCTTTTTGTTAGCAGGTGCTTATTCAGTGAAAAATACAATAATTCAAATCACACATCATTATTATTAAATTCAACATAGATGCTGCAGAAGATTGTTAAATTCTTTGAAACATTGCTCAAATTTTCTTGATTTTGCAAATTAGTCATCACAAAAAGTTAAGTGAAGATTGATTCCTAGCAGTCAGTATATTATTTTCTTAATTTTTACACACCGTTAATTTCAGATGAAAAATGATGTCTACCTTCATTGGAAATGAAAAAGAAAAAAAAGAAATGCCATGTTATGTATTCAATAAGAAAATATGTAAGATATGGATACTACCTAGTATTGGTCACATAAGGTGGGAATATTATTATCTCTCTTGATGCTAAGTTGTATCGCCCATTAAAAATTTAAATGTACATTGTTTTTACCCAAAATTATTTTGCTGCACCATTCTATCAGTAATACTAAAATGTGTTTTCTGGAGCATAGGTCTGGGACATAGGTATAAGTTGTGTCACTTGAAAAAACTTATTAAACCATGTTAACCCATGCTATAGGACAATCTTCAGCCATAGTGCCATGATAGTATGATAGTATGATTCAAGAGAAATCAATTTGGATTTTTCAAGCACCTGGATCGCTCAATTTATATTGCATATCAGCCATGCTCTCCAATCTTCCTCCTTGGGCATTTGACTTCATAAGCCTCTCTTCACATATAATATCCTATTCTCTTTCTATTTTCTCTAACCCCTCCAGAGAGGTAACCAAGTTGTAGTGTCTATTATTCTTTTCTAGCACTCTGAAATATTTACAGGATCAGAAATATGTTCTGTTCTGAAAATAAGATGTATTTCACAGTGTCCAATTTGAGGGCTATTCTTCCAGAAAAAAATGAAAGCAAAAAAGAAATTTTATCTCCTGGGTAATGATAACATCATTTCTACCCTAACAAGGTAACCTCCACTTTCCTTGTGGTTCTGCATGTAGTTTTTCAAAGATCTCCTTTTTATCTTTGGATTTTCCCAATGAGCATCCATTAATGCAGAAACTTACTATTTGAACATATTTATTGTAAAGTATCTTGCAGACATCAACGCCTTTTTATCAGATCATACTCCCAACTCAAACACTGCTCTAGCCATTTAAAAAATAAACAAGTAGCCCAGCCATGTGGCTCAGTGGTTGAGCATTGACCTATGAATCAGGAGGCAAAGGTTCCATTTCCAATCAGGGCACATGCCCAGGTTGTGGGCTCAATTACCAGTGTGGGGCATGCAGGAGGCAGCCAATCAATGATTCTGTCTCATCATTGATGTTTCTCTCTCTCTCTCCCTCTCCATTCCTCTCTGATATCAATAAAAATAAGCAATTATCCTCTTAGAAAAAGTCACATTAAAAAAAAAAATCTGACATGGGATAAGTAAAAGAGAAAATACCCTCAATACCTCTTTGATATACTAATAATTTTCCAAGTTTGAAATGAAAATCATTTGTATAGATTTCTATAAGCTTTGCTCTTTTTAAATTGTTTAATGGGCCACTGAAATAATGGGCATGGCATCTGGGGGACTTCTCTTCTGGTAGAGATGTTTGTTGACAATGTTTAGACTTCTGGAATGCCTCGGGGAAATAAACACTTTCAAAACAGCCTCTTTTTAATATCTGTTTTGAGGGAAAGCGGGACATTGGTGATGCTGAGACAAGGAGATTTTTATTTCCATAATTTAGTTTGAGTGTCTCAAAGCACAGTTAGTTTATTTGTCTTCTTACATCCCAGACCACAGGTGTTTCCCATTAAGACAAGCAAGCTGGCTTTCACAGAATCCCGCAGAGCAGTGGGCATGGGACGCCTTCTAAGAACTGCCAATAATTATTTGTCCTGGCTTTGTTTCTGGAGATTCTACTTAAATTGGTTCAAAAGCTGGTAATCTGTTTCATCCCAAAAGATTAACCCCTTAAAAAAAATGAGTGTGCTTCCATGTAATTGGACTGAATAAAAGGGCTCTTTAATATCATTGTTAAATTAGAGAATGATTTTTAAAGTGTGATAAAAGGAGGTTTCATACGAGCACTCAATATGTAGCACTGCTAATAAAATAGCTTCATCAATTCTCTGTCTTTGCAGCAGACAATGGAATGAGCAATACAACTAAACTGCTTGTACCTAAATGCTTATATTATAAAATATGCTGACTTCTGAGTCTGCTTTGAATTTAAACTTAATATATCATTTACAAACTTATTCTAATTTGCAGTCCTCTGTAAAACCAAGAGGCACTTTTTAAAATTTGTTTCTCAGGAATTGATTCATCCTAAAGTGGACATAGTCTCTTCTCAAAGGATGAACAGATGGACATGCTTCAACATCCATAATGGACATGGTCAGCCAATGCCAGGTGGACTTTACTGTAGCCTGCTTTTTCCTCCTTTCATTTAAATTCCATTGCTCAGCTTTTTCTACAGTGGGCTTAGGTGAGTCCATCTCTTTAAATATAACTGATTTTGAAAGAAAATCAATGCTTATTTATTGTCTCAGGAAAAAAAGAAGATACTGCATATACTCATGGCTGGCTTGTTCTAATAGAGTCACTATTGTAAGATAGTCATTTGAAGTATAGTTCTTGGAGGAATCCCAAGAAGATTTATCAGAATGAGATAATTTTTATGATGAAATTAAAACTATATTGAGCCGAGACCGGTTTGGCTCAGTGGATAGAGCGTCAGCCTGTGGACTGAAAGGTCCCAGGTTCGATTCTGGTCGGGGGGATGTACCTTGCTTGTGGGCATATCTCCAGTGTGGGGCGTGCAGGAGGTGGCTGATCGATGTCTCTCTCTCATTGATGTTTCTGACTTTCTATCCCTCTCCCTTCCTCTCTGTAAAAAATCAATAAAATATATTTAAAAAAAACTATATTGAATTGTTTTAACCTTATTCTTTATGTTTAACTAATAAATTTGCACTAACATATATGATCAACATAAATTCCTTAAAATTGCATTCAAGGGTGCAAGTTTAGCTTGAAAGCACATTTTTTTTAGTTCAAGAAAATTAATATATTTTTATAAGAACTAAAAAAGTAAAAACTAATTTAGAATCTAAATTACTGGTATAAGGAAAATGTTATGTTTAATTCAGCTACTCTTTTATTTTGTAATATACAGTCTACAAATATGCCTAAGAAACCATTGGACCCCAGGACTGATAGAAAGGTGGAAAGTACATAATGATTTTAAATTAGTTTACTTTTCAGATCAATCAATCAATATATAAAACTTCCAGGAGACTAAGCATAACAGAACTATTGCAGAGACTCTGAATAATTATAAAGAATGAGAGTATTATTAAAAACAACATGGAGAGGCAGATATCCAAAATTTCAAATGAGAGAATAATGGAAGGTCCTTGAAATTATGAGCAACTATTATGAGAAACATATTTCTGTGGAAAAACAATGAGATGTAGTTATTAACCAAATGGTTTCCATATACTGAGACTATAAAGAGATTACTAATAAAAATCAGGGGCATCAGAGGAGTAAGGATTAGATATTAGTAGGTAGGCCAGTGCATACTGAAGAGGACATATTTGGCTTTCAGCAAGAAATCTGTTGTTATTTCTTACATTAATCTTAGAGATAAGATAGAAAGATTGGGGGCTGTATGTCAACTGTCACTAAGGACTTTAACATACAACTATACTTTCTTCTTTTCTTTATCATAGATGTGCAATGCAAGACTTCAGATACTACTTATATCATCTATTTCTCCTTTCAGCAAGGGCTGTAAAGATCAGCTCTGTGGAGGTTCACACCATTTTTACTCATATGCACCCCCCGGTTTGAGTCCACCACATGCACTCCCACCTCCTGCTGTTGAATTTTTCTGTGGACTCCACCTTGCGGGATGTCTTAAAACTTCATTTGGTACCCCACAGGCATAACCCAGTATTTCAAGGAATTAACACTGTATGAGGCAAAACATTGACCACAGGGCTCTGGGAACCAATTGAGAAATATTCACAGTTGGTCCTAAGATGCATTTCATCCAGCTTCTCACATTCTTACATAGAATCAGAAATTGTTCACCCACAGTATAGCCAACCTGATAATACATCCTGATATTGACTACACCTCCTTTTCTTTTTTGTGATTCTTTCTTCCCCCATCACTTTTCTAGGCCTCAGAGTTTTTCCTTTTGCATTCTAGTTCTATCACTTGAATTATACTTAACATTTGGGTCTTTTCTCTCAGTCTATGAACATGTTCATTCTTCTCTCAACAACAACAACAAAAAAGCAAAATATAAAGTAATATGTTTTGATGGCACCTTCCTATATAATTATTGTTTCCTTCCTTTCACATCATGGATCTCAAAAGAGTAATTTACATTTAAGTTCTCAAAACTTCACCATTTACCTACCCATCAACCAACAACAATTCTCCAAAACTCTTCCTGCTAACTCCATCAAATCATTTATTCCTAATAAAATTTTTTAAAAATCAACACTTGTCATTTATCTTACTTGACCCTTTTGCTTCTTTGATAGGGTTGAGCAATCTTTTTATTTTATTTTATTTGAAACTAGTGCCCCAATGCACAGATTCATGCACATTGAAAGAAAATTAATTAGAAGGTGGCTGGTGGGGTCGGACTGGGTTAGACGGGCTGGACATACCCTAGAGCCAACCTCCTGTAACCCCTCCCAGGCTGCTGTACCTGGGGTTTCGGCACCACAGCTTGAAGGGTATCTGCAGAGTGAGCAGGGGTCTCTCTGGCAGATGGCATCCCTTGGCCTGGCCTGCAGGGATCGGACCAAAACTGGCTCTCTGACATTCCCCAAAGGGTCCTGGATTGCAAGAGGACGGCTCTCAGGTGACTCACTCCAGAATCAGGCTCCCTTTTCTCTGGCTCCTGGGTGCATCACCTGAGAACCACCACTGCCAAGTCACCACAGTCAGCGGTTCCTACATTGATCATCTGACCCCTGGTTGTTTAGTATTCATCATAGCTACCAGTAGAATGGTAGGATAGTCGCTTAGACATATATATATATATATATATATATATACATATATATATATATACATTATATATATATAATGTTGACATGATTGTAAGTGTCCCATCCTCCTTTGCTCACCTCCATCTAAACGGCCACACCCTCCTTTGATCTTCACCAAACTATTGTCTGTGTCCATGGGGTATGCATATATGTTCTTTAGCTAATCCCTTCACCTTCAGAAAACATAAAATATTGCATGCAAAAGAAACACAGTAAATCTTCGCACAAACTATGAAAATAAATACAGCTAGTTGATAAAGTAGCTTCTTTGCTGCCTACTTAAAGAAGGTCTCTAGTGGAACCATGAGACTAGTCACCCATTCGTGAGCTTGTTTAACATATTAATCATTGAATACCAATAGCTGCTAACATAGCTTGTCAGGGACCCAATTTCCAGGAAATTGCTTAGAAGCACTCCTACAGGTAGACTGATGATCCTTATTATAGGTGAAAACAAACTCTCTAATCTTATCACCCACTGCTTTCCCTTACATGAAAACACTTCACTATTGCTAGACTATACACTTTGTTTATCTCTGTTTTACCATCTTCTTTGTCTTTAGAATCTTATTCCTCATTCCTATATGTGAAAATGATTCTGATTGCTACAACACTCATTCACAAAGCCTTGGTAAAATAGATTGTGCATGAGCTTTGGACAACATTGCTTTAATTCTACATTTACCGCTTAAAAACTAAGCAATTCCTGGCAAGCTATTTAACTCTCTGGGTCTTATTTTTTCATGGTTGCAAAACGGAAATAATAACCAATTCTTTTAAAAGTTTTTTTTTTCTATATTAGATGATATAAAACATTTCAAAAGCATGAGAAAATCTGTTCCCTATTTTTCCACTTGTGAACTTTCACTATGCCTATAATTTTTATTATAAAATGTATTTCTGTGTGTTTTACAATAATTCTTGTGTAGATAAATCTTATATTAGTGAGTAATTTGGGAAATAATGAGAGAGGAGATGTAGTTTATGTCTTTATTTTCTTATACTATTTCACACAGCACATTTATTCATAGAAACTATATATTATAGATGTTTATATAATATATATATATATATGTGTATATATATATGCACATAAAGTGTGGTTAAAGACAAAATAATTTTTATCAAATTTATAAATAATATAAAGTTGAAATAGAGAGCTGTAAGGGTTAAGAGAGAATCAAGATACAAAATATCTTAAGTTGAAATTAGAGTTTGAAATTTCCATGAACAAATTACTCCTAAATTTTTAACAGTACTGCCAGTAAATTAGAGGAGAAATACCTTAAAGTGTATTTCTATGTTTACTTTAGAATTGACCAATTATGCATTAAATTTCTCAACTTAGTACAGTGGTACCTCAAGATACGAGTGCCCTAACATATGAGATTTTTGAGATACGAGCCGTCGAGCGAGCCATTTTTTGCTTTGAAATACGAGCAACATTTGAGATACGAGCAATCCCAAGATTCAGCCGGCTGCACACAACTCACCAGTTTACCACAACTCGACTGGAGCGTCTCATACTTTCCCACGCCTTAGTCAGTGTGCTTGTTTACCTCGTTGTCGAAGCATCTCTTGTGCATTTACATACTTTATCACATTTCTTTTCTAACCATGGGTCCGAAGAAAGCGAGTGGAAAGGTCAGTGCTCAGAAGAGGATGATGTCTATTGAATTAAAGCATGAAAACAGAAAAATATGAACAAGATGTGCGAGTGGCTGACTTGGCGAGGCAGTACGGGCGTAGTACTTCAAGGATATGCACTGTGCTTAAACAGAAGGAGTCGATAAAGGGTATAACGCCAGCTAAGGGCGTTACAATAATTTCTAAGCTCCGTAGTTCTCTCCATGAAAAGATAGAGAATCTACTGATGGTGTGGGTGACAGAGAAGCAGCTTAAAGGAGATACATTAACACAGGGCATCATATGCAAGAAGGCACAAGCGAATTACGGTGATTTGCTGGAGCAGACCCCACGCACTTCCACGGACAAAGCATCGAAAGACTCATTTAAAGCCAGTAGAGGCTGGTTTAATAACTTCAGGAAAAGGTCTGGCATTCACTCCATTGTCAGGCATGGTGAGGCAGCAAGTTCGGATGGGAAGGCAGCTGAGGATTACCTCAAAACTTTTTCCGAACTGATAGAAGCCAAAGAATATATCCCCCAGAAAGTCTTCAACTGTGACAAGACAAGGCTTTTCTGGAAGAAGATACCGAATAGGACTTATATAATGGCAGAGGAGAAGGCGATGCCAGGCCACAAACCCATGAAGGATAGGCTAACTCTCTCACTGTGCGCCAATGCCAGTGGCGACTGCAAGATCAAGCCTCTGCTCATATACCATTCGGAAAACCCCAGAGTCCTTAAGTCACATAAGATTTTAAAAGATAAATTGCAAGTTATGTGGAGGGCAAACCCAAAGGCATGGGTCACCAGGCAGTTCTTTGTGGAGTGGGTAAACCTGGTTTTTGGCCCTTCTGTTAAGAAATATCTACAGGAAAACAACCTAACCATGCAAGCCCTCCTCGTCCTCCACAATGCTCCTGCTTACCCACCAAACCTCGAAGATGAACTCCTCGAAGAGTTCAAGTTTATAAAGGTTGTCTACCTACCTCCCAACACCACTCCTATCCTGCAGCCCATGGATCAGGAGGTGATTTCTAATTTTAAAAAGCTGTACATCAAGCACCTGTTCCGGCGCTGCTTTGAGGTATTGGAGAACACAAACCTCACCCTTCGAGAGTTCTGGAAGAACCACTATAACATCGTGATATGCCTCAGAATTATTGATCAGGCCCGGCTGGGTGTTACAAGGAGGACTTTGACCTCTGCATGGAAGAAGCTGTGGCCTGAGGCCATAGCTGAAAGGACCGAAGAATTTGAACCTGATGTGCCAGTGGAGGAGGAGATAGTGTCTCTGGGAAAATCCATGGGCCTGGAGGTGGATGAGAGAGAAGTGAATGAGCTCATCGAGGAGCACTCTCTGGAACTCACCACAGAGGAGTTACAAGAGTTGCAGTCTCAGCAACATGCAGAGCTTCTCCAAGAATTTGGTTTCAAGGAGGAGCCAGAGGTGGAGGAGATCTCTACAAGTGAGACAAAGGAGATCTTAGGAATGTGGGAGAGGGTGTCACACTTTGTAGAAAAGAAACACCCCGAAAAAGTTGCTACTGGTCGTGCATAGGAGCTGTTCAATGAAACTTTCCTCACCCATTTCAGAAACATTCTGAAAAGGAGGAAGAGGCAAACCTCGTTGGACATGTTTTTTTTGAAATCGGCCAAAAATGCAAAGACCAGTAGCAATTAAGTTCAGTGAAGATTAGTTAAGTTACATTCAGTTTAGGGATAAAGTATAGCATTAAGAGTGTAACGAGTAGGTAAATACACTTTATAAAGCCAGTTAATTCCTTTACATTCTCTTTTATTATGTTTTTATACAATATTTGTCATTTATAAATACATTTTTCTTATTGAAAAACATGTAACAAGAACAACTGGGGTGGCATTTTGGGGGCTGGAATGGATTAACGGCATTTCAATTGATTTCAATGGGGAAATTTGCTTTGAGATACGAGCAACTTGATATACGAGCAAGGTTATGGAACGAATTAAACTCGTATCTCGAGGTACCACTGTAATATGAACTAGCTTAAATTAACTAAGCTATCTTAGGTATACAATAAAATTACAGACTTGGTGTGCTTTACCTTATTCATACTATACTTTGAGCAGGTTGTTCCTTGTTGGAACCTCTAAACAGAACTAGAAATTTCCCAAGGAAGAGTAACCAGAATCCTGAGGGCTCCATAAAAGTACATCTTCTATAGCTCAACTGAAGAAACTGGAATTTT
This sequence comes from Lasiurus cinereus, assembly GCA_011751065.1. NCBI lineage: Eukaryota > Metazoa > Chordata > Mammalia > Chiroptera > Vespertilionidae > Lasiurus > Lasiurus cinereus. The sequence goes on from JAAGEH010000030.1 coordinate 44,474,086, forward strand.
TAGGTTGAAGAACCAAAGGTGAAACATGACATCTGACTGCAAGTATTCAAATGGTTGTCATTGGAAAGATTAAATTTAGTCTCTGAGATTCTCAATGACAAAATTATACCAGTGAAGAGGAGATGCAGAGATGCAAATATTTAAATAATATGTATATATTATTGATTTCAGAAAGGAAAGAAGAGGGATAGAGAGAGAGAAACATCAATGATGAGAGAAAATCATTGATTAGCTGCCTCCTGTACACCCTCTACTAGAGGGGATCCAGTCAGCAACTCAGGCATGTGCCCTTGGCCGGAATCAAACCCAGAACCTTTCAGTCCTCAGACCATCACTCTATCCACTGAGCCAAACCTTCTAGGGCATCAGTTTACCACTCTGTTGACTAATGAGTTTGCCGACCACTGGGATAGGAGCTTAATTACAAGGAAAACAACAGCCTGTAATTATTGGAATTGAGAGTCTAGGTCAGTGGTTGGCAAACTCATGCCTCTCGAGCTGCATGTGGCTTGCGAGCCGCAATTTGCCAACCACTGGGCTAGGGCAATAAGGTAGATTCATCACAGTGAGAAATTCAATTAGATAATATCCAACAATTGTGTGAAGACAATTTAAAACAAGATTTAAACTAAAAAATATATTAAATACTCATCTAAGTTAAAAATTTCAAATGTAAGCATATTAGCCGTGTATTAATGTTCCTGAGTGCACATGAGGGTAATAAATTAATATAAAGACAAGAGAAGAAAAAGAATAACAGATTTCTACAAGCAAACATTTAAAAAATATTTGTAACTTTGGATAACAAACCAAAATCCACATTTATGAAACATTAAAACAACTGGTTCCATATCTGTTACGGTGCTTATAGGTCCATTAACCTAATTAACTCTGAAATCTAGTAATTAACTGACCCATGAAGTCACAAGCCAATGAATGCATGAACTTTTCAAGATTGAAGAAAAAAAAGTCACTGATTTATGCTCAATGATTCCATTCTTAGGAAGGTCATTCAGACCTTGAATTCTGCTTGAAGTTATGTGAATTATACAATTAGGCAATATGCATTTAGCTACAGTCAACAGAGTTCTGATTTGCCTGCCAATTAGGGCTGCATGTTGACTACAACTTAAGTGAAATATGATGTGGAGGGTAAAAAACTACCTCATCAAGTCTACATCCGTCTTTTTTCTAACAGATTCAAGGCTATGTTCCGTGGGCAATTAAATCACAAAATGCTAGACACAGTGTGACCTCCATGGCAAGTATCAGTGTATATATTCACTTCCTAGTTGACAAGCAGCGCAGTTATTTTATAGAACTTCAAGTGGTACACAGTTCCAAGTCTCCTACAGAAACACACAGGATAAAACTCCAAATAGCTCTGGGTTTGATTAAAAAGAAAGGAAAGGTGGGGCTTGAAATGCCTGATTGAGGAACAGGTGAGGTTAAAAATGACTGAAGAGTTACCGCACTCATTGTGACATGTTTTAAATAATGGCCGGAAAATACAAGGGCACGTGCAGTGCATTTCAATCTTTCCCACTCGTTAATAGAGGGGATACAGAGGTCACTGTTGTGCAAAAAGAGTTGACTAATCCCTCCGATGCATGGTATATCCAGTCCCTCTTTTATTTAATTTTATGGAGGAAAGCTGGTCTGAATTAGGCCTTCAGTAATTACTGTAGAGACCTGACACAAACCTTAACAAGTCCCATAATGTCCTATCTATATATCAGGCCAATGATTACATACTAACTTGTGTGGTTGGGCTGTAGATATTTTGCTATTCACTCAGAAACTTCTTTGAATTATTTTACATTTCACACAATGCCATAGAAAATAGCTGTGCAAATTAGAGAAATAAAGAGAATACCACCCAAGGGGGAAGAGGGGAGAGTAAAAGCTGATTCTTAATGCTAAGTGAAATGTGAGCGATTCCATCTTTAAAGCCTGAAATTGTGTTTGAAGTTACAATTATACTCTTCCTGGTATTCTAAGGTATTATAGAAAGAGATAGGTTTCTTAAAAGAGAACAGGACTGGAAACAGCCTTACAGGTAAGACCCAGACTGACAGTCTATTCTAAGAAAGGCAGCAAGGTATGAAGGAGTATATGCCACTGCTCTGGGCAGGAATGAAAAGAAAGAAGAAATGGGTAGTTACCAGAACAACTTCAATTCATGCTGCAGTATTTTAAAACAAATATAAGGACAAGGAAACCTGGCACTTACTCCTTCTCCCCAATTATACTGAATGTTCCTAAATAAAATACACATATTAGTATCTTATATGCTATCCTTGGTGTAATGCCGAGCCCAGGACGTGTTGTTAACAAGACCATCACTATCAAATATTTCTTTATATCAGTAGCAATTTCTACCTTCTGACTTGAAGAATACATTTCTTTTTTTCTTATATTTGCTTACTCATCACTAGAAGGTTAAAGTGATACTAGTTTTGCTTCTTTCGATCAAATTCTTCCCACAACTCTTACTGAAATTTCATATACAGATTTTATTACAACATATGAAAATAGAATCTATGTTAAACATAACCTGGAGATGACCTTAAGCATAATGAAATCAAAACCATTTTCCTTCTTTTTTTGTTACCAGGTTTTTATCCCTTGCTTAACTAGTCATTACAAAATGTGCTTCTTCCCTCCCTCAAAACACATCATTGTGTCAAAAATGATGAAAATAGTGTAATGCTAACAGAATACAGAAGCTCATTAATAGTATTTATTTATTGCTCAACATATGTTTCTCTTACTTTTGTTTTATAAATCTCATAGATTTAAAATAAACTACTAGACGGAGATGAGAGGTTGCAGTTCTACCTCTATAAATAATGCAACTTACAAATGCAAATGTTTCTTACAGTCCAATGTGTCAAGAAGCCATTTTTTTACAGCTCTTTTGGAAGAAAGAGGTTTTATACATTTCCTTTTCATTTTTTAATCTCCATAATTTAAATTTTACAAAATTATTTACAAATCGAGCCTTATATTTCTGATTTACTAAAGAAATACACTAAATACTCTGTTTTAAGAGAAGAACAATTTACTTTCAGCTTGCAAATATACATATTTTTAAAATAGCCTCTGGGTATTGCAATCACTTTTATGATATTTTTACCCTAAAAATGTTTATAGATTTAATCTGTGCAATACAATAAAAACCATACATCCACATAGAGCCTTTACAAACACATTCTTTGGACACTGATTATAGAAAAATTTACTAAAAAGCTTGACAACATTCTTAAAAATTTAGATCAGAGTGGAAAGCAACCTTGAATAATTTACCCTAAACTTTCCAAAATATCAATGCAGCATAGAAAAAGATTTGGTCTTCAAACCCTATTGGTTAATGTCTTTGTACATAGTTTTTTTTTTTTTTTGTGTGTGTGTGTGTGTGTGTGTGTGTGTGTGTGTGTATGTGTGTGTGTGTGTGTGTTTGGGCCAAAAAAAAAAAAATCACTGCCACTTTTGAAAGGAACCTTGAAAGAAATTTAGTTACAAGAAACCCCAAGGTCACTGAAGCAGGACCACGACAAACTTTAATAGTAAGTGAATAAAAATGAAACACACATACAATTTTATTGAGAGTCAATATAACTTAGGAACCAAAATGAGGTATTCAGGTATTCAGATATTTGTTCTTTTGAGAAAATAAACTAAAAAAAATGTTTTTAGTTTGGAAGCTAGTTACAATAGAATTACAGGAGGGGTGTAACAGAGATAAGGAAGAAGGAGAAGACAAAGGAATGAAAAAAGAAGAAAGGAAAAAAGGAAGAAAGGAAGGAAGGAAGGAAGGGAGGAAGGAAGGAAGGGCAGAAGCCAGTTTGGTTCAGTGGATGGAGTGTCGGCCTAAGAACTGAAGGCTCCCAGGTTTGATTCTGGTCAAGGGCATGTATCTTGGTTGTGGGCACATCCCCAGTGGGAGGTGTGCAGGAGGCGGCTGATCTATGTCTCTCTCTCATCCATGTCTCTGGCTCTCTGTCCCTCTTCCTTCCTTTCTGTGGAAAATTAATAAAATATGTTTTTAAAAAAAGAAGAAAAAAAGGGAAGGAGGGAAGGATGGAGGGGAGAAATAATAAATAACAAGGAAAGGAAAATAATGAAAAGGAAATTAGAGGTAAAGAAAGCAGAATCCTATATAATAAAGAGCTAATATGCAAATGGTCATCGCGCCCTCAAGCCCTCATGCCAGGGCCAGGGAGCCAGAAAACAGGTGGGGGACCTGAGGCCACACCACCTGCTCTGGGGGACCTGAGGCCACACCCCCTACCCCAGCACCAAGGCCGGAGGACCTGAGGCCCTGCCCTCTACCCCAGCACCAGAGCTGGGGGACCTGATGCCAAGACCTGAGGTCAGACCAAGGGACCTGAGGCCATGCCCCATGCCCCAGCACCATAGGCAGGGGACGTGAGGCTGTGCACCCCTCCCTGGGGGACCTGAGGGTGTGCTGGGGATATAAGCCTGTGTCTCCCACTCAGTGGGGTTTGACAGGAGACCTGAGGCTGTACCCCCACCCCCAGCAGGACTTGTTAGTGGTGGTGCTGAAATCTGGATCTCGATTGATTTTGAGGCATAGGGGGGTGGGGACTTGACTCTGGGTCTCACGGTGCACCCTAGACTCTGACAAGAGGGAGATTTTCATATACATTTTACTAATTTTCTTTCATCTCTGACACTTCTATTATAGAACAAGGGAAAGTAGCAATATTACAATATTTCCTCTAATTAATTCCCTTTAAAAATGTACAAATTTTGTACACTGGGCCACTGGTTAGTGAAATAAAATGCTAACTCCATTTGGGTATTTATTCACTGAAAATACTTAATATGACATCACACATAGTGACAGATATGGAAATACATTCTTGTTTGGATTCTTATTAGTAATTAGAGACCCAGTGCATGAAATTTGTGCACGGGGGGCAGGGAGTGTTCCTTAGTTCAGCCTGCACCTTCTCCAATCTGGGACCCCTTGGAGGGTGTCTGACTGCCTGTTTAGGCCTAAACTGGCAATCTGACATCCCTGTCACAATCTGGGACTGCTGGCTCCTAATTGCTCACCTGCCTGCCTGCCTGATTGCCCCTAACAACTTCTGCCTACAAGCTTGATCATCCCTTAAATGCTCCCCTGCCACCCAATCTTACTCCCAACTGCCCTCCTCTGCTGGCCTGATCTCACTCCCAACTGCCCTCCCCGTCTGACCTGATGGGCCTCAACTTCCCTGCTCTGCTCACCTGGTTGCCCCTAACTGCCCTCCCCTGCAGGCCCAGTCTCCTCTGACTGCCCTCCCTTGCAGGCCCAGTTGCCCCTAACTGCCCTCCCCTGCTGGCCTGATCACCCCTAACTGTCCTCCCCTTTAGCCCTGGTTATGCCCAACTGCTCTCCCTTGCTGGCTTGTTCACCCCCAATTGACTTCTGCTGCTGGCCATCTTGTAGCAGCCATCTTGTGATGATGTGAAATGAGACACCCCCAGCTTATATTAATATAGATTATTTTTTTAAAGGAAAAATACAATATTTTTATAGAGGCATACCTCTGTAGATAAGACAAGAAATACAAGAAAAAAATGAATAAAGAATTAATATTTTATGTCAATGAACCTAAAGAATTCTGAAATTTATTGTTTAAATGTATCTTTCATTCATAGAATAGCATGCCATGTATGGTCACTTTTGAGCTTTCACTACTGCTAGCTTCTCAGTTGATTCTTCAATGGGCTGAAGAGAATGAGGATGGCAGAGAGGCTTGAGAGTTAGCAAGTTCAGTATCTATTGCAAAAAATCACCTTGCCCTCCTTCCAAAGATTGCTGCCTCTGATACTGAGTGAGGTGGGCTAGAAGACCCCATCAGTTCTGCCTGAAGGCAGACTCTGTCTCACAATGTTCACTATCAAGCTCCCCTCCAGGTGGTAGAGTCTTTTTTGGCCTATTCTGTAGCTTCCCGTATGTGTCCCAAACTGCTTCATCCTCCTTCCCTTTACAGGTGAGAATCTAATATATACCATCCTCCACACCACATTTTAGCCTCTACTTCCAGAAAACCCAACCCATAAAAGTTGTTATACTAAACTTTAAATATTAAACTATGATATGGGAATCATGATTTTTCACATTCATTGAGTGTTTTTAACACTCATTGTACTCTTTAGTGGATTATAAAAAACATTTTCTATGGCCCTAGTCAGTTAGGCTCACTGGATAGAGTGTCAGCCTGGGGACTGAAAGGTCCCAGGTTAAATTCTAGTCAAGGGCATGTACCTGGGTTGTGGGCACATCTCCAATGGGTGTGTGTGCTGGAGTCAGTTGATAGATGATTCTCTCTTATCAATGTTTTTAACTCTCTATCCCTCTTCCTTCCTCTCTGTAAAAAATTAATAAAAATATATTTAAAGGAGGAAAAAAAACATTTTCTCTGTATGACCCACACCCACCATTTAATCTTTACCATCCTATCAGATTCAATGTTTATATTCACATTATAGATGAAGAAATCATGGCAGAGCGAAGTTCAAACTGTGAAGTCTCTCTACAATGGATGAAGCTGAGAATCAGATCCTGGTAGTCTAAGCCAAGAAACCATGTTATTAATTTTGTAATATGTATGTATAATTCTTCAAAAATAGACTAAAATGAAATTGTGTACACGGTCCCAAATAACCAGATAAAAATATGAAAAATGTCAGACATACTCATGTATGATTTCATGTAGTGCAATATTTGGGTAAGCAATATAAAATTTCAACTTTTAAAGGGATGTTTTAATTTTTTTTTATTCTTTTATTTTATTGAGAGGAAGAGAGAGAGAGAGATAGAAACATCAATGATGAGATAAAAGAATTGACTGGCTGCCTTCTGTATACTTCCTACTGGGGACCGAGCCCACAACCTAGAAATGAGCCCTTGACCAGAATCAAACCAGGGTCCCTTCAATTTGCAGGTCAACATGCTCTCTACTGAGCTAAATCAGCCAGGGTATAGGGATGCTTTGAATTGAAAAATTCAGCAAACATTTAATATACAAATGACTATAATACAAGCACTGTGATAGGTATTGAGGAAATCAATGGGAAAAGAACATGACTACTACCTTCAAGAAGCAGAATTCTCATAACAAAAGGAATATAAACTAACAATTTTAGTTCAGTGTATTAGGTGCTAAAATGTACAAAATATAAAAGATTCATAAAAGAAAGAAGCAATAGTTCTCTCTGAAGAAGTCAGAGAAGACTAATTTTTCATAGGATAGAGGCCTGAGTTAAGACATGAAAGTCAGCCGGGACCAGTTTGGCTCATTGGATAGAGCGTTGGCTTGCGGACTGAAAGGTCCCAGGTTCGATTCTGGTCCAGGGCATGTACCTTGCTTGCAGGCACATCTCCACTCTGGGGTGTGCAGGAGGCGGCTGATCGATCTCTCTCTCTCTCATCGATGTTTCTGACTTTCTATCTCTCTCCCTTCCTCTATGTAAAAAATCAATAAAATATATTAAAAAAAAAAAGACATGAAAGTCAGGGCTCATTCCAGACAAAGGTAATAGGCCAGAAAAGGTACAAAGGCATGAGCAGGTGTGGTGTGAGGAAAGGCAGTTATGCTACCCTGAGTGCAGTATATTCTCTAATAACTGGGCCATATCTTTTCAGTGGAACTTTCCTTGATTGCCTAATCACTTAACCTATAACTATTTCACAATCATCTACTTTTCATTCTGGTTCTACATGCTCTTTATTTAAGAAAGAAGGGGCCTGGTGCATGAAGATTTGTGCATGGGAGATGGGTCCCTCAGCCCGAGCTGCACTGTCTCCAACCTGGGAACCCTGAGGGGAGCCTTCTTTAATCCAGAAGTTTATGTTTGTCTTTGCAATTGTCTGAGACCCCAATCCAGTTTGATTTGTGCTCACAAAATAATAGAGGCTTTTTTTTTTTCCCATTGCTTCACTGGTCGAGATTTCCTGGAAGTTTTAGGATATCTTTCCTTTAATTTTTCCTAGACACTTTGATTTAACTTATGTCTCTCACCTTTGCTTTGCCTCCATCCCCCACCACAACAGTAATTTGCTCCAGGCTCACTTTGCTCTAGTGTCTAGGAGATCCACCTGCCACCAGAACTACGATTCCCAGCATTCCTGGTACTCCCCATGTTCTGAGTTTCTGCTTCTGGTCCTGGGGTTGCCACCAGAACTACTACTCTCAGAATTCCTGGGTCTCCCCACCATTCTTGCTCTGTCTCTGTCCCACAGCCTCCTGCTCTGCGAAGTCCTCCAAACTACCAGCTCTCCCTCTCTGCTCTACATCTGGAGGCTTAGGGAGCCAAATTCACCAACTGCTCCACTCTCTGCTGGCTCTTTTGCTCTACTCTCTGCCTCGCACCTGTGTATTCAAATTTTTGTTGGGTTAATTTGCATACTCACTTCTGATTGGCTGGTGAATGTAGCAGAGGTAAGGTCAATTTACATGTTTCTCTTTTATTATATAGGACTAGAGACCCAGTGCATGAAATTCATGCATGGGAAGTGGGGAAGAATTAGACATCCCTCTCACAATCCAGGACTGCTAGCTCCCAACTGCTCATCTGCCTGCCTTATTGATTGCCTCTAACTGATTCTGCCTGCCAGCCTGATCACCCCCTAACCACTTCCCTGCCAGCCTGATTGATCCCTAATTGTTCCCCTGTCAACCTGTTTGCCCCTAATTGCCTTTCTCTGCAGGCTTGGTCACCCCTAACTGCCCTCCCCTATAGGACTATCTGCCCTCCCCTGAAGGTCTGGCTTCCCCCCAACTGCCCTCCCTTGCAGGCCTGGTCCCTCCCTGAGGCTGATCCAAACATTCTCCTATTGGGGGTGGTGCCCATAAGCCTGATCTCATCCCACTCTCCCCACTCCCCTGCTGGCTATCTTGTGGTGGCCATCTTGTGTCCACATGGGGTTAGCCATCGTGTGTGTTGGAGTGATAGTCAATCTGCATATTTCTCTTTTATTAGATAGGATAAAGGCTTGGTGCATGAAAGAAACCAAGATGGTGGCATAGGTGAACACCTAAGCTGCTTCCTTGCACAACAATTTCAAAACTACAACTAAAAGACAGAATGGACACCATCCAGAACCACAGGACATCTGGCTGAGTGAAAATTCTACAACTAGAAGTAAAGAGAGGGACTCACAAAGACTTAGAGGAGCTGTAAAATGTTGAGGTACGCAGACACACTCCTGGAGAGGAAGTGGGGAGGAAGGTCTGGCTGGCTTCCACTAGTGGGAGGGAGACAGAAAATTCCAACTGCACTGAAACTCAGATCCAGGAGAGACTCATAAGGGGAGTCTGGAAGGTTATGAAAAGAAAGGAGTGCACAGAAACTCAGGGGAGCCGCAAAAGACAGAAGTCTGGGGGCTCACCAAAGTGAATGTGAAAGTGCATGGGAAAGTGCACACACAGAGCACTGACTGCTGATTATGCCTGGCTTCCTCTAGCAGGAGGAAAACAGAACCTCACAACAGCACTGAAATCCAGGTCCAACTGTACTGAACTCTAATTTTAGGCGAGACCCTGGGGACCCAGACTTATACGGGTCCCTAGAATGCACGTAAACTGAGGGGAACCGTAAAGGCAGAGATTAGAAAGCTCATGCACACACACAAAAGGCAAGGGTCTAGAGGCAAGTGCACATGCACAGACACAGCTGATTCTTACAACCAATTGGCTTGGAGGTCAATCCCACCCCAGTGATACCAACAACAATCAAGAATTAACCTCAACAAGACTGTACACACAGTTCACAAAGGGATGCACCAAGAATGTCCATCTCAGGTAACTGGAGGCAGAGCTAGTGGGTCACATAGGACAGCTAGCACACAAAGGTACTCTACCAACTCAGGGAAGCAGCAAAATGTGTGGAGACTAAAGAACAGATCACAAATGAAACAAATGGAGGAAAACAAATGACTGGATATGGAGTTCAAAACCATAGTCATAAGGGTTTTTTTTTTAAGAATTTCCTAGAAAAAAAATGGATAAATTTAGCAAGACCCAAGAGGAGATGAAAAATAACCAACTAGAAATTAAACATACACTGACTGAAATAAAAATATTATACAGAAACCTAAAATCAGACTAGAGGATCACCAGAATCAAGTCAAAGATTTGAAATACAAAGAAGCAAAAAACACTCCACTGGAAAAGAAAAAAGAATAAAAAAATGTGAAGATAGTGTAAGGAGCCTCTGGAACAACTTCAAGCTTACCAACATCAGAATTATGGGGGTGCCAGAAGAAGAGAGAGAGCAAAATACTGAAAACCTATTTGAAGAAATAATGACTGAAGTTTTATAATAATAAAACTTCTCCCAGCTGATGAAAGAAATAGACTTACAAGTCCAGGATGAAAGAAATAGACTTACAAGTCCAGAAAAGCACACAGAACCCCCAAAAAAAGGAATCCAAAGAGGACCATACCAAAACACATCATAATTAAAATACCAACAGCAAAAGACAAAGAGAGCATATTAAAAGAAGCAAGAGAAAAATAGTTAAATACCTACAGGGAAGCACCCATTCCATTGTCAGCTGATTTCTCAACAGAAACTATGCAGGTCAGATGGAAGTGGAAAGAAATATTCAAGGTGATGAATAGCAAGAAACTACAACCAAGATTACTCTACCCAGCAAAGCTATCATTCAGAATTGATGGGCATATAAAGAGCTTCACAGACAAGAAAAACTAAAGGAGTTCATCAACACCAAACCAGTATTATATGAAATGCTGAAAGGTACTCTTTAAGAAGAGGAAGAAGAAAATGGTAAAGGTAAAAATTATGAACAACAAATACTTATCAATAAGTGAATCTAAAACTCAAGTGAATTGAAAAGCTGATGAACAGAATAAACTGGTGAATATAATAGAATTAGGGGCATAGAAAGGGAGTGGACTAATAATTCTCAGGGGGAAAGAAGTGAGGGGAGGAGCAGAGAAAGACTGAACAAAAATCATACACCAATAGATAAAGTATATGGGGGCTAGGTAAGGACAGAGGGTTGGGTGGGAACCAGGAGGAGGGGAGATAAGGGAGGAAAAAAGAGGAATAATTGTAATAATTAGAACAATAAAAATTTATTAAAATTTTTAAAAAAGGCCTGATGCATGGGTGGGGGCCAGCTGGTTTGCCCTGAAGGGTGTCCCAGATCAGGGTGGGGATTCCCTTGGGGCATGGGGTGGCCTGGGCAAGGGGCCTGTGGTGGATTGCAGGCCGGCCACACCCCCAGTGACCCAAGTGGAGGCCCTGGTATCTGGGATTTATTTATCTTCTTCAATTGAAACTTTGTAGCCTGGAGTGGAGCTAAGCCTTCTGCTCACTATGTGTCCACAGCCATTTCAGTTGGAATTTATTTATCTTCTATAATTGAAACTTTGAAGCCTTAAGTGGAGGCCTGGGCCAGCCAGGGTGTGTGGAAAGCTTGGCTTCCTCCATCACCAGGGCAACCCAAGCCTCCCTTCTACTTTCTCTGTGGCCATAGTCATCTTGGTTGGGTTAATTTGCATACTCACTCCTAATTGGCTGGTGGGATGGCTTGTGGATGTAGCAGAAGTATAGTCAATTTGCATATTACTCTTTTATTAGATAGGGTAGCGAAGGTTAATGCTGCTTGATTTCATATTACATTCAAACTTTAACTGCAAAATATAAGAAGAAAACAACCCTGATCTCATCCAACTCTCCCCACCTCTAAAGCATCCAGACATGCTAAACCCCTGCTCTGTCCCCTCACAGCACTCATACAATTTCTCCACTGAGAGCACTTGTGGTTCTTTATTGTTTCTGCTAAACTCAAAGTCTTCCTCATTAGACTACAAAATCTCCTTGGCAGGAACCATCTCTAGCTTGCTCTCCTTTGAAGAAATCAGCAGTGTTTAGAAGTTAGCAGGTTCTTAATAAATATATGTTAAATGAATAAATGCATGTGTATTAAATGAATAAGTGAGAGAAAAAAATGTTGAGATGTCCTAAGTTTAATTCCAGCAGGTAAGAGTGTAGGAGGAAGAGAGAAGGGAAATAAGCAGTTAGCAGCCCTGCACAGAAACCAAAGATTGACTGCACTCCTGGATGACATTGAAACTAGGAACCAACTTTCAGGCAGCTATTTCAGCATTTATCTAGAAAGAATAGCAGACCACCAGAGGCCACTTCATCCTGTAAGAACTTTCCAGACTGTTGCCCATCAATTATTTCTTCCTTACTCTATACTTATTTTTCCCCAATTTACCTTTTCTTGTCCTTCTCATTTATAGCCAAATAAATTCTTTCAAAACAACTTCCATCTATCATCCCATTTATAACCCCAATGATGGACATGTTTGTCTTCTCCATCTATCTTTGGTGCTGCTGGTTTAGACTGAATGCCCCAGGGCCTGGTCCTTTCTCAATAAGTACATTTTTTTCAGGAAAAAATTCAGTCTCATAGTTTTTGTTTGTTTGTTTAATAGAAAGAAGGCATTATTTGCTATAATTTACTTATAAAATTAACAAATATTTATAGAGCACTTACTAGTTTCTAGGCACTGTGATAGGCCCTGGAAGACAACGTGAATGAGGCAGTCCCTGACTTAATTAGTAAATAAGCTAATAGATTAGTCTAAATACAAGTATAAACAAGTATTGCTTAAATACCTGCTAGTAAAAGTTAAGAACTCAGGATCCCTAGTAGGTTTAAACTAGAGGTCAGAGGACTAGATAAAAATGTCATGAAGTCAGTGCATCAGTTGGATAGAATAGGTTGTATAGTATAGAAATCTTTCCAACATACCAATTTAAACTTTTATGTATTAAAAATATGTGGATGTTATCACAGGGTATAGTGAAAATGGAGGGAATTCAGAGTAGGTTAAACCTGATTTAAAATTCTAGTCTGTCACTCAGTAAGTCTATGACCTTGAGAATGTTAACTTAAATATATTAGTGTCAATTTCCTCATTTGTTTTACTAATCAGGTTAATAATTCCCATTAACAGAGTTCCTTGTACTACCTGAAGTTTCATATGTAAAACACTTAGCATACCTCCTGGGACACAGTAGTCATTTAGCTGATGTTAGTTTCCTTGCTAATCCTTAGCCTAACTTAACTTTAGAAACCATCAGGGTTGAGCACAAGTTCCTACTCCCAATTATCTTCTCTCTTGTCATGCAAAATTAAAATTAGATCTCTGATGACACCTAGAGTTTCAGGAGACCTTGCAAATGAGCACCCTACTGAGGTTTGTGAAATATTTCCTAATATTCTAGTTAGATGATATGTGATTATTTGTATGATGATATAAATACATGAGTTATATTTTTCAATAGAAAGTATTTGTATTATTATTGTTACTATTTTGCTCTTCTATTTTATTGTTGTCACTATTACAGATATCCTCCATTTTCCCCACTTTGACCCCCGTCCACCCAGCCCTCACCCACTTCACCTGCCTTTTGGCCATTACCACATTGTTGTCTGTGCTATGGCTATGCATATATGTTCTTTGGCTAATCTTGCACCTTCTTTCATTCAGATCCTTCTATTCCTCTCTTCCCTGGCTTCCTTCAGCCTATTTCATGTATCCATGCCTCTATGTTTAGAGCTGGGAGTAAAACTGTGTTAGGACCAAGCCCCTCTGCCACCTCCACCTAGCAGCTATACCGTCTCCCCACTGAGGTTGCACTCAATGAGGAGAAATTATCCCCTGCTTCAAAGCCAAACCCTCAGTCTATGCCAGAGTCTCTAACTCGACTTATCCCTATCAGGGCTTGCTGAAGGTTCAGTTTGAGTAGAACCAGCCATCTCCTCTGCAGGAGCAAGTTCAGTTGCCCCAGGCTCATTAGGGATAGATCAAAGAAGTCTCCTGGTAAGGATGACACCAGCCCAACCTGTTCAGCATGAGGGGGAGGGAGACTGAGCACTTCCAGGTAATAGCCTCCTATGGCCTCACACTTTGAATGTCCCCCTTTGAGCTGCTCTACTTCGCCCCATAGAAGTGCACCCATCGGGAACATCTGGGATCTGGTGGGGCTGATCCAAACACTGCCCTATTGGGGGTGGTGCCCACAACCTATAAGAGGGGGGCCCAGCACTTTCTCTCCTTCCCTGGGTAAACTTGTGGGGGAGCTTGGATCCTCCTCTCAGCAATGTAGCCACAGAGCCCAGCACTGGCCTGTTTGGCTCCCAGAGAGAAGCCTCCTTGGGAGACAGTTCCTTGGCACCCCTATGCTGCCAAACCAGCAAGAGTGGGTTGTGGTCGCCTTTTGTGGAACTTTGATTTCTCCTTTAAGCTGGTCTCAGCAGGGCAGGGCTGAGATTCCCAGCTTCACTCAGGCTTCCAACTCAGCAGGATGGGCTGAAGTTTCAGCTCCCCTGCCATCACATCCAGTAGCACAGGCTGAAAAATCCCATCCTGCCTTCCCCTGTGCTGCCCAACCCAGCAAGACAGGGCAGGCCAAGCTTTTCAAGAGCTGGAGGAAGGGTGCATGACCAGGCACTGGAGATGGGAGAGACGGTTCCTCCTCCACTAGGCCACACAGTTTAAGTCACTGACTGGGTCTTTGCCCAAAGCATTTCCATAGAACAGAGGGCCCATCAAAGTTACTGATGGATGTAGCCAGCAGACCTCGCCACAGGACCCAAGTACAGCAGCATGGCCTCTCCAACAAGAGTCCAGAGAAAATTCTCCAGGTTGGTGCCGCAACAATTGGAGTGTTCCTTCCCTGGATGGTGTGGTCTGTCTCCCAGTGGACAGAATCCCCCAGATGATACTTGGCTCCTCTTCCCATCCTTGTCACTCTGAGTTGGGAATCCCTGCTGAAGTCTACTCTAGAGGGAAAGAATTTTGAAGTGGGAGATATCCCTCCCACTAAGCTGCTCCTGCCCTTCTTCCTAGATCCTACATGGCTTTTTCTGCACTCCTAGGTTATAATAGTTCAGATCAGCTATACTTCAATTTGTTTTCAAGTTGGTTACTCTGTAATTTAGCTGTTATATCCAGTTTGAAGCTGGGCGCAAGTAGATGCAGCTTCCAACTTGGAATCCTGTTATTTTTCTCTTTGATAAAAGTTGAACAGTGATAGTGTAGTCTCAGAAAATGAATTAAAATTTATAAATTAATATCCCACAGATTTCCTTATATCTATGTCTATTAGAGTTTTTAAAAATCTTATCTAGTCTACTGGTTCCCAGTTCATTAATGATCACTGTGATACCTGGGAGCAAGATCCAAAAATAAATAATCAATGAGGGCATTTCAACTAGTACAAGAATTCTGTTGAAATGCATGTCTATGAGATGCATTAAGTCTTTCATTTTCAACTTCTTATACTTTTACGATTTATGCATTAGGCCCTGTTCTTTTCCTGCCTATAGCTGAAATTTAGGTTAACTCCCATGATTTCTGCTTATTTTTGATTAGTGAAAACAATCAGTGTTCAATAATTCATTGTATTAAAGCTATGATAATAAAAATGTTTTATGTTATTCAAAGAGAGGTACTTTTCTCTTGGACCTGACTCATGCTAAGCCCTTGCACTGAGAGAGGATTGTAATTGGCATCTTTTTTTCTCATCCCTAACTTTTTTCCCCTCTTCCTCCATTTCACTCGCTGATATTATCTAAATCCTAGGGGAAGGAGAAGAGAAAGGGAAAGATAATTTGTTTTGTTAAATCTGTCATGATCTATGGTTGTAGTCATGCTGTCTGGAGCAGTCAGATATTTAAATTGACCTTTTTACCTAATGAGGAATAGTCACAAATTAGCTGAAATATTCCCATCCATAACAAATTTTTACCTGTAGTTCCCTAAAGGAGGTTTAAGTGATAAGAGATATACTGTTATTTTCTCCAGCTCCTTCAGTTCTTTTCTCAGCCCTTTACATCACTCCAGGATGTTGGAGTGACTGGATAGTGACTTAAAATGGTCCTATGTTGGCTCTCTATCACATCTGTGCTGATAATCTGACATAGCCAGTATCTAGTTCATGGGAAAGCTTTCAGTTCATTTCCTCCCTGGGACATGCATGATACCCAGTTAAGGCATCTCTGCCATGTTCTGTCTTTCTTTTTATGCCTTAGGCATTCCTAGTTGGCACTCAATTATGACTCTCAAGTTCTGGGTTACACATTTCAAACTCTAAGTGGTTCAGTTGAATATTCTTTCCTAATGCTTGAAAAAGGGGTCAGAAACCTCACACTCCCAAAAAACCTCCCACAAGGACGTGGAATTTGAGTTAACAGCATAGCCTTATCCAAAAACGCCCATCTTATCTCTACTTTTGATAACTTTTATACTTGCAAAGTAGTTGAGACTGTTTAGATTCTCAAAATTGGACTCCATAATTTCTCTTGCAAATCCTTCATGGAGGTCTCATAACTCAGCTTGTAATGTGGCACTGATGGTCTTGAGTCCTCAGCTGAAACTAATACTGAAATATTTCTATTTTATTACCCTGTCACATGAGTTTTTCATAACGTTAAATTTATTTAATAAAAAGGACTTATCTTTATTTTAAAAATATGTGTTTCTTCCTTTTTGTGCAGTGTGAAAAAGCTCTTTTTTAATGAAATCCTAGTGATAGTGTACTTTGGTTATTTTTATAATGTACTTCCTTGATAAAATAAAGACTCCACTGACTATGTTGGACCTTTATTTGATTTTTAATTTACAGGTTGATTTATAAATGCTTTGAAAGTATTAATTTAATTTATTACCATCTTTTTTAAAAAATAAGTAAATTAAAATCCTGGAGTAGCAAAGTGGAAATCCCACGCAACTTTAACAAGTAAGTGATTTATTCAGAATTAGTACAAGAAAGAGTTTTTCTGCCTCCACAACACCATTTCACTACTAACATCCATTTAAAAAGTTAGATACATTGTTTTAAAAATATAAGTCTAAAAAAAGATGAAAGAGGCAAATTACAAAAGAGAAAACATAAAAAATGCCTATAATGATGCTATAAATAAAAGCTAACTCATATGGTGCTTGTAATGTGTCAAACACAGAGCACTTGCTTCAGATAAATTCATTTTAATTTCCACAGAGATATACTGTTATTTTCTCAAGCATACAAACAAGAAAACTGAGGCACAAGTTTTGTAGCTTACCCATGTATACAAAGCTTTTAGTACACTTAAGCACTGTAATTTACAACGAATTTCCATTAATAACCAGCTAACTTAATCCAGAAGTCATTTCCATTTATTAAAGTAAAACTACATGAAATTAACATAAAATAACATTAGTTAATAGAAAGATGGAATTAAAAAAGATAAAGACTAATATCTACTTGTAACTGTTAAAGCATTTATGCAATGTAACTATAGGAAAAAATATAGAGGAATTAGATAAATATCAAGAGGCTATAAATGTTAGAATTTGTATTTCCATATTTCCTTATTTCTAACCCCTAGATTTTTTTTTAAAAAAGACATGCATTAAAAATAAATAACTATGATGTAGAATCTTTAGAATCAAATATTTCCATTAAAGATTTCATATTTCAGGAGTTTATTACAACCTATTTACAATTTGTGTTGAGCTTCCAAGTTCTATAAATACTCACTTCTAATTTTTTTTAATCTGTTGGTAAATAAAAGGCAATCACATAATAAGGTTCATGATTTATGCTGTGCATGGTTTTTCTTCCTTCACCTTTTTTTTTTTTAATAAATAGCATAGGAACTCAATCTTAAACATTGACATTGTGCAGGCTTTTGTTGGACTGTTCTTTTCCAATTTAAACAAAACATAAAACAGAAGAGATATTTATCTTTGAAGAGAACTTTCACCATTGGGACAGTGCCTTATTCTCTGCTACTCTCCAGAAGACCTAAATGTAGGAAAAATATATAGCAGGGATTGAGCAGCATACTTTAGTGAAAAGAATTAATTACCTAAGGAGTCAAAGATTGCTTAGAACAGAATGAGAGATTTTGGGGAGGCCGCCTTATAGACTTACAATAGTGAGAAATATATGCCATGTGGAGATGCTCTCCCCTTATTATATTTTATCTAACCTTTGGCTGAAGCCATATTCTCCCATTTTCCCAAAATTAAGACATCCCCTGAAAATAAGACCTATCTCCAGTTTTGCCTCTCGCTGTAATATAAGGCATCCCCCTGAAAATAAGACCTCCCTGACAATAAGGCTCTCCAGAACATAAGGCCTCCCCAGAATATAAGGCCCCCGAGGTGTCTGACTCCTGATTTAAAGAGACCCTAGCACTGACTGAACAGCTCAGGTTGCACTGCAGCCAATCAGTGAGCTGGTTTGTGATGATAACTACTACCATACTGTGTACAGGTAATAAATTTCCTTTTTTTTTTTTCAACAAAAATGTGTACCGTATTCTTCATGGAAAAATAAGGCATCCCCTGAAAATAAGACCTAGTGCATCTATGGGAGCAAAAATTAATATAAGACACTGTCTTATTTTCGGGGAAACAGGGGAGCAATGTTGCCCTATTCTCCCTAAAATATTCTAGAAGCATGTTATTGTTATTGTTTTTAACTTGCCTCCAGCTAAACAACAATTTTTGGGGACAGAAGTAAACAAAAATATCACAATGATATTCTTGTCTCCAGCTTCTCCATTTTAGATGAGAATTTAATTATTTCATCAACTTACATTAAATTTCATGAGAGTAAGAAATAGTTCTTGAAACAAAATGACAATGAAATGTCTTTCAAAATACTGTTTTGGCTTAGAACTGTCATTCTTCAGGCTTAATGTCTGCAGCCCTAGGGCTGAAAAGTTGCACTAGTATTACAGCCATTCCATATAATATTCAAATGATATTTGTTATTGATTTAGGATATTTGAGCTGCTTAGATTTTGTTCCCTTTCATATTTATTCTTAGTATTAACGGTACATATCATTATAGTATAGTAATGCAATTATGGGGAAAATTAATTCTGCTGAGAGTAGTATCTTTTTGTTTGTTTTGTGTTTTATTTCGTTTTTTCTCATTGCTATGACTTAGCAAAATTCATGGGTTCACCCAGCTGGTGTTCCTTAGTGATTTAGTGTCCATCCATGAACCAGAAGGTCACAGTTCAATTCCCAATCAGAGCACATGCCTTGGTTGTGGATTTGATCCCAGAAGGAGGTGTGCAGGAGGCAGTCGATCAATGATTTTCTTTCATCATTGATGTTTCCCTCTCTCACCCCTACTCCCTTCCTCTCTCTGAAATCAATAAAAACATAGTTTTAAAAATTCATGGGTTCACCATTCACTGGCAAATAGAGAATGCCATTTCTAAACCTGGAAGAACAATGAATTATGAAATTATGCGGGCAGTTCATTCATATGCAGCAGACCTTGGAGAAAACAGAGAAGCAATGCATCCCTGTTGACTCGAGGCCTCTTTTGTAAAGGGCTTAACCTTGTGTTACTGAATAAAATTCAACCCCCATATGGGTCAGTATACTATGCTGTGAAGCCTGAAGGGACCATTTGTGAAGCAATGCAGTTTACAGGAGCAAATAGAGGAGCTCAGAATAAAAAGATCTAGACTGCAGTTGGCATAGTGCATGACCTTGGGCAAGTTGCTTAACCTTCTTGGACTTGAATTTCTACATCTCAGAGTAGAAATAATAATTTAATGTAAGCATAAAAAGAGCCCACTCCTTTTGACTTCACAAAATTGGAGTAGGGGATTAATGAGATAATGTGTGTAAAGCAACTTGATCTCCATAAAATACATATTATGAAGCATTATTACTAATAATTATTTCAGTTGACCTATCCTTAAAGAGTGGAGATTAGTTTGACACTTTGGGTAGCATAAAGATTACATTGGGATCAAGTTTGTTTGTTTGTTTGTTTGTCTGTCTATTTATCTGCATTCCCTAATGGGCTAAAAGTAAGGCCCCCAGGACCTGGGAGTCAACCTTGGAACCATTCTCATTCAAGAACTGCCTATTGTGCTGTCTGGTTTGGCTCTTTGGATAGAGCATCGGGCTCAAGTGCCCTGGATTCATTTCTGATCAAGGGCATGTACCTTGGTTGTGGGCATGTGCATTGATGTTTCTTTCTCATCAATGTTTCTAACTCTCCCTCTTCCTTCCTCTCTGAAAAAATAAATAAATAAATAAAATATTTAAAAAAAGAACTGCCAATTATCATGGAAATATTAACAATCTTGTTGCCCAAAGGATGGAGTCCCACCCCAGGCTCCTACTTCCCTATGCCTGTAATCTCTTCTTCCCCATAACCATAATCCCTATTTCCCCATGTAATTTTGTTTTACCCCATAAAAGTAGCTGGTTTATGGGGGGCTGCAGAGCAGATTTTTTTTGGATGACTTGCTGCTCTCCCATACTGCAGGCAGTATTGGAATAAACACTTATATATGATTTAAAAAAAAATGTTCATTGTGTTTCGAACCTAAAAAACAAGATTTTGATTTAGACATAGTAAATGGTTTACCTGAACAGCTATTGAATAGGTAGTAATAATGTAGTCCACTCTGTTCTTTGGGGTAAAATGTTGGGAGTTTCAACACATACTAGTAAACAAGGGAAACTTTGAAGCAATGAATCACTATTTTCTAAATAGTATATAGAAATTAAAAATGTTTACTTATTCAAAAAATAAAGAATGTTTAGCAAGCACATTCTCACAACCCCTATTAAAAGGCTACTTCATGGCCTTGGTATGAAATGCAAGATTTTAAAATAAGAATTTACTTAATATGCATATAATTCTGTATGATGTCATCAAGCTGGCATTTCACATTGCAGCATTGAGAATTATAAACAGGGACAAAATCAGTAAATTCCCAAATTGGTTTTCTTTCCAGCAGACATCAACTAGCATCAACTCTAGTCAAATGCATTCAATCATTCATAAAATATTTACAGGTAAATCTACCTTTTTTATGCATTATATATGATTTTAGGGATACAGGAGGAGATATATATGTGCAGGGTTTTGGAAGAGAGACATTAGGAAAAGTTCTCACAAGATAGTAACAGTTGAGTCTTGAAACACAAGTGGCTGATGTTTATTTGAGCCATAAAGTTGGGAAAGAACAAATAGATGTATATAAAAACAAAAAGACCTTGAGGGGAAAGGCAGAACATGAAGCTTAAGTAATAGAATTGGCAGGGGATATGAGTCAAGGCAATGCTGTTAAAAGGTTTGAATACTATCTGGCAGACCAGTGACTCCTCACTGCATATATCCTCACCATAGTCAGTCACAGATATTGATTCAAAGACATTGAGTAAAATCTTTAAGTGTACTATGGAAATCTAAGAAGGCAACAGAAGCCAACTAAGGATTGTAAGCAGAAATATCACTTGTCTAATGTGTTTTACCTTATATAATACTATAATTAAATGTACAAAAAGAATACTGTTTGCATAGTTATATCCTTCCAGAAGCAGAGGATATCCCCCTCTACAAGTGTAATTTGGATCAATATCCAGTACTTCACAAAGTCTCTATATGCATATTCTTATATTCTCCTGTACATTCAATTCAATAATAATTTGCTATATGTGTATCATTTGAAACAACAATTATAATAAGTAAACATTAAAATCTCCAAATTTTTTGTCCAGACATTCTAAAATTTCAAAGTAATTTTTCAACCTTCAGTCTCTAGTTAGTCCATCACAGCAGATGTCATTAATCAGTGTTAATTCCTTAGCACATTTATTTTCTTTATTTTGTTTATGGGATATAGAGGGGAAAAGATAAGGAACAAAAATCAAAGATCATATTTCTCCTCCCAGCAAAGCAAGTCACTAGCCATGTTACCTTGGGACTGTTAATTTAGATAATAGTACTTAGCTGGTCTAATTTCTACCAGTATCACATCAGACAATAAATATGAAAGACCCTTTTCAACCTTTAGCAGAGAGGAACAAAAGGATTTACCAATTTATCTGAAAATGACTTAGCGAAATTCTCCAGTTTGACTGGAGAGAATCCGTAAAGAGCTCAATGATCAGAAAACTGCTAGGGAGGTCAGGCCGTAGGAAAAGTACAAAACTGGGTATTTAAAGTGATCTACCTTTGTATAATGTCCTTCAGAAGCTCAGCTGAAAATGATACTCTATTAGAACAATGAGATGAACCTTCATAAAAGTTAAGAAAAGTTTTTGTTTACATATAAATTCATATTACATGAAGGGTACACAATTGAGCTTTATAAAATATATTTAATAAATAGGACTATTGAAGGTGATAACAGGATAAGCCACAGAAATCAAACACCTTCCATTGCTATTTACATGGATTGTAAATTCTTTGTGAGCTTCCTTTATTTATCTTTGTATTCTTAAAACTGGGCAGTGCCTTTCTCATAGTATTTATGTAATTGATTTTAAATAGGTTGATAGTTAAAACAACTTTGTGATATATGCATAAAGTATTGCAAATACTAAATAGAAGAACCCAACTATCCCAACATTATATCTAAGTACATTAACCTACTATCCAGGAAAAAATGTGGTATAAAGTTTTTATAGGATTTTTAAGTAAACAAAAATAACATTAACCTTAATGTTCATGTTTAAAATTGACATAAAATAAAGGAAAGGGGAACTTAAGTATCTAACTAATCATCAGTTTAGAATATTTCATACTTTGGAAAACTGTCGAAAGTCTGGCATCTTTCTGGAAGAAATAAGAGTCCATTAGATGTATATGATAAAATACGAAAAAAAAGTTGAGTAAACAATTTCCCCATTAGCCCTTCTAAAAAGCATTTTGGAAAAAAAACACAAAACTTCAATAATTACACAGCCTATGTTGAGAAAATGCCTACTATGACAATGGTCCTATATAATTAAAGGCTAATATGAAAATTGTCCCCTGGACTAGAAGTTTGATCAGGGGGCGGGGCCAGCTGGCCAACCACCTGCAGCTTCTCACTTGGGCTAGCCCAACCCAATTGGCCCCAGTTAGGGCAAGCTGGCTGGACCCAACCTGTGCAGGAATTCTTGCACTGGGCTTCCAGTTTTTTATGAAGTTTCTGACCAACAGACCAAAGACAACCCACAGAAGAAAGCAATTGTTTCCAAATTAGTTTGCTTCTAAATATATATTTTTAAAAACCTGAGGAGATGGTTTACATGTAAGTTAAAATAAAGTTAAGAGCCAAGACCGATTTGGCTCAGTGGATAGAGCGTCAGCTTGAGGACTAAAAGGTCCCAGGTTCGATTCCGGTCGGGGGCATGAACCTTGCTTGAGGGCACATCTCCACTGTGGGGCGTGCAGGAGGTGGCTGATCGATGTCTCTCTCTCATCAATGTTTCTGACTTTCTATCTCTCTCCCTCCCTCTCTGTAAAAAATCAATAAAATATATTAAAAAAGATAAAATAAAATAAAAATAAAGTTAAGATTAAAATAATAATAAAGGGTAATTAAAATTAATTTCAAATGAAAAATATAATGAATGCTTATTCAATATCAAGAATTCTATCATCTACAGGAGAAAACATGATGAAGAAAACTACATAGCCATTTCTCTCAAGGAACTAAAATCAGATAAATTACATTCATTGTTTTATACCTATTTAAACAAATAGCTATGAGGTGGATTTGCATTAAGTATTGTAGGCATGAAATGTTATAGGCTCTCAGAAAGATACAAATTTAAGCTTTCTTCTTAACCCATCTCCTATATTTTGAATTTGTCCCATTTCTAGTCCTAAGTCCACACTTTATATACTCTATTCCTAAGCAATCTTATCTGTTCCTGTAGTTTTAAGTAACATTTATAGTCCAACAATTTCCATATTTTTCCTTTCCAGCCAAGACTTCTCCTTTGAGCTTCAAACTTGTATAGCTAACTCTCTATTTAATGTCTTCAAGTGAATATCTTCTAGGCATATCAAATTAAATGTCTTTCTCAGTTATGGTTCTTTAGTTGCAAGCAACAGAAACTGACTCTGGATGAAAAAACAAAGAAAAATTTTTAAAAAGGTACTGAGAAGCTCACAGAATTGTTGGGAAGGCTAAAAAATCAGGTTTAAGGTTAAATTTCTGGGCAAAATAATCAGAACCACAAAATAAGACTGCCCTATTGAGAAAACCACAGCATCTGCTGCTGTTATTAAACTATGGAAGCTAGTTTTTGCATGACTGCCATAAACTTAAGTTTTCCAAAAATGTCCTCCAGCTCTGATGACCAAATCCAGGAAGATGATCTTGAAACTACTGCTCCCACCCATGACAAATGAAGCTAAGGGAGTCCATTAACAGAATTTCTTCAAGAGCCAATTGACCTCCTTTATGAACTCATACAACATCAATTTGCAAAGAAAGGCAGGAATGGCATTTTTTGGTTTTTATCGTAGGGAGACAGAATTTATAAAGCAAAAAAAAAACAAAACGTTTCCAAACATAGCAGTGGTGCTGAAAAGATATAGGACATACAGATAGAATATATTGTATATCACAGTATCCAAACAGAATTCTTCATTTTTCCTTCCTACAAACCACTACACTTTTAGTCTTTTAAATTTTATATAATTTCAATAATATCAACACTATTGTTCAACCCAGAACTTAAAAATTTTCTGCAAATTGTCTTCTTCATTCCCACATCTAATCCATTACTAAGTTCTGTTCATATATCATAACTTCATTGACATTTTTACTTATCCATTACTACTATTTGTGTAGATCAGGGGTCAGCAAGCTATTTTGTGAAAGTTCTTACAGCAAATATTTTAGGCTTTGTGGTCTATAGACAGTCTGTCTCATATTCTTCTTTTTTTTACAGCCTTTAAAAATGTAAAAATCATTTCTAGTTTATGGGTCCTGTGAAGCAGATCACAGGTAGGTTTGAATCCATAATCCTTAGTTTACTGAATTTGGTCTAGCCCATGTTACCTTCTACTAATTCCTAGATAGACACTAAAAGTTCTATGTGAATTGCCCTCTCTGCTTCATTAATTCACATTCAATCCATTCACAAACAATAATGTGAGTGGTGTTTTGAAACCATAAATCTGATAGTGCTTTTTTTCCTTCTTAAAGTTCTTTACTGGTAGCTTATTGCATTTAGCATAAATAGAACTTTTAAGTGGCCTTCAAGGTCAGTAACCATCTGGGTCCTGTTGATCTGATTACACATACTGCATGCTCATTAGATATCAGGGACATCAGCTACTTCACTTCCCTGAATGCCAAACCCTGTCCCAACTCAGGGACATTGGCTCTTCTCTACCTGGAATCATCATCTTCTTGTCCTTCAACTTTGAGAGCTCAGAGTTACTTCCTCTGGGTCTTTCTTGGCGATCCCCAACAAAATTAGACTCTTACCATTTTTTTTTCTAAGAACACCTGTTATTTGTCTATATATTATATTTCTATATCTACAATTATATATTTGTTTCTTTATTTTTTTATGTCTGCCTCCTCTTTTAGAAGATAAATTCCAAGACAACAGGATCAGATCTGATTTCTTCATTACTATAAATTTCATGTCTAGCATTTTACCATATTCTCAAATAATTATTTGTTGAATAAACAAAGGAATATGTAAGTCCAGATGGAGATATTTATATTCCATGTTCTTGTGGAATTTGAAGAGTGTGAAAAATTTAGAAAGAAAAATTAATGAAGTTTCTGATGGAAAATATAGGACAAATAGAGAAAAGAGTGAACTTTACAGTATACAGAGCTACATATTAAATAAGGGATATATAATGAATTCATCTTAGAAAAATAAATTTGAAACACAGTTTTAAAAGTCTTGTATGTTGAGATAAGGAATATACTTAATAGTCTAATAGAGTATTATCATATAATGTTCCCAAAGGAAGATTGTGGTAGAAAGAATCTAAGGTGTTCCCTCTGGTTCCTACTTCCTGATATTCAGATCCTTGTTTTATTCCCTTCTCTTGAGTGCAGGCAGAGCATGTGATTTGCTTGTAACCAATAAATCATGGCAAGGTGATGAGATGCCACTTCCATAGTTACTCTATATAAGTCTCTAATATCAGTCTTGCTAAGGAATATTCTTTCTTGCTGGTTTTGGAATAAAAAAAAGTTGCCCATGTTTGATGACTCATGTGGCAAGATATGGAAAGTCACCTCTGGAGACCACCAGCAAGAAACTGAGGCACTCAGTCCTGTTTGTGATACTCTTTTACTGCAGCCTTAGCAAATTAATATACAGGAATTATTTTAGGTATCATCTACTTTTTTTAAAAGAACATCTATTAACATCTGAAAGATTACTGGAAATTTGCAGAACATAGTTTAAGAAACACTGCAGTACACACTGTAGGTGATAAATGGTTGAACCAGGGTAGAGTACAATTAAAGCTGGTTAAGCAAATTTCTCTATATTCTCTGTTTTCCTTGATAAGAATATAACAATTATATCTTACTGAAGATATACTATTTCTTAATAAGAATATGATATTTCTTTTACTACATTTCTCACTTGGTCTTTTATCTATCTCTCTTGAGAGATTTGTCATTATGCATTGCTCAGACCTGCATTCAATATGTCAAGGCACTCCCAAAAAGTCATTTTCTTATCAATTATATTTCATAAATGATAATTCTTAAAAGGCAACTATCAAAAATTAGTTTAAATGTTCTAACATGTGAAGCATAGTGGATTAAAGTCATTTTAAGCAGTTAGGAATATGGCTTTGTTCACAGTGAAACATGTACATGTATATGAAATCAGAAACAGATTTTTTTTAATGCAATGAACTCATAGGTTTATTTATTGGAGTTGGCAGTATCACTTCATAGTCTTATATTTGGAGAAACTTGATTTAAATTATTGCCATGGCTTTTGTTGCCCCATCTTTTTGGTTCATATCAAGGTTGTATATTCTCTTATGTATAATAAATGTCAAACTCTTTCTGGGTGGTTTCTTAGATAATAAATTTGGTATTTAACTACTGATTGCCAAGTTTTGGTTGCAAAATTAGACTTCTGAGACATGGTTCTCAAAAGCTTTGATCACATATTTTTAGTTGGATATTTTTGGAATGGTTTGAGAAACAGTCATTGCTTACTGGGGGGTTCTTATCCAGTAGTCCCTTCCTCCTTCATGATTTAGTTCTTCCTATGAGCCTCCTACATTAAGCTCATGGGGTCCTTTTGTTAACCTCTGACTAATTTTATTTATTTACTAGCATCAATTTATAGTTCATTGTACTGATTCAAGGTATGACGTTTTAATCAAGGAAAGGTCATTTCTACTTTTTTTTTTTTTGCTTTCTTAGAATTTTTTTTTTTTTTACAAATAAGGTTTCCATGTTCATTATTTCCTTAAAAGAAATCTCACCAGAGTCATCAATGATCTTCACATTGCCAAGTCCAATAGGCTTCTTTCAATACTCGTTGTATTTGGTGTCTGAGCCCTTTGTATTTATTTGGTTTTTGACATCCTTGAGCTTATATTTATTTGGATTACCCAAAATAACTCCTCAGTTCTTCTATTAACTCTTTAATTAAATGTTCTCAGTTTCCATGATTATATCTTTCTCTGTCTATTCTTTATAACTATTAATGGACCTTACATTTGTTTACCCTAATAACCAATCCTATTCTCCAGGTTCTCCTAGGATGATCTCATTTAACATCATTATTCCAAAATACCTATTCAATGACTAAAGATGACAACATTTGTGTCTCTAGTTCAGACTATTTTACCTCACATCTCCACTCAGCAAAACAGAACTCCTCAATTCAGCTTGCCCTTCCCACTTTTCATCAAACCTGGTTTTTTTTCCTTCTGCAATCATTATCTTGTCATCTCAATTAATTGTGTCAATATTCTTTAAGACCAGGGAGACAGCAGACACATAAGCCGCCTGCCCACAAATTGTCTGCATCTATTCAATCACCTTAATGATTCTCTTATCCAGTTTATCACTCTCTATACTACTGATTACTGCTCTAATTCAAGCCTTCATCAACACTCACCTGGGTTATTACAGTCACTTTCTTTTGTATCTACATCCAATCCAGGATCATTTAGATTCATCTTGCATACTGCTGCCAAATAATCTTTCTAGAAGGCAATTCTTATATTATTTCATTGCCTACACTATGTAGAGAATTATAAACATAGAACACCATTCCTGATATGGCCCTTGTCTTTTGCCTTGTCCTCATCTCCCTGTTTTCTTGCCACCATTATCCTCATATTTTCTATTCTCCAGCCATGCAAACTCCTTTTTTATTTCCATGATGAACCCTTTCATACCCATGCTTACCCTGCCTAACCTTCTAGAATGCCCTTGTCCCAGACATGCCCACTTATCTATATCATGTGTATGAAGAGTAGATCATCATTGCTTATGACTCAGCTTAAGCAGTTGCTCTTCTTTGACTGCTTTTTAAAAGCACCAGGTGAGGCTGGTCACTTTTTGTCAGTCCCCTGTAACCACAGAGTGTCTCCCACACACACTTTGAATAACTATAAGGGCAGTGCTTATTAAAATACATTTCATTTTCAAAACTGAGCTATCAGTTCTTAAAGTGTGTATACCTTTTTGAGAGGAGGGACACTGTGTTTGTATAACAACATCATAATCACTCTTCTTCAGTGCTACTGAAGCATGCCCTGGGTGGCTGTTAGAAATCCAATTCCACCCCCTGTTCCCACACTGATATTCTGAATCAGAGCTTCTGTGGCTAAGATCAGGACTTAGTGCTTTAACAAGGTCTTTACATCGTTCTCATGCTTACTAACGTTTGAGATGCACTGCTCTGTATGCATTTGTAGCTGAAGTTCTTAAAATTAGAGATTTAATTTGACAGTAAGATGATATGGAAGACACAAGAGGAGCTAGTGGGGGGATTACTGGCTAGCCAAGAAACAAAAAGTTAGGTATAAAAGGAAGTAATAAGTCTAATGATATACATGATATGACTCAGTTCCTTTCTCCTTGACAAATATAGAGTGATTTCTGCTATGTGGACACATTGAATGGAGAGTGTGCCAAGCAAGTTGCTGGGAGGCCTCCATGGAAAAGAGAAAATTAAACAATTTCAGCCTAAGCTTCTGGAGATAAGATCACTATCAACAGAGACACAAGAGAACGATTAGCCCAAGGTAGGACTGAAGTGCCTGCCTGGCCTTTTCCAAGTTTTGTCCATGTAAGCTCAATGGAGTATAGGAAAAACAAGATATTGACACTCAATATATATATATATTATTTTTTTTAATGCTTACTATAACTTTGTAAAGACATAGTTGTTAACAACTTTCCAGTAGTGAGAGAGAAACTAGTGACAGGCAAGAAAAGTCAGATAAAAAAGTAGATTTAAGCAATCCTCTTTGCTGGCCCAGAGCACTGCAATCACATGAATAGCAGACACGTGAGCAGCCCACTCCTGCCCAAGGAGCAGCAGCCCCACGAGCAACCCGCCACAGGCCTAAGAGAAGCAACTTCACGTGGCCTGCCCCTGTCCAAGGAACAGCAGCTGTGTGAGCAGCCAGTTCTCCCATCTGAGGAGCAGCAGCCACTTGAGTAGCCCACCCACTACTGAGGAGTGGCAGCCCCACACAGCTGGCCTTCTTCTGAGGAGCAGCAGCTGTGTGCAGCTCACACCCTGCACCTGTTCAAAGAGCAACAGCTATGCCATATGAGCAGCCAATCCCCTTCCAAGGAGCAGCAGCTATGCAAGAAGCCTGCCCCATCTGAGGAGCAGCAGTGGTGGGGGTAGACCACCCCTTTCCAAGGATCAGCAGCCACATGAACCACCTGCGCCCATCTGAGGAGCAGCAGTTGTGTGAGCCACCTGCCCCCATCGGAGGAGCAGCACCTATGTGAGCAACCCCCATCTGAGGAGTAGCAGCCACATAAGCAGACTGCCTGTGTCCAAGGAGCAGCAGCCCTGTGCAGTCCACACTAGTCCAAGGAGCAGCACCCACATGCAGCCTGAACCTGCCTGACAAGAAGGAGCCAGGTGAGCACCCTGTCCCTGTCCGAGGAGCATCAACAGCATGAGCAGCTCACTCTAACCCAAGGTGCAGCAGCCACATGAGTAGACTGCCCCTCAACCCCATGCATACAAGGAGCAGCAGTCCTGCAAGCAACCTGCCCCATTCCAAGGAGCAGCAGCATCATGAGTGGCCTGTCCCATTTGAGGAACAGCAGCAGCATACAGCCAGCCCCCATCTAAAGAACAGCATCCATGTTAGCAGTCTACCCCTGTCCAAGGAGCAGCAGCTACGTGAGCAGCTGGCCCCCATCCAAGGAACAGCAGACATGAGCAACCTGTTCCAATCTGAGGAGCAGCAACTTCATAATCAGTCCTCCCTTGTCCAAGGAACAACAGCTACACAGCAGCCAACCCCATCAGCCAGAGGAGACACCACTGCTGCAAACAGCACCTACCAGAGGAGCTGCTGCCAACTGAGAAGCATCTGCCACCATGACCACCCGAGGAGCAACCACAGATAGAGAAGCCACTGCCACCCAAAGAGCAGCCCCTGCACAGCTCGACATCTAGATCAGTTGGTGAGACCAAAAGTGGGTAGACAAAGATATCGCCAAAGGAAAGAAAAAGGAATTGCCAGTAAAGCAGCTCAGTTAAACAGAGGCATGCAATATGTCAGAAAAAGAATGCAGCATAAGAGTCATACAGTTCATAACTGGGATGGAAGGAAAAAATCATCACCTTATGTAAGAATCAAGAGGAAATGAAGAGTGATATAGCTGCAATAAAAAACACCATGAGAAGTTTCAACAGTAGACTAGGAGAAGCAGAAATTCGAAACCGGTTTGGCTCAGTGGATAGAGCGTCGGGCTGGGGACTGAGGGGTCCCAGGTTCGATTCCGGTCAAGGGCATGTACATTGGTTGTGGGCACATCTCCAGTAGGGGGCGTGCAGGAGGCGGCTGATCGATGTCTCTCTCTCATCGATGTTTCTGGCTTTCTATCCCCTTCCCTTCCTCTCTGTGAAAAATCAATAAAATATTTTTTTTTTTTAAAAAAGAAGATTGAATTAGCGAATTAGAAGACAGGGAAGCAAAACACAGCCAAACTGAATTGCAACTGGAGAAAAAAATTAAAAGACAGGAGGAGAACCTAAGGGGGCTATAGGACATGAAATAAAGCAATATATGAATAATAGGGGTGCCAGAACAACAGGAAGAGGAACAAGGGTTAGAAAACCTATTTGAAGAAATAATGTCAGAAAACTTTCTTGATGTGGCAAAGAAAAAGGTCACACAAGCACAGAGAATGCCAAACAAGATGAACCCAAAAAGACCCACACTAAGATAGATAATAATTATGATGGCAAATATTCAGGACAAAGAGAGAATCTTAAAGGCTGCAAGAGAGAGACAGAAAGTTACATACAAGGGAGCTCCTAGTAGATTATCAAAAGATTTCTCAACAGAAACAAATCAGGCTAGAAAAGAATGGAAGGAAATTAACAAAGTGATACAAACCAAGGGACTGAATCCAAGAATAATCCAAGCAAGATTATCATTAAAAATTAAAGGGGAAATTAGGAGCTTCACAGACAAAACAAAACAAAAACAAACAAACAAAAAAAAAACACTAAGGGAGTTTATCACTACCAGGCCAGCATTGCAAGAAATGCTAGAGATTGGTGTAAAAAGAAGAAATAAAAAGGTAAGAAGGAAGACAGACACAAAAAATAAAAATGGCTACAAATAAGTACCTTTCAATAATAACATTAAATGTAATCAGACTAACTGACCAATCAAAAGACATTGATTAGCTAAATGGATAAAAAAACATGACCCATATATATGCTGACTACAAGAGATCTACTTCAGAAAAATGGACTCATACAGACTGAAAGTGAATGGATGGAAAAACATCTTTCAGGCAAATGGAAATGAAAAAAATGCTGGGATAGCAATACTTATACAGTGGTACCTTGAGATACGAGTGCCCTAACATACGAGATTTTTGAGATACAAGCCGTCGAGCGAGCAATTTTTGCTTTGAAATACAAGCAATAGTTGATATACGAATAATTGCGCAGATCTGCTGGCTGCACACGACCCACCAGTTTACGGCGACTCGAGCGTCTCATAGTTTCCCACACCTCAAGGTTACGGAACGAATTAAACTCCTATCTCAAGGTACCACTGTATCTGTCAAAATAGATCTCAAAGTAAAGGCCATAACTGGAGATAAGGAAGGCCACTTCATAATAACAAAGGGATCAATACAACAAAAGTCCATAACTCTGATAAACATATATGCACCCAATGCAGGAGCACCCAAATACATAAAAAAAAAACAACTCCTGGAAGATATCAAGGGAGAGATAGACAACAATATAATCATAGTAGGAGACTTTAATATACCACTGACATCACTGGATAAATACTCTAGAAAAAAAAATCAGCAAAGATACAGAAATCATAAATGACTCAATAGATCAGATGGACTTAACTGACATCTTCAGAACATTTCACCCCAAAGCCATGAAATATATAACCTTCTCAAGTGCACATGGGACATTTTAAAATATAGACCACATATTGGGTCACAAGCAAAGTCTCCCCAAATTCAAAAAGATTGAAATCATTCCAAGCATTTTCTCTAACCATAATGGCATAAAATTAGAAATAAACTACAATTTAAAAAATCCAAAAATCTCAAACACTTAGAACCTGAATAGCATGCTATTAAATAATGACTGAGTTATCAAAGAGATCAAAGAAGAAATTAAAAATATTCTGGAGACTAATGAAAACAAAAACACAACCATCCAAAATCTATGGCACACAATGAAAGCAGTCCTAAGAGGAAAGTTCATAGTACTACAGGCCTACCTTAAAAAAAAAAAAGGTAGTAAATCGTCTAACTCTAAAACTCAAAGAATTAGAAAGAGAGCAACAAGAAAAGCCCAGAGTGAGCAGAAGGAAAGACATAATAAAGATGAGAGCAGAAGTAAATTACATAGAGTCAAAAACAAACAAAAAAATACAAAAGATCAATGAAACGAAGAGCTGGTTTTTTGAAAGGATAAACAAGAAGCAAAGAGAGAGGACTCAAATAAACAAAATCAGTAATGAGAGAGGTGAAATAACAGACCCCATAGAAATACAAAGAATTGTTAAAAAGTACTATGAACAACTCTTCTCCAACAAACTAGACAACCTGGAGGAAATGGACATATTCCTAAAAAAAAGAAAAATACAACCTCCCAAAACTCAATCAGGAAGATTCTAAAAATCTCAATAAGCCAGGAACTATGGAAGAAATTAAAAGTGTCATAAAAAAGCTCCCAACAAACAAAAGTCCAAGGCCACATGACTTCACAGGGGAGTTTTATCAAATAGTCAAGGAAAAATTAAACCTATCTTCCTCAGACAATTCCAAAAAAATTCAAGAGGAAAGAATACTTCTAAGCTCCTTCTATGCAGCCAGCATTACCTTAACACTAAAACCAGATGAAGACAACACAATGAAAGAGAATTACAGGCCAATATCTCTCATGAACATAGATGCCAAAATCCTCAACAAAATTCTAGCAAATCAGATCCAGCACTACATCAGAAAGATCATACACCATGACCAAGTAGGATTTATCCTGGGGATGCAAGGTTGGTACAATATCTACAA
Organism: Lasiurus cinereus; assembly: GCA_011751065.1. Classification (NCBI taxonomy): domain Eukaryota; kingdom Metazoa; phylum Chordata; class Mammalia; order Chiroptera; family Vespertilionidae; genus Lasiurus; species Lasiurus cinereus. The sequence goes on from JAAGEH010000030.1 coordinate 44,507,675, forward strand.
ATCAATAAACATGATACAACATATAAACAAATTGGGAGATAAAGATCACATAGTCATATCAATTGAAACTGAAAATACACTTGACAAAATCTAACAACCATTCTTGACAAAAACTCTCAGCAAGGTGGTAATAGAAGGATGATACCTGAACATAATAAAAGCCATATTTGACAAACCCACAGGTAACATCATACTCAATGGGCAAAAACAAAAACCATTTCCCCTAAGAACAGGAACAAGACAGGGATGTTCACTCTCACCACTCCTGTTCAACATAGTGCTGGAAGTACTAGTCATTGCAATCAGACATGAAGAAGAAATAAAAGGCATCCATGGAGAAGAGGACGTAAAACTGTCCTTATTTTCAGATGACATGATACTGAACATAGAAAACCTTAAAGACTCCATCAAAAAAATTTAGACTTATTAAATGAATTCAGCAAGGTAGCAGGATACAAAATTAATACCAAGAAATTGATGGTATTTCTATACACCAATAATGAACTTACAGAAAGAAAGACTATAAAAGCAATCCCATTTACCATTGCACCCAAAAAATTAAGATACCTACGAATAAACTTAACTAAAGAGGTAAAAGACCTATATGCAGAAAACTACTGAAAAAAGTAGAGGAAGCCATAAACAGATAAAGAACATACCATTTTCGAGGATTGGTATAATAAAAATCATTAAAATGTCCATTTTCAAGGATTGGTATAATCAACATCATTAAAATGTCCAGTGCAAAGATTCAATGCATTCTCCATTAAAATACAGCATATTTCACAGACCTGGAAAGATCTCTCCAATGATTCATCTAGAATAAAAAAAGACCCTGAATAGCGACAACAATACTGAAAAAGAAGAATAAAGTAAATGGCATCTCAATACCAGATTTTAAGCTGTATTACAAAGCCACTGTTCTCAAAATAGCCTGGTACTGGCATAAGAACAGACATATAGATAAATGGAATAGAAGAAAGAATCCAGATATCAGCCCAAACCACTATACTCAATTAATATTCAACAAAGGAGACATGAACATAAAATTGATTCAAGACAGTCTTTTCAATAAATGGTGTTGGAAAAATTGGACAGATACATGCAAAAAAATGAAATTAGACCACCAAATTACACCATACACAAAAATCAACTCAAAATGGATTCAGGACTTAAATAAAAGATGGGAAACCATAAAAATACTAGAGGAATTCACAGGCAGCAAAATCTCAGACATATGCTGAAGAAACTGATACTGCTCCCAAGACAATGGAAGCTAAAGAGAAAATAAACAAATGGGACTGAATCAAAATAAAAAGCTTTTTCACAGCAAAAGAAACCATCAACAAAACAACAAGAAAGCTCACTGTATGGGAGAACATATTTGCAAATGTTATCACTGATAAAGTTTTGATCTCCAACATCTACAGCCAACTTATACAACTTAATAAAAGAAAGATAAATGATCCAATAAAAATGGGCCATGGACCTAAATAAAATCTGTTCAAAAGAAGACAAAAGGAAGGCCAAGAGACACTTGAAAACATGCTCAAAGTCACTAATTATCAGAGAGATGCAAATCAAAATGACAATGTGATACCATCTCACACCTGCCAGAATGGCTATCATCAACAAATTAACAAACGACAAGTATTGGAGAGGATGTGAAGACGAAGGAACCCTGGTACACTGCTGGTAGGAATGCAGACTGGTGCAGGCACTGTGGAGAACAGTATGGAGTTTCCTCAAAAAACTAAAAATGGAACTCCCATTTGACCCAGTAATCCCACTCCTAGGAATATATCCCAAGAAACTAGAAACACCAATCAGAAAGGATATGTGCAATCCTATATTCATACAGCACAATTTATAATAGCTAAGATTTGGCAACAGCCTAGGTGCCTGTCAGCAGAGGACTGGATCATAAAACCATGGTACATCTACACAAAGGATAACTATACTGCCATAAAAAAGAAGGGGGGTAATATGGGAATAAGGACACATATGTAATACCTGAGTCAATAAAGAAATTTAAAAAAAAAGCAGTACTGAAAAGTGGACAACTGTAGCACTATATTCCCATCTGGGACATCACGGAAGGACAGAGTTGAAGGAATATGCTCCCAGTAGGAAGAAATTTGGATGGTGAACTTGGTGTTCACATTGCTTGTCAGGAGAAATGGACCAGACATGTGATTATATACCAATTCGTAGGTTGTGGCCAATGGTTTGACTGGATGATCAAAGACTTAGAAGGAACATGATTGGAAAATTGATAAAAAAGAAATGTGGGGGAGATTTATGTAGATAGACCTTAATAAATGGATAAAAACTATTAAAAATGTAGAGTTAAATGGTCCAAAAATGTCTATAAAACCAATTACCTAGAGGAATTCATGAAAGATAACAGCAAATATTTAAAATATATTTCACTGTATTAAATGTAAAGTCTGTACTCACAGAATGATGTCTGACTTTTTATCACTCATGAGAATCATAGTTTCTGGTACATAATAAGCACTCAGAAACTGAATGAGATCAGTTTCTTTACCAGCATAAATCATACAATTATCAAATTTTAGCTGCAATTTTTAAAAAATATTTCTTTATTGAGTTCAGAGAGGAAGGAAGAGGGAGAGAGAGATAGAAACATCAATGATGAGAGAGAATCATTGATCGGTTGCCTTCTGCATGCGCCCTACTGGAGATCGAGACAGCAACCTGGACATGTGTCTTTGGTCAGAATCAAATCTGGGACCCTTCAGTTCTCAGGCCAATGCTCTACCAACTGAGCCAAACTGGCAAGGGCTGCAAAATTGTTTTGAAGAGCTGATAGTCGGATAGCTTACTTGAATATTGCTTTTAAAAATCTACACACCATGTCAAGCTTAACTGAGTCACTCATTTCTACTTTAAAGATGCTCATTCAACACCACTTCTGGCAATGTTGTGTATGTTTTTAAATATCAAATGGTTAAAGTGGAAACAATTTCCTTCAGCTCTACACAGAGAAACTGGCCTACACTCTGAGTGGTTACTTAAACCAAACAGCCTTTTGTATACATTCTATTTTGCTCAATTATCTGAAATGTATCTCTCCATGAGTAAAACCACCTCTGTAAAACAATTAGATTATTGAACACACAATAATTCTAAAATTTACATTTTTAAATGTGTACAATTAAAAAATGAGCTCATGTCAATGTTGCATCTCCTAATTCAAAGTGATATACTATAGCAGAACAGGAAGATAATATAGAAATTATAACTTTCATTTCCTCCTACAAGGCCCACCCATGGCCATTTATGTTTTGATCTAATTACCAAACACCCAGACATGACTACCCAGGCTTGGCATGAAGTGAGCCATGGAGAAAAAAAAGAGTTCTCGGTAGAAATCATTTATTTACAAATTAACCCTTTTGGACATGAAAGAACATAGAAGCTCATATGTTCCCTGCTCCATCACAGATGTCTCTTCTTTTTTTTTCTTCTTCTTTTTTTAAAAAAATAAATATTGTTGAGAGTATTACAGATGTCTCCCATTTTGCCCATCTCCACCTACTTGCTACCCCATCCTTGGTCTTAACCTTGCTATTGTCTGTGCCCAAGGGCTATGCATATATGCATGCAAATTCTTCTGTTAATCTTTTCCTGCCTCCTCTCCCCACTTCCCTCTGAGATCTGTCAGTTTGTTCCATGCTCCCAAGGCTCTGGACTTTTTTTCTTTCTTTTCTTTTCTTTTTTTATCAGTTTATGTTGTTTATTAGATCCCTCATATGAGTGAGACAATGTGATACTTGTCTTTCTCTGACTGGCTTATTTTAGCATAATAATTTCCATGCCTAACCATGCTGTCTCAAAGGGTAAGAGATCCTCCTTTTTCTTTCTTCTCCTTCTTGTTCTTGTTCTTCTTTTTCTTCTTCTTTTTTACAGCTGCATAGTATTCAATTGTATAAATGTACCATAGCTTTTTTTTTATCCACTCATCTACTGATAGGCCCTTGGGCTGTTTTCAGATCTTAATTATTGTAATTAGCACTGCTATAAACATAGGGGTGCATATATTCTCTCTGATGGATATTTCCAGATTCTCAAAATATATTTTCAGAAGTGGGATGGCCAAATCCTCTTTTGTATTTCTTCCCATCCCTTCAGTCCCTAGCTCACAAAGTTCAGAAGTATTCTATGTTTAGTTTGTATTCACCATTCTGAGAATGCTAACCCCTCTTTTGTAAAACTACTGTTTGAAATTCTATACTACTTAGATAGTCCCTTATTCTGTATTCTGTAAAGTCAACTCTGCTATTTTTTAGACATCCCCTTATTCTGAAAAAATAACTTTGCTTTCTAGCCTGCTTGAATAATGAGGAAGATAAATTTAGTTGTCTGACCTTATAGGCCAGAGACTAGATACTCCCATGCTCTCATGCCATGCCAGATGTATTTTTTAGTTGACTAGAACTGTGTTGTTTTCAAGGCCACAAGCTTCCAGTGAGATAACCACTAAGTAGACATAGGGCTGGCTCTTTAATAAAAAGAAAACTTCTGCTTGTTGTGCTGTTCAGAATTTGAAGACATTTTTCTCTGAGCCTACCAATGTATAATAAAGTGGAACTCCAATCTCTCTACGTGTTGCTTGTTTTTTCTCTGATCTTTTGCAACAACTAGAGGTCTGCTACATGAAATTTGTGCACTGGGGGTGGTGTCCCTCAGCCCAGCCTATACTCTCTCCAATCTGGGACCCTGATAAGATGTCTAACTGCCTGTTTAGGCCCAAATGGGCAGTCAGACTTCCCTTTCACGATCCAGGACTGCTGGCTCTCAACTATTCACCTGCCTACCTGCCTGATTGCTCTTAAACACTTCTGCCTGCCAGTCTGATCACCCTCTAACCACTCCCCTGCCAGCCTGATCAAGGCCCATTTGCTCCCCTGCTGGCTTGATTGCCCCCAACTGACCTCCCCTGCTTCCGAGAAACACCATCCTAAGAATGTAAAGTTCCAATATGGTGATAAAATTGTTGGTGTATTCTAAAACTATATGGCCCATACCCTGATGGCGATGGAATATTTGCATCCATGAAACAAAAGCAAAAGAATTCTTTATGGAACGAATATTTTCCATGAAATTTTTACTGTCAGAATCTTCATTTGTCATTAATTTTTTAAAATATGCTGGGTAATCTGGAAAATGTATATCATTTGGACAGACTTAACCTTTGCCTTAACAGTGAGTAAATTTCCCATTGGATTTTTTTTTTTTACAAGAGAAATTTAGTGATTGGCAAAATTGATATCTAATAGTCATTCCACCACAACTATGTTCAAGAATTGCATCCTCTTGTACTCTATTTTCTCTGAGAAGGCAGTTCTTACCAATATTGGTAGTACTTGTTGATGACTGTTCTTTAGACGTATTCTGGTGCAGGCATCGCCTTCTTTCAACATCAGATGCACCTTGGTCTTCAGATATTTTCTGTTGATGATGCAAGCTTTTTTCAGCTGCAGAGCTCTGTTGTATCAATAGTTGCTCTTTAGATATAGTCCCACCCCACCTCCCTGCTGTTACGGTCTGAGATGCTGGTGAATGAGAGTCATGGCTATCAGGCTGCTGAGTGCCATCTGACCAACAGCTGATTCTGGCTGATTCTGGCTGATTCTGTGGGGGTGGGACTTCCTCCTTCCTGCTGTCAGAGTCTGGGCTGGTGCCTATGGTGATACAGTATCAAGTCCCACTGCCCTGGAAGATCCAGTGTCAAATCCCTGCTACTTGCATGTGTCCCCTAGATGCAGCATCCAGCCTTATGAAGGGGCTGAAAGGAGTGGATCCAGCAGCACCACTCACCCGCTGCCCCCTCCTCCCCTCATGGGACTGACAGGATCAGGAACTCCAGCACGCACCACACTCCCCACTCCCTGGCGGGGCTGACAGGACCAGGAATTCCAGCAGGGCTGAGGGAACTGGATGCCACCATCTTGTGGCTATTGGTGCTGCCATCTTTGTGATAGGGTGATGGTTAATTTGCATATTACTCTTTTATTAGATAGGATTCTAGAAAGTTCTGGGGCTTTCTTATTAGATGTCCATGCTAATGATAGGATAAGTATTTTTTATGACTTTTTGTTGAGTATTGAAAGCCATGAAAGCTGTGAACAAATGATAAAGTTTCAGAATTCTGAGACATATTTTAAGTCAGTAGATATTGGAATTCTTATATTTATCATGAAAATATTGAGAGTAAAAATAATTAAATGACCCTTCACTGACAACCTTGTTCAAAGATACTAACTTACCCTCCAAAAAATACATATATACATCTGTCATCATGGCTGATGCCCTGTCTTTGAATTCTACTTTTGCCTATATATTTGTCTCTTAATTCCTCAATATGGGGGAAAATGTGAATAATATTTCCCATTTGATTATTTTAGGTTCCTTAAAAAGTGTGTGACACTTAACAGTTAACCAGTAAATATATGAAGAACAAATTTATTCATTAGATTTAAGATAAAATTATTATAATTTAAGGATGAATTTACATCTATATATTATTGATGTTTTAAGTCTAGATGATAACACAACTTACTATTATTGTGTGTGTGTGCACACATACATGTACTACATTCTCTTGAACAGTCAATGAGTATAAATAAAAGAGGCCTATTCCATAAAAATTGGATTATTTAAAAGATAATTATCTTACTATACCAGCTTATGAACAATTATATTTGTTTTTATGACATATTTTTATAATAAGTTCTTAATCAATAACTTACCTTCCAATTATAACACTATGACCATAGAGAAATACAGCTAGCTTTATAATAACACACTTGGAGGTATAAACATTGTGAAAAAAAACTGTAAAAACTAAAGTAATAGGTTTAGTCTGTGTAAAAGCTAAACTTATTTAATTCATTGAAAGTTGTAGTTCATTCTGTTGTGATGAATACAGATCTATACCAAACACCATGCTATTGTGTTGGGACAGCAAAGAAGAATTTACTGGGAAAAAAATGGTTATTTCATTTCAAAATTCACATTATAATTCTATTTCTAATAAATGTGAAGAGAGGCAACAGTGTTTGGGCAGGTTCAAGCCTCAGACTAATGAGAGGGCACAGTCCTCTCATGGCCACGTGCAAGTCCCAACTTGGAAGGCAGAACCCTCCCAGCACAAATTATAGCCAACAGCTATAGTTGTAAGCTTGAACCTATGGTCCAAACACGTGGTCCCATGTGTCTGAGTGATGTGGGATTGATAGAGTTCAGGTGCATGTAATTGAGTATGACTGAAACCCACGAGAATGTTGTAAACATCTTGAGCACACCCTTACTTTGCCTCATGGCATCTGACTATAAAATAAAGACCCGGCTTATAGTCCATGGTGCTGTCACTACTCTCCATAAAAGAAGACAGCGTCCTACCAAGAACCCAGCTTTCATTCTCTCATCTGTGTTTTCTCAATCCTTCACTGCCCCCACTCAGGCTCACTGAACCTGGCTGAGCTGGAGTGGCATATAAGGCGCCTTGGAGCTGAGTATGCCATGGCCGTGCCGGCTCACCACAAATAAGTAAATAAGATAAAACAAATGGTGCCTGATAAAGAGAATGACATCCTAAAGATGGGGGATGCCATTGACTGTGATTCAAGCCACCCATTCACCCAGATGCATATCAGGAATCTGATGCAGAAGGGATGTACATTTTCTTATAACACTGAGATCAATCATACCAAAGCCTTGCAGTAGAAACTCATTATTTTTTCTGTCCAGTAATGGGATCAGCACCCCAGTCATTATGTGGAATATTTCCCCATCTTATCCTTGGGATTTGATTTAGTCTTGCCATTTATACACAGACCATACCAGGGCCCAATTGATGAACCTAGATAGCATTTTATTCTAATTAGATCTATTATAATATCTTACATTCCTGACAGTAGTATATTTGTTTCCTGTCCATTGAACAAATTAAAGCCCTTTGCTAGGGTTATTATTATTATTATTTAAATTTGGGACTAGAGACAAAGCACATCCAAGGACAGTCCTGCTATATGTTATCTTTACTTCTGAATGAATAAGACCACTGAAGCAAAGATAGGCAAAAGAGAGGCAAAGCGGCTTACTGATGGATCACACATGAAGTAGTCAGAGGCTAGAGCTGGAATTAAAAAGTAGTTTGGCTCTAGAGTCTGGCACTTAACTACCATATTCTGCTGCCCTTTAGTGCCTTGTTATCCTGATACACATGTAGTCTATATATGCAAAGAATCCTGAAGTTATCCTTTATCTCGGGGTCAAATTATAAAATAGTGTACACCTATACAGAATACAGGGTAGCAAAACATTCAAATTAATTTTCCAATACCCAAGTGTCTCTACATGCAAAGGTTTAATATTACATTAAAGTTCATAGCATTATAAGATGCTTTGGAACGAGGCATTTATACAACAGTACACCTTATACTTGAAGTATTATACAATCTTAACATCTAGGAATTCTTTTGCTCAGTCTTTCTCATCATTTCCATTCTGCCTATTATATTCTACAACTTCAGCCTCAGTTGCCATCCCTCTGCTTTTTCTTTACAGCTGTTCTGTATCCCTGTTAAATATTAAAATGTCACCTAAGAATGAACAAAACTTTTCTCAATTCCCCACTCAACATGCCTGAGAAAAAATTATACTTTTACCATACCTACACAATGAAATTGCAGCAACATGACAAAATTGATGTGTGTCTTTCTAAGGACATTTTCCTTGTAATGAATTTTGTTGAAAAGTCTGTACATTTTTACCTCTTATAAGTTTTGACTAGCTTTTCTCAAATTGCCATATGGCTACACAATGCTGGTACAGAGTTTCAGGATTTATTAGGTACCAATCCTGATCTCAGTTTCAGGTAATCAGGAAACACAGCAGTTATAGTTCAGTTATTATGAAGTAGGAAAAAAGCAATGAAAGGAGGTCAGCAATTTTCAGGAATGAAGCTGGGGATGTGAAAGAGATGCATAACACAAACAGTGAACTAAATTTTAGAGGATACCAGTTATAAAATACCATCACTGTCATCCCAGTATACACATAGTACACCTGCCCCCATCACATCCTCCCTGCTTAAAAGAGAAAATTTATTCACAGTCTGTACCATCAACAATGATCTATTTAGCCATTGCTTCTCTGGAGAAATAATGAGATAATAAGCAGTGGGTGGAAATTTTGGCAAGAAGTAGTAATTGCAGTATTTATAACAAAAGATGGTTCCCATTGCTTCATGTTTAAGAGAAGCTATACTGGAAGTAGCTTTATTTTCACTCCTAATTCTGCAAAAAAGTTCTGGTTCCTTGTGATAAATTTCTGGGCTATAGGTGCCACAATTTTCTTTTCATTTCTAAATATTTTGCTATATCTTACAAAAATATTTGTATAATTACTTGTAGATTCTCCACTGATCATTAATTCATCATTAATACAAATGGTATTTATTTTAAAAAATTACATTTTCACTAATTTTATCAATTACTTTTGACTGACAGAAAATAAAATTGCATTATGGCATACACATCTACATGATTTAGTTTTCTGACTGCAAGTTACTCTCAGACTATTCATAAAATCTCATTTATTTTTTTTCATTTCCTTTACAATTACCCATAAGTGAACTGTCGTTTTGTAATATCAGAAATCTAGTTAGAATTTGGTCACCATGAAAAAAATACATACTATAGATGTATAATATGTATATCCATATATCATAACTAAAGGTGCCAGTAATTTTATGTAATTTTTTTCTATCAGTACATTTCTCTTTTTTTAATTTATTTTATTTTAATTTATTTATTTTTCCCTATTGCCCTCCCCACCCCCCAGTACATGCCCTCACCCGTCTCCCCCTCTTGTGCCCCACCCCATTGCCCTGTATCCACTGGCTATGCCTACACACATGCATACAAGTCTTTTGGTTGATCTCCTACAAGCCCCTCCCCCCCAACCTTCCCTGCATTCCCATTGTAGTACAATAGTCTGTTCATTGCTTCTTTGTCTCTGCGTCTGCTTCCTCCCCACCCCCTGATTCTTGTCTTTAAAAACATCTTGCTCCTGTAGGCTAGAAATAAGCCCACAAGAGCAAAAGAAAAATGTTTGTGTCTCAATTTCAATGTCCAATAGCTTTGAGTCCCAGTTTCAATGTCAAACAGTTCCTTATGTGTACACATCAGCAATGGTATCTGGATAGTGGACAAGTGGTGGCAATGCCGGTCTGACCCTCTCTGGTTTGGTTCTAGGCATCCTGTAGCGATGCACTGCTGCTAACTGCTGCATGGCAAGGTGACAATAGCGTCTTTCATCTATGGACTATTTCTTCTCTTGTCTTCATGGTTGGTGCAGACCTGTCAGTTCCTCTCTGGCTAACCAATCATCCTCCAGGGCCAAGCAGGGTGTTGTGAGGTTCAGTTCTGTCTCCATGGTAGCCTATGCCCCCGTGGCCTTCACACCAGCACCTGCCTTGGGGATCCCCTTTCCTGCTGGCGGGGCCCCAGCATTTATCACTTGGCACTGATCACTTAGCTCAGGGAATTCAGGTTCCTTCTCCAGGGAGGGCCCAGCTCACACCATTTGGTGAGAGACGGATCCATTATGCCAGCCACCTCGAGGCTTCAACCTCAGCATGAATAGAGAGCTCAGGCTATAGCTGAGGGCCATTGTGTTGTGAGAAGAGGGTCCCTCTTGGCAAAAGAGGAAAGAGGGGCCAGTATAGAATGCCCAAGTGCCTTCCCAGTGCCTTATTTCCTTCTGAAAGGGATTAAATCCTTTCATGTCCTTTTTTTTTTAAATTTCTGCTAAACATTCAAAGAATTAGTTTGTAATTTCATTTGGGATAGTTGTACAATATGCTGTTGTGAAATATCAAAAATTAAATGGTATTGTAGAATAATATCATGTAAGGATATTCTTTGCTCTAGGCCAAGGCAATTCAATTTCAAACGGGCTGTCAAAATTTCTTTTTGTAACTTTACATAAACTTTTTCAGGGAGACAAAACACAGATTACTTACCTTAGCTCAAGAGGCCAAATATATTGACTTTCAATTACAATCCTTAGGACATTTAAAGGAAACTTCTCTTTATTTCCTTCCAAAATGATTTTCATGTTACAGAGTTTCATTTAAAAATCTTTGTCTCATGAAGCAATTTTTCTTAAGGTTATGGGGACCACTGTATGGATTCCCTCTCATGCCCCACCCTCCCTGTTGTCTGTGCCCAATCATTATGCTCATATTCATGTATGAAAGTCCCTCTGTTGATCTCTCCCCTTTATTTTCTATCTCATAGTCCAAATAGTAAATAATCTACTATGATCTCTCCAGACCTCATACCACATTCCAAGCCTTAGTTGTTAGTTCTATGACTCAATCGCAGAGGAAAGAGAGCCTAACTGCAATGTCAATTGGTAATTTGTGTAGTTTCAGTGCCACGCATAAAAACCAGGCATTTTTCTACATGGACTAGCCTACACAGCTAACATGGGATTAAAACACTCTTCCTTCTAGTTTTATCATTGGAAAATACTCTGTGGGAACAAAGGAAAAGTTCCATATTACACTGGATTGAATTCCTAGAAGTACCGTCTTAGCACAGGAAGCTAACATTTGCTAAACCCTAGCTATATGCTAGTCACTGTGAAAAATTATTTATAGGCACTTAAGCCTTACTACAACTGTTGAAGAAAAGAATAATCATTACCCACATTTGACATGTGGAAAATCATGTAAATTGTGCAACGTTACAACAGTGCATGGTAAACCTAGTGTAAAAACGATAAAATTTAAAATAATAGACTGTACAGAATAACTATATTTCTTTTTCTCGAAATTTTGAACTCAAGTCCTAATGAAATTAATGCCAAATTGCCTTTGGAATGATGCTATAAAGTGTTAAAAAGACTATTTGTACTTCCTACTTAAGGTAGTAGTAGTTGGAGTGGTTTGATAGATAGTATTGTCTATCTAACGCCAAACCCATTTCCAAATATACATTTTCAATTTGTAAGCCTTCACTATGGGCTACCAAAGGTAGCCCTTCCTCTCATTTTCCCTTGTACCAAAAAGGATCCAGGTGACATAATTTCACTCATTGATGTGTATATATAGAAGTTATAATGGGCTTCTGGAAAAACTTTTGCTTTTTCTGATAAAAAAAGATCCAGAAGTAGAACTCCTAGGACAGGAGCTCAGCAAATTCTGTGTACAAAATGCAATGATAAAACAGAACAAGTGTGTCAAAAACAATGTCTGCACCCTGAAAATCAACCAAAGACATACAACAAATGGGAAGCTCTAATTCATGAAAAACTACTGCTATTCAGATAAAAAACACTGGGATTCTGTGGTGTTTTAGCCTGAGATTGCTCTTCTCCCACTCTCAGCTCCATCAGTGTAGCAGTTGAACCAGAAGGAGTCAAGCTGTGAGAAACCTCTGCTGCCAGAGGGAGATGACTTGATTTGGAGCAAAACACATCCCCAGGAGTGCTGTCAAAATAATATCAATCTTGGTGACAATGATTCAACAGAGACCAACATCACAGGTAGTCAGAAGTTTTTATACTAGTGTGTCAGGCAATAGACTATTATACTAGCCATAAATTTAACACATATGCCCCCAAAATTAAACAACTATATTGGGTTTTGATATGTATTCATAGATCTTTGTGGGCTAGAAGCTAGAATGTAAAACATATATCCAAAGAATGAGTCAATCATATTGGGACTTGATAGGCATTCACATATGTACAAGGGTATATGTGTGCTCAGTAGACATGAAAAAGTTCCATCAATATTTTTTTCTGTGACTATGAGACCTAATACAGAGAAGAGACATGAGCGGACTTAGCAAGAAGTGAAAGATAGGGCATACTTATAAACTGCCTGCTCTTCAAATACATTCCATAATCCACACACAAATCCACTGGCACAGGAAGGAAAATGTATTTAGCTCAAGCTATTTAAACAGAATTTTAGCCAATCACTGCCTGACCACTGAGCTATGTTTATTTGTTTCTAAGGTGTCAGGCTTGAAATAAAAGAAAAACCTGAAGACATCAATGGCCACACACTGAGAAAGAAATACTACAGAATTGGTCCTTGCAAATTACTAAATAAATAAAACAAACAAACAAAAATAACAATCATGCCGGGGAAGAGGGGGAATCAGGAACTAGATGTGCTACAAAATAGTTTCAAAGTTTGCAGCTAAAAATGAAAAGTATGGAGAGTCAGGAAAGTATGATACATTCATAGGGGGAAAATAGCAGTCAATAAAAATTGTCCCTAAGGGATACCTGGATGTTGAATTTAGAAGCCTCCAAACAGCTATTATAAACATTTTCAAAGAATTAACGAAAACCATAAAGACAGTAACATTGGGAGTGACTATCAATAGACATATAGAAATTATAAGAACCAATTGGGAAGTCTTCAGTTGAAAACATACTAATGAATTAAAGAACTACTAGGGATGTTTAAGAGCTTTGGTGAGTTGACAGAAGAGTCAACAAACTTGAAAACAGAGCAACAGAAATTATTTAATCTTAAAAGAAAAGTAATAGGAGAAAAATCAGAGCCTCAAATAACTGTATACCACCATCAAATACCTGTGCAAAAATGAGAAGCATAGAAGGAAAAGAAAAACAAAAGGGCCAGAAAGAATATTTGAAAAAACAATGTCCCAAAATTTCATGTTTATTGAAAACTATTACATTATATATCCAAACATTCATTCAACAAACTCCAGGTTGGATAACTTTTAAAAAGATACATACCTGAAATCTAACTATTTAAAGGCAAAAACAAAGGGAAAATCTTTGCTCATAAGACAGTTCCATTTTTATTTTCTTGAGGTAATTCCATATTGCCTTCCACAATGGCTCCCCAATATGCATTCCCGCCAACAGTGCAAAAGGGTCTCTTTTTGTCCACATCCCCACCAACACTTGTTGCTGATTAATTGATGTTAGCCTTTCCAGCAGGTGTGAAGTAACACACCACCATGGCACTTCTGGGAATTTATCCAAAGAAACTGCAAGCACTAAGAATATATGGACCTCTATGTTAATTGCAGTTATTTACATTAGATAAGGAGGCAGCTCAGATGTCCATTAGTAGATGGGTGGATAAAACAGCTCTGATACATTTACACAATGGAGTATGGCTCAGTGGTAAAAAGGAAGAAAATTATACTCTTTGGGACAGCATGGATGAACCTGAGAACATTATGCTGGGTGAAATAGGCCATTTGGAGAAGGACAGGTACCATGAGTTCACACATATGTAGAATTTAACAAATAAACTGAACTAACAAGCAAACTCGTAAATAGAGAGCAGGCAGACAGCTCGGGTTGGGGTGGGGAGTGGGGCAGAATTGAGCAAAAGAAAAAAGAGAAAGAACTCATAGACACTGACAACAGTGTGGTGAATGGGTGGTATTGTAGGGAGGATAAATGGTGATGGGGAAAAATAAAGAAAATAAATAATAACTAAAATAATACTCTGTGTTTAGCACAGAATCTAAAACATAGGATGCACTCAGTAAATATTTGATGAATGAAAAAAAAAGAGAAAATCTTAAAAGCAGCAAGAAGAAAACAACTGATCATATAGAGAAGAACTGCAATGAAATAAACAGCAGCTAATATTTCATTTAAAAAAATGGAGGCCCAAAGGTACTGAGATGACATATTCAATGAGCAAAAGAATAAAACCACACATACACCATACCTATCACCTAATGATTGCATATCCCACAAGATTATTCTTTGATAAATCAAAGTGAAAAAAAGTGATTCATAGATATCAAAAAATGCATTAAGCAAAAACAATTTGAGAGAAATAGATTATTTAATTAGTAATAGTTTAGAGACCTCAATACTCCCATTAACTGATAGAACAGCTAGAGAGAAAATTATAAAATATATAGTAGAACATTACCAACCATTGAACTTAACTGATACCTACTGAACACTTCACCCAACAATAAAATTCTCATATTTTCAAGTACACATAAACGTTTCCTAAGGTAAACAATATATTAGGCTATAAATAAGTCAAAATAAATATAAAACTATTGAAATCATTCATTTTAGTGGAAGTATATACTTTTTAAACATATTATATATTTACAGCAGAAAGAAATGAGGAAATTCCACAGATATTAAGAAACTAAATAAGACACAGAAAACTTATGGACTAATGGAAAAAAAAATGAGAAGGGACATTTGAAAGATTTAAAACTGAGTAAATATTAAAACATACTACATAATGTATGATATACAAATAAAGCAGAGCCTAAGAAAACTTGATATCTTTAACTGGCAATAAAGGAAGAATAGATTAAAATCAATAACCTGCTACTACAACAACAGTTTCTAAGTGCCTCAAAAAGTTAAGCATACAATTAACATATGACCCAGTAATTCCACTTCTAGTTGTATACTTAAGAGAACTGAAAATTTTATGTTCTCATAAAGAAAAACTCTGGCCAAATGGCAAGGCCAAGGGATTCTATCAAATATTTAAAGAAGAAATAATACCAACCCTTATAAAGTTGTTCCAGAAAAATACAGAAGGCAACACTATCCAACTCTTTCTATGAATTCAGTATTATCCAGTCACCAAAAGCCAGCCACAGAATTCTTAGGAAACTGGAGATCAATATGCTTCATGAATATGGACATCAAAATATTCTCTCAATATTCTACAGGAACATATAAATTCAGCAACATGTAAAAGTATTATACACAATAGCCAAGTGAGAATTATCTTTAGGATGAAAAATTGGCTTAACACCTAAAAATTGATTAATTTCATATACCATATTAATAAAATAAAATTACAATCTTCTCAATAGATGGAAAAATACTTTAAATAATATATAACATTCTTTCGTAATTTAAATTTTCAAAGTAGAAATGCAAGAACATTTTCAAAGTAAAAATGAAAGACTATATATCATATTTATGGTAGAAGTAGAAATGGGGCATGCATAAGTAACCAAAGGGAACTTAAAAATATATAAAATAAACAATACTGAAACCAGACAAAAACACAAGAGGGCAAGAAAACCAAGATTAAGTATTTTTGAGTAAAAATTATTGTCTCAAAAATTTTTTATCCTGATGGGTACTTTTTTATGTGTACCTCCAGTTTCTAGCTTTACTAATATTTTCCATTAGCAGAAAAATCAAAATGTTAGAATAGTTGAACACCTAAACTACTGCCTCGCACAACAATTTCAAAACTACAGCTAAAAGACAAAATGGTCACCATCCAGAACCACAGGAAAGCTGGCTGAGTGGAAATTCTACAACTAGAAGGAAAGAGGGGCTCACAGAGACTCAGAAGAGCTGCAAAAAGCTGAGGTACAGAGTCATGCACATGAAGAAGAAGGGCTGTGGAGAACCTGGCTGCCTTCCTCTAACAGGAGGGAGGCAGAAACTCCCAACTGCACTGAACCCCAGTTCTGACTGCACTGAATCCCAGTTCCAGGTGAAATTCATATGGGGGGACGGGGGGGGAGTCCTAGACTGTCAAAAACAGGGAGGAGTGCACGGAAACTCAGAGGAGCCACAAAAGGCAGAGGTCTGGAGGTGTGCACGCAAGTGCTAGCTGAGAGGATGGACTGCTGATTGTGCTTCTGACTTTCACTAGCGGAAAGAAGACACAACCTCCCAACAGCACTGAACTTCACTTCTGACTGCACTGAACCCAAGTTTCAGCAAGATGCTGGGGACCCAGACTCAAATGGGTCCCCTGAGCACACGGAAACTCAGGGAGGATGCAAAAGGCAGAGGTCTGGAGGCACACGTGCATGTGTGCACACAGAGAGGGTTGCAGCAATTACTGAGGGACACAGAGACCCAGGGGCCTCATAGGGAAGGACTGATGGGAAGCCAAGGCTGTCTCTGCTCAGTCCTGAGACTCTGCGCCATCCAAGCCAAACACAGAGGTTTTTGCAATTTTGCAAGTCTTGTCTCATAAGGCTAACTCCAGCACAGAAGTTCTCCTGGTGTGGACATAGCTGATCCTCACAACCAATTGGCTTGGAGGTCAATTCCCCCCAGTGATACCAATAACAATCAAGACTTAACTACAACAAGGCTGTACACACAGTCCATAAAGAGGTGCATCAAGAAAGTGCACCTCAGGTAACTGGGGAGGTGGAGCTACTGAGCCATATAGGACACCTAGCACACAAAGCTACTCTACCAACTCAAGGAAGCAGCAAAAATGCAGGGACAAAGGAACAGCTCACAAATGAAAGAAACAGAGGAATACAAACAATTGGATACAGAGTTTAAAACCACAGTCATAAGGTTTTTCAAGAATTTCCTAGAAAAGATGGATACATTTAGTGAGACCCAAGAGGAGATGAAAAAGAAACAACTGGAAATTAAACATACACTGACTGAAATAAAAAATATTATACAGAGACCTAATAGCAGATTAGAGGAACACAAAAATAATGTCAAAGATTTGAAATACAAAGAAGCAGAAAACACTCAACTGGAAAAGCAAAATGAAAAAAGAATCTAAAAATGTGAAGATAGTGTAAGGAGCCCGTGGGACAACTTAAAGCATACCAACATCCAAATTATGGGGGTGCCAGAAGAAGAGAGAGAGCAAGACTGAAAATCTACTTGAAGAAATAACGACCGAAAACTTCCCACATCTGGTGAAAGAAATAGACTTACAAGTCCAGGAAGCATACAGAAACCCAAGCAAAAGGAATCCAAAGAGGACCACACAAGGAAACATCATAATTAAATGCCAAGAGCAGCCAAAACCGGTTTGGCTCAGTGGATAGAGCATCAGCCTGGGGACTGAAAGGTCCCGGGTTCGATTCCTGTCAAGGCCATGTACCTTGGTTGCAGGCACATCCCCAGAAAGGGGCTTGCAAGAGGCAGCTGGTCGATGTTTCTCTCTGATTGATGTTTCTAACTCTTTATTCTTCTCTCTTCCTCTCTGTAAAAAATCAATAAAATATATTTTAAAAAATTTTTAAAAAATGCCAAGAACAAAAGACAAAGAGAGAATTTTAAAAGAAGCAAGAGAAAAACAATTAACTACCTACAAGAGAACATCTATCTGATTGTTAGCTGATTTTTCAACAGAAACTGTGCAGGCCAGAAGAGAGTGGCAAGAAATATTCAAAGTGATGAAGAGCAAGAACCTACAACCAAGATTACTCTACCCAGCAAAGCTATCATTCAGAATTGAAGGACAGATAAAGAGCTTCACAGATAAGAAAAAGCTAAAGAAGTTCATCAATACCAAACCAGTATTATATGAAATGCTAAAAGGTACTCTTTAAGAAGAGGAAGAAGAAGAAAAAGGTAAAGATAAAAATTAGGAACAACAAATACATATCTATCAACAAGTGAATCTAAAAATCAAGTGAATAAAAAATCTGATGAACAGAATAAACTGGTGAATATAATAGAATCAGGAGCATAGAAAAGGAGTAGACTGACAATTCTCAGGGGGAAAGGGGTGAGGAGGATACGGGGATAGACTGGATAAAAATTGTATACCTATGGATGAAGACAATGTGGGGTAGGTAAGGGCAGAGTGTGAGGTTGGAGCCAGGTGCAGGGGAGCTATGGGGGGTAAAAAGAGGAACACATGTAATAATTTGAACAATAAAGATTTATTAAATTTAAAAAATATATATTTTTCATTAGTAATAATGAAGTGTTTTTTATGTATACAAATGATTTTATTGATAACTTGCATTAGGCCATACACTTTACATTAGTTTTTGCTTATTCATAATAATATATTTTTTACTGAATATTCTACAATCTATTGTTGCTCCTTTTAAAAACCAAGAGAAACAATGGTAAAATATTAGGCCAAGATATCTGTTCAAAGTATGGTTATAAAACCAAAGCTCTCCAATTATTATGTGTGGAAAATAGCTAACTTAATTATTACCAAAGAACTAGATTCAATCTGCCATCCTAAGTACAGAGAACTCTGGTTTTGAGTCAAGATGTTTTTAACAGCTATATTATACAGCAAACATAGATGCAACGGAAATATAATTACAAATACTTAATATTATAACCAATGCAAAAAACTGATTTTATTATCCCTAAAATTATGTTTAGATAAATGAAAATAAAAAGGTTTAAATACTCATTGCTATATTAAATGTCAGAAACATGAAATTTATTGAGGTGATATTAATATAGGTGACTTTTAAATAGGTTAAATAAAGTAATTATCATATAAAAATGCACTATAAAATTTCTCAAGTATCTATTCAAAGTACAAGTCAGGACTTTAAAACATCAGATTTTAAAATGCAATGATGTTTGCTACATAATAACTATATATCAGCTTTTGTATTAATTGTGCACAATAATACATCATATTAATTTTATTGTATTATTATTTGCATGAAGCAATTACTTATAGTTATTAAGGGAAACATAACTAGGAATTTTTTTACTCACTCATTTAAAAAAGTTTGCCTTTAATGTTTTATTAATGTAAGATTTTGCAATTAATTCTCAAAGCAAAAAGTAACTAAAGTAAGAAAGCACTGAAAAAAAATGTAAACCCAAATTTACTTGTAATGGGTTTTTCTCTGAATGTGTGATTTGAAATTCAGCAAACAAAATTTTAAATGTCTAATTATGTGTCCTTTTATGAAGTTGTTGTCATTATAATAAATGTAGCTTTTATACTTTTCCTTTTCCCAGAATTTTTCACCTGACATAAATATAAATACCACAATTAAAAAAAAACACACAAACAGACTTAGTGTAGGACTCCTGAAACAAATCCTATAAATCAATGAAAAATAGTGATGAATCATCATTACTGTGCAAGACTGTGAATGCCCTTTCATCCATTTCTTAATTTAGCTCCAGGGCCCATCAACAAATCCTAGTTCCTTCATTACACTCTTTGATTCAATAGCAGGAAGCAATATCTCTCACTCCTCTTTTAGAACTGCATCTGTTGCTTCTTCAAGGCACTTATCATTTCTGTGCTCTACAGTTTAAAATTCAATTTTGATGCTTCCTATAATACCTAGCAAAGTATTTTGAGCACATTACTAATTTGAGTCTTAGACTCAAATTAGTAATCTGATATATTCTGCCATCAAACCCTGTGCTTTTAAATAATCTGACAAATTTTTGCAGCTTTTCTCTAGACTCCCTGATCTCAAAGGGAGATGGAATCCCAGATTCATTGTACATACCAGTATTAAGACACCATCTTGTTTACTTACTAAAACAGAATATGCATTATTTGAATGTGCTAACTTTAAGTAGATGTTTCATTGTTTAGCCCTGACAGAAGATACAAATGAATGGTTTCACTTTATAAGGTCACAGAGCCAATAAAATCCTAATCAAAATCCAAACCCTTTTTTGTCATGTAAACTTGTCAATTTTTAAAAAAATAGAAATTCAAAATGTCAAGAAGAGACAAGGCATTTTTTTGTTGTTGTTAATCCTCATCCCAAGATTTTTCCCATTGATCTTTAGAGAGAGTGGAAGGGAGGGGTGAGGGAAGAAAGAAATAAACATCATGTGAGAGAGACACATGGATTGGTTTTCTCCCAATAGAGGTACGTGTCCTTTATTGGAATTGAACTCAGGACCCTTCAGTTCATGGGCCAACGCTTTATCCATTGAGCCAAACCAGGTGAGAGAGACAAGTCATTCTTGTAGAAAAAGGTAAGAAACTTATAAAGTTCCAATAATTAAGACAGTGTGATATTGGTGAAAGGATTGAATGAAAAAGAATAGAAAGATTGACAGCTGTAAGGTTCATAGATAGAGGCTTGTTTTATTGCAAAGTTGTGTGATCGAATTCATTAATAATCACTAAAATCTGCCTCTCTGAAGGAAAGTAATATGTACCCAAAATTGAATTGTTGACCGTGTACTAGTTTTGGCCAATGAATTATGATAAATTAGTATAACTTCAGGATAAAGGTTTACTACACCTGTATGCATGCTTCCCTCCTGTCTTCTGTGCCACAAAGACCTGCAATGTTCTAGACAGAAATGGTTGCATGAAGTCAAAGCCCAGCCATGACAGACAAGCAGTTTAATGAGAAATAAACTTTGTGGTTGAAAGCAGCTAAGACTCGAGGATTATTTATTGCTATAGCAAAACTGACCTTTCCATATGATAAGAGTTTGCACTATAGGGAAATTATCCATGCTCTTTTCCATTAATAGTGCTGGGATAAAAATAGCTCCACATGGAAAATGATTTTATGAAACTTTCCCCTACCCCACATCATAGGCAAAAGTTAATTCTAGTGAATTACAAGTCCAGCAAAACAAAATGCTTTTTGCAGATAATGCACAATTACATATGTATGATGCTAGGATAGTGGAAGGTTTTCTAAATAAAACAATATTATCCATAAGACAAAACACTAATTAATTGAATTACATAAAAATAAAATGTCTCATCAAAATATACCATTTAATGCCTTAATGTGGAACAAAAGAATATTTGCAACATATATAACTGACAAAGGTTTTAAATGGAAAAATCCTTAAACAGCCACTTAAACAAGAATTTATCCAAGTGTTAGCAAACATTGTAAAAAGGAGCGTAAATCCATTACCAGTTTGTAAAAGAAAAATTATAACATCATTACAGACCCACCAAAGCAGCTAAAATGAAAACAACAGACAATATTAAGTGTGAACAGAGAATTGAAGCAACTAAAAACTCTCACACACCTTAATAAGGTTATAAATAGCATAAGCAATTTGGAAAAGATTCGGTATTATGGGCAAAAGTTAAAGGTACTCATAGTCTATCAGCCAGATATACACTCAAAAGAAAATGTACCTTCCCTGGTCTCAGCAATTCAAGAGGCATCTCAAGAAATCAGCAAATTCCCTCCAGCTATTGGCTCCTCCTTTATATGTTTCAGCTGCAGAGAGCTCTAAAGGCCCAACCATTTGGGCCTTCAGCATGCTCCTGATCCACCTTCCAGGTTGCCATAACCTTCTCACAGCTATATCTCAGTATAACTTTTTTCTGTGTCAAAGTCTGCCACACCTTTTTTTTTTGTCTTTTATAGTTGTTAGTCCCTAAAAAATACTGCATACTCCAGTTCAATTTCATCATGTGATTCTGAAGAAATCAACCTATAACAGCTGGTGTTAGAAGTGATCTAAGAATGTATCTGACAAATTAGGATTTGAGGCTATTTCATTCACTGCCCAGCTGGCAATGAAAACTCCATCAAGAGTAGTAGGTGGTACACAAACAATCCCTGGTGTACAGGTGTTGATCACATTGTAAAAATTTCATTGGCAGTGAATGCAGAGGGAGTGCTGGTGACAAGGAACGCACCTGTATCAGGCTTTGAAGGTGTTTGGCGAAAACAGTAGCCATTAGGTATTGAGTAACTATTGCTAAGCACCATTAATGCTCTACAAAAATATAACACATACCTATGGCAATGAACTGGCAATTCAAAGCTAGTTGTGAAACTCAAAGTGCCTCTTGGGTTGCATACAAAGAAGCCCTCATCAATTCTCTTGACAGGGTTGGAGAAAATGGAGGATCAAACCCAGGCATTAAGAGATTAGCTGCATTTATAAGAGTTAAATGCCCATTGAAGTTAGTTATGGTCTAACCTCTCTTAGCTCCCAGCCATTTGGAAGATCCTGATGATCAGCTAAAGAAAGAAGATCTATGAACTTGGATGATGTTATGGGCTGAATTATGCCCCTATCCCTCCACCAAAAAAGACTTGTATGTTCAATAGTAACTCCCAGTAACTCAGAAAGTGACTGTATTTGAATGTAGAGTCTTTAAAGAAGTAATTATGTTAATCCAATATGACTGGTGTCCTGGTAAAATGAGATTAAGTCACACAGGTAGATAGATAGAAGATAGAATACAGCCATATACAAGCCAAGGAGAGAAGCCTCAGAAAAGAGCAAACCTTGCGGATTCCTTGATATCAGTCTTCTAGCTACCATAATTGTGAGAAATTAAATTTCTGTTGTTTGAGTCACTCAGTTTGTGATGCTTTGTTATGATAGTCCTAGGAAAGTAACACATATTTTGCTACCAAGAAGTGATCCCTAGGCCTAGCTGGCAATCAGGGTTTATCGGGGATTTCCTTCCCCTGACTGCTGGCTGCTGGCTCCACATGCATTGCTTCCACTGCTTGCCATCTGTGAAGTGCTGCCTCCCCTTCTCTGGCTACCAGTTGCATCTTTCTGCAGGCTATAGGTGTGGGGCATGATCACTTGGCTGGCATGGGCCTCCCTCTATGGGGCAATCAATAGTGGGGCCCTAGATCAATTGACTCACAGAGGGAGGCCATGCCACCCAGCTGGGACACTGCGATCAATCGCCATGCAGGGGATGGCCTGGGCCTCCCTCTGCAGGATGATCATGGGGCATTGGATGGGCATTGCATCTGCCTTGCTGGCCTGGCACCAGTACATGTCAGAGCGTGATTGTTAGGACAGTCATTCTGCTGTTTGGTCATTTGGTTAATTTGCATATTGCTTTTATTATTATAAATTATTCTCTGTGTCCCCAAAAACATAGTCTTGAGGCAGAAAATATACCCACCATGAGCTCACAATTGTGAAACAAATCCCCAAATATTCAAATGTTTTAAAGCAAATGCATACATATGCATACACATAAACACACAAAAAGAGCAAATATATCCTATACAATAAAAAACTAATATGCAAATTGTGCCCTCCTTGGAGTTCAACCAGAAGACGGGAATTCAATTGCTCATTATGATGTGCATTGACCCCCCGGGGGTGGGGGGAGCAGGGTGTGCAGAACATGGCAGGGTGCTGAGGGAGCAAGGAAAGGAGAAGGCGGGGAGACCTGAAGGCAGGGAACCTGATCAGCCCTGATTGGCGGCCAGGCTTAGGGATCCTGCCTGAGCATGAATTTCATGCACTGGGCTTCTAGTATCCACATAATATTAATGAATGCCATTAAAAGGAGTTTTAGGGACAAAATAGACAGGGTTAGGGAGTCTTAGAAATCAAGAGGGTCCATTGGAGAGGAATACATAGATGGAGACTTAAAGATGCCAGCGTGCTTATCTTACTTGTACAGAGAATAAAGAAATGCCACAGGAAGAGAGGGTCCAGGCAGATGGAAACATTTCTGGCCTGAGCAATCAAAACAGCCATAAACCAAGGACAGTCAAGGGTATCTCTGGGCTAAGCAGCTGGGAGATCAAAGGCCAACTCCAGCCAGCAAGATAAGAGGGAGAGACAGAGGGGCCACCATGTGGACTTTGAGCTTTGAAACGAGATCTATGCAGCAGAATGACCAATAAGGAAAACATGGGCATCCTAAATTAAGGAAAGGGACCAATAAGAAAAGGTCAGATTCAAACAAAGAACTGCAGCATACATAAACCAGAGACAAAGGGACAGGAGATGGGATTTAAAAAATATTTTCCCATTAGAGAGAGCAAGCTTTTCTCATTTCCCCTCCCACCCCAACTCCATGGGGTCCACTTTGGGGACACCCTTTCCTAGATGCAGTTTGTATCTGCTTCCAATAAACTTCTACATATTTTATTAACGAAGCCTTTTTGTAAGCAAGTTTATTCTTCAAACTTCGTGAGGACAAGAACCCATAGGAAGAAAAGTCTGCACCCCGAACTCTACCTTTCACCATGAGAATAATGCATGTCTGTGCTGAAATATCTTTCAAAAAGCTATTTCTCATATTCTAATTTCTTTGTCTTGTATAATTATCCTTTCTTACAAAATAAATGCAAGTTGGAAAGATTCCATTAATTTAAAGAACCTCCACTTGCAATACCACTAAGATAATTAGAAATGGTAATCCGAAGGAATAATTTGTAACAAACCATCCTTCTCATTTTACCACCATTTCCCAAACAGTTCCTACCAAAAAAGTCAAAATTTTTATTCAAATGGCAATATTATTTTAAATAGAAATAGAAAAAAATGCTGAACTCTTCAGAAAATGTCTGATTGCCTATGAACCTTGGAGGCAGCCATCTATACATTAGCATAGATAATAATTGCCTGCTTTGATGCTATATACAAATTTGACATTCCTGCTACCTGTTTCCATAAGTAAGTATAAAATATTTACCACTTCTGGCATCTGACCAACTAATTACCTTCAAAAATCCAACCAGAGTCTGCATAAAATAGAAAATTAAAACTTTTAAAAGAGTTTCTTCACATTCTTTAACTTTATATTCTCTTTTAATTCTAAGTAGGCCTTAGGGCTAAAAGTCTCAAGGTGCTGAAAAAGTCATTTGGAGATCCTAGAAAAATAACTAAGGTCATGCCAGCGGTTCTTAAACACACTTTATGTGTTTAATTGAAAATCACATTTTCTTTTCCTTCTTTCAGCATAAATTGTACTTAACACTCTGAACATTAGCCCTCGGAATAAAGAAATGAATAATATATAAGTTGCTCTTTATTATGATTTTGAAGCCTGATTTAAAATTAATTATGGAATACCAAATGTCATATTTAATAATACCTGTAAGCTGCTTCTCAATTGCAATGTGCTGTTTGCCACAGCCACCTGTTTATATTCACTCTCTTCCAACTTGAATGAGTATTGATGGGACCTCTTTCTAAAGAAAAAGAATTAAGGACTTGAAGCTCTCCATGTTTTTCAGAAAGTTCATATAAAATGTACACTGTGTAGCTAGGAATTATAGGAACTCACATCAAGTCATTTGTGATAAGGTTGGGTATGCCAGAAAAGTATTTTAATGCATTTAAGCAATAGGTCTTATTGTATAAATGTTCATAAAGTATTTAATAGGAAGTCTATAGGGATTATGGAAACAAATGCAATGAATAGTCTATGGGATGTAACCTATTCTTAAAAAAAATCACTAAAAAAAAAAAAAAGAACTTTCATACAAATGGATTCCAAATGCCCAAACTCAAATCTTCAGCACATTGTATTTATACTTATCAAGCAAGTTACTTCTCAGTGTTCAAAATATGCATTTCTTGACTGCTGGGTGCAACAGTGACTGTGACAGCTTTATAAGTAGTATTTGACAGTTTCCAACTTGTAAAGGCATGTCAATCCAAACAGACTAGGTTCATACAGTGAAAAGCATTTTGTGTATCTACTCTACATGAAGCACTATGCTAATTTGGGAAACTAAAGAAGGAAAGAAAGAAAAACCACCAAGAAAATAATTGATAAAGTGCTTATCCTCAAATGTACTTTATATCCAGTTGGAAGGATAACTAGGCTAACATACTGTCAGAAGAAAGAAGGTAGAATATCAAAAAATCTAGTAACAAATAATATAAACAATACAAGAAGCCTCCATCTCCACCAATGTCAAAAGCAATGTGCTTTGTTTAGAAACTTTCCTTTTGAAAAAGAAATTAGGTAATGAAAAAAGAATAACCTATGAATATGTCATCACAGTATTTCTATATTTCCTAAGAAGATTAAAAAGATGGCTTTGGCAAAATCTACTATGTGAAATATTTCTCTCTCCTTGCTGAAAAAGTGTAAATAGTGCCTAGTTCCCTGTCCAGATCTATTACCCAATGCTTGGAATAAATTCCAGAAGTGAATATGATCTGTCTTGTGACATCTTAACCCAAGTGAACACCATGGTTAATATAGTTCGCCAGGCCAGCTTCATAAGCATCCTTTCTTCTTCATCATTTCATGAGTGTCATATTAAAGATGTTATTCTCAATTCATTTCCAGATAATGGAAACTCATTCTTTAAAATGAGGCTGTTTGAGGACATGAGTTCTCTTGCTGGAGGTGCCAAACAAATATACTGTATTTCTAGAAACATTACTCAATTCGACTAATTTCAGCCTGTAGCTTTTTATTATCTATACAACTTGTGTTTTATCATGTCTGTAATATCACTGAGCATCATATCTCTGACAGCCACCTCTGTCACATTTCCAATTGGCATGAGCTGCCAAAACTGAATCACAATCTTGAACAATCAATGGGATGCTCAAATACATTCTGACTATCTGAATGGCAACTGAATTGATTCTGCTATATATATTATACCACATTAAACCTTTACTTTAATACAAGTCAAGGGACAACTTTAATTGCTAAAACCCACAAAAAAAGTATTATTGAGGGAATGCAAGATTGACAAAAGTCAGAGTTTCTGCCCAGGTATATCTGGAAAGCAAAAACAAAGTAAAAAGATTAATAAATAAGGACAAATAATACCTCATTTCTTTTGTTGTTCTTGTTAACCTCACCTAAGGATTTTTTTGCCATTGATATTTTCAGAGGGGGGTAGCGGGGAGACAGAGAGTGAAACATTGATGTGAGAGGAACACATCCATTGGTTGCTTCCTGCATGTATCCTGACCTGGGGCCAGGGATGGAGCCTGCAACCTAGGTCTGTGCCTTTGGATTGAAATTGAACCCATAACCCTTTAGTCCACAGGTTGAACACATATCTCATTTCTTAGGAGAGAGTATACTGTTTCATTAATTGGTTATTCCCTTAGATATATGCCAAAGGGAAAAAAAGTGTCACACATACACACACATATATATTTCAAGTTATTTCTCCATTACTAAAAAGAGATTACTCTAAAAGGTATCCAAGAGAGCAAAAAAAAAGGATATACTAATATCCTTTTTTTCCTTTTCCAGACCATCAAGTGAGCCAAAATAAAGAGCTTGATACAGCAGACAGGCTTTTAGCTGAATGTGTCAGCATGAAATACAAGCACTGCACCAAAGGAGAATGGATTATATGTTTTCAAACCAATGAACATTTATATAACCTACCCTGTGGTGACCAAGTGGCGAGACACATCAGGTGAGGATAATCAAGCAAGCTTTACCAGTAAACACTTCCATGTAGATTTTTTTTCCCACTAGAAACCACATTTCCAAGGATAACTTTTATCCAACTCCACAAACTCCTGTTTTTAATAGCTTATTTAAAGCACTTTTAAACAAATCATTACAGACTATATTTTGAAGTAGGCTTTGCACTAGTGTGATAAGAGATATCTTTTGAAAAAGAAAAGAAGAAAAGCTAGCAGAGCATATAGTGCTTACCATTCAGACATTTCTGGCTTTTTCTACGAAAACTCACCCGAGAACACTGGAGTTTTTAAGAAACAAATAAAAATACTTCCAAACCTACAGGGATGCTCTTGTCTCTCCCTTATTTTAATTAACTTTGAAAGCTATATTATCACATCTTTTCGAAGCAACCTTAGGAGTTGGAGAGGAAGGGAATTGGTGGTGATTGTGAAACTGCTGTTGTGTATAGTGCCAAGTCTTCTGTATGTGCCATCCGATTACAGTCTTTCAATAACCCTTCGAGGTAAGTCCTATTATATCACCTTACAAATGAAGATGCTGGAAACATTCTCAATATCTCACAGTTTTGACAAGTCGCAGGATATGTATGCAGACCCTTAATTCATGTATCCTGAACCACTTGCTAAGCAAAAATGTGTCAGAAAAAACTTAAACAGAACCAACATTCCCCTGCTTTCTTGGAATTAATACACTGTCAGAACCACCAAGAACATGATCCTTGGTATCCTTTCTAAGGAACCTTCTTACCTGGTAAGTACCCTAGGGCCTCCAATAAAGCCCAGGTGCTATCCTAGGACATGAGCACTAGGGTGTGTCTAAGAGGTAATACCCAAAGAAAGGGCTAGAAGAATTTCTATACCCAGGGCTATGATAGTAGCCCCTCCACCCATTGCCCCCTGACTATCCTTGAGGGCGATGTTCAACTTTCATGGGGTAGAATAATTAGGAAACAGGTAAAAAGAGTGGATCAGAAAACAAATCCCTTATTTAATTATATCTTTAAGGTTAGATTCTTCTAAATATTTCCATTTGCTTGGAGAAAAAATCTAGAACAAATAAGGAGTTTAGACAGAATGATAGCAATGAGAATAGTATGGAGAGAGAAAAGAAGACATGCATTGCTTAAATGAACTGGGATTCATGTTTTCTTCTGTGGATGATTATATGCAATAAACTTTTGAGAAGACAAAAAGGCATAAGAAAGAGGTCAAGGGACCCTATCAGCATTTACGGATTGTCTAATTGTATCAAGGGTTTTTTGTATAATTTTCATATAATTATCACAATGATCCTGAAAATAAGGCAGTATCATTCAAATTTGGCAGATGAGAAATCTAAGGCTTAAATTGTTTCAACAATAAGCTCTTTGATAACACAGCCTAATGGATAGGCTTTTGAATCCAAACAACTTGGCCACAAAGCCACTAGGCCTTAATAGCTGGGGAGATGAGAGGTGTGTGTGGCTCAGACCACTGAGATAACTTTCAAATAACTAGGGACATTGCTTGGTGTATGAAGGTCACAGCACTGTCCATATCCCCTCAGGAATCATACTTCCCGTCCAATCCCACACCATCTCCCCTATGACTCCTTACAGTACACACCCGTGACTACCACTCTGGCCCTTGGAGCTGCTCCAGTGGGACTAGGGATGCCCTTTGCACTCAAGAATTAATAATCTCCTCCCTATCTGCCAGCAGCTCTCACTAATGGCAGGTGTGTTAGTGAATAAATGGTTCAGCTTCCTCACTCCCAGGTGAAACAACTCTGAAGCATGCTCTCTTCAATTGTCCAGAAGTCCCAGAAGCCTGAAGCCTTAGTTGCCCACAGAGGTACCTGCTCATGAACATATCCTACTCTAGCTTTGTGCCCTTTCCTTTCTCACGTGCCTACTGATGCTCCCAGAAAACTCTTCCCAAATATGCATCATACACTCCGTCCTTATCTCAGATTTATCTACAGGGGAAACTCAATCTAAAATAGTTGAGGACACTTATGGGAGAAGCAGAATTTAAATTAGACCTTGAAAAATAATAAGTAGAGTCACACTCTTCTTTACTCAAGAAGGTAGAAGTGTTTTTTATGGTTAACCATTAAATATTCACATTCTGCCTTATTCCAGAAAGGACTTTAAAAGACTGAAAGGTTGATATCAACTAATTACATACAAAGTTTGAAATTCTTATTTTCTTGTTCAATTCTGGTAATAGTCCTATTGATAGAATTCTTCATTACAAAACCAATAGGAGAAAAAGAAAGAGGAAAGGATAGTTTAATGCACAACTGATATAAAGTATTTCCTCGTTTCCTGATCACTTCCCTATAAAAGGCAGTTTTTTAATGAGAGTTTTATTCCTGCATTTGCATTATTATATGAAAATACAAAATCTTTTTTTAACTTAATGTGCTTATAATGCCATCAAAAGAATTTTTTTATTCTGGAGAAAGTTGAGAAAAAAAATCTATTTGGACTCCACATACATGTTTTTGATGTCTTGGAAATTTAGGGATGAAATGCTAAACTTTTAGCAGAAACAAAGTATAGAACATCATATCTTACTCTTGATATTTAAGGCGAAGAGACGATATTTTCTAGCATGGGCAAAACAATTTAAGAAATCTATATTTTTAAAGGGTACAGAAGACAAAGAACTGATCATGTTCTCATGGTTTTCCTTTTCCATTTTTTAAAAATGCTACTTCCTCTGTTTTTAAAGCCTTGGAGGAACTTTCAACTGCAGTTAAGCACTCAAGTATAGTTGAGAGTATGTAGACTACGATTTGCTTTAGGGATAGCAATTAAGACTTTTTACAGTCAGAAATTGCTACAGGGTATAAAAAGGCTCCAAAATGGACACCATTTACTTTGAGGAATAAACAGCTTGCCTGGCCCAAACTCTTCCTAAAGGGCATCACTTAGAATTGGGGAAAAGTTTTATATTTTCTCTTTTCCCCTTTTATGAGATAACTGCACATGAAAGAAAGTGTTTCAAGTTTCCAGTCTTTATTCTACCCCTACACCCCAGTGACTGAATGGTGTTTGTGAATCCTCAAACTATGCAATTTACACAGCTATTTTAAGTAACCATGAGAAGATCCCTAAAACTGCCAAGGAGGGCTTATGTTGCCATCTTGCTACACCACTAGAAAAGAGCAGTGAGCCCTAGCTGGTTTGGCTCAGTGGATAGATCCTGGTGACTGAAGGGTCCCAGGTTCAATTCTAGTCAAGAGTACATGCCAATAAAGTATGTATAGGAGGAAGCTGATCAATGATTACCTCTCATCATTGATGGTTCTGTCTCTCTCTTCCTCTCCCTTCTTCTCTGAAATCAATACAAGTATTTTTTTTAAAAAAAGAGCATTGGGAGGTGTTACATGAAAAAGTGGCTTATTTTGCATTTTACTCTAAATGGTTGTGCTAGGGATTTAAAGAATATTTACATTTTTATTTTTAAAGATGAAGAGGAGAAGATATTTTAAATTATTACTCTTTAAAATTAGTTATATATATATGTATATATATATATATGTGTGTGTGTGTGTGTGTGTGTGTGTGTGTGTGTGTGTGTGTGTTTATTGTTTTTATTACTCTCAAAGCATGTTTCCTGTTTTAGTGCTCTTCCCAAGTGGCATTATTCTTAGGCAAGCTCTTTCTCAAAAGAAGAAAGGAGGACAGAAAGATGCTTTCTGGCATTTCTAAGCTGCCTAATTTTCACCATGTAGGATCCCAAACACAGATACTCACTTTTCCAATGTCTTTGTCGGTTTCATAATTCATACAAGCAAGTGTCTATTTGATATCTGTATGACTAATACTAATCTAGAAATTAGAAATTTATCAGTGAATATGACAAAGTCCTTTATCCTCATAAAGCTTAATCATTTTCTTGGGGGAGACAGATCCATAATAAAAAAATGAGTTAATGACATATTTAAAATGGTAAGTTCTATGATAAGAGAAAAAATAAAGTAGAGGATCAAAAGTGCCAGGTTGTAGTATTAATTAGGGGTCAGATAAGCCCCATTGAAAGAGTGAGACAGAACAAAGGTTCAAAAGAGAGGAGGGAGTGAACTATGTGACTAACTGTTGGGAGAGCATCCAAACAGAAGAAACAGTCAATGCAAAGGCCCTACTACAAGTGAACTGATAGTGTTTTTCAGAAACTATAAGGAGATTGGTGTAGCTGGGGAAGAAGGAGAAAGAGAATGAATAAAAGGAGATGGTTGTGAGGGACAGATCATTTTGGATCTCATAAGCACTTTGACTTTACTCTGTATCAAATAAGAATTCACTCAGTGATTCAAGCAGAAGAATGGCATCATCTGAATTACTTATTTTGTTAAATCCATCTGGCTGAGTGTTGTGAATTGATTTAAGTGGACAAACATAGAAGCCAGTTAGAAGGATATTGCAGTAATTCAGGTAAGAAATAATGGTGGCTTGACTTTATTCAACAGTGATAGAAATTGAAATGTAATCCTGATGAAGAGCGTTCATGTTATGAATACATTTTGAAGAGAAAGTGAAATGGATTTTGTGTGATTGAGAGTTACAAAGTAATCAGATATGATTTTATAATTTTCAGCCTAAATAAGTAGAAGTAAGAAGTTACCAGAAACTGAAATGGAAATGAGAACTGTAAGTACTAGAGGAAGATCAGGAATTTTGTTCTGGACATATTAAATTTTAGTTGTCTAATAGACAGCCAGATAGAGAAATCAGAAGGCAGTTGAATATATGAGTCTGGAGTTTAGGACAAGTTCGGGGCTGGAGACATAAATTTAGGCATCATCCACATATAAATCATATTTGAAGACTGGATAAGATCAACACAGCAGTAAGAATAGATAGAGAAGTGGTAAAGAACTGATGATTCCAACACAGAGGTTGTGGGGAGGGGATAGGGGTAGAACAGCAATGATGCGACAGAATTGAAGTAGGAGAAAATCCAAGAGAATGTGATGTGGTAAAAAACAGATAAAGTATCACGAACAAGGAAATGGTCAATTGGAACAAAAATTCTTCTAAGTGTTGTAGTTAGACTAACAATTGGCTATTAGATTTGGCAGCAAGATGGCCACAGTGACAGGAATGACAGCAATCTTGGTGGAATATCAGACTCTAAAGACCTATCCATATACACCTAATAGATACTATAGAAATTAGGAATAGGGGTCTAGGTGGCAGTAACTAGAACAATTATTGAGCGTTACTGCAAAAGAAGCTGGTGGTAGATAAGAAATCAAGAGGAAGCTTTTTCATTTCTTACAACAGAAATAATCTTATGTGTATTCTGTAATGACAATTTTAGTAGAGTTTGAAAAATATGACATTATAGGAACTAGAAGGGAGAGTTGCTTGAGCTATTTCTTTGAGAAAGTAAGAGGGAGGTTGAATCTACTATACATAGGGAGGGATTGGCTTAAGTAGACAATGTTATTTCTTTACAGAAACAAGTGAGAAAGCAAAGTGTGTGAGTGCAGAGGCAGTGTATGAGGTTAGTTGTAGGGGATGGTAATTACCATCTGAAAGCTTTAATTTTTTCAATGAAGAAGGAGGTGAGAGAGGATGTGTTGAGACTAGAAAAGAGAAATTGGGAAATAGATACCAGAGTAGGAAAATGAAGAGACCTGGGACATTGTGTGATGACTGGCTGTATTAAGTACACTCTGAAGGTTCCTAGTCATAAATTTAAAATGAGACTAGTCATCGGATGGTGTGTTTTCCTTCAACTCTATTTAGCTGCACAGGTACAGGTACAGAGTGAATACATCCTGGAATCTAACTGGAGTTTCAACCTTGCCAAATAAGTTTAAAATTCCCAGGGCACATGGAATATGTTTAACTTGTAGAAAACGGGTAAAGTTAAAGGAATTTTAAAGCCCCTGGGTATCATATCAATAAAAAAAGTGTCTTATTTCTAAGTACTTATTTACCTAGGGATTTTTAAGGTTCCCACATATCTGGCAAGAATTCAGCAGCATATATAATTGTGTAGAAGAGCTTTAAAAGTTTGTGTAATGGCCAAGTAATTGAAAGTTATGTATTTACAAGAGGTTAAAGAAATACTGAACTAGTACATTTTACTATGACAAACAATTCAACATCCTATTGTTGTGTCAGCATAAAATGTAGTTAAATAAACAACTGTCATTTTCACTTACCGTTAGAAGGGTCTATGTTTTATTCCCCAACTATGGTGACTGTTTATTTTAGGCAGATACTGGGTTTTATTTTTTGTATTCCCTACTGAACTTAGTATAAATTATCTTTAAAGCATGTTTTTCAACTGAAGTAACTTCTAAGTATTAGCTAAACAAAAAGACCTTAAATTTTGAATTGCTATCTTTTTTCAGTAACTTAAATATAATTAAATATTTGTCCACATACAGAAAGTACTTTGTTTACAAAGAAGCTTCATTATCAGGAAAGGGCTTTATCTATTTGGATCTTAAAACAAAACAAAGCAAAAAAACTACCTAGGCAGATTTTTAAGACTGAAATATAAATCCCTGAAAATATAGCACATATATAATGAAAATGCTGACACCCCATAGCCATAGCAGTGCTAGCAGGCACCTCTCTAATACTGAGCATCAGCAGCCAATTTGCCTCTTCATTCATGTCTATTGCTAAGTGTCTAGTTACTGTAAATGCTTTAGATTTTGCATAATTTATGTAAATTATTAAACACCTGTTCTCTTCCCAGAAAACAGAGATATGGAAGAGTCTCCTTAGTTTAATTGATTCCTGGCTTGAGTTGTCATTGTTTCCCCAGCAACTACAAGGCAGCTGTAGTCCCCTACTGGTCAGATATCATTGGAAAGACACAGATGTTGAGAATTGATCTTTCAGACACGTCTATCTGTATAGCTTTATGTGTGGTTGGGTGACCATATAAATGAAGAAATGAAAATGTCATTGTTTCTCCTGAATGCATTTAGAACAGAATGTGTGTGTGCTATCAAAAATAGTTAATTTCAAAGCAACTTTACCGTTTTTTTCTTCTACGTTAACTTTTTATACTTTAAGTATCACCATTAAACTTAAAAATACAAAAAGTGGGTCATATTTTTCTTTAATGAGGCAATCCATACTACTTTCTGAATTCTTAATTCAATTGGTTTTCTTCAAAGAGTTTTAAACATCTAATTCAGGAATTGTACTAATATCTAGAAAAAAATGTAGTCACTGAAACCTATTAGAAAAAAATATATTTTTCATTAATTCATTAATTGTTATTATTATTCTCCTTATTTTAATGCCAGAACATTCCAGAATCAAATAATATTAGAACTCTGGCCAGTGTAACTCAGTGATTAGAATGTCAACCCATGCACAGCAGGGTAACATTTCTGGACAAGGGCACAGACCTGGGTTACAGGTGTATGTCAGGGCTTCTGCTGTAGTCAAACAATCCATGTGTGCTCTCTCACATCCATGTCTCTGTCTCTGTCTTTTTCCTCTTTTTCCTCCCTTCCTCCATCCCTTCCACTGTTTCTAAAAAACAAATAAAAATCAAATACCCTGGGTTAAAGATTAACAAAAATATTGTAAGAATAACCCTACGTAATAAAAGGGTAATATGAAAATCGACCAAACTGTGGAAAGACGAGTCACTGTGACATGCATCAGGGGGAGAACACTCAGTGCTAGCACTGCCCCCTGGTAGTCAGTTCGCTTCCACAGGGGAAGCGCTGCTCAGCCACAAAATGGCTAACAGCTGGTGAGCGCATTGGCGGGAGTCTCTCTCACCTCCCAGCATGCTAAAGATGTCTGTCAGTGGAACATCCCCTGAGGGTTCCTGAATTGCTAAAGGGCACAGGCCAGGCTGAGGGATTCCTCCCAGCTCCCATCCAGTGCACAAATGCCATGAACTGGGCTTGTAATAAACAATAATAATAGTGGAATTGGCTAAAGTAAGCCTCAATTGTTGGAGTTAACAAAAATTTGAAAAGGTGGCTGTAGTCAACCTAAAAAGATGAAGAAGAGGAAAAATGAAGCATGTTGACAATTGTAAGACATTTAATGCATATGAATTAAATGCATTCAATTTTTGAAAGATAAATAAATATCCAACATAGTAGATATTGCATGATAAAATTCTAAGCATTTAACTTAATATAAATTTAATGTGAGTCCATTGAATAAGGTGGGCAGCTAATGAAATGAAATTACATGCCTAGTATATGGCAAGTAGGTTGTATATCAGTCATTTTTTAATAAATAACAAACAACACACAATTTCAGTAGCATTCTAAAAAAGCAAGCACTTATTTCTTACTCACATGTTTGTAGCACAGCTAGATTCAGCTTAGCTAAACTGGCTTCTGTCCTCTGGGCTTGATTCCAAGCTGTGGGATGGGTCCAAACCTTTTCTACATATATATCACCATCTTGAACTATTAGGGTTACAATGCATGAACTTCTCACAGTCAAAAACAAGGAGCACAAGTGGGCAAGCCCACCTAATAAATCATGTATCAAGCCCCTGCTCACATATTGTCTGCTAACATCCCATTGCAAAACAAGCCTTAGGCTGTTGCCAAGTCCAACATCAATGGGATAGTAAATATGTTCTTCTAATGAAGAGAAAGAATAATAGAGTGACTCTGTGCTGAACAAAATTTTAGTCATCTTAGGCAGGCAGCTATTATTATCATTTTAAATGTGATAATAAACTGAGGCTACATTAATAGATGTTTAATCCATGTTCAAAGGGAGCATGTCTAGTCCAGTAGTAAAAGAAAGAATTCAGCTATTTTAATGGAACTTACCCCATTCCAGCCCACTAATAGTATATGTATGTAGTATGATTATGTGTATGTGTATGTCTGTGTGTGTGTGTGTGTGTGTGTGTGTGTGAGTGTAAAGAGAGCAAAAGTTTTTCCAGAAGTAATATTTAAGTTACATTACTATCATTTAAAATATTTTCTCAATCCATGACTTATATGGGCATGGTCTCTCTACATAGTTTCTCCAATACGATCCCACACAATGTCCACGCTCCTCTCCCGAACCACCATATTTGATTGACCAGAGAATAATGCTTCTACAAAGCTGCACCAATCAAATCATCAAGGTTGGTCATATCACAGAAGGACCAGGTACATGTGGGTGCTAGACATGTACTGCAAAAATTATTTCTAAGAGAGAAGTAAAGCCAACAACGGAGAAACTAGGAGGTGAGAAGAGACCTGTCTTTGTTTCTGGTTTTCGGATTCTAGTTCTGTTTCAGATGAACCTTACCCCTTCCTAGGTTTTGTGATATAACCTAGTCCTCTTCCAATTAATTGATCTTACTGTGGCCAATTTAAGTGATATTCTATTTTGTACATCCAAAACAATCTTGGTTCAAAGCAGAAAATTCTTAAGTTTAGGTTTCACAGAAGCATATTAATAACTATCTCTAAAGAATAATCAAATGATCTCTAAAGTATTTTCAGATATAGTGAGCACATCTATCAAGTAGAGATATTAACTCATATTTCATCCACAGTCTAAATGTACATACTGAGAAAAAGAAAAACAAATTCCAATTAGAAAGGAGCCTTTATACTCCTTGAGTCAATGACCACACAATTAGTAGGTGGAGAAGCATTTGATTTCCTTCCTGTTCCATCCCAATGGACCTACATGAATCATAAGAGATACACAGTTGACCTTGAACAATGTGGATTTGAACTGCACATTCCACTAATATGGTGATTTTTCCCCCCCAATAAATTCATTCAGGCTTTTGTATTTGCAAATTCAACCAACCTGGAATAGAAAACTATTTTCAAGTTCCCTACTGTCGTTTCCCAACAGCAGATTCCCTACCACAGATAAAAAATACTGTTTTTCAATCTGCAATTTGTAGAATCCCTGATGGGAAGAGCTGACTGTTGAGTGAAACATTTTGTGGGATTTTTGACTGTGCCAGACTCAAAGTCCTAACCCACTGCATTGTTCAAGGGTCAACTGTATTAGCTTTTAATGTGTGCTTTCCTGGCTAATATACAAGGGCAAAGAACTCAAGGAACTTTATACCTAGTTCTCCCCACTGATAGAAGGAAAGCATATATAGAAATTACATAAACAACAAGAAATCTGTGATATTTGAAACTTTCAAAGGCTACTTTGCCTTTTTTCTAATACCCATGTAAGTCTGTCAATAAATTTTACATTTAGATAAGGTCACCTGGAAGTTACAGCTTGTTTCAATCTAAAATATGATTTTCCTAAATACTGTCTTTTATAATTACTAACTAGTGGCCCAGTGCACAAAATTTATGCATGGGGGTGTATCTCTCAGCCCGGCCTACACCCTTTCCAATCTGGGATGCCTAGGGGAATGTCCGGCTGCCAGTTTAGGCCTGATCTCTGTGGACATTCCTCTCAGAATCTGGGCCACTGGCTCCTAACTGCTCACCTGCCTACATGCCCGATTTCCCCTAACCACTCTGTGTGCTGGCCTGCTCACCCCCAACTGCCCTCCCTGCTGGCCTCAGAGCCTCCAACTGCTCTCCCCTGCTAGACTCATGTGCTCCAACTACCCTCCCCTGCCAGCCTCATGGACCCCAACTGCCCTCCCTGGCTGGCCTGATTGCCCCCAACTGCCCTTCCTGGCCAGTCTCCCAGTCTAATTAGCATATTACCCTTTTATTAGTATAGATAAGGTTTTTTTTATATTTACAAAATAAATGCTTTATTTTTTAAATATTTATTGTTTTTTTTACAGAGAAGAAGGGAGAGGGATAGAGAGATAGAAACATTGATGAAAGAGAAACATTGATCAGCTGCCTCCTGCACACCTTCTACTGGGGATGTGCCTGCAACCCAGGTACATGCCCTTGACCAGAATCAAACTTGGGACCTTTTAATCCATATGCCGACACTCTATCCACTGAGCCAAACTGGTCAGGGCTGCTTTAGTTTATTTTTAAGGAGGCATTATGTAAGATCAATTTTAATTTTCTGTTTACAGTATGCTTGTAAGTTGGAACACAGAGAAATAGAAATGAAATGATTTTTCTGTAAGTATAGGCAATTTGAGTTCTATATTATTTAATTTTCTGTAACTTCTTCTATAGCTTCTTCTATAGAATCTTTCCATAATGTACTACAGGTAACCAATATGTGTTTCTGAGAAAGAAAGTAAAAATGTTTGCAAAAGTACATTTTTAAAATTAATTGCAATTACTTCTTAAATCTCTCGTTTTCACCTCCACCGTTATTAAAATTTTAAGGTTTAATTTAATTTTACTTAAGCAAATTGCAATAGAAATGATTCAGCCACCCAAAGAATACATTATGGGGAATAGAAGCTCACATGTATTTGTTCTGAGATGTAAGTGTGCCTTAGAGGAATGCTTTAGAAAATGCTTGGGTTTGCCAGGTGTTCTAACTCAGATAGACTCTTGACTAGTGTGACATCTAAACACTTTGCCAAATGAGGACTTCTCTATTAGTGGCTCTCCATGGTGCACTGCAGCACAATGCAAATAGTTGCCTATAAGAACAAAGCAAACTATATTTGCATGAGTTTCATCTATATTAACAGAGGTATATTTTGCCAAGCTATATTCTCAGTAATGCCAGCAGATTGCATGCAAAGATTATGCTAAGTTTAGGAAATATTTCCTCCCATGAGCACCAAAAGGTTACATACTTTTAAAAAATGTCTTAATTATTAAAACTATCTGGTTTTATTATGATATTTATTTTCAGTTAGATGAGCTGATTCTCATGTCTATAATATTGTCAGAAATTTTGACTTCTAGTACTAATTCCCCTATAGACTATATGGGGGAACTTGTACAAGCCACTTAATATTTCCTTTCTCTCAATTGTAACATCTCTCAAACAGGAATAATAAATACAATTTATCATTTTTACTCTGCTACAAAGAGCAATGTGAACAAACTTAAGTTATATAAAATACTAATAATTATAAGTCACTAGAGGCCCAATGCATGAAACTTGTGCAAGAGTAGGCCTTCTTTCCCCCAGCTACCTGCACTGGCTTCTCTCTGGCACCAGGAATCCAAGCTTTCCTCACAGGCCCATCACTGTCTGGAACGTTGTCTGGAAGGAGGTCTGGTCTAATTAGCATATTACCCATGTGTGATACAGAGTTTGCTCTTGTGAGTTACATGAGTTGATTGTATTATATGTCCTTGACTTTTTTTAAAAAATATATTTTATTGATTTTTTACAGAGAGGAAGGGAGAGGGATAGAAAGTCAGAAACATCGGTGAGAGAGAGACATCAATCACCCGCCTCCTGCACGCCCCACACTGGAGATGTGCCCACAAGCAAGGTACATGCCCCCGACCAGAATCGAACCTGGGACCTTTCAGTCCGCAGGCCGACGCTCTATCCACTGAGCCAAACCGGTCTCGGCTGTCCTTGACTTTTAGAATGAAAGAGTTAAAAAGTGCATTCAATATATTTCATCTGATAACCACTAATTACACTTTCTCAACATTCCAAAAACTGGTCCATATCAAAGAGTATAAAATGAAGGGGCAATTTTCTATAATTAGTCTGCTTTAGAGGTAAAACTTTATGTGGGCAAAATAAGGTTTTCTCAACTCCCTTTCCTTGACTCTTGCTTCTTTTTGTTTCTCCAAGCAGTAAGGTAATGCTAAAATTTTACTGTTCTCTAAATTTAATTCTACATATTCCCACATGGCCCTTTCACAGATTAGTTTATGAATGAGCTCAGTTTTTGTTTGTTTTACTAAGGACATAAAAAGATATGCACAAATCATTTTATATTTTCTTTAGATTTTTTTTCTGATGGTATATTTGCAGTTTTGAAATTTAATAAATAATTAAAGTTCAAGTAGCATTAGAGAAACAATAAGCTAATTATTTTGACCTCATTAATATCTTGCCTTTTGTATATAGGTAAATTATACTTCATAGTTTCAACCTCTATGATTTTATAATTATAAGCACATATACACTTATAACTGGCTTATAATTTAATGCTAACCATACAAGTATTCAGGGCTCCAGGGCTTAAATAAAGTAGGACAAGGGTCAAAGGAAAGGAAAGAAAATATTGCAAAAAGAAAAATGCCCTTAGAGTCCTCATGGCCAAATCATCAGTGCAAAGGAAATAATTGAAGGACATCAAAGAGAGGATAAAGGCCTTATTCAGTTGATGTGCATGAGGGAACATCTAAAAACCAGGTAACTCTCTAAGTTGAAGCAAAATTAGAGTTTTATAGCGTTAGAGGAAGAGAACACTACATGTACTTTTGGTTTGGTTCTGAAGGGGTTCAGACTAGGCCTCCTCAAGATGTGCTGCATTGATATGTGGATTACTGAAATTCAGTAAGTTCAAGAGAAATTTTACTTCTCCCTTAAAGAATTTAGTTTGGAGCCTTGCCCTTATTAAGAGTTATAACCAAAATTAACAGTTTGTAACCTATTTATAAGGCAGGTGAAATGTCTAATTACTAAATACCTGTTCTTCTTGTCCTGCAAATGACGTTCCGCCCCTCTGAAACCTCAGGGCATCTTTCTTTCCTTTTTTTCTTGGCTTAGGATGTTATAATACCTTATTTTACCTTTCTGTCTCTGAACCTCTCCTGTATGTGGGGTTCTCATATGTATGTAAGGAATGAAATTTGGTATTTTCCTTGGTAATCTGTCACACATAGATTTAACCATTAAACCAGCCAAAAGAATCTAGAAATGTAGAGGGAAATGTGTTCCTCTCTCACAGCTCAGATTGCACTTTTTGTCTCTAAGTGCTTTGAAAAAGTGTGGTTGCAATAGATGGAGGGTATCCCCTACCTCTTTCTTGGTAGTATTGTTATAGTTCTGTATTAATAACTGCCACCATACTTCTTTTAAGACAGCGGTTCTCAACCTGTGGGTCACGGCCCCTTTGGGGGTCAAACGACCCTTTCACAAGAGTCGCCTAAGACCATCGGAAAATGCAGATATTTACATCAGGATGCATAACAGTAGCAAAATTTCATGGTTGGGGGTCACCACCACATGAGGAACTGTATGTAAGGAAGGTTGAGAACCACTGTTTTAAGACCTGTTATTTGCAAACCTTGTTGATTATTGACTGGTCAAGATTCAGGAAGCAAATGGTAGCAAAAAAAAAAAAAAAGAAAGGAAGGAAAGAAGGAAGGAAGGAAGGAAGGAAGGAAGGAAGGAAGGAAGGAAGGAAGGAAAAGGGCAGGGAATGAAGAAAAGAAATGGAAGAAATTAAGGGTTGAAGGTTAGGGAAATTATGGACTCTGCTATATCTAATCTAATTCTTTCACAGATCTTTTGTAAAAATTATGAATTTCTTTGTCATCAAATAAATGACCATTTGGGGTATAAGAAAATAAGTTAGGAGTCAGAGAAAGGCTATGGAGTTTATAAATTCTTTGAATCTTTCTCTAAGATTGTATTTTATGGCCCCTTTTATTTATACTCTGTAATCCAGATATCAGTAATGCCATTTATTTATAATAGTCATTTGCATAACTAAAGTCTTAATACTCAGACATTTATATGTTACAAAAAAGGCCCAGTTCTAGACATCCATTGTAGAGAAGTTACAATGATAAAACAAGCAATCCAATTACTAAAAAAACATTTCCTCTCCTAAAGCATTAGAGAAACAATTCTTCCTCTTCCAATTACGGTAAATTTTAGTAGTTTGAATAGATTAGAATTCACATATGGTTTCAATAAATTTGAATGAAAGAGCAGAATGGAATGCATTCATTAATGACATTGGAATGAACCTTTTATAATTTAAAAGTTAACAAGGGTCTTATTGGTATCCAGTCTTACACTTTAGAGCTCAAAGGATGGTTTTATCTACATTTTGTTAAATAACAAAAATTCTAATTCAACTGAGTAAATTTAAAGATCAAATTGACTTTATTCAGTGATTCATGAATTGGGCAGTGTTCCATGTAGCAAATAGTAAGGAGCTCCAAAGGGCAATACAAAATGGAAGATTTTAGTGGCAGAAAGGGAGCAGAAAAAGGAAATTACTAGCAAAGAATACATTGTTTCAGGCAAGGTTATCCTCCTAAGGGGAACAGTAAGGGTCTATCAGGAGGATTATCTGTCTAATGCTGACCAGGTAATTCCACATTGACTGGTTAAATGCTATATACCTAGGGAGCTCAAACTCAATTAGATTAAGGATTAAATATTGGTTTGCTGATGTGGGCTTGGCACAATTGAATCCAGTTTGGGTCTATTGCTCCTTTTTAACAATTGTAACACAATGTTTTAATTTATAAATAATCTTCTACAACTATCTCTTTTTTGGTCCAGTTGTCTTGGGAAGAATGAAAGGTCCTTGCCATCAATTTCTATTTTTCTCCTATATTGCCAGTAGATACTGAACTGATTGTTTCCACAATAATTTTTCTTATCTTGTTTCAGAATGTTGCTTTAGAACTCATTATGGGCATTTTGATTTTTTAGGACCAAAATATTTGAAAACATTATTGGTGTTTACCCAACTAAATTTGTCTTTGCTTGATTTTCTCATTATAAAAATTAATGTTTTTCCCCTAAATATTACATTAATCATGCTGGAGTGTGTTCACTGGTTAACTGTAGAAATTATCTCAATTCTATTCTTGTTTAGAATAACTAGACATTGAACCAGAATTTCTCTGGAGTTCTTGCTGTTTCAGAAAATGTATGAAAAGGATAGTAATTTAGCAACATGTGCCTTATAATTAGCTTAATTGTTGTCAGCATGTAGCTATAAACCAAATACCAATTAGTCCTATTTATATATT
The DNA here is from genome assembly GCA_011751065.1 of Lasiurus cinereus. Taxonomy (NCBI): domain Eukaryota; kingdom Metazoa; phylum Chordata; class Mammalia; order Chiroptera; family Vespertilionidae; genus Lasiurus; species Lasiurus cinereus. The sequence goes on from JAAGEH010000030.1 coordinate 44,551,338, forward strand.
CATTGGCTTTTCTGGTTATCTTTGAGTTAAAGTTTCTTATTTGTGCAATTTAGAGCCCTCCCAGTGTGCAAGAGAAATGTTTTTTATACATTTCAAATGTATAAATTAACTATATATTTAGTTTCACTATGTACATGAGCTGAGCTGATAAGTTTTTATTAACAAAAGGTAGGTTTTGTAATACTTAAAATTCAAAAATGTAGGGAAGCAATCTGTGATATGTTTCAACAGTCCACCAGTTGTGATTAGGTATTAGAAACTCAGTTACTGTTAATAATCATTTAATCCCTATATCTTGTATTTTAAAAAAGCCTATTTTTCAAGTTGAAGAAAGAATAGTGTACCAAAATGATCCATGCTCCATATTAAGATAGGCACAGAGAGAAAGCATACATGCTGAGAGAAGTACACTATTCTGAAAAAGATTCCAATATATGTGGAGAAAGGCACCCATAAGCAAAGTAAATCAAATACAAACAAAGAGATCCATGAACATTCAAAGAAATACACATATTCAGAAAAAAATAAACATATTTAGGTCCAAAACAACAGATTCTAAATCCTTAGAGAAGTGTAAAAAAATGTTCACCAAAGTCTTTTTCGTTATTTCTGGCAACAAAAATCATATTTTCCAGCCTGGATGGCATTTATAGTCATGTGACTGAGTTTTAGACAATTGAATGAGAGATGTAATGATTTCCACTTCCATGGTTTTCCCATAATAACATCCTAAATGTTTTTCTCCTCTGGCTGAGTAGGATGAAGATAAGCTCTTGGTGAGTTTGAGAGCTCCTTGTTAACCTGTTTAGAGGAGGAAAAACAATACTTCCTCTACCCTCTAGATTCTTGGCTGAGATCGCTCTGTAATTAAAAGGCATATTAACAAGAGAAAATCAAGTAGAAGTTTAATAACACTGGGTATATATCACCTGGGTGCATGGGAGATACCCAAGAATACTGAATAACTCCTCAAAATGGCCAGAAACACACTCAATAACATCTGTACATAAAGGCAAAAGAAAATGTTGGGAAGGAGGAGAGCCAGTTATGGGAGGTTATCCAGCACAGAACAGAGTACAAAGGAATGGCTGTTATGCAGATTATGTCATCATCCTTCTTAGTTGATAAGAGTTTCTCCTCTTCCTGGTACAGACAGGAGACACCTTTAAGATGGAGATTTTTCTTACAAATATAAATGTCTCTTTCAGAAGGGTTATTTCTACTTGGTTTCAGAGATTCTTCTATGTCTGCTGTTTCTTAAAAATAACGAACTCACGTAATTCTTATGTCAAAGTGGCATCTTTGGGGGTAACATATTCTACTCCCTTTCACTTGGATCTCTGATTTGGTACTGAGCCCCTCCCAACTCCCTTGCCATCCACCTTGAACTGTTAAAAGGAGAGAAAAATATTTCTATGATAGATGAGCCATTATACATCTTGATCTGTTACTTGGGCCTAGCAGGCTTGAACTAAAGCAGAGAAAGAGATACAAACTTCAAGGATGCTTTCCAGCTTCTAGTTGACTTTTCCTTTTCCTTTAAGGATTATCAGAAAATACTGAGTTGAAGAAAATGCTTGCTTTGGTGGATCTGACTTCAGCTGCCATGAAGTTTTGTATTATAGGTCAAATACTGGGACTTAATGAAAAAGATAGGATAGTATTGTGTTATTAGCACTGGACTAGAAATTAAAATTTACTACTTATATTCACAGTACTGTTACTTCTTAGATAATGACATAAACAAGTGATGTTTCCTAACTAGACCTCCTTTTACTTCGAGTTCAGTGAGATGTGAACATTTTGATTAAATGACCACCAAATCTCTATCATACCATAGTTATAATTCTGTGATTTTGTAATTAAAAAGTGTTCAAACCAGTGCGAGATTATTTGTAAATTAAAAAATAAAATTAGGGAAGGTGAAAAATTATAACATAGTATTTTTTGTCTTGTATTTTCTCTGGGACTTTTGAAACTTGAGCCCTATTTTTTATGTAATCCTGAGCTAGAACCTACCTTTTTACTGTCTTGTTTATGACAATTCAACACTGATTAGGCATTATGAACAATTTCTAAAGTTTTTTCAAAATCGAATGCACCATGGCACTGAAAGATAGTGTTAACCTCAAGGAATATTTAGTATACTGGAAACATTCTTAAACATACCCTGCTTCTCTGAAGAAAAGAATAATGTAGAAAACTTTCTGGGTTTTACAAGATCTGTGTTATAATGAGCAAGTTGCTTAACCACTCAGAACCTTATTGCCTTCAACTATAAATGGGAATTAGCACTGGCCTCCTGAGGTTGTTACCAGGATTAAAGGAAATTAGAAATGTGAAAGTTCCTAGTTTAGCCCTTGCTTTACCATAGCCTGTGTGTACGTGTGTTGCCTTATTCCCCATGATACTGTATAGTGTAGAAAATATTTGTTGCACAGAAGGCCAAACTTTGGTCCAAACACTTTCAAGCCATTGAGAAATATTTCGATGCTTAACAGGGACTTAAATATTGCCAGAACATACAGGTTGTGGCAGAAAATAAACCAGAGATAGATCATGAAAAATTAACACTAACCATGATAAATACTTCTTTGGAGTTACATTATTTATGCTTATAAAAAGAATGAAACATAATTGCTTTTGTTATTTTTTAATATTAAACAACTGTTTGTTTTTCAAAGTAGTAAAGGTCATTAACCTTGTAATTGTTATAGAATTTAATCCTCAATATAAGACTTTTGAGTTAAGTTCCCCCACCCCCATCTGTCATGTAAGTTAAAAATAAAAAAGTCAAAGAGCCTACATCATATATGCACCCAAGCCATCTATAGAACTAAATGTAGACAGAAAATCCACATATAGAGCCAAATACAAGTTTGTCTGGCTCCAAAGACCTATTTCTTTTTACCGCATGACATTAACCTTTAATAATAAAGTCTACAACACCTCCAAATCAGTGTGTTGAATTCACCAGCTCTTACTGTACTCCCCATTCCTGTCAAGTGAGCTCATATATTAAAACTTAGAAAAACAAAAACCAGGGTTGGGATGCAGGGGTAGCCTAGCAATTTATAAGTTTACTAATCCTCTCTAAGTGGTGTTTTGCATTGTGAAGGACACAGTTGTCCTAGACTACTTAAATGTGCATAGTTATTGGCAGAAAATGTGGAGATGGTGAGAGTACTCTGATGTGTGGTTAAGTCAAGTAGAGCATGGTTAGCACAGAGAACAAACAAGAGAAACTTTGTTGTGACAGTTCCCCTGTATGCTGTCATTTGGTTCTTGTTAGTAAAAATCTGTAAATGACATCTGTTTATCCATTTGTGAACAATACACAGCCAAATTTTGTACCAAGTTTCTCTGCAAACTCCCCTGAAGGAAAACTCCTTGTAAGTGATGATGTGTCAAAAGTCACAAAAAACTGTTAAAATTCTGCTTCTGCTGAGAAAATAGTGTACTTGATGAATATGCGTGTGAAATGTATTAAATCCAGATGAGAGTGGTATTTCTGTCTCCATTAGCAACAAACACCCAAGAGAATGAAATGTTTAACTTAAAGAAAAGATTGTTTGTGATCAGAATGTCAATTTCCTCAAGAGAAGCCAAAATGCAGACAACTCTACCACCTGGATATGTTTCAAAATTTTAGCCCTCACCATCCTTCTGCAACATTATATGTGTACAAGTAGATAACTTCAGAAAATGTTTTACTGGTGTTCTGGAAAGAATTTCTTTTCTTTTTCTTTATTATTTTTTCTTTCTTTCCTTTCTTTCTTTTCTTAATCTTTCAAGAATTGTTATTCCTAAAACTTTCAGGAATTGTCATCAAAACTACAAATTAACTTTCCTTTTTTTTTGTCATGGATGATTATAAAATACTCTTGCATATTTGTCTAACTTCAGCAAAGTTCCTATTTATTCACCATTTATGTACCAAAGGACTCTATATTGAAATCAGGAAAAGTGCCATGTGCTTATGTGTTGTATGCTTCTACTAGGGGACTTATCAAAACATTCAACCAGGGAAAATGTGTGGGTATGCATCATGACTGAAATGGGTGTTCCTATGTACATGTCTATAACATCATTGAGATATTTTGATTTATAACTTGTGGAAATAAAACTAAAAAGGACAATAATAATATTATGAGATAAATATATGCTATTATTTCAGTTATTATTTGCTGGTGGGGGCAGATTGCTTAATAACTTAAAAACTATGAACCATTTTATTTGCTCACAATTCCACAGATCAGCAATTTGGGCTGGGACCAGCTAAACATTTTTCTATAGGTGTTATCTGAGCTCACTCATGAAGTCCCTACCATTAGACAACTGCACTGGGGAAGTAAATAACCCCAGACCAACTCACACATCTAATGGTTGGTGCTGGCTGTTGGCTGAAGCTCTAAGGGCAATGGGGCCATTGCCCCCCTCGTATTCAGTAAAGCCTGTCTGTGCTTCTTCATGTGGCAGTCTCAAAGGAACTAAAACAGAACAAATTTACAAGTGTTTTCCAAACCTCTGCTTTCTTCCAGTTTGCTAATTGGCAGGCAAAGTTTGTCTAGTGGGCTTAACTCACATTCTTAATGGAGGGGCAGGAATACCACATTGCAAAGGAACACTCATACAGTGAGTTTGTCCTCTAGTCACAAAGTATTTACATCCCCCCCTGTATGCAAATATCCACAACCCCATTCAAAGAGTGATTCTTCTTTTTTCTCTGTTGGACTTAGTGATTGGCACTGCTCACATTCATGAACTCAGGACTCACTTATCCTTTATTGTAGTGATCAAGGTTGTGTTTCCCAATGCTTTTTTTTTTCTTTTTTACAATTCTCTTAGGTTTACTTCCTCAAAAATGTTTTATTCTAAAACCATTAAGTCTGTCAGACCAGGCCTCATTGAGCCCCCTGACTCTCAGTGAGTCTCACTCATGGGCAGAAACACAGGTGGTTGATCTCAATCATTACATAATCTTATGCACTTGCTTTGCACTTGGCTATCTAAATGTGGTCCACCCAGTGCAGCCTGGTGTCCTACTACTATGGCATCTCTGCACTGCTCAAATCCTTGGCATAATTTTTCACATCTCTCCTAACTCTTGTTAGTTACCATCTGAAATTCTCTAGGAACTCTTATTTATCCTGCTTTCAAGGATTCTAACTTCAGCTAGTAATAGCTAATTATTTTTGTCTTTCACATTTTTTTCTTTTCTCAGTAATAATAAGGTAAGGAATAGAAATTCATACTTAATATGCAAAATGTCTTGTTGTTTAGACAATCACTGAAAACAAAACAAAAAGTAAGAGCAATTTGCACATTTAACTTAGCACCAAATATGTCCTATTACACTAGTATCTAGAACACTAGTATCAGATGTGGACAAGCCCTTTTTATTTTAGATGTCTGGTAGCAGAGAGTATTGGCTGATGCATGGTAAACTCTATTTCTTAATTCTTCTAAACTTTTCTAGTCTGAACTCTTGAAATGATCAAATGTGTTCATGCAAGTGCTTAGACAAGACAAATGTACAGAAAGTAGCATGGCTAAGGATATCCAATTGAAATAGCCACAGACTCAACTGTTCCTGGCAGCTTCCTTTCTGTTAGATAGAATGTACTGCAAACATGTCAAATGGAAACAGCTATTTTACTAAAAATTCAAGCAAATCTCAAGATTTATCTAAATTTGAAGAAGCCTCAGGCTGTATTTAAATGTAAGATTATCTACAGCAGTAGAGGAATAATATTTGTCAATGACTCTCTGGGCTCAGGCCACTTAGGCAGAGGTGGATCCTCATTTGAGTCAAATAGTTCCAAGGCCAATACGTGACCTTTAACAATGTGTTCACATGTTTGTGAATTTTTGTAAAACTTTCAAAAGTGCTGTTTAATCATAATTTTATCTTTTAGCCATTCATAACTCCATTATCCCCTTAGTCACATTCCACCTCTTGTCTGATGGTTGTGGTGTGACACCAGCATAGCTAAGGTAAAGGAGTTATGAATCTTTTTAGATTAGGTTGGGTGTTTTGCAGTCACTTTTGTCTAAGGATTGCTTCCTTCCAAATTTGGAAATAATCCCCCAAACAGTTGATATCATTAGTAGTAAGGTCTGGAGCTGAAAAAAATTTTTCTAAAACGGACAATAAAATATTTTAATTAATAAGGAATGAATTATTTGAGAAAAGATTGAATTATGACTATTTATAAGGAAAATGATAGTATAAGGTTGTCATGTGAAGAGGTAAACAAAAAATATGCAGCCAAATGTAAGAAAAAAAAATCTAGGTAAAATAGATAGGTAAAGAAATGTCTCAAGCAGCTTATAAATTTAAAAATATTGTTATTTTTTTGGACTTTGTGATATTTGTGATTAGCTTTTTAAAAATGTATACTTTATTTTCCAACTTCATATAGAAATTTTTTGATTGTATTTTCTTTTAAAGAGGTCTATAAGTTGCATAAGTTTTAGGCCCTACAAAATCAGGATCTTCCTCTGCCCCCTGGGTACATAGATGATGATAGAAGATAATAGATGATAGATAGATAGATAGATAGATAGATAGATGATAGACTGACATCTAGAAAAAGTGAACAGCTCTCTCTAGTTCACTTTAGCTTCTAGGAAATACACTAGTAATTAACAAAGGCAGACAACACCCAACCCATACAGAACTTTATAGATTAAAATCAATATTTTAGTGCAACCAGCTTGCACTTAGGAGCTAACTAAGAGCCAGGGTAAAATACATAGTTGGCTCATAAATAAAGCAAACCTCCTAACGGAATACATGTGAAAAATTAAGACAACAACAACAACATCCCATTTAAGAAAATTAACTGAAGAATCCAATCCCCTTTGTAGAGATGGTGTATTCTCAGCAAATCCTTGGGACACATGAATGGGACAATTGCCCAACCCTTTCCCATACTTAGTTCTCTATGCTCTTAGTGAAAAGGAGATAGAGTTAGAAGCCATTTGAATTTGGAGAGTATTTTGTCTGATGATAGATTTATGATTAGGTAAATATGTCTAAATCAGAATATTATTACTATTTTGACCCTCAATAAAAATTCTAGTTTTTAAAACAGGAATTCAGGTTGTATTTTTTTGTTTGTTTGTTTTTAAAGGCTCTTTATGATTTCTGTGTTACCACTGACTGTGGCTCTATTGACTAATGAGTTTGCCTACCACTGTATATGGTGTCCTCATTGTCTCTCAAATTTTTAGAAGTTTACAGTCTGTTCTGAAACAACATGCTTTTGGATGAAACCCAACTTATAAAGCTTTGCATGAAAAAGTTTTCTTTAATATCCTTGAACAAGAAAGTTTCAGTTGCTAATACATTTGGATTTTTTTTAAAAGTTTTCTTTTTAAATAAGTAAATCCCTGAAAGAGAATTTTCTAAAATCTTAACCACACAGTGTGAGATTTAAAAAGCTCTGAAGATAACAAACCTGTATTTGCAGGACAGCATGACTCTTTCTAAAGTGAGAGCCCCGTTGGCCTCACCTCTGAGCCTCATTGTATTTATAGGTAAAATAAATCTAACAATGGAGCCTAAAATCTGAGTCCTGTGGTGAGGTTAAATGTGATCACAGGTAAGAATGTTCTAACACAGGGCCTTTATGAAATAATTAAAGGCATTGCTAAATTCCTTCTCAAATTTATATTATCAAAATTAATTAAAGTTACCTTGCTGCTAAAATGCTAGTCATAGAATTTTGAGAAAAAGTTCCTATGGGACTAGTAGGAGTGACTACTATATTAAAAACACAACAAACAGAAACAAGATGCAATATCTGCTAACTGAGATGAGTTAGTAATATATATGATATGAGATATTATATATTGTATATATAATTAAATATGATTTATATAAATATAATATTTAAAATTACATATAAGCATATAATCTATATATATAAAAGGCTAATATGCTAAATGTCTGACTATCTAGGTAATGATGTCATGTAGCAATGCCCAGCTTCCTCTCCCTAGCAGTTAGCCTCCTTGCAGCTTCTTCAGTTCAGGAACATGACTTGCTTTATAGCCAGGTGGAAACATTTCACACTGTAACCAAATGTCTGTGAAGCATTTTCCTGTGTCTCATCTCCTTTGATCCTCACAGAAGTTGTGGAGAAGGTAGATAAGAGACTCAGTGGAATCTTATTTTCTTTTCATTAGCTAAAAAATGGAGATTTAGAAAGCTTAGAAAGTTGACCCAACTGAAAAGAAGAAATGGTAGACCTTGAAAATGACTTCAGGTTTTCTCACTGCACAGAATGTAGTCAAATACTGCTACAATTAAATGTTTTACCCTTTGTTCTCCCTGTGTAATCTACGATAATTATCTGCATGTTGATATTTACTGCTATGTTGCTAATAATTACCTGAAAGAGAAGTTGGGGTACTTCACTGGGTTGAAAAAATTTAGCTAAATCAGAAAGCAGGTCTAATTTAGCAAGTTTATTCTATATCTATAAAAGGCTAAGTTGATTCACGCATGTGCGATATATATAAAGTTGTATTTTTCCACCTGTCATTGTCAATTGTGAATAAGTTTGGCACTTCTATTATAAAGGGCCAATAGCAATATTAAAATATTTCTTCTAATTAATTGCCTTTCAATGTACATGAATCCATGCACTGGGCCACTAGTATTTATATATAAGTAATACATATGTATATTTCCCCTGTGGTAGAGTTTTACGTTCCCAAACCAAGTAAATGCTTCTATAAGTTAGTGATTTTTAGGGTAATTCAGAATAATGGATCTCTCTCTCTCTCTCTCTCTCTTTCTCTCTCTCTCTCTCTCTCTCTCTCTCTCTCTCTCCTTTTAATACTTCTAGTGAATTTTGCAATAAAAAGAACAATTCATTCCATTAAATTGTTTTAGAGGGTGGTGTTGCAATTCAGATTTTTAAATAAAGAAACAAATACCATATCCTACTATCAAGGACTTGAAAACCATTCTGTGACTTAGAATATCGCTCTCACACACACATACACATACACACAGATTATTTCTATTTTTTACTTTAGGGGGTCAGAGAGAAGAAGATGCTTAATTTTTTTTTTTTGTGGTGGAGGAAATGCCAATGTGCTAGGTTTTGCTTTAATTATTCTTTTTGATTATTATTAATAAATAGAGGCCTAGTGCATGAATTCATGCATCAATGGGGTCGCTAAACCTGGCTTGCAGGATTAGACCAAAACCAGCTCTCCGACATCCCCCAAGAGATCCTGGATTGTGAGAGGATGCAGGTCAAGCCGAGGGAACCCACCGGTGCACTATCAGGGTTGGGGAAGGGAGTGGGAGGTTAGCCAGCCAGGAAGAGACTGCAGGAGAGCTCCAGGGCATGTCTGGCCCATCTTACTCAATCCCTATTAGCCAGAACCCAGCAGCAAGCTACCCTATCATTAGGAGCATCTGCCCCATGGTAATCAGTGCACATCATAGCTACTGGTCAATTAGTTGACTGTGTGCCCCCTGGTGGTGAGTGCACATAATAATAAGCAGCTGAGCAACCTTAGCATATCATTAGCTTATTATGCTTTGATTGATTGGTCATTTAGCATATTAGGCTTTTATTATATAGGATTGTGACTTTTTCTTTTCATAAATGAAAGCAACATAAATGAGTTATTACTATCAAAATTGTAATTTGTATTTTTAGATATAATCTAGTGATTTCACATGTGAACCTTTTTAAAGAAAATGCCAGACATTTTAAATAGCAATATTTTAAATATCCTTAAGTTTCACCAGGTTCTATATTATTGACTGATAGTGACAACAACTCCATAACAAGAATAATTAGAGTACTGTATCACTGGGATAAATATTTTATTATATTATCTTCTGTATTTCTTTAGAAAGCTTAGGAGATGTTCACTTTTAACATTTTAAAAATGAGAAAACTGAAATTAAGAGATCAATCCCTTGTCATAGGGAACTGCTGGGAAGTTATTGACTTAATATTTATATTTGAACTCAAGAACTCATTTTATATAATAAAAAGCTAATATGCAAATCGGCCAAATGGTGGAATGACCAGTTGCTATGATGCACACTGACCACCAGGAACCAGACACTCAACCGCTCAATGCAGGAGCTGCCTTGTGGTAGTCAGTGCACTCCCACGGGGGGAATGCCACTCAGCCAGAAGTTGGGCTGATTGCTGGCAAGCATAGCAACAGTGGTAGGAGTCTCTCCTGCCTCCATGGCAGCACTAAGAATGTCCGCCAGCCATCAGTTGGACATATCCTGACAGCCCCCGGACTGGGAGAGGACACAGGTTGGGGTGAGGGACCTCCCCACCAAGTGCACAAATTTTGTGCACCAGACCTCTAGTTTATTATATTTTATTCTCCATATGATTATAAAGAACTACTCTCTGGGTTATTGTTTGGAATCATAATACTAACATTAATAGTTCATATTTTTTTAACTTTCACTATGCCCAGAGTTCTATCAAATCACTTATATATATGATTTTTTAAATCAGTACAAAGCCCTATGATTTTAGTACTTTTATTATTATCTCAATATCTCCATAAAAACTGAAGTTCAGAGGTTTCCCTATCAACACCTGCATTATGTATAACTAAGTTATCTATGAGATGCCTTTTTCACACAGTTTAGAGGAAAATTGATATAGCATGAATTGAAAGAAACCATAGTTTTCCAAAAAAAAAGTCTCACATTTGGAGTTTTTGGCTAAGATATTGTTTAAAGGCAAGTGACAGGTAGTTTGTCTATTAAGTTATTATCACCTAATCCATGACACAGCTAAGGCCACTCTACTTCATCCAGGAAAGGAACTAATGAAGAAACACTGAAAGCTATTGGTAAGGGATAATCATACCCTAAAAGGACAATTTAACTGGAGCAAAACAATCAAGTTGTGATATCAACTTTGTGACATAGCAGAGAAAGACCAAGCTTAATGTACTTTTAAAAATGACTAATATGCACAGGATAGGATCTTGGTCTTAAGTGCAGTAATAAATACATGAGTGGGCAAAAGTAGGTTTAGAGTTGTTTGTAAAAAAAATAATAATCTAAAATAATAAAAGTATAATAAGCTAATTAGACTAAATGTCCTTCCTGATGACTTCTGGATGAAGCCAGAGCTGCAAGGGAAGCCCGGGTCTCAGGAGCCAGAAGGAAACCAGTGCCAGCAGCCAGGATAAGGAAGGGCTACTCTTGAACTAATTTTGTGCATTGGTCCTCCAGATAAATAATAATATAAACATAAACTCTGTGTTTCACATATTCACACTGTCAACTCACTTTTTTTAAATTAAATCTTTATTATTCAGTTTATTACATTTGTTTCTCTTTTTTCCCCTCCACAGCTCCTCTCCACCTGGCTCCCGCCCTTCCCTCTACCCTTACCTCCCTCCCGTTGACCTCATCCATAGGTGTATGATTTTTGTCCAGTCTCTCCCTGTACACCCCTCACCCCTTTCTCCCTGAGAATTATCAGTCCACGCCCTTTCTGTGCTCCTGATTCTATTATATTCACCAGTTTATTCTGTTGATCAAATTTTTAATTCACTTAATTTTTAGATTCAATTGTTGATAGATACATATTTGTTGTTCATAATTTTTTTATCTTTTACCTTTTTCTTCTTCCTCTTCTAAAAGAGTACCTTTCAGCATTTCATATAATACTTATTTGGAGTTGATGAACTCTTTTAGCTTTTTCTTATCTGTGAAGCTCTTTATCTGCCCTTCAATTCTGAATGATAGCTTTGCTGGATAGATTATTCTTGATTGTAGGTTCTTGCTATTCATCACATTGAATATTTTTTTGCCAATCCAGTCTGGCCTGCATCGTTTCTGTTGAGAAATCAGCTCAGTCCTATGGGTGCTCCCTTGTAGGTAATGAACTGTTTTTCTCTTGCTGCTTTTAATATTCTCTCTTTGTCTTTTGCTCTTGGTATTTTAATTATGATATGTCTTAGTATGGTCCTCTTTGGATTCCTTTTATATGGGGTTCTGTGTGCTTCCTGGACTTGTAAGTCTATTTCTTTTACCAGATATGGGAATTTTTCAGTCATTATTTCTTTAAGTAGGTTTTCAGTATCTTGCTCTCTCTCTTCCTCTGGCACCCCCACAATTCTGATGTTGGTATGCTTGAAGTTGTCCCAGAGGATCCTTACATTATCTTCACATTTTTGGATTCTTTCTCTTCTTGCTTTTCCAGTTGAGTGTTTTCTGCTTCTTTATATTTCAAATTTTTGACTTGATTCTTGCCTTCCTCTAGTCTGCTGTTAGTTCTCTGAATAACATTTTGTATTTCAGTCAGTGTATGTTTAAATTCTAATTGGTCCTTTTCCATCTCTAGTTGTTTCTTTTTCATCTCCTCTTGGGTCTCGCTAACTTTATCCAACTTTTCTAGGATATTCTTGAAAAACCTTATAAGTGTGGTTTTGAACTCTATATCCAGTCATTTGTTTTCCTCCATTTCTTTTGTTTGTGATCCCTTCCCTTGTCTCAGCATTTTCACTATGCCGGGAGAATTTCTATGTTGGATTCAGCCTTATGATATCAGACTTGCAAAACTGCAAAAGCCTCTCTGTTGAGCTTGGGATGGGTGGGGTCTCAGGGCTTAAGGGACCGCCTTGCCCTCCATGGCCCCTCAGTCTCACATGACTGGGTAATCACTGGAGCAGTCCCTTTATGCGTGCACTCTCTCACAGTGTCTCTAGACTGCTACCCCTCTGGCTCCCCTGTGCTCCTGGACCATATGAGTCTGGCTCCCCAGGGTTTTCGCCTGAAACCGGGGTCTAGTGGAGGTAGAAATGGCACAATTGGGAGGGTCTTTCTCCCTCCCACTCTTGAAAGCCAGCTCCACAATCAGCAGTTGGTCCTCTGCTCGCAGTGCCGTGCGCGGCACTGGACTCGTGATCTTTTGCTACTCCCCTAAATTTCTGTGCACTTCTTCCTTTTCACAGTCCAAACTCCCCCCATTTGAGTTTCAGCTGGATCTGGGGTTTAGTGTCGTAGGTAAGGGGTTCAATGCCGTTGGGAGTCTCTGTTTCCCTGCTGCCAGAGAAAGCCAGCCAGGTTCTTCTACACCTGTTTTCTGCAAGCGCGCGTCTCATTACCTCAGCTTTTTGCAGCTCCTCTGGGTCTCTGTGAGCTCCTCTCTTTCCTTCTAGTTGTAGAATTTCCACTCAGCCAGCTTTCCTGTGGTTTTGGATGATGTCCGTTCTGTCCTTTAGTTGTAGTTTTGAAATTGTTGTGCGAGGCAGCAGTGTAGGTGTTTACCTATGCCGCCATCTTGGATTCTCCTCAACTCACTTTTGACCATCCCTTTTTATTCACTTTGGAAGATACCAATAAACTGTATAAACCAAAATATTGCTAGACTTCCTGCTGCTTGTAATTTTTTAAATGCTAACTCTTTCATTATTTCTTTGGTACTGATATTCCTTTCAGTATGATTTAAAAAATTGGAGATACAGCATGTTTTCCAAGAATTGCATGGATTTTACTTAGAGCCACCTCTATGCTTGATGGGAAATGTATAAATTAGCAGAGTTAATACTCTGTCTTCTAAGTGCAATAGATATCTTTTCATATGCAAAAGAGGTAAACTCCGGAAACTCAGTCTTTACAGCAATATTCATGCGTTAAACAAATCTATATTAAGACAAAGTATCTTTGTCCACGAGAAATGTTCTAGTGAAGAAAAGAGTGGAAAGTTAGGCATTGCATTTATAAGCATTGCTGTGGTTCATCTGGGGTATATTTTTTTGACACTTCTGAAGTCATAAAATTTTTTTTCCATGAGAAGACAACATGTCTTCTTACCACAGTAAGCTTCTGTGTTCATTCTACTGTTTCTGAGTCTCAAATTTGGTGGTCCCACTCTCACTCAGGCTTTGACACTCTCTCAGGAACCCCAAATGGGAAAATGAAGACCTTTGAATTTGTGTTCTAGGGAAACACTATTTAAAAGGAAGAAAGAAGGAATGAAAGAAGGAAAGAAGGAAGAAAGGAAGAACCGCTTTAGAGTTCTCAAATTAAACTAATCAAACTGAATACATCAATCTGTCTGTCTTTCTTGTTTCCTGGCTCCTGACCTCTTTTCCTGACACTTGTCCATAGTTTCTCTGCCCCCAAACTAACAATAAACCAAAGGAAGAAGAGTCAAATAAAAATTTGTGAATGGCCACTTTTCTCATCTCCAACTCACATACATAGTTTATGTTGTGTGTGTGTGTGTGTGGTTTTTTTTTTATTTAATAAACTTTATTGTCCAGATAATTACAATTGTTCCTCTTTTTCCCCCCATAGCACCCCTCCACCCGGCTCCCACCCCACCCTCTGCCTTACCTTTCCCCACATTGTCCTCATCTATAAGTGTATGATTTTTGTCCAGTCTCTCCCTGCACCCCCTCACCCCTTTTCCTCTGAGAATTGTCAGTCCACTCCCTTTCTATGTCCCTGATTTTATTATATTCACCAGTTTATTTTGTTCATCAGATTTTTAATTCACTTGATTTTTAGATTCACTTGTTGATATGTATGTATTTGTTGTTCTTAATTTTTATCTTTACTTTTTTCTTCTTCTTCTTAAAGAGTATCTTTCAGCATTTCATATAATACTGGTTTGGTGTTGATGAACTCCTTTAGTTTTTTCTTATCTGTGAAACTCTTTATCTGCCCTTCAATTCTAAATGATAGCTTTGCTGGGTAGAGTAATCTTGGTTGTAGGTTCTTGCTATTCATTACTTTGAATGTTTCTTGCCACTTCCATCTGGATTGTACAGTTTCTGTTGAGAAATCAGTTGACAATAGTATGGGTGCTCCCTTGTAGATAATTAATTGTTTTTCTCTTGCTGCCTTTAATATTCTCTCTTTGTCTTTTGCTCTTGGTATTTTAATTATGCTGTGTCTTGGTATGGTCCTCTTTGGATTCCTTTTGTTTCAGGTTCTCTGTGCTTCCTGTACTTATAAGTCTATTTCTTTCACCAAGTGGAGGAAATTTTTGGTCATTATTTCTTCAAATAGATTTTCTGTATCTTGCTCTCTCTCTTCTTCTGGCACCCCCATAATCTGGATGTTGGTACGCTTTAAGTTGTCCCAGGGGCTCCTTAACACTATCTTCACATTTTTGGATTCTTTTTTCTTTTTTCTTTTCTAGTGGAGTGTTTTCTACTTCTTTGGATTTCAGATCTTGATTCTTGTGTTCCTCTAGTCTGCTGTTAGGTCTCTGTATAATATTTTGTATTTCAGTCAGTGTATGTTTAATTTCTAGTTGTTCCTTTTTCATCTCTAGTTGGTCCTTTTTCATCTCCTTTTGAGTCTTGCTAAATTTATTAATCTTTTCTACGAAATTCTTGAAAAACCTTATAACCATGGTTTAGAACTCTATATCCAGTCATTGGTTTTCCTCCATTTTTTTTGTTTGTGATCTGTTCTTTTGTCTCCACATTTTCACTGCTTTCCTGAGTGGGTAGAGTAGCTTTGTGTGCTAAGGTATCCTATATGGCCCCATAGCTCTGCCTCCCCAGTTACCTGAGGTGGATTCTTTCTCTCTCTCTTTTTTTTAAAACATATTTTATTGATTTTTTACTTAGAAGAAGGGAGAAGGATAGAGAGTTAGAAACTTCAATGAGAGAGAAACATTGATCAGCTGCCTCCTGCACAACACCTACTGGGGATGTGCTCGCAATCAAGGCCCTTGACTTGAATCGAACCTGGGACCTTTCAGGTAACAGGCTGATGCTCTATCTACAGAGCCAAACCAGTTTTGGCAAGGTGGATTCTCTTGATGCACCCTTTTGTGGACTGTGTGTACAGCCTTGCTGTAGGTAAGTCTTGATTGTTATTGGTATCACTGCAGAGAATTGATCTCCAAGACAATTGGCTGTGAATATCAGCTGTGTCTACGCCAGGAGAACTTTTGTGCTGAAATCAGCCTTATGATACAAGACTTGCAAAATAGCAAAAGCCTCTGTGTTCAGCTTGGATGGGGCAGAGTCTCAGGGCTGAGCAGATAGCCTTGGCTTCCTGTCAGCCCTGCCCTATAAGGCTCTTGGGTCTCAGTGTCCCTTGGTAATTGTTGCAGCCCTCTCTGTGCACACTCAAGCTTGCACTTGCATGCCCTCCAGACCTCTGTGTTTAGTGTCTCCCCTGAGTTTCTGTGCACTCTGGGGACCCATATGAGTCTGAATCCCCAGGGTCTTGCCCAAAACTGGGGTTCAGTGCAGTTGGAAATGAATTTCAGTGCAGTTGGGAGGTTCTGTCTCCCTCTCGCTAGAGAAAGCCAGTGGCACAATCAGCAGTCAACACTCTGTGTGAGCACTCACACTCACGCACCTCTAGACCTCTGCCTTTCATGGCTCCCCTAAGTGCACTCCTCCCTTTTCAAGACAGTCCAGACTCTGCTCATATGAGTCTCACCTGGAACTGGGGTTCAGTGCAGTCAGAACTGGGGTTCAATGCAGTTGGGAGTTTCCATCTCCCTTCCACTAGAGGATGTCAGCCAGGCACTCCATGACCCATCCTCTCCATGTGCCTGACTCAGTACATTAGCTTTTTGCAGCTCCTCTGAGTCTCTCTGAGCCCCTCTCTTTCCTTTTAGTTGTAGAATTTCCACTCAGCCAGCTTTCCTGTGGTTCTAGATGATGTCCGTTCTGTCTTTTAGTTGTAATTTTGAAATTGTTGTGCGAGGCAGCAATTTAAGTGTTTATCTATGCTGCCATCTTGGTTTTCCTCCTATGTTTTATTTAAATTTCTTTTTTTCCTGACAAGATTTCCTCCTTTTCCTCTAGTGTATTGCCTCAGAGGGCAAGATATGGTCCTTGAATAGTGGTAGTACTAGAGGATTGTGAGGAGAGAATTGGTAACTTACAGGAGAGCCACAGTATTTTCATTCCCATTGTCTTAACAAGCCAAAGAATCATTCTTTTACTGTGCCTATATTTCCTGCCTTTCAAATATCTATTAAATACATATTTATTTGGCACCAGTACCTGTCAGATTTGTGTTAGTTTCTAGGGATATAAAGATAAATTGGACATGGGCTCTGCTCTCAAGTGTCTTTCCATTTAATATAAATATGTCTTAATACATCCAGCTGCACATTGGTTATAGTAGATTATGTTTTCCAAGATGGTCATAATAATATTTCCCATCCTATATGCTCTTTGTCAATGGGGTTTTGCCATCCTCATATAAAAATGTGTAGCCCAACCAGCATGCTCAGTGGTTGAGCATCAATTTATGATCTAGGAAATCACAGTTTGATTCTTAGTCAGGGCACATGCCTGGGTTGCAGACTTAGTCCCCAATCAGGGGCAAGCAGGGGGAAGTCCATCAATGATAATGATTCTCTCATCATTGATATTCTATCTCTCCTTCTCCCTTCCTCTTTAAAATCATTAAAAATATATCTTAAAAAATGTGGAGTTGGTTTTCCCAGATCTTTGGATCTGGGCTTGCTCTGTGAGTTATTTTGGTCAATAAAATGTGAAGAAAGTGATGTTGCATAATATTGAAGGTCAGGTCTAAGTGTCTATCTGGAATACCTTTGTTGGAAAACAGTCACTATTTTGTAAGGAACCTCAAATAGTTAAGTGCAGAGGCCCAAGTGAAGAAAATAGAAGCTCCCAGCTAATCAGTACATTTGAGCTCTCATTAGAGGCTTGTCCTACATGTTGGCCATGTGTATGAGACCAGTTTTGTATTTTCCTGTGAACTCAGACTCCCAGAAAATACCAAATGAATCAGAATAATTTCCCAGGGCAACCCACAGAATGTGAAATTAACACATTATTATGGTTTAAGCCACTGAAATTTAGGGTAGTTTACTATGCATAGACAATTTACAGCAATAGACAATTAAAAACAACAAGTAGGTAGCTTACATTTTTCTCTAGGACTGGCCTACCATACTTGAATTCAAATATATGAATAATATATTGTATGTAAGAGAGTAAATATAAATTTTATTTTAGTTCTCACAAAAACAATTCTATATAAGCAATCATTTCCACTGAACCATAGAATGGGGAAGTATTATTTCATTCTTTATTCAGCAGAATCTAGGGGACTCTGCTATAAACCAGGCATAAGTCTTGGCACTGGGGAAGGAAGTAGGACCTCCACCCTTAATAATTCTCAGTCTGCCTAGTAAAAGAAGTAGACAATTGCATTTCAGAAATAAATGATATTTTACATTGAAAAATGTAGCTGACTCCCTGGAAGTCCCATTTTCACATCCCTAGACCCCACTTCTGAATTTAGCCTTAGTCACAGTATAAGTTTCCATGTATGCTCAGACTCACATTGCCATGGCAGGGACCCACTTCAAGCTCCTGTCACCCATCTTCCTGCATTTAGCCTTAGGGACTTCTCCAACACAATGGAAGCCTCTGTTTGAACATATTTTAGGGGACTTAGTAACACCAGGGGCAACTCTAACAAAATGAAGAAAGGCAGGCAGTGAATAATGGAAGCTAGCCTTCGTCATTCGTATGGGCATTTCTGGAAAACATTCTGCAGGCTTCTTAAAGTTTCCAAAGGAATGAAGCTTCCTGGGCACCCTCAGTAATGCACACTTATCTATGCTTTGTTTCTTCCTGGTATCACTCTTCTTTTTCCTTCTCTCTTCACAAAGAAAGTACATGTATCAATTCTTGTTTTGGCCTCTTTTTTTGGGTGAACTGAAAACAAAACAATGGACAGTGTGCTCCAGGAGCATAGAGGAGGGCCACTTGAGACTGGAATAAGATAAGCAACTTGTCTTGGTGTAAAAGTGTGGTCAGCAGAACACATGGTGATTGAATGATGAATTGACTGAGTGATTAAAGGAAGGAGCTATCATCATCCTAATTTGAACAATAGGCATGTGTTAACTTTAAATCTGCAGTACCCAAATTTCAGGATCCTTTTGGCTGCTAGAAAGGCCAGAAAAGAAAATCAGAGAGGGTAGGATGGTTGAGAATCAGATGAGTAAATGCAGTTACCAGATGTTTATTTTAAATTTAAAATTAATGTGGTGAAAAAGTATATAGTTTGTCAAAGGAGTCTATGGAATGGAAAATATTAATAACAAGAATGTCTTATAAATGATGTACTCCCCAAACAGCTGAGTATACAAGATAAATTCAATTGCAAAGCCCTTGTGTCATTAACAAACTGTTCATGCTTGTCTCACTAGGCTTATGGATTCTCCAGGACCTTCTGTACATTGCCTCACATGATAAAAATTCATTAACTTCTCTTTCCTCTTTTGTTATTGTTTGACCTCTGAATTAATTTGTCTCTGTAGAATTTCCATCACTATTGTTTTTTCAGACAAAATTAAAGAGTAAATTCAGTTAGAGTGAAAACTGTTGTACAACTTCTCACTAGTTCCAGTTATGTTTAGCATTGCTTGTGGGCCAGCAAAAGTAACAAGGAACCAAGTATGCCACTCAATCAGTAGTTTTCATGTTTTAACAAGATTTTTCATAAAGAGTTGCTTTATTGGTACAGAAAGAATCATCTAAGGGTTAATTGTTCATTTAAATTTTAGGGAAAGCTAAATAAAATAAATGTGCTCCGGCTGGAGTCTAGTGGCTCAGGCTAGAAATGAACATCTCTGAGAACAGCCATTGTTCTCCCTCTTGCATCACTTACAGGAGAAGGCATAACAACTCATCTTATCTCATTTCATTTCACATTAGCTTCATTCATAAGGCAAAGTGTCAAGAGTCAGGGTTATGAATGTGGGAAGTGAATCAGAAACATACCTGGGCTGTGTGTATTTAGCATATTCCATTCAGTTAGCAGGATTTCCACTTGTGAGGAATTTGATCTTAATAGGGATGATCAACACACAAGTATATCTACAGATAAATTTTTGAGAGTCATGCTAATTGCTATATGATATAAAAACCAAATTTGTAAATTGAACCACATATTTGAAATTAAATCTGTGCTTATTTGTCTATTTTAAAATATATGTTTGTGATAAATTATGTAGTAATATGTTCTATGATGTTTAAATTAGAATTTATATGTTATTTTCAATCTACATAATCTATTTTTAACTTCTATTACTTTTCCTCAACATGTTTTGCCTGTTTTCTATAACAAGCCAAATAGTAAAAGCATTATTTTTTTAAATACCTGTATGTATTTTTCTCTTCATATATCTCAGCTCTTTTTTAAACATTATTTGTCATTAAAAAAAAAATCTGCCATTTGAGGCATAATAAAGCCTTGATTCCGTAACTATACTTTTCAATGGCTCCAGATTGCCATGAGCTCCAGGGCAAATAGCTAAAACTGCTGTCAATGCAGGGCATTCCCAGAAAGATGTTGTTAGCAGTGGCTGCATTCCTGCTTTTGCCTGTTCTGAACTTCTAAATCTTAGGTCAGGAAGAGTTCACCTTATTTAGTGGTTTAAGAATAACCATCATCACTATTATTGCTACACACTCAGATTTCAATTCTCAGTAGAACTGAATAGTTAGGAATTTTCTGCTTTGTTCACTATTTAATCCCCATTACCCAGCACAGTACCTGAAACATAGAAGGAACCCAATACACATTTTTTATCAAATACATTATAATTAATTAAAGTATGAAATAGTAACAATAAATATCATTTTATTGATTTGTGACAAATACTCTGTGAAAATGATCAAATATTTATTTCCATCCCCCCCCATTTAATCACTTTTCATTTTTCAATTGCATTTTAATTGTGAGCTGTTCAATTGGACCTAGAGCCAACAGAAAGACTCTGTCTACTTTGGAAAATAGTTCTAAAACTTCACAAATTTCAACACACAGCTGGCAGACTGAGTTCACCAGTGTGATTCTTATCCTTATACTTTCCTCCTTGTAGCTGTCAGAATAACTATCATGAACCTGGTGGCCAGCTGTCTGTGACATTTTTGAAGCATTGGGTGTATTTCCATTTATCCCTGCACCCTCCCACACCTCACATTTCCTCCCACCACATTCATGTCAGATTTGAATCTGATCCTCTTTAGAGATCTTGTGTGCTCTAGGTCCCAAATGCAGGCTTAGCCACATGAATTATATATTATAACAACATACAGGGCATGAGGTAGGGACAAAAGAAGGTTTACAGTTATTAGTATGTGAACCACAGATAATTCTTGTATTTTTATTATTTATTCATTGTTTTATTTTCCATAAGAATAACGTTAATCTACTTTGCCCCATCATGTATATGCACTGATACCAATTTGGAGTCTTTCCTAATCAAAGAGCAAGTGTTAGCAACAAGTAAGCATGGCAAAAGAATAGCCTCTGTCCTGGCCCATGTGTGAGCAGGGTTCTCTGCATGTAGTAATGATATTAGAGAGGCTTTGAAACCCTGAGTGGGAAGGATATCTAAATGAGGGTAGACTAGCCGAGACCGGTTTGGCTCAGTGGATAGAGCGTCAGCCTGCAGATTGAGGGGTCCCAGGTTCTATTCCGGTTGGGGGCATGTGCCTTGGTTGTGGGCACATCTCCAGTGTGAGGTGTGCAGGAGGCGGCTGATCGATGTCTCTCTTTCATCGATGTTTCTGACTTTCTGACCCTCTCCCTTCCTCTCTGTGAAAAATTAATAAAATATTAAAAAAATAAAAATTAATGAGGGTAGACTAGATTATAGTACCAAGTAGACCAAACACACATAATGATCTAAATATAAAAGAAATGTTTTTCTCACTCAAAATTAATTTTGTTGGTCAGGCTGTTCTGCTCCATGCAGTCATTCTGATGTTTATGATAACAAAGATGGCATTATCCTTTATGCATGATTTTCAATCATGCTTGGAAAATTCTCCATTCCAATTGCATGGAAGAAGAAATGAATGACTTCAAGGAATAAGTTCTTTATTGGCCAAAGATGGAAGTTGCACCTCAATTCTGCTCATATTCATTTGGTAGGAATTCAGTTGTCATGTCTAACACCAAAGAAGGCAGAGGAATATAGTTCCATAGAAAGCTATTTAAGAAGAAACAGACTGTGCTCTAGTTAGTTTGGCTCAGTAGATAGAGTGTTGACCTGTGGACTGAAGGGTCCTGGGTTTGATTCCAGTCAAGGGTACTGCCCAGGTTGAGGGCTTGATCCCCAGTAGGAGGTTTGCAGGAGGCAGCTGAAAATGATTCTCACTCATCATTGATGTTTCTATTTCTCTCTCCCTCTCCCTTCCCCTCTAAAATCAATCCTATATAATAAAAGCCTGATATGCAAATTGTCCCCTCAGGCAGTAGTTCAATCAGGAGTTCGACCACTCACTATGATGTGCACTGACCATCACGGGGCAGCATGGAACATGACAGGCATCTGCGATCTCTCGCTGGCTACCTGAGGGTGAAGGTGACAGAGATGGAGGTTCCCTGAGAATGTGGGGTGACCAGCAAGCTTGCTCTCACTCCCCTGCTCCCTTCACTAGGATGCCAGGGCTTATATGCCAGGAAGCCCCTGTCCTCAGGTGCTGAGCGCCCACAAAGAGCCTGTCCTGTACCCATGTAGCCTCTTCTGGGTAAGCCAGGCTGAAGCCACCTGGACCACGGGGGCCGGTCAGGCTTCCTATGGGTTTGTGCAGGAAAGCCAGTTGGGAGAGAGTGTGCTGCCAGCCCAGCTTCTGTGCAGCATAGCTGGGTGACCCAGAGGCCTAGTCTGTGTTCTGGCTTCTCCACATGGAAACTTAGGTGACTTGACTCAGGTGGAAGAGGACATGCTGGGGCTGGAGGCCCAGTTGCTGCCCAGAGCCAAGAGATCAACTGGGACTGGCCTTTCCATGCCAGGCCTAGGGATTGCACCCATGGATGAATTCTGTGTATCAGGCCTCTAGTAAAAATATATTTTAAAAAATAAAAAAGAGACCAGGATGCCCTCTCTCACCACTCCTGTTTGACATAGTACTAAAAGTACTAGCCATTGCTATCAGACAAGGAGAAGAAATAAAAGGCATCCAAATTGGAAAAGAAGTAAAATTGTCCTTATTTGCGGATGACATGATACTGTACATAGAAAACCCTAAAGACTCCATCAAAAAACTATTAGACTTAATAAATGAATTCAGCAAGGTAAAAGGATACAACATTAGCAACAAGAAATCTACAGCATTCCTATACACCAGTAGTGATCTTACAGAAAGAGAGACTAAAAGAGCAATCCCATTTACCATTGCACGAAAAAAATTAAGATGCCTAGGAATAAACTTAACTAAAATACCGACAGCATATTTCACAGACCTAGAATGAACTCTCTAAAAATTCATCTGAAATTAACAAAGATCCCAAATAACTGCAGCAATCCTAAAAAAGAAGAACAAAGTAGGTGGGATCTCAATACCAGGTATCAAGCTGTATTACAAAGCCACTGTTCTCAAACAACCTGGTACTGGCACAAGAATAGACATATAGATCAATGGAAAATAATAGAGAACCCAGAAATCGACCCAAACCACTATGCCCAATTAATATTTGACATAGGAGACATGAACATACAATGGAGTCAAGATAACCTCTTCACCAAATGGTGTTGGGAAAATTGGACAGATAGATGCAAAAAAAAAAAAAAGAAAGAAAAAAAGAAAGAAAGAAAGAAAGAAAGAAAGAAACTATACCACCAACTTATACCATACATAAAAATAAACTCAAAATGGATAAAGGACTTAAAACATAAAATAGGAAACCATAAAAATACTAGAGGAATCCACAGGCAACAAAATCTCAGACATATGCCGAGTGAACTTCTTCACTGATACTGCTCCTAGGGCAATGGAAAATAAAGAGAAAATAAACAAATAGGACAACATCAAAATAAAAAGCTTCTGCACAGCAAAAAAAAATCAACAAAACAACAAGAAAGACCACTACATGCAAGAATGTATTTGCCAATGTTATCGGTGATAAGGATTTAATCTCCAACATTTACAAGGAACTCATACAACTCCACAAAAGGAAGATAATGGGCAATGGACCTAAATAGAAACTTTTCAAAAGAAAACAAAAGGAAGGCCAAGAGTCATATGAAAATATGCTCAAAGTCACTAATTATCCAAGAGATGTAAATCAAAATGATAATGCGGTACCATCTCACACCTGTCAGAATAGCTATCATCAACAAATCAATAAATGACAAATGTTGGCGAGGATATGGAGAAAAAGGAATCCTGGTGTACTGCTGGTGGGAATGTAGATTGGTGCAGCCACTGTGGAGAACAGTATGGAGTTTCCTCAAAAAACTAAAAATGGAACTCCCTTTTGACCCTGAAATTCCACTTCTAGGAATATGGCCCAAGAAGCTAGAAATACCAATCAGAAAGGATATATGTACCCCTATGTTCATAGCAGCACAATTCACCATAGCTAAGATTTGGGAACAGCCTAAGTATCCATCAGCAGATAAGTGGATTAAAAAACTGTGGTACATCTATACAATGGAATACTATGCTGTACTAAAAAAGAAGGAATTCCTACCATTTGCAACAACATGGATGGTACTAGAAAGTATTATGCTAAGTGAAATAAGCCAGTCAGATAAAGATAAATATCACATGATCTCACCCATTTGTGGAATATAATGAACAACATAAACTGATGAATCTCAGTTCCAGAGACAGAGAACCATTGATTAGACCATCAAACCTAAGAGAGAAGGTAGGGGAGGGTGGGGTAAAGGGGAGCGATCAACCAAAGGACTTGTATAATGCATATGGGCCTAACCAATGGACACAGACAACAGGGGGAGTGGTGAGGGCATGAGTGGGGGGATTGAGGTGGTAATGGGGGAATAAGAACACATATTTAACCTTAATCAATAAAGAAATTAATTAAAAAAATAAAAAAGTCACCTGGAAAAATAAATAAATAAAAAGAAGAAATACTCCAGTAGTCATGAACATTCACAGTTCACATATTCTGAAGCAGAGCGCATAATTATTATTCCCAGCTGCTGTCCCTCTACATCCACCAGTGTATAATAAGGATTATGCCAAGTCTCATACTACAAATCTTCAAGTACATCCTTTAGCATGGCTTCTTCCTAAACTCTATCTAAAGTCTTGTTCATGAAACTTTATGTCAAGATTTACAAGTGCAGAGTAGAAAGTAGTAGTTAAAAATATAGACTCCAGATCCAAAAGGTCTGTGTGACCTTGGACAGATGACTTAAACTCTCTGTCCTGTTTCTTTATCTGTAAAGGGAGAATTAAAAGAGTTATACATGCAAAATTGTTAGAAGAGCATGCGGCACTTATTAACTATTAGTTGTTTTATTCTGTCACTATGCTCTATGAGATTTTGAGTTCTTTTTTTGTAATCCTCACCTGAGGATATGTTTTTATTAAGTTTAGAGAGAGAGGAAAGGGGAGGAGAGAGAGCGAAAAAGATCAATGTGAGAAGAAAACATCTAAGGGTGGCCTAACATCTATATGCCCCAATAGGGTATTAAACCCGCAACTTAGGTACGTGCCCTGACTGCAACATTTTGGTTTACAGGATGATACTTCAACTAACCAAGTCACTTGGCCAGGGCTAGAGTTCCCTTTTTAAAAAATGATTTGAAAGCTCTCAGGGTGAGGTTCTAGACTTCTTATTCCAGTTTTGACCAAAGGATGTCCAGTTTTATCAGGTTTTTGTGTGTGACTTTGTTGGTGAACATAGTCTAGGCTTCAAGGTTTTCCTTAGTTAAAAGAGCTACTTTGGCCAAATACACTTTGCTTCCAGGAGTATATCTGATGCCTATTCAGAGCAGTAGTATAAAGGAAGACCCATGCCACCCACTACTGGACAATTGTGATAGACCATTAAGAGTTCCTTTTGGGTCTGGGAAGGTTTTGTCTGCCCTACATTGCAATTGAGTTTCTTCTCCTGCCAAGTCTTGCTTCCTCTTTCTCCCTTTCACAGGTGTTGCTAACCCCTCCTAAATCCACTGCCTGCCAAATTTCCTATCAGTGCTCAATGCCTGCTGCTGGAAAACCCAACCTGCAAGAATTTCTATGTAAGATTTTTAAAAACAAACAAACAAACAAACATAGAAACAAGAGAAACCACTGGTGGTGTCTACACAGTTTAACCTCATCTAATGACCCCCCTGCTTTATTTCCTTAGGATTTTTCTGTGATGAGATTACAAGCTTCTCAAGGGCAAGTACTTGAATATTAATCTATAGAAGGAAAGGCTGAATGCCTACTTACCTGACTCACTGGTTCTTTTGTTGGTTCATTGATGGAAATTTACATTACATAAATTAGTGATATATAACAAAATTAACATGTGAGTTTATTCCTGACTTCATAATATAGCAACAGAAATATAATACTTTAAGTAACTTGTTCTAATTTCACAAAGGAAAGTCACAGGAAAACAGGTTTTAAAAAATAGACCAAACAGTCACATGTCTGTTAACCAAAGTCTTCACTAATTATTTACCAGCTTGCCCAAATTCTTTGGCATTCTCTGTTTCAGCCAGACAGATAATAATCTACTAAACATAGCATCATATTTCAATGTTTGTCTCTGAACATTCAGGCCCAACCTGCTGATGCCCCCAGGAGCCAGAGGGGCTGGCTGCAACAGGATCTGCCTTGCAGACTGCCACTGATGACTCTAACAGTTGAGATTTCTTAATAGGGAATTGAAATCAGTCTCAGTAAAACTTTTAACCTATGATGATCTTTTTTACTATTTTCAGGGAGGCAAATAAGTCTATACTCTTAAAGATAGCCATCCTTTAAATATTTTAAGACAGCTCTTGAAATTCCCTTATGATATTTTCTTTTCCTAGCTAACAATTCTTTGTTCCTTTAAGAAATAAGATTTTCAGACTATTTGCCATTCTGGCCGTCTTCCCTTGGATGCATTCGAGTTACTCAAAGTCTATCACAAAGTGTGGCAGCCAAAATTTAATATCATACAGCACAGTTCATTGGGACTATTAGTTTCAGTGTTTTGATCACTGTTTCTATTACCTCTGTCTACATTTGCAGTGATTTTTTTTAGCTCCTTCTTTTATTATGAGGTCCACCCTAGTGGCATTCCTGTCAGATTTTTATGATTTTACTTTTCTCCAGTTTAATTAGACATTTACAACATTAAAAATTTCCTCCCACCTCTCCTCCTCCCAACTCCATCCCTCCTGCCTCAGCAAGGATAGAATTTCCTCATTAATATCATGGAAAATGTTTCCCATCTGGCCTTTTTAAAAAACCATTATAAGTAGGAATCTACTCAGATGTTGAGTGACACAGTTCCACTTACTGAATACTGGCTCTCTGTGTATACTTTATAGGATCTCTGGGATCACTGCATGTAAAATACAATCCATGAAATAGAATTTTATTTTTATAAAGGTAAATTGATTCAGGTGAAGGAAAATTTCTCCCCAAACCTTCTGGAAATTCAAAGCAAGGTTCCTATTGTCATTGTTTATGGATTTTGTTGTTTAGACTAAATTTTATTTTTTGTTTATATTGGGCTAACTCTACACACCTTTGTAGTTCCTGGGATCTAGCTTCTTGTATAATTGCTTCAGAAATTCTGTCTTGTGAGACACCTAGCGCAAGAAAATTGTGTAAGCTACTTTTTTTTTAATCTGTACTTTATACACAATCTGGTAGAAGGTAAAGCCAAGAACTAATTATGCAAATTATTGACAAAAATATAACAGAATCTATGGTGATTTATTTCCTGCAAAAATGTGATTATCATTTTTATTATTTATGAAAAATTGATATTTCCCACAAGTTCAAAATACAATATAAAAATAATAGCTAGTGTTTACTCACATTTTGTTACATATCAGTCATTAGTAACATTGAACTGAAGTTTCCTGATATTTTGTCTCTCACCAAAGCAACCTTTATATCACTTAGGAATTCCTGGAAGGAAAATGAATTCCACAATAGATATTTTCCATAGCAAATTTTACTTGGAATTGGTTAAGAAATTTTAAAAATGGAGACCATTGTTTTGTTCCTTCAACTTCTGAAATGTACCCTCTAAAACAATACTTGAAATTCCCCAAAAGAAGTGACTGTGTCAGGCTCATCTGTGTAAACTCAGTTCCTAATACCAGATTGGTCAGAAGTAGGTCCTAAAGAGATGCTTGTAGATGGAGTGAATAATGAATGGACAAATAATGAATGACAACTTCGAGAGTGAACATCTTGTGTCACTACAGGCATTCCATGTAAAAAAAAAAAACAGTGGGAGCCAGAGATGATCAGGGGAGCTACAGAGGAGGAAATGTAAATGGACCATTATTGGGAGAATAGAGAGGACAAGTTGTAGCAGCAGGATGGGAAGTCACTAGGGACCACACAAATGTCAGGAGTTGGAGGTGACCAGCAACAGCAACAGGAAGAGAACCAAGAGCCGCTGGAAAGTCTGTTCCAGGAAGGAGATGGCACTGTGTGCTGAAACATTGTGGGAAGACAGCTTTCAGTGCACAGACAGAGCATATGTAGATTGTTCATTGAGGGATTTAAACATTACATTTGATATATAAGATTAATAAAGATGATGAAAAAATTTAAAAAAACAATGAAATGGATGCAAAGATGTCTTTAACTACATGTGTTTAATGATCATAACAATTTACTATAAAATGCTTGTAGCTATAGTCATGCTCATGGGATGAATGATTATCACAAAATAAAAACAGCTGTGGGGAAATCACAAACCAACAATATCAGTAAAAGCAGTAAAATTAAAAAATGTACCTTGAAATATTATTTAAGCAGACAGTACATATGCAGTTATCTTTTATGCTATATATGACTCAATTAAAATGCAATTATAAAAACATGGCCATATTTGTAAACATTCTGTATCATCCAATGTAATCTATTACAGGAAGCTTTTAATGCGTTGGTATGTCTTGATAATTATACACTTAAAAAGACTATATTGTACCATCTACATTGCAACTTGATATAGCATAAGAACAACAAATATTAGTTAGATGGAGTGGAGAACAAGTTTTATATAAGAGCATCTGTACTATGACTAACAGATATGTTCATTAGGTTTAAAAGCCTATGATAAACAAAAGGATAGATACAGAGGCAGTAAAGCATCAAACAGACTGTGAAATTATAGCAGGAAGATTAAGGAGAGGTGGGGTAGATAAGAGATCAATCAAAGGACTTGTATCTATGTATATAAGCATGACCAACAAACATAGACACTGGGGGTATGGGGTATGCCTGGGAGGGAGGGGAGGCAATGGGGAGATATGTATACATGTAACACAATAAAAAATAAAATAAAATAAAAGGGGCCTATTTATAACCCCCCCCCAAAAAAAAGCCTAAGGATGCAGGCAATTGGTGCTCTTTTGGCTTCTTATGCCAACTAGCCCCTTAGCTTTTTTTTTTCACAGAAAAAAAAAAGCCAATGATAAAATTTATCAGTCATAGACACGAGATAAATCTCATATTGGAGTTTTAAATTAAAAACATCTTATTACATATTGTTAGCAATATTGCTTAGATTTTTTTTTGAAAAAGAATTAACCTGAATATGCAAGTGATGCATTTTGTTATTCTTTGAGAGTATGTGTATATAATACTTCCTTAAGTTCTATATGTTTTATTTAATTTGAATATATATTTAAAATTTTTATCTAATTTATGATTTAACAAATTCATGAACTTTATTATTTGTAGGGGAGAAACACACTCCCCTATATTATCATATAACTTTATATATGACAATTAATTATGTAGTTTGCATTTACATAGAGATTTTTGCCTACTTCTTTTTCTCACAGTAATTTCATATGATAAGCAGATTAGGTACAATAATCACCATTTCAGAGATAAAGAAGAAGAAATAATGAAGTTAAGTATTTTGATTAAGGGTATATAATTACTTGATTTCCTAGGGCTAGAAGTCAGTTTTTCCAAATTGGATTTCGTTGACACCCCCTCAGACCTTTCTGCCTTCTGTTTCTAGATATGCTCATCACAAAAGGCTGAATAGAGTTTCTACTCAGAATGCTGAACTCTGAGTAGGTGAAGGCAGACAAACGGTATTCATTACAGGTGAATAATAACTGCTGCCTGTTAGGTTCACAACTTTGAGGGCCAAGCAGGGTACTTTCTCACTTACAAAAATAATAAATTATTACCCCCTTTACTTATAGTAATCATACAGACCCCTCAAAAAATAATCACTTTATAACAGAAATCAAGCAATCACCATTTTAGGAAGAAATAAGCATTAAATTGTAGGGTTATAATGGAAGAATTTTAGTTACAAAACTTGACTGCCATCTTCCTGATGAGAATATTTAAAATGCATTATATAGATTTTAGAAATATAAGAGGTGGCATGTCCTTCTGGACAGCAGACCACATTCCACTCAGTAACCTTGATCATCTATCACCATAAACACTCTCCTTTTCTGAAGGTTCCAGCTCATGAATTTTTCAATATCATTCTTTTTCATAATAGTTTTGATTTTTTTTCTTTGACTCTCCATTATGCCATTAATATAATTCCATAGAGACCTTTTTCAAGTAGAACAAGAGCAGCACTTAATTACCAGAATTAGAAATGACAAACATCACAGGTTTTATCTAGTTGATCTCCTCTAAGTAGTCCTTGTGTAACTTTGAATAATCTTAAATCCATGACATTTAACTTCTTACAAAGACTTCTGAAATAATTTTAAAACTTTTTACATTTCTCCTAGAAAAGGGCAATGTTTTTTTCTTTCTTTTCTTTCTTAATATGAGCCATGATAAGGATAGTAGCTATCATGCAAATATTAGCTTTTGTTTCCAATAAAGAATTTTCTTTTTTTTTCTTTAAAGTTGTTTCCCATGCATCAATATTAATATAATCTCCAGATAAACAAATTTATCTGTTAGAGCAGTTCAGATTCTTTGCTTATAAGTTATAAAAATTGATTATGGCTGACATAAGCAGGAAAATGTGTTGAGAGAATGACAGATAGTTCCAAATATCAATAGAAAGGTAAACCAAATTGTGAAAAATATACCGTATATAGAAACAAGATCAACTGTGAGAGTTTAATTGTCAAGAATCAGTCAGCTCACCGAAACTGGTTTGGCTCAGTGGATAGAGCTTCAGTCTGCAGACTAAAGGGTCCCAGGTTCAATTCTGGTCAAGGGCATGTACCTGGGTTGCGGGCACATCCCCAGTGTGGGGCATGCAAGAGGCAGCTTATCAATGTCTCTCTCTCATCGATGTTTCTGACTTTCTATCCCTCTCCCTTCTTCTCTGTAAAAAAATCAATAAAATGTATTAACAAAAAAAATCACTCAGCTCTCTAATCAGGGTTCCCTACTAGAATAAAGGAACTTAGGCCATTTTGTCTATTGATTCTTTCGAGAGTCAGAGTACCAACCATGAGAATCTACTGGCCAAGGATGGATTACATACAGTACCTCAATTAGTATAAGTTAAAAGAGCTTAATTTTCAGTCTCATCAAGACTATGCAAAATGAGAGGAAGGCAATTATTCTCAATAAAAACAGGATACTCCTGGCAAACGCAGAGAAAATAAGTACTAGGCAGAAAAATATAGCAGCAATAACAAAACATGTCCAATACCATAAATCACAGTTCAAACATTTTTTTAAAAAAGAATATAATACCAAAAAAAGAATATAATTCTGATAGATAATTAAAATGCTGGACACATATAACTTTTATTTCTTCTGTGGCCAGATATCTGGAACTCAAGATCTATAGTCACTTAACTTTCTGAACACTTCTTACTTTTTAATTCTCAGCAGTCAGCCATTGGTACCCAAATCTTTATCAAAATTGGTACCCCTGAAATATCTAATCATTTACTTGTAACTGAGGCCAGTGAACATTCTGCTCTGTTCAATGGGCTCACAAACTCCATGGCATCCAATTCTAATGACTACAATCTGTGGTACTTCTTTATTATTTGACAATTATTAAATAAGTACAGCTGTTACTCACTAGAATGGAGAAATACTAAGACTTTTATATCCTTTAGAAGGCTTACATTTAAGTGGGATAAACTGAACTTAAAAAATTATGGCATTATATACCATAGAATTATAGACTAATCACTTATCTGTACACAAAGAGAAGAAGCTTATTGGACAGAGACGGAGTGAAAAGTATTCAGGGCAGAGAAAAGGATGCACACAAAAATTGTATTATATCTAATAAAAGAATAATATGCAAATTGATCATCACTCCAAGACACAATATGGCCACACCCATGTGAGGAAGATGACTGCCCCCATGTGGACACAAGATGGCCTCCTCAAGATGCCTGCAAGGGAGAGCAGTTGTGGGCAGTTATAGGTGACCCAGGCCATTAGAGGAGGGCAGTTGGGGGTGACCAGGCCTGCAGGGGAGGGCAGTTGGGGGTTCCAGGACTAAAGGGGAGGGCAGCTTTGGGTGATCAGGCAAGCAGGAGGGCATTTGTGTGAAGTTAGAGGTGACTGGGCAGGCAGAGGAGGAAGTTGGGGGAGACCAGGTCAGCAGGGGAGGGCAGTTGTGCAAGACCCAAGGCTGCAGGGGAGAGCAGTTTTGGGGGACCAATCCTGCAGGGGAGGACAGTTGGGGGATACCTAGGCCAGCAGGAATGGCAGTTAAGGTTTACCAGGCCAACAGAGGAGGGCAATTGGAAGAAACCAGGCCAGCAGGGGAAGGCATTTGTGGAAAATCAGTCCTATAGGGAAGGACAGTTGGGGTGACCAGGCCTGTAGGGGAGTACATTTGGGAGGGAGCACTCAGGCCTGCAGGGAAGGGAAGTTAGGGTGGCCAGGCCTGCAGGGAAGGGAAGTTAGGGGGTCAAGCCTTCACGGGAAGTCAATTGTGGGGGTACCAGGCCTGCAAGGGAGGGCAGTCAGGGGTGACCAGTCCAGTAAAAGCGGGCAGTTAGGGGTGACCAGGCCAGCAGGGGAGAGCAGTTATGGGTGACCAGCCAACAGGGGAGGCCAGTTGGGGAAAACCAGGCCTGCAGGGGAGGACAGTTAGGGGTGACCATACTGGCAGGGGAGGGAAGTTAGGGGCAATTGGGCTGGCCAGAGAGCAGTTAGGCATCGATCAGGCTGGCAGGAGAGTGGTTAGAGGGTTATCAGTCTGGCAGGCAGAAGTGGTTAGGGCCAATCAGGCAGAGGCAAGCAAGCAGTTGGATGCCAGCAGTCCAGTGAGATCAGTTCTAAAGGAGCAGTCGGACATCTCTCAAAAGGTCCCAGATTGGAGAGGGTGCAAGCTGGGGTTAGAGACACCCCCCACCCCACACACACATACACATACACGAATTTTGTGTACCAGGTCTCTAGTCAAGATATAACAGAGGAACTCACAGCACTGTAAGAAGCTATGTATAATTCAAATTAAGAATGTCATTAGCTAAACTTATATAGACAGACAGGGGCTTCACTGAAAAGCCATCTGTGTGACCTATGAAGAAATTTAAATGTTAGCCTATAATGGGGTACCACTGAAAGTTTTAATACAAAGCAATAATCAGATCTGTGTTAAAAGACTAGTCTAGTGACTATGTAGATGGGACTAGCATAGGAATGGAAAGAGGAAGGTAATTTAACACTATTGCAGCAGTCCAAACCAAAAATTAATATTAATAATATTAATTTCCTGGATCTGTTGTAATAAACCAGCACAAACTCAGTGGTTTTTAAAACAGCAGAACATAGCCCTCACTATTCTGATTTTGTGAATAGAGGGTTGGCCTGAGGACTGAAGGGTCCCAGGTTTGATTTCGGTCAGGGGCATGTACTTTAGTTTTCAGGCTCTTTCCCTAACCCTGGTTGGGCATATGCAGGAGGCAACCAATCAAAAACACATCAATGTTTCTCTTTTTCTGTCTCTCCTCCTCCCTTCTATTTTCTCTAAAAGTCAATTGGAAAATATCCTCGGTGAGGATTCAGATAAAGCAAATAAAAAAGAAGAACTTTATTATCCCACAATTTTGGAGCCCAGAAATTGAATTTGTGGTAATGACAGGGCTGTGCTCACTCCAAAGACCCTGTGGTAGATTTTGTTCCTTGCCTCTTACAGCTTCTGATGGCTGCCAGCATTCCTTGGCTGTGGCCCTGTCAATTCAATCTCTGCCTTCATCATCACATGGTCTTCTAGTCTTCTGTCTTTAAAGTTTCTCCTGGGTGTCTCTACTAAAGATCTTTGAATTTAGAGCTTCCCTGGATAATTTAGGATAATATCATTTCCTCAAATCCTTACATTAACTAATTTTACAAAGACTTTTTTTTCCAAAAAAGGTAAGGTTTATGGGTTCCAGAAATTAGAATGTGGACATATCATTTGGGAAGCTACCATTTAATCCAACAGCGATACAGTGAAAAGAGAAAATAGAAATTGGTAGATTTGATCAAGGATTGATCAAATCCATGGAATAACAGATGCAATGAAGAACAACCTCAAAGAGTAGTTTAAAGGAGATTTAAAATTTGAGGATGATTCTTAGAGAATAAATGACAAACTACTACTATCTCTTTTTTTCTTTCTTTTTATTTTTCTGAATCTATAGAGCTCTAATTTTCTTAGGGAGAAGAAAGAGGGGAAAATAGGATGGAACAAGTAGAAAAAAAAGGAATTCAGAAAGAGTAACAAGGAGGTAGGATGAGACAAAGAAGAAGCAATTAAAAAGCGATGATTAGAGGACTTCCGCCTTCATTCTCCAAGAGGGCATTTTGACCACTTTAGTTTCTTCAAGGACTCACAGGTTTCAGCCCACTGATCATGAGAAGAAAGTGGCCTAGATGTGATGTCCTTGATGTGCAGGGTGTGTCTGAGGTTCATTGAGCACCAATAGGCCGGGATTGAGGTCTCCTTGCTTCCCAGACTCTTCTCTGCCCACAGCATTCAAGCAGCATGACCCCATTTAACCCTCCAGCCTTGCGGATCTGTGCCTCGCAGGTAACTGCCGCCCAGGTTGCAGCGTTCAGAATGATCCTTCTGCCCTTACCAGTGCTTCATTCTTGGCATATAAAGGAACTGATGCAGTAGAGGCATGACTGAAGATGGCAACTGGCAGGAAGTTAGGGAGGGAGAGAGTGTGAGAGAGTGAGGGAGCGATAGAGGACTGTGTGGACATGAATGGTGTGTATGTGTATGAGCTAGGGACAGTTAGATTCTGCAGGTCTTCCAAGGGGCTTGCAAACCAGGCAGTCTTAGATGGTGGAGCCCTGCACTCAACACAGACACTTCCGAGCAGCCAGTCTGGGCACAGAGAAAAAGAGCTGCTTGAGACTAGGATTCTGGCCTCAGCACCACCCAGTCTGGTCTCAGATGCAAACCAAGATCCTGCAGCCACTGAGGACAGAGACCTGCAAACACAATACAGACCAATAGACAACAAGAATCCAGACATCTCAACCGAAGATTTCAAGAAGCCTATCACCCTCCCCGCAGGCTCATATGCAATGCCATAGTAACCGATAGACTCACCTCTCACATGGGTCAGCAACACAACCAGAATTTGAGCCTGCGCACATGGAGACTTGGAATCTGTTCCCTGCAATGCAATTGGGCAACCAAACCCGAAGCCCATGCAGGGCAGCAGTGCCATCTGACTTCCATTTGGGACAAGTGTACATGGGAGTCTGTTTTTTGCAGCACAGGAGCAGTCCTCTGGCCATCACAGTGCTACTGTGCAACCCAGTCCTCCAAGGTGACGGGGACCCTAATTCTGTGGGAAGGAGGTAGCACTGAGCACCACTGACTTGACTCTGTTTCTTATCATGTGCTCCTGAGATTCCTGATTCGCAGCAAATTCACACTAAGAGTCAGTGATTCCAACTCTTGGTGCATGCACACACAAGGACACTAATTCTCAGCGAGAAGCTGCACAAAGAAACAGAGAATCTGATACTTGATTCTTGGTGCAGACACAGGGGAACTCTGACTCCTGGCATGCACTAGGGGACTCTGATTTTCAGCACATGTTAACAGCACAGTGCAGGCAGGGTCCCTGATTTTAGGTGCACTAACTGTCCATAGCTCATACACACACCGAGTGCTGGTAACACTGACCCTAGATGACCCTGGTTCCCACCAACCCATGGCAGCCACACATCTTAGTGTCAGAGTACTTCAGTGACATTTGAGTGGTCCGAAGCTCCCACTGCACACAACCCAGATTCACGCAATTTGAAGTTTGAACCTTCGGGTGATAGTCAGAATGGGGATATGACACAATCTCCAGAGGAAAAAAAGCGAGGAGTTGCCAAAAAAGGAAATTAGTGAAATTGAAGCATGCAACATGACCAAAAAAGAATTCAGGGTAATGGTTGTACAATTCAGACATCAGATAGATGAGAAAATCAACAACCTATGCAAGAATCAGGAAGAAGTGAAAAGTGATATAGCTACAATCAAAAACACCATGTAAAGTTTCAACAGTAGACTAGAAGAAGTAGAGGACCGAATTAGTGAGTTAGAAGATCAGGTAAGGAAACAAACCCAATCTGAACAGCAACAGGAGAAAAAAAAATAAAAAAGCAGGAGGAAAGCCTAAGGGAGCTTTGGAACAACATGGAATGAAGTAACATACATATAATAGGGCTGCCAGAAGAACAAGAAGAGCAGCAAGGATTTAGAAAATCTATTTGAAGAAGTAATGAGAGAAAACTTCCCAGATATAAGGAAGAAAAAAATTACAAAAGTACAGAGTCCCAAGCAAGATCAATCCCAAAAGATACACACCAAGACACATCATAATTTCAATGTCAAGTATTAACAACAAAGAGAGAATCTTAAAGGCTGCAAGAGAGAAACAGAGAGTTACCTACAAAGGATCCCCCATCAGATTATCAAATGATTTCTCCACAAAAACATATTAAGCTAGAAGGGAATGGAAGGAGTTATACAATCTGTTGCAAAGCAAAGAACTGAATCCAAGGATACTCTAAACAGTAAGACAATCAATCAAAATTGGAAGAGAAATCAGGAGCTTGACAGACAAAAAAAAAAAAAAAGCTAAGGGAGTTTAACACTACCAAAGCAGCAATGAAAGAAATGCTAAAGGGAATATTGTAAAAAGAATAAATAAGAAAGGTAAGAAGGAACACAGGCACAAAAATAGAAGTGACTACAAATAAGTACCTTTCAGTAATAACTTTACACATAAATGGACTAAATGCTCTAATCAAAAGACATTGAGTGGCTGAATAGATTAAATACAACACGAACCATATATGCTGTCTATAAGAAACCCGCCTCAGAACAAGGGACTCACACGCTCTGAAAGTGAAAGGATGGAAAAATATCTTTCAGGCAAATGAAAACTAAAAAAAAAAAAAAGCTGGGGTAGCAATACTTATATATGATAAAAAAAAAGACCTCAAAGTGAAGGCCATAACAAGAGATAAGAAAGGCCACTTCATAATACTACAGGGATTGATACAACAACAGGATATAACCCTGATAAACATGTGCACCCAATGCAGGAGTACCCAAATACATAAAATAAGTCCTAGAAGATATCAAGGGAGAGATAGGCAATAATGTAATCATAGTAGGGGACTTTAATATACCACTGACATCACTGGATAAATCCTCTAGAAAAAAAATCAGCAAAGATACAGAAATGACTCAATAGATCAGATGGACTTAACTGACATCTTCAAAAAATTTCATCCAAAAGCCACAGAATATATATTCTTCTCAAGTGCACAAGGGACATTTTCAAATATAGACTGCAAATTGAGTCACAAGCAAAGTTTCCCCAAATTCAAGAAGATTGAAATGAAAGCATTTTCTCTGACCACAATGGCATAATATTAGAAATAAACTACAATTAAAAAAATCCAAAAATCTCAAACACTTGGAAGCTGAATAGCATGCTATTAAATACTGACTTGGTTAACAAAGTGATCAAAGAAAAACTTAAATATATCCTGGAAACTAATGACAACAAACACAACAATCCAAAATATATGGCACACAATGAAAGCAGTCATAAAGAGGGAAGTTCATAGCTCTACAGGCATACCTAAAAAAAAAAAAAAGTAAATTATCTAACTCTAAAACTCAAAGAATTAGAAAAAAGAGCAACAAGAAAAGCCCAGAATGAGCAGAAGAAAGGAGATAATAGTAATAGAGATCAGAGCAGAAAAAAATGACATAGAGACAAAAAGAAAAAGAAAGAAAGAACACAAACAATCAAAGAAACCAAAAGCTGGTTTTTTGAAAAAATAAACAAGATTGATGAACCTCTAGCCAGGCTCACCAAGAAGCAAAGAGAGAGGACTCAAATAAACAAAATCAGCCATGAGAGAGGTAAAATAACAACTGAACCTATAGAAATACAAAGGATTGTTAAAAAATACTATGAACAACCCTACTTCAACAAACTAGACAACTTGGAGGAAATGGACATATTCTTAGAAAAATACAATCTCCCAAAACTCAATCAGGAAGATTCTAAAAATCTCAATAGGCCAGTAACTATGGAAGAAATTGAAGGAGTCATCAAAAAGCTCCCACAAACAAAAGCCCAGGGCCAGATAGCTTCACAGGGGAGTTATACCAAACAGTCAAGGAAAAACTAAAACCTATCCTCCTCAGACTATTCCAAAAAAATTCAAGAGGAAAGAACACTTCCAAGCTCATTCTGTGAAGCCAGAATCACCCTAATACCAAAATCAGATAAAGACAACACAATGAAAGAGAATTACAGGCCAACATCCCTCATGAACATAGATGCCCAAATCCTCAACAAAATTCTAGCAAATCGGATCCAGCAGTACATCAGAAAGGTCATACACCATGACCAAGTAGGATTTATCCTGGGGATGCAAGGTTGGTACAATATCTGCAAATCAATAAACGTGATACATCACATAAACAAATTGGGAGATAAAGATCACATAGTCCTATCAATTGATGCTGTAAAAGCATTTGACAAAATCCAACACCCTTTCCTGATAAAAACCCTCAGCAAGATAGGAATAGAAGGATGATACCTCAACATAATAAAAGCCATATATGACAAACCCACAGCTAACATCATACTCAATGGGCAAAAACTAAAACCATTTCCCCTAAGAACAGGAACAAGACAGGGATGCCCACTCTCACCACTCCTGTTCAACATAGCACTGGAAGTACTAGCCATTGTGATCAGACAAGAAGAAATAAAAGGCATCTAAATTGGAAAAGAAGAAGTAATATTATTCTAATTCACATATGACATGATGTTGTACATAGAAAACCCTAAAGGCTCCATCAAAAAAAATTTAGACTTAATACATGAATTTGGCAAGGTAGTAGGATACAAAATTAACACCAAGTAATCTATACACCAATAATGAACTTACAGAAAAAGAGACCAAAAAAAAAATCCCATTTATCATTGCACCAAAAAAATTAAGATACCTAGAAATAAACTTAACTAAGGAGTTAAAAGACCTATACACAGAAAACTATAGGACACTGAAAAAATAAGTAGAGGAAGACAACATAAACAAATGGAAGAACATACCATGTTCATGGATTGGTATAGAATAAACATCATTAAAATGGTGTCCATATTACCCAAAGCAATCTATAGATTCCATGCACTCCCCTTTAAAATACCAGCAGCATATTTCACAGACCTAGAAAAACTCTCCTAAGTTTCATCTGAAACAAAAAAAGACCCTGAATAGCCACAGCAATCCTGAGAAAAAAGAACAAAGTACGTGGGATCTCAATACAGTGGTACCTCTAGATAGGAGTTTAATTCTTTCTGTAACCTTGAGGCGTGGGAAACTATGAGAAGCTCGAGTCCAGATAAACTGGTGGGTCTTGTGCAGCTGGCCCATCCACGCGATTACTCCTATCTCAAATGTTGCTCATATTTCAAAGCAAAAATCGCT
>JAAGEH010000030.1:44591211-44613075 GCA_011751065.1 Lasiurus cinereus
GGAATACTATGCTGCAGTAAAAAAAAAGGAGTTCTTACCATTTGCAATAGCATGGATGGAACTGGAGAGCATTATGCTAAGTGAAATAAGCCAGTCAGAGAAAGATAAATATCACATGATCTCACTCATTTATGGAATATAATGAACAACATGACTGATGAACAGGAACAGATCCAGAGACAGAGAGGTGTCAATCAGACTGTCAAACCTCAGAGGGAAGGTAGAGGATGGTGATGGTGAGGAGAAGAGGTCAACCAAAGGACTTGTATACATGCATATAAGCCTAACCAATGGACATGCACACCAGGGGTGTGAGGGCATGAGTGGAGGGTTTGGGGGATTAATGGAGGGATGATGACATATATGTAATGCCTTAATCAATTAAGAAATTAAAATAAAAACTAATAAAAAAGAAAAAGCTATATTTAGAAGCAAAATAAAATAAAAGAGATTTTCCAAATGTTTCCTTTCTCTCAGAGCTGTGTTCAATCCTTGACAACTTCAATCAAAATTTATTGAATTCCTACTATACTTTTTTTAAAAGTATATTGTATTGATTTTTTTACAGAGAAGAAAGGAGAGAGATAGTCAGAAACATCGATGAGAGAGACACATCAATCAGTGCCTCCTGACGCCCCCTACTGAGGATGTGCCCTCAAGCAAGTACGTGCCCTTGACGGGAATCTAACCTGGGACCCTTCAGTCTGCAGGCCAATGCTCTATCCACTGAGACAATCTGGTTTTGGCTAACTATACTTTTTTCTGATAATTCACATCACTAACTAAAATTATATCATTGCTCCTGAATTCTCCATTTGTAATTACCTTCAAACTTTTCTTTTATCCTATAACCAGTGATTCTGAAATTTTTCATAACCCTCAGGGAATTTCTTCACCTTTAATTTCTTTTCTAATATTTGAGCTCAGTGTTGTGTTTTGTCTATCAGTATCTGAAGTTAGACAAATTATTAGAAGTTTCAAAAGCAAGTTATAATTTTAGTTTAAAATAACAGGAGAACCTTCCCTAATGAAAATTCATCTTTAGGTTTCAACCTGCCATATCTCATCTAGAAAGTACTCAGGAAAGCAGAAACTACTCTCTCTCTCTCTCTCTCTCTCTCTCTCTCGTGTGTGTGTGTGTGACTAGATTACAATGACTTTGAAGTTTAATATCCTTTCAAAATTAAACTATACACCTAATAAAAAAATCAGCTGCAGATTTTCTCTCCAACAAAACATAAACATAATTTAAAGTAAAAGTAAATAATAAATCAGAGCCCCTGTGAATTGTCTTTGTTTACTTAAAGGTAATGGATTTTGAACAAATACATTCTGAAACTTATCATTATAAAACTAATTTTAAATAATTTCCACTAAAACTTAAAGTGGTCTTGTTGCTGAATTACTCTAAAAATAAGAGCTTGCAAGTAGTGAAGGCATTTGAATAGGCTCATGAAATATGAGTCAGGAATTTGGGAAAGAATTGGCCAGAGAGTTCTTGCCTCAAGTCCCCCATGTGGTGACAACTCAGCTGCAGGTTGGGGCTGCAGTCATCTGAAGGTCACTGTGCTGAATGTCCAGATGGCTCACTCACGTGGCTGCAGGTGATGCTGGCCAGAGTGCCCACATGAGATGACTTTCACATGGCAGTTTCTAGAGGGTTCAACTTCTGACATGGCAGCTGGCTTTCCCCAGAGTGAGTACCCCAGGAGAACAACGCAGACGTTGCATGACCTTTCCAGATCTTGCCCTCAAAGCCATCCGGCATGACCACTGTAACATTCTTTGAGTTACAAACAAATTATTAAATTCAGTCCACCTCCTGTTTTAATTTAATGCTTGAGAGTTAATCATCATAAAAGTACATTTTTTAATTTTCTTAATGAGAAATGTTAATAATGTTTACAGTCAATATATACTATCATATCTAATCAAAGAGTAATATGCAAATTGGCCATACCTCCACTACACCACAAGCCAAGTCCTCCAGTCATGCACACCAGCCACACCCACTCACCAATCAGAGTGAGTATCAAATTAACCCCAACCAAGATGGCAATGGCCACAAAGAAAGCAGGAGGGAGGCTTGGATTTCCCCAGCAATGGAGGAAGTGAAGCTTTCTGCACACCCTGGCCAGCCCAGGCCTTCACTCAATGCTACAAAGTTTCAATTATAGAAGATAAATAAATTTCAACAGAAATTGTGGCAGTCATGGAGCTGGAGAGAGCAGGAAGCTTGGGTTGCCCCCAGTGATGGAAGAAGTCAACCTTTCCACAGCTCTGGCCTGCCTTATCCTCCATTTAAGGCTACAAAGTTTCAATTATAAAATATAAATAAATCCAAACAGCAATGGCTGCCACCACAGAGCAAGCAGGAGGCTTGGCTCTGCTCCAGGCTACAAAGTTTCAATTGTAGAAGATAAATAAATCCCAGATATCAGGGCCTCCACTTGGGGTGTGGCCGGCCTGCAAACCACAACAGGCCCCTCACCCAGGCCACCATGCCCCAAGGAAATCCCCACCCTGATCTGGAACACCCTTCAGGGCAAACCAGCTGGCCCCCACCTATGCACCAGGCCTCTATCCTATCTAATAAAAGAGTAATATGCATATTGACCATCATTCCAACACACAAGATGGCTGCCCCCATGTGATCAAAGATTCTGCCCCCATGTGGACATAAGATGGCCACCACAAGATGACCAGCAGTGGAGGACAATT
Source organism: Lasiurus cinereus (assembly GCA_011751065.1). Taxonomy (NCBI): domain Eukaryota; kingdom Metazoa; phylum Chordata; class Mammalia; order Chiroptera; family Vespertilionidae; genus Lasiurus; species Lasiurus cinereus. The sequence continues at coordinate 44,593,933 of JAAGEH010000030.1, forward strand.
AGGAGGGACCAAGCCTGCAAGGGAGGGCAGTTGGGGGCAATCAAGCCTGCAGGGGAGGGCAGTTAGGGATGATGAGGCCGGCAGAGGAGAAAAGTTGGGGGCGACTGGACTGGGCCTGCAGGAAAGGGCAGTTGTGGGAGGAGCCCAGCCTACAGGGGAGCATAGTTGGGAGGGTCCAGACCTGCAGAGGAGAGCAGTTAGGTGCAAAGATGCTGGCAGGGGAGCAGTTAGGCATGAATCAGGATGGCAGGGGACTGGTTAGGGGTCAACAGGCTGGCAGGCATAAGCAGTTAGGGGCAATCAGGAAGGCAGGCAGGCAAGCAGTTGGGAGCCAGCAATCCTGCTCGACACAGAAGCTGCCCCCTGGTGGTCAGTCCACTCCCACAGGAGGAGTGCCACCTCAGCCAGAAGCCAGGCTCATGGTTGGTGAGTGGAGCGACTGTAGAGGGAGCCTCTCCCCACTCCGCAGCAGCACTAAGGATGTCCTACTGATGGCTTAAACCCTCTCATCACAAGTCTAAGCTGTCAGTCAGACATCCCCCGAGCAGTCCCAGACTGCAAGAGGGTACAGGCTGGGCTGAGGGACTCCCCCACTCCCAGTGCACAAATTTTGTGCACTGGGCCTCTAGTATGCTTATAATGGTAAATTTCTTATAAAACGAAGAAATAATACAGCCTGTTGGATTTTGTCTTTCTACCCTTTACCCTTGAACCATTTAAAAAAAAAAATCATTAGGGTTAAATCTTCCATTTATTAAAGCAAGAAACTACCTCTGGAAAGGAACTTAGAAAGTAGTAAAGGCCTTGTTCTTTCAAGCTGTGAACAGTAGTTACTTTAAGTCTTGTCTCTGCAGAAAGAAAAAAACAAACATGACTTCTTAGAGTAAAGGGGAAGGAGAAAAGTAAGGCCTCATATTGACACAGGAGGAAATTAAGAGAACTCTTCTCCAGTTTGGGTTAGTGTTCCCAGAAACTTCCTTTTTAAAAATTTAAAAACGAACTCATTGACTATCTTTTACTGATTTCTCTTAATTCATTAGAACTAGTGGCTTTAGATTTTCCAGTTGAAAATATTTTGGAAATTTTAAAATAAAGAAACAGATAAACCAAATTTTAGAAAATGTTATCAAACCCACATTTCTAGTACTTTTACTATGATAACACAAGCAGTTCAGACCTATCCTTTATTTTACAAATGTCTCTCCTGATTATAATTTCAGCCTTTTAAACAATTTAAGCCATCCCTTATCTATATAATCATTAGCTTTTGTGTTTGCAAGTTATATCAAAATATGTATCATAGATGCACTTTTGTTAAGGCCCCATGCTGTTTATTGTCTGAAAAGTTCAGATTCCTTAGTATCATTGTGCTATACCAGCCATAATGAAAATGAATTTGTAAAATATTAGATATATCTTTCAGGGGTTATTTCTATATCTGTAGGACCTGTCAATAGATGATGGCATTATTGTTTGTAAATGTAGCCTAGCAAAAAAATAGTAGACTTTATTTCCAGCAGAGACAATTGGTGATTCCAGTTTTCTGCTTGTCAAAGTTATGATACCTAAAAAGCTTCTTATGACAATAAAGGAGTAACTAAATCAATGTTTTTCTACTTTTGGATTCTTTCATATATAAGATAAATAAGGCTATTTATTAAAGATACTTCTAGATGGATATTCTGTTATTTGAAGCAAAAAGTACAAATGATAACATTTTTTAATATATTTTATTGATTTTTTACAGAGAGAAAGGGGGAGAGATAGAAAGTCAGAAACATCGATGAGAGAGAGACATTGACCAGCCACCTCCTGCACGCCCCACAGTGGAGATATGTCCGCAAGCAAGGTACATGCCCCCAGCCAGAATCAAACCTGGGACCCCTTAGTCCACAAGCCGACACTCTATCCACTGAGCCAAACAGGTCGCGGCCAAATGATAACATTTAATTGCAGCGTTTCAGGTGCTCTACAGAGCCAAGCAATTCTATTTGTTTGTGGTAAGAAAGACCTTGGTATATTGGGCCTAATCACTTTATCTATTCCTGAGGCTCACTCTACAAGGTTCACCCACATTTCTCTGTAGCTAGTTTATTTAGAAATGTATGATTGAGATCAATTAATCTAGGGAGGGTTAGAGCTATACTAGGGTGAAAAACCAGCTTAAGAGCAAAAAGACAGTGAGTATAACAATTGCCTTAGGAAACATATTTATGTTTAAAAGACCTTGCTCTGGCCGGTGTGGCACAGTTGGATGAGCATCATCCCATGAACAGCAAGGTCATTTGCTCAACTCCCAGTCAAGGCACATGCCCAAGTTTCAGGCTCAATCTATAATAAGGAGCATGTAGAAGGCAGCTGATTGGTTTCTCTCTGACATTGATTTTTTTCTCTCCTTCCTCTCTCTAACATCAATAAAATATTTTTTAAGATAAAAGATCTTGAGTTTCAAATGCATAGCCAGTCATAATCCTACCCTATACATGGAACAATGCTTAAAGCAAAGATGTGAGAAAGCTGTTTCTACTTTTTTCATACTCCCTTCAGCTGTGACTTCCTTCTGCTTTAAAAGCTGCCTTTGATGTTGCTTTTAGCTTAATAGCACTAATCGATCTGATGAATGTCTGTGAGATAATCACAGAGCATTCCCTGACTCCTATGTATTGTTCTATGTTTGGGTTGGGCTTCAAGTGCATGCATTCTTTCACCTGTTCATTCTTAAAGCATCCATTGACCACAGATTATGTGTCAGTCATTGAGGTGGTGCTGGGCATGGGAAGGTGATTAAGGAATAAACTCTGAACTCACATTCACTTAGCCTTAGTTCCTAGGCATAGGATGTGCACATAAAGTCATGTATAAATATCATAAATTCACAAAGGAAGAAAACATTTCAGAGTGGGTTAAGGAGTTTTTCACAGTAGACAATTGAACTGGGGTTTGAAGAAGGATCATTAGGCAGAAAGACTGTTGGAGATGTCTGGGGAAGTTTATGAGTAGAGACACTGAAGTATGAGAGCACTGAAGGGTAGCAGGAACCTATTGTGTATAAAAGCAGACACTTATAGAGCCATGCAGAATAGCCTTGGATGCTGGAGAGTGTCTGGAAAGGCACTCTAACTGGGTCTCAATCCTGAAATCTGGGCATGTGCCCTGACCACAAATCGAAATGGTGACCTCTTGGTTCATAGGTCAATGCCAAATCACTGAACCATCCCTGCCAGGTTAAACCTTTTTCATAAAAATTTTATTTTGAATTTGAATGGAGAGTCACAAAAGAATTTTAAATGGTGGCATGGGATAATGAAAATTATATATTAAGGGGGAAAATAACCCTGGTAGAAATTTAGAGTAAGGCTTAGAAGGAAATGCTCCAACATCCTATTTAATCTCCTGACTAAGAAAAAAAAAAACACTCTAAGGAGCATTTTTTACAAGGGATTACACAAATTGCCTCTCTTCTTTCACTTCTAAATGTGGCTTTCTGATTACTAAACAAAAGTCCTCACTGATCCTAGCATTCCAGCCAACAATTTGATAGCTGCTTCTTCCCATAATATTTCTTTCCCTGGTATTACATTCATTAAGAAAAAAAAAATTCTTAAGGAAACAGATTTTTGTCTCATTTGAGTACTTATTTGTAAGCATTTCTAACAAATCAAAATTGAAAATAATAGTAGAAACAGTTATTGTACATTCAAAATAGGGGGAGGGAGGTTCCCCATTTTAATTACATTGAAAGCCTCACTGGGTTCATGATGATATTGCATTTGCCAAATTATTTTAGACTATGCATAGCCCTGGTTACCGGCATTGTATGACTATATGCAAATTCCTTTTCCTCTGACCTGATTAAGAACAGACCTTTTCTCCATTTGGTACCAGATATTGACAAAGCATTGGATGTGAGGCATGTCAACTTATGTCTCCCCCGTTTCATTTACTGCAAGTGTTCACTATAGAAAGACTCACTTATGTGGAAAAGAGCACTACTTTTGTTTCTGTTTCATTTTTCCTCATTTTGCCCTCCTTTAATCCTGAAGATTTCTGAGTTTGTGACACTAGGGATAGCATAAAGAGAACAAAAAGATTCCAAAGTGTAGGATGAGTTTGCCATATATGGGCAAACTGATATGAACAAAATCCTAGTGGGGATTCCTTTGGCGGGTGTCATCTTAGTTTTTATGGGAATTAGCATAACTTAGTGGATTATATTCAGGCTGACTGACAGTCATTGTGCCTGTGCTTGACTATCTCTGACAGATCATCATAGCAGAGCATGATATAATGGAAAGAGCCCATCACCTGAGAGTCAGAAGGCCTTTGTTCCATCCTGGATCTGACGCAAACTTTCTAAGGCAATGGAAGGAGCAATTTTACCTTCCAGAGCCTCCAGTATATTGTATATAAAATAGAGTCAACTAACATCATTCGAAAGCCCAGTCCCTTCATGCTCTGCAACCCAATTATTCTTTGAGTGAATTTAAAACAGAGCTACAATCATTTTAACTCTGGTTTGTTTTTAAAGTCATAGTAACTAATTATTAAACTGAAGCCAGTTAGTAATCCAAATTCGTGTAGGGAAGCCTCACCTGAAATTTACAGCAATACATTTTACCTACTCTGGAATTAATTGTTTAATGTCTTCCCTTGCTGTGTTTAGAATGTTACTAGGTGTTTCAGTACAATGTTATTCTCAGAAACTTCACTAATAGAGCAAGAGATAAAATATAGAAAAGGTAACAGAAAAGCACCTCATGCAGTGTTAACAAGATCCTTTTATATCCACCTCATTGTGAGTTGGTTTCTGCCCCCACCCTCATCTCCACTTGCGTTCAGAAACAACTACAGCCACATGCCTAGAGAATTCGGTAGCAATTGCTGTCTTGTGGATATTTCAGCAGAACACAGCCTTGTATTGCATCCCTCCTGACCTGGGTACCCAGAACCAACTCTGAGGATACCACTCTTCTGAATTCAGAAATGACTTGGTAAAGGAGCTGTTTTTCCTCATATATATTATATTCAGTAAAGTATTCAAAAGCAATAAGTGCATTTCAACAATCTTCACTATTTTAACAATAATCATGGAGGTAGACAAGCAAGAACCAGGTTTTTGTTTTCAATGTATAAAAATTTTATTTTCAAGAATGGCAAATCATTCAAGAATTTTTTTCAAGAATCAAAAAAAAAATCTGTTGATTACTATCATTATTTTGCTATAATTTCTCCTAATCATTCCCTTTGCACATTCATTTCTATTTTTGTAGGTATATGTGGGTATGGATGCATACATTAAATTGACATGTACACTTTTATATATATCCTTATTATTTAATATTGTGTTGTTTACTATAACCATAACTTTTAAAGTCTACTCTGTAGCATATTATCATTATAATATTGAATTGAAATGTTTGTTTTATTAATCAGATAGAATATACTTTCATGAGAAATATAAAGTGCAAAAAATATTAACAGACAAAATTACCTTATATTGATTGTTAAAGACATATCTACATTATAGTACTTATCATGTGTATTACTTTCCTATGGCTGCTGTATTAAAGTATCACAAACTAAGTAGTTTAAGTAAGAAAAATGTATTATATCACAGTTCTGGAGGCTAAAAGTCTGGAATCAGAGTGAATGCAGGGCCACCCTCCTCTGAAATCTGTAGAGAATGATTTTAGTTTTCCCCTTTTCATTTCTCGCCTTTGCCGGCAACCCTTGGCATTCTTTGATTTGTAGAGATACATCACTCTAATCTGTGCTTGTTGTCACATGACAGTATTTTACCTGTGTATCTTTCTCTCCTTCTATATGGACACCAGTCATCTTGGATAAAGGGCCCATTCCAGTATGATCTGGTAGAGCTAATTATATCTGCAATGACTATTTCCAAATAGATCACATTCTGATGTTCAGAATGAAGTGGTTAGGACTTCAACATATCTTTTTCTGGGGACACAATGTAACACATGCATGTATTAAAAAAAGATACCATTCCTGCTTCTGCCTGTACTCATGCTGTTTCTCCTATCTCAGAAACCCTTAGCCCTTTCCTTCTTCTTTCCGGGCTAAATCAATTACAATGTTCTTAACAAATACTGACCAGGGGCCCTATTCATCAAGTGCCTATGGAAAGCCAGGAACTTTGAGTATAGAGCACTTTATATAGGTCAAAATTTCAGCCTTGTGGTATCTTTTCTTCAAAATTCCCATAACAGTAGTTGTGATCCCAATTCATATTTTCATGTAATTTCAGTTATTTTCCAGTGTTTATTTTTTCATACCTTTCAACACATATTTGAGTAAAATGTGTGATGATGAATAAATATATACATGGATGAAGGACATTTCCCATGCATAAGTGCTTTGTAAGATCCTTTAAGTTCTTTCTTTCTCAAGGACTGACTCCCCAATCCTATCTGTCTGCTTTTATTTTCTACTTCCCTTTCTCTACTGTCTTATTCTTTTTTATATGCAAACAGGTTTTAGGATCTTCCATCTTTAAAATGTTTTATCTGACTCCATATATCTACTTGCTGTATTTCTCTATCACTTTAATCTCTTCACAATTTAGCAGTTTTATTTACATTTAGTGCCTCACAACTGAATATACACTTCTTGAATTCCAGACTTTGCTTGTCTTCTTTATCATAGTAAACAAAAGCAAACCTGATATAACAAATATGTATTCAATAAATAAATACATAATTATTTCCCTCCTAACTATAAACTGAATGAAGGAAAGGACCATTGTTTTCAGCAATATATATCCAGTACCTGGCACATAGAAATAAAGCAATAAATATTTCTTTGAATAAGTGAAGGCGTCATGATAATATTTAGTATATATAATATTGTAACATTTTTGAATATTGATATAAATAACAAATACTATAAAATATGAATTGAGTTATCTTTCCCTTCTAGGAGGGAAAGCATATAAACTTCTTGAAGACTATATAAAAGTCCCTTCTGAATTAAAATATAAATGATTGAAAGGGTCTTTCTAGAGTTAGTCAAGGAAATTCACTTGTTTTTGTTTGTTTTTAAGATGTCTAAAAATTATATAGCCCAGGAAAACCAATTTTACCTTATAAAGGGCTTATAAACTGGGGAACATTTTGCTATCATTGGATAAATAAAGTGCTCAAGTATTAGCAGAGTTAAAACAAGGAGGCCTTGCCGAGACCAGTTTGGCTCGGTGGCTAGAGCGTCGGCCTGCGGACTGAAAGGTCCCGGGTTTGATTCCGGTCAGGGGCATGTACCTTGCTTGTGGGCACATCTCCAGTGTGGGGTGTGCAGGAGGCGGCTGATCGATGTCTCTCTCTCATCTATGTTTCTGACTTTCTATCCCTCTCCCTTCCTCTCTGTGAAAAATCAATAAAATATATATATATATATATATATATATATATATATATAAAGGAGGCCTCTACTTTTAGAGGCAATCTATTGCAAGCTCATGTTGAACCTTGCCACTGACATAGTAAAATATCAAGTGTAATAAACTTACTTGTGTATTCTCTGGGCTCCTTAACTTCATCTATGCCCTGAGGTAATGGTCACAGTGAGGATGCTATCCTTGAGGGACTCTATCTGGAATGCAAAATGAGAGCAAATAGGGCAAGATAAACACCCTAAGAAAATCGAGGCCACTAGCACTGCTGTTGTAAGAAAATAAAGACAGGTTTCCTAATTGCTTTGCAACTTCAGGGACACCTGCCAATTATAATTAAAGAATCAAAGACTAAATATTCCATAAATCTTAATAAGGAGCCATGGAAAACAGAAGTCAGCAGGAAATATAAATAACAGTCTTTCCCAAGAGTTCAATGAAATCTCTCTGTATGGGCCATTTAATATTATGTACAAACTGTAAATCCATAACAAGTATATTACCTGGTGTAAAAGGCAATATCTCTTTGTCAACATGTATTTTAATTTATGGTATCAGAGATACACTATATTTTTAGATGAATTATTATCAGATAAAAAGGCTTTGCAATTTCACAGTACTATGCCACCCAGTGAGGTTGCTTGTAAAACTTAATCTTTGGAAAAAAATGTGTATCTCATAGTTTATATTATGACGAAGGGAAGAAAAAGGGAAGGGAGTAGGGATCATCATGTTAGTATTTTGCATGGTAATGTTTTTGTTATTTTTGAGAGAAACTTGCATCTGATTATACTCCTGTGTTAGTGTTCTCATTTTTCTTCCCAGACTCTCTAATCAATAGCAGCCACTGGTGTGTTTTGGCTATGGATTCAGATCATCCCCCCGCCCCCCACACCTGCAGAATTTATCACATTTCTTCTCTAGAATAGTTGAATTGCAGTTGTCTTGATTTAAAATGAGTTGATACAGGGTCATGCAAAGAACACATGTTTGGGAAGCAGGCAAATCTGACTTGTATCCTTGCCCTATATGACCTTGAACAAATGCAGAAGTCCTTCTAGGCTAAGATTTTTCATATCCACAATATTTGCATTTGCCATTACTCTGCCTCTAACCTCTTCCTAGATCTTATTTATTCAGTGTTCCCCTAAAATGTCCTTTAAATGAAACTTTCCAGCCATTTATATAACCTGTACAAATCATCTTATCCTTATCACCCCCCTCCTCTCCCCAGTAATTCTCTATCCCCATTACTGTGTTTTTCAATATTTGGAATTTCATTAATTGTTGATTGATTCACTGCATGTGATCCCCGTACTATTATGTTAACCAGTGGTTCCCAATCAGGGGCAATTTGGTTTCCTAGGGGACATTTGACAATGTCTGGAGACATTTGTTGGTTGTCACAACTTGCATGGGGTCTACTGGTTTCCAATGAGTAGAGGTCAGGGATGCTGTTTAACTTCCTGGAACTGGAAAAGATAATATCAGCACAACAAAATTACCTTGTGCAAAATATGAATAGTGTCAAGATTGAGAAACCCTAACATAAATCCATGAAAGTGATGACCCTGTCTCTTTAAGTCCTTAGAGTCCCCAAGAGTTAGAACCCTGCCCGGCATAAAGTAGCCTCTTGAAAATATTGGTTGAATAAACCTAATCAGAGGATGATTGGGAGGAGTCAATAGGATAGGCACATAAATCTCTTAGCAGGGCTATGTAAATATGTTTCCCCCTCATTGTATACTCATTTTGCATTCTTAGTAGAGTCCTCTAGTACATGTGTTAAAAACTGTAACCCGCCTGGATTCTTCACCTACTACCTGGTGGAACCTCCAACAATGTTTCAAACTCTGGCAATGATATTACTCACTTGGCTTTTCTGATAGAAGGACCAACTTTGTGATCTGACTCATTTTTATGACCACTGGTAATAAATATATTACTCCTGCTTCAAGCAGCATGTAAATTACAGATAATTTGTATCATCCTTCGTAGTTTTAAAACTTCCATTCAACATCCCATGGCATCAGCATCCTTGTAATATTTCTTCCCCAAGGGCAATACAAAAGTACACCAGAGCATAGAAATTTACCTATATGAGATTCTGAACTGTAGGATACTGCCTATTTTTATGGGTATTATTCCTGCAATCTATCCTCTTTCAATAAATAATCAGTTGTCAATTTATTTAAAGTAAATGTTTATCTTTCCCAACATTTGTATAGCCAAGCAGGTTAATACTGATGTGACTTTGGCATGATAAACTAGAAAATTGTTTTTGATTTAAGCTAGATCTGCTGCCACCAGAGATTTCCTGGGTAATATACAAATTCCAGCAATTCATTTTACATATAATGTAAAAATTTAGATAGTAAAGTTCAACCAAGTAACAACACATACATCTATATTCATTGATGATAAATTAAACAACTTATATCATAAAAACAAACTCTAGGTACACCATATTTAGCAGTTTAAAAAAATGTCATATTTCTGTGTAGCACTATAGATTCAGAATTCTGTTTCATTTTGTAGCATGCAATGCATGTTTTGTCTCTTGCTCCTAGAATTTTCTCAGTAAATAGAACACATTGCATAATACTTTGTGTAAAGATTTTTTTTAATTTATATGTTTTCTTTAAACAGGTAATTAAAATATAGCAATATTTCATGGCGGTATAGTTATTTAACATATTGGCATAAAATAATGGTTCTGAGTGATTTTAACTACTATGTTAGAATTGAAATAAGTTTTATATGCCTCAAAGAGCTTATCTTACTAAGCTATCAGTGTATTCCAATATGGTTGTCATTTCAATGCTATTTTTGATAGACCATCAAAATTCTTGACACATTCACATATACAGTACATTCTCAGTTGATTTTTGCCAGTCCAATAGATCTTAACATGAGCTAGAATCCCTTGGGAGTTAATAAATAACAGAAGGGTTCAGGTATTTAATATTGTTTGATTTAAAATAAAATGAAAGCTAAGAAGGTTTTCATCTGTTTTTTAAAAAAATTATTCTAAAGTTAAGTTCAAGAGAGTTTCAAAAATACACAGCAATATTATTGGCATATATAGTCTCCTTAAATGACTTCTTATAATAAATATCTACTTAATAAATATCTATTAGAAAACTAGTGTAAAGAATTAAAAAAAAACACGCTGTGATAGCATGTGATAGTTATGTAGAATTTCAAGAATTAAAAAGATTTCAAAGGAGCTTACTAAAGAATAGGCAGAAATATCCACATGTTGAATCTCAAAGAGAAGGCAGGAGTGGGTGAGTGGGTGGGTGGGAAGAGATCGACCAAGGAACTTTATGCATATATGCATAACGTAAGGACACAGACAATAGGGTGGTGAAGGCCTGGGGCAGGAACAGAAGGGTCAATGTGGAGAAAAGGGAGACATATGTAATACTTTCAGCAATAGGTAGGTAAAAATGATTTTAAAAAAGTAAATAATAAAGAGCACAGGCAGTTTGAGCTATAACATGTGTAGTTCATTTCTTTCTCTTTTTTTTTTAATAGTCAGGTAGGTGGCAGGTAATTATATACCAGGCTTTCTTTTTTGTAAACAAATTTGTTTCATGGAATATTATCTTAATAATAAATATGCAATATATTAGTCCTACAGCTATGACTACTGGAGTAACACAGTGTAATAAAAAATTGTGTTACAAATGACAGAGACTATGCAAATGCTAACAGTTGGGTACTTTTTAGTGATAAAATTTGGGATTTTCACTTAGTCCTACCAATGACCATATAGACATCCATACAGATGAACTCTGGAAGCTATTCTATGAAACATATCAATCACAGAGCAAACCTATGACTTTTCATTATTCATGTCAGGTAAGTGTATTGTTACTCAAAACTAATATTTTTATTTCTGGTCACAGCATTGTAGTATTTTATACTTAGAATGATTTTTAATTAAACAAAATATAACTGTAACAAACTCTAAGAAAATCAGTGCAGTTCCCTGGATGTACAAATTGAACAGCTAGATTGTGGGTAACAGCACATTAGAAGTCCAAACACACTCGTGACCAGTGGGAAGAAGGTGGGTTAGCAAGGAAAAACATTGAAAGACAAAGCTGTTCCAATCAATCTGAAATATAACAACTTGTCACCATAGGTTTCTCAATTTTATAAAGCACAACGTCATTTTTTAAAGTACTGGTGATTCTCTGGTTCTGTGTGTTCACCATATCCTCACGCCACATCTCATCCTAAATGAGCTAATGAGCCTGGAGCACATGAGATTACATGGTACATTGAGCGATAGCTGCTTAACTTGGTAGAAAAGAGCACATTTATTACATGATATCACCGGGCTTTTATGGTGAGCTTTATGGGATCCCACACAGTGATTTACAATTACTCTGTGTCACCAGTGTGGCACTACTGTTGCATTGTTTTGGCTATTAAAGTAACTGCCTCCTAAGCCAATTTGGGAATGGAGACAAGTCACAAAGCAGCAGTGCTTTGTACTGTAAAAATAGATGCTAGAGATAATTGGGCAAGGTGGTGTCATGTCACTTGTGTGCAGTTCATTAATTAACTGTTTGAAACTGCTATAAAATAATAGCCATGTCATCAGGATGAAAGTACAAGAGTGCAAAGGAAATAAAACTTCCTAAGAAGACAGAAGTAGCTGTTATGAAGAAAAATGTCTCCTTCCCTTTTAGTACCCAGTCTATTTCCCTGCAGTTACAAACCTGCACTTCAACTTTTCTTATTATTACTTGTTAGCCTTTATTGGGTGCTAGATGATGCATGCAATTTATGTTCCCCCTGAACTGTGGATGCTGATGGATTGTTTACTAAAAGGGCTCAGTGATCATTGCCATAGACAGAGAAGTACCCAGTAATTCTTTTCCCACAATTCAGAAAGAAGGTCTACATTAAAGACCTTCCCAAATGTGTCACTAATGGGATTTCTAATTTCAGCAACAACCAGATCTTTAGCAGATACAGTCACACATCAGGAAATAAACTCCTTTGGAAGAACTGTTTTGCCAATAGTAAAAGTTTTTGCAGATATACTGTGTCATTTAAAATATTATTATTACACCCACTACTATTTTTCACAACCAGAATGGTTAATCGGTGGCTGCATACAGGTGTAAGACAGAAATGTGAGTAAAAACTGTGGTCACTGAAAAGTATTCAGATCCTTATTCTGTGCATACCATACCAATAACTATTTTTATCTTCCTTTCAGTTACAGGCTCCACAGTGACTTAAAACCTGAAGTTGTGTGAGGTACTTAACAATTGGAAAAATAGATTTGGGATACCTGGCTGGAGATGCCTCTGGCTAAAAGAATATGCAATATAATTACACACTACACATAGCCTAGACAAATATATAAGAGTGAGTACTTCAAAATATTAAGTTTCTTTCTCCATCAGGACTCCCTCTCTATGGCAATAAGGCAGTAATGAAAGAGCTGGGTCACCTCACAATGGTAATTCTCTCAGAATTATGGCACACTTGAGTCGATATGATCTCCTTTAAGCCGAACATTGAGCTAAGTGGGCAGTGTGAAAAAGAAGCAACTCATCATCCTTATCACTGCGTGTAGGAGACAGGTGACCACAGAACGGCCCCTGAGGTCTGTCAGTGATTGTTCGAGGGCTTAGGCTGATGAAATATTTCCTGTCAGAGCTTATTCTACACCTGACATTTCTCATATTTGATCTGTTAATAGTTATTGCCCACCATGCTGGTTTCAAAGGTCAGATTCATAAAATGGTTCTACCTCTACTAATTGAGCCCTTCTCTAGGAATCTCGTTCAAATATATGTCATAAGCCAGGGTGACAAGTGCCTGATCCTTACCAGAAGCACACAGGTGTGATGGCTCATTCCCAAAAGATCATTTGTCTTCCTGGACTTTGAGGAAGAAAGATATCCCTTCCAGAAGTGTTAATAGAAAAAAGAAAGTAAAACTGTGGATGATTTTCTTTTATGTGTATTTTCACATTTTCTTATTAGACATAAGAAACACAGGAATTATAACAACATTGATAGACAGTTGGTAGACATTTACCATAGTTTTTACCATAGTATATTATTCTGAATCACATGTTTGCTAATTAACAAGACTAAAGCAAACTAAGTTGGCAAGAGGAAACATTATCAATGTCAGGACATAGGACACGTGGAACAACCAGACTGCAGAAAGGACAGAGATATAGATACACCTGGAGTCAAGAGATTGGCTCTAACCAGGACACCCTTATATCTGAATCTCTAACTATCTGCCTCATTTTTTCTTACCACAGATCAACTTCTTCCAAATAGTGGTGATGCATCATTGGAGAAGAAAAATCTTTCTCATTTTTACTTTTAAAAAACTGGAAAGACTCTTACTGTCCCAACCCACATTTGTCACCCCTTACCTGGTTCACTAGAGGATAAAGAAAATGTATTGAATTATAATAAATATCACATTTTTATTGAAAATTAGTATCTAATATATGCTTTAGGTATTTGTGGGCAATCCATAGACCCAATTAATTATGGCTTTGCATTCAGTTTTCAGTAGTCAAGGTATGCTAAGTAGGATAACAAGTATCCTCTCATTTTCATTAATCTAAGGCTAACAGGGGTTTGTTTTTGAGCTTTTAATTATTCATTTCATAGTGAACTGTGAATTCAGCCTGGAGATCTGTGGTCTTCTCCACACAGTTGTTTTATCAACTGAATCCACCTTTCACTAAGTAGTGAAGAAAAGTGTCCAGAACTTGCAGGGAATTTGGGTGACCAGATTTGGAAGTGGCATATATCACTTTCAGTTACATTCATTAGCCAGAGTAGTTACTTGGCCCCACCTGCATGAAATGTAATTGAGCAAATTTCAAGCAAGAAGAGGTGGACACACATATTGGTGAACAGTAGTTTCTCCCTAATCCTTGACCATTCTCTGCTTCGGGAAAAACTGCCACAGAGCCTCTACACTGATGCTGCATGCAGACAACAAAAAGACTGATATTTATTGTGGCCTGAGTTGCTGGAGTTCAAAAATAGAAAGCTCAGAAGGTTTCTTATCACCTTTATTTTGTTGTTTCATTCAGCTTTATTGTTTAACGTAAATCACCAGCACATTAAATATATTTATTCATATGCATATTTAAAATAGATTAAAAGTGTCAATTGTTTTATGTGTCCCCACTATAATTTTTACCTGAAATTTTTCCCATGAGTGCAAATAACAAACAGTTCATTACACAACACAAAGCACTTGAGAGCACAAAGGAAAATTTGAAGCAAGAATCTTAACAGCTACCTCTGAATTAGTTATCATTGGACTGATGATAAACCATAAGCCTACATCTTCAAGTGCTTTTCTACTAATAATAAATTAAATTGTACAAAATGATAGAATTAACTGGTTGTTTATTTAATCCCTTAATCCCTTCACCTTTCCTGGCAGCCTTTTCTGAGCTTAAAACAATTATAGCAGTGTACCAGAAATTGAGAGGATTTTTTATTTAATTTTTAATTAAAACTTGGTTTCTGAACTTCTGTATCTTACAGCCTATTTGATTTAAAAATACATGATATTTTACATTTTTAATAGAAAGAACATGGGTTTGGGAGCCTGATCTAGTGTTAAGTAGTAGCTCCAACACTAATTGTGCAAGGTTGGCAAATCGCTTAACTCTTGAAACTTAGTTTCCTCATCTGTAAAACAGAGAACAATAATTCTTATCTTACAGGGATTTTATACATTTTAGAGTTAATTATGAGAACTACTAGTTCAATTCTTACCCTGTAGTAGGGGCCATGGATACACTATAACTATTATTTTTATTGCTCCTTAAGGTAATAAATTTTAAGGGCCAAAATAAATTCTGAATAACTGTAATGAAAGGTAAGATATATGGGAAATAAAACCTATGTTGAAACATTGGGAAAGGAAGTTCAGGTGGATCTTGAGCTGAACTTAAAATTATTGGTAATTTTTGAATGGAAAAGTTGTGCAGAAGCACAGTAGATTTCAAACCAGAAGTAAATATGAGCTGTTCAAAGAATGAGTGGAGCAACTTAACCAAAGAAGCAAGCATCAAAATGTTTAGGATATTTTGCATTTATAATTTCTTAGCGGTGGAGATCAGATTACCAATATCTGAATTTACAAAAAGTGCAGTTCAATAAAAATATTAAATAAATACTAGCTAGGAAAAATATTATAAAACATTCCTGCAATAATTAAAATAATAGGACATTTGATAAGGTATTTATAGATTGCTATTATAAGAAGATTTGAATAGTAGCTTAATTTCTGTATGTATTATATGCATTACTTTGATATGTTGAACAATATTTAAAATTAATAGCTAGGCAGGATATATCAAATTTCTACTTAAAACACCAAACATAGGTAACATTTTAGAATTCTTCCTCTTTTTAAATTATAGAGGTAAAGATTAGTGATTATAGTGGTATGAATTATTAAGCTTCTGATTCTTCTTTGATCCTAAATCAGAGAGAAGACAAATATGAGAATGGACAGATTGAATATAGTATCACTTTCCCTTTCATAAAATGTTATTTGATAATTTGACTTGAAAGACAAGAAATGCATGCAAGATGAAATTTTTTTTTAAAGTTTAAATTCTTTATTTTTTAAAGTATTACATGTCTTCTTTCTTCCCATCCCCCATTAAAGTCTTCCTTGGCCGCTCCCCCCACCACAGTCTGCAGCATTTTTATTTAAATCTTTATTATTTAGACTATTACATTTGTTTTTCTTTTTTCCCCTCCAAAGCTCCCCTCCACCTGGCTCCCACCGTTCCCTCTACCCTTACCTCCCTCCTATTGACCTCATCCATAGGTGTATGATTTTTGTCCAGTCTCTCCCTGTATACCCCTCCCCCCTACCCCCCTGAGAATTATCAGTCTACTTCCTTTCTGTGCTCCTGATTTTATTATATTCACCAGTTTATTTTGTTGATCAAATTTTTAATTTCCTTAATTTTTAGATTCACTTGTTGATAGATACATATTTGTTGTTCACAATTTTTTATATTTTACCTTTTTCTTCTTCCTCTTCTAAAAGAGTACCTTTCAGCATTTCATATAACACTGGTTTGGAGTTGATGAACTCCTTTAGCTTTTTCTTATCTGTGAAGCTCTTTATCTGCCCTTCAATTCTGAATGATAGCTTTGCTGGATAGATTATTCTTGGTTGTAGGTTCTTGCTATTCATCACATTGAATATTTCTTGCCACTCCCATCTGGCCTGCATCATTTCTGTTGAGAAATCAGCTGACAGTCTTATGGGTGCTCCTTTGTAGGTAATGAACTGTTTTTCTCTTGCTGCTTTTAATATTCTCTCTTTGTCTTTTGCTCTTGGTATTTTAATCATGATTTGTCTTGGTGTAGTCCTCTTTGGATTCCTCTTATATTGGGTTCTGTGTGCTTCCTGGACTTGTAAGTCTATTTCTTTTACCAGATGTGGGAAGTTTTCAGTCATTATTTCTTTAAGTAGGTTTTCAGTATCTTGCTTTCTCACTTCTTCTGGCACCCCCATAATTCTGATATTGGTACGCTTGAAGCTGTCCCAGAGGCTCCTTACATTATCTTCACATTTTTGGATTCTTTTCTCTTCTTTCTTTTCCAGTTGAGTGTTTTCTGATTCTTTATATTTCAAATTTTTGACTTGATTCTTGCCTTCCACTAGTTTGCTGTTAGGTCTCTATAATATTTTTTATTTCAGTCAGTGTATGTTTAATTTCCAGTTGATCTTTTTCCATCTCTAGTTGGTTCTTTTTCATCTCCTCTTGGGTCTTGCTAACTTTATCCAACTTTTCTAGGATATTCTTGAAAAACCTTATAAGCATGGTTTTGAACTCTATATCCAGTTGTTTGTTTTCCTCCATTTCTCTTGTTTGTGATCCCTTCCCTTTTCTCGGCATTTTCACTATGCTGGGAGAACTTCTGTGTTGGATTCAGCCTTATGATACCAGACTTGCAAAACTGCAGAAGCCTCTCTATTGAGCTTGGGATGGGTGGAGTCTCATGGCTTAAAGGACCACCTTGCCTTCAAATCGGCCCTGCCCTCCACAGCCCCTGAGTCTCACTTGACTGGGTACTCACTGGAGCAGTCCTTGTGCACGGGCACTCTCGCAGTGCCTCTAGACTCCTGCCCCTCAGACTCCCCTGCACTCTGGGACCATATGAGTCTGAGTTCCCAGGGTTTTGCCCAAAACTGGAGTTTAGTGAAGTTAGAAGTTGCGCAGTTGGGAGGGTCTGTCTCCCACCCACTTGTGCAAGCCAGAGGCACAATCAGCAGTCAGTCCTCTGTGCTCAGTGTCCTGCACATCCCCAGACTTCTTATCTTTTGCAACTCCCCTAAATTTCCATGCACTTCTCCCTTTTCACAGTCCAAACTACCCACATATGAGTTTTGGCTGGATCTGGGGTTTAGTGTCATGGGATAAGGGGTTCAATGCTGTAGGATAAGGGGTTCAATGAGGTTGAGAGTCTCTGTCTCCCTCCCGCCAGAGAAAGCCAGCCATGTTTTCTGGCAACCGCTCTCTCCACGTACGCATCTTGGTACCTCAGCTTTTTGCAGCTCCTCTGGGTCTCTGTGAGCCCCTCTCTTTCTTTCTAGTTGTAGAACTTCCACTCAGCCAGCTTTCCTGTGGTTCTGGATGATGTCCGTTTTGTCTTTTAGTTGTAGTAGTTTTGAAATTATTGTGCTAGGCAGCAGTGTAGGTGTTTACCTATCCACCCATCTTGGATTGTCCTCAAGATGAAATTTATTTTCTATAAAATCCTACTTCAGAAAAAAATCTTGCTTAATATAAACAAACTAAAATTTAAGTAGGTCTACAAAATTGTCCTTATATCTTATCCAAGAATATCTATCTAGCCATGAGTAGAGAAATAAACTAGAAAGTTGCTTTGTTAAAGAGAGACAGAGACGGAGAGAAAACATATTTTTAGCATTTATAGCAGTGAATATGAAACTATTTCAAATCCAGATAATATGCATCTTCAACTCATCCACATTCTGTCTCCTCTGGGCTACCCCAATGCCAACCAGAGACTGGAACTGAGATCAATGATCTGTTCCATACCCTTGGTATCACACACTCAGACATACACACACATACAGAGGTGAGAGCGAAAGAGGGGGGGAGAGAGAGAGAATTTAAAATATTATTTTCTAGGGCATTTGAAGTAATTTCAACAGCTCAGAGGTATTAAAAGAAAAACCACCCTGATGTACCACTTTGTATTTTTGTTTTTGATTTCACTACATGACTACATCAGCACATCTGGTATTTCCTATGAGCCAAAATTGTAGTCTCTGCTTGATAATTCATAAATGTTTTAGAGAATCATTTTCAGTCCAATGATTGCCACCAAGGAAACATCATACTTATATATATTTGTTACATATGAATTGATTAATATAAAGTGAGGTATTTTGTTTCCAACCATATTTTCAGTTCGGAATCAGTGGGCCAAACGCAGTGAACACTAAATTTATACTAAATCCATATTCCACGAGAATATTTATTTCTACTAGTAGAAATAAAATATAAATAAAACGGAAATATGCCAAATGATTATACATAGAAACAATTAGGATATTGCAACCGCAGGGTAGATTTAAATGCAATTTCTTCCCCTTCTTCCCCTTCTTCCCCTTCTTCTTCTTCTTCTTCTTCTTCTTCTTCTTCTTCTTCTTCTTCT
>JAAGEH010000030.1:44613085-44652387 GCA_011751065.1 Lasiurus cinereus
CTTCTTCTTCTTCTTCTTCTTCTTCTTCTTCTTCTTCTTCTTCTTCTTCTTCTTCTTCTTCTTTTCTTCTTCTTCTTCTCCTTCTCCTCCTGCTCCTCCTCCTCCTCATTCTACTCCTCCTCCTCTTCTTTTTCCTCTTCTTTCTCCTCCTCTTTCTCCTCCTCCTCTTCTTCTTCCATCCTTTCCTCATATTCTTCCCTTTCCTCCTCCTTCCCCTTCTTAGTTATTGTTCATTGTTTTTTTCAGATTAGCTATGTCCTAATGAATGTACATTGTTAGTTAAGCATTGCTTGCTGGGGGAATAGATATTTAATGATCCTGGACCATCATTTCTATATCTACTCTAGAATATGATATTGTTTATATGGAAAGGGAAAGAAGAATAGTAAACCCCCAATTCCTTGTTTGGTGAAAGAAGGGAAAAAATAGAGATAGAAAGAAATAGGGGTTAAGAGAAGGAAAGAATAAGTAAAGAAGAAAAGAAATAGGGAAGAGAGAGAAAGAAAGAGAAGTGGGGAGAGAAGAAGGAAGGGAGAATGACAAAATAATCTAATTTTGTTTGTGTAGGAAAGTGATCAGATACTATTCTCTGAAACAACATGCCTTATAAAGCATAGGCTTTGAATTGGATCTTAAAATTACAGAAAAATAATGGTTAAATAAATTTTAAATACAGCTGGTCAGGAGAGAACCGAGATAGTGGCATAGTTAAATTCCAGTACTGGAATCCTTCTACAACCACATCAATATTTCAATTAAAATACAGAACAACCAACATTCAGAACCACCTGAAAACTGGCTGAATGGAAGTCATACAACTAGAGAATTAAAGAAGAAAGCACATGGAGACCGGTTAGAAGAACAGAGGCACAGAACAGATGGTCAAACACCCATGTGTGGACTATTTTAATTTGGAGGGCTAGCTTGCTCCATGAGGAGCAAGGGTAGCACAGTCCCACACCAGGCACCCATCCCAGGGTTCCAGTGCTGGAAAGAAGTCCTCATACCTTCAGGCTGTATAAACCAGCAGGAATTGTGGCTGAGTGACACAGTTTTTCCTGGAGTAGAGGACAATGGGGGAAAAGGGGGGGTATCTGTAATACTCTCAACATAAAGACATATTAAAATAAATACATTATATAAATGAATGAATTAATAAACACAGCTTATCAGAAATATGCCAGATCTTTAAATTTTACTCAATATTTTTTTTAATTCTGGCCTAATAGAATATTTCATCTGAAATGTCCTCTCTAATTATGGCTGGAGGAGTGATAGATGAACAGACTGGGGTTGGAAGTTAAAATAATTTCTAACCCAAATGATAGCTTAGTCATTATACAGAAGTTTTGGGTAGGGGTTGTTTATAAAGATGCTTAATTCTACATTTTAAAATCCTCCTGTTCACTTTGCCTCCATATTTTCCTTCTTCACACACACACACACACACACACACACACACACACCAATCTTTTACCAATGAACAACTACAACCACCCCAATCCCACCTCCACTTTCATTGCTTTAATTCAGACCTTCTATTCCTGCCTGAAATATTTCAAAAACTTTCAGTTTGGGGGTCTTTATCTTTGACTTAAGTTCTCCCATCTATCTTCTGCATACTCAAACTGTTAATTTATTCATTTATTTTTTATTGCAATTTCTTCACTGCCTTAATATAAAATTCACATTTATTATTATAATATTCAAGGACCACCTTAAATTTATTTCATTGATGCAACAAACATTACTAATTTTCTATAAGCATAAAACTTTGCTAGTTTCTATGGTTATAAAGATGAAAACACAGTTAATGCATTCTTTTTAAAAAATATATCTTATTGATTTTTCACAGAGAGGAAGTGAGAGAGATAGAGAGTTAGAAACATCTTTTTTTTTTTTAACATCGATCATCGATCAGCTGCCTTCTGCACACCCCCACTGGGGATGGGTCCGCAACCAAGGAATATGCCCCTGACCAGAATTGAACCTGGGATCCTTCAGTCTGCAGGCCAATGCTCTATCCACTGAGCCAAACCGGTTTCAGCAGTTACTGCATTCTTAAAGTACATAGTCAGTTAAAAACAGAAATAATCAAAGTTTATTTAGATCATTTCTTAAATAAACTGTAGTACCAATTAAGAGAAGTAGTACTTATTACCTCTGAGTAAGTCTTAGTACAAATGTTTTCTCTCCTTCAAAAGAGAAAAGTTATGAAATGAAAAGTATATTTAGTAAATTTTGGGTGAATGGAAAAGGAGTGAATAAATAAGGTTAATATGAAATACTTTTACCCTTTATTGATCAATCCCATAGAAAGTCCACAGAGGCTATGGTGGACTCCATAGAGATTCTCCTTCAAGAATAATGGATGTATTCCTTCATAGCATATAATGTTAAGGACTAACAGCCCTCAACTCTAGTAGGCCTTTAGGATATTGCCTTGTCTAAAGAGAATTGCCTGACCAAAGATGATGCCTTCTTTTTTATGCAGCCTATATATAGTGACTAATTCCTATAAGGGAGAAAAGGCTCAGTCTCCTCCTTAACAATCTTACCTTAGGAGCTCACAATGGGGTCAGCGGAGGCCTTTGTTGAGACTACATTTAGATTAGCTCCCTCACTGCTCAATCCTGCTCTTTCCTTCATTTCCAAAGGTGGAGACCCCCAAAGCATATACAAACAAACCAATATTTATCTCAGAATTTACTTTTCAGGGAAACCTATCTGTGACCTATGCATGCCTATTTTTTCCCCCTTACTCACCAAGTATGAGTTTGTCATTCAATAACTAAGTGTGCACTTTAAATATGGCAAAGAATTCATGAAATTTTGAACTGGCCTACAAGAATGTGATTTCCATTGGGTTTATAATTAATAAAGTTTAATAATTCTTAAGGGTTGTTTTTAATACATTCTACCTCAAATTCTATATAATATGCTAAGTGCCCAGTTGACCAGTCAGCTGTTCATCCAATCAAAGTGTAATATGCTAATGATATGCTAAAGCAATTCAACTTCTCACTATGACATGCACTGACCACCAGCATTAGGGGGCAAATGCTCTGACTGGTAGGTTATCATGCTGCTGGGGTCCAGCCAATCGGGACTGAGTGAGATGGGCCAGACATGCCCTGGAGCTCTCTCACAGTCTCTTCCCAGCTGGACAATTTTCTGTATCCCTCCCCACCCTGATCATGCACCAGTGGGGTCCCTCAGCCTGGTCTGTGTCCTCTCACAATCTGAGACCCCTCAGAGGATGTCATAGAGATGGTTTTGGGCTGATCCAGGGGATTTGCACACCAGGCCTCTAGTAAAATTATAATAATGTACATTAATACAACTTAGATCCATGGTTTAAACCTTAACCTATAAGGATACTCATACATTTACTTACTATTGTTATATTCTTACTTAATCAAGTATATCCACATGGTATATTATAATAGAGACATGAAAGAAAATTTTTATTTCTCTAGATTATTTCCTTCCTTTTGGTCAAAGTATTAACAACACTTAAAATAATGTTACAATTTGCTTTCTTTTGAGCACCTAAAATTTTTAGTCTTAAATTGCTTTAAGATTCTCTAATGTAATTTTTATTAAATTTTGATAGAAAGGAAAATTACCTTGAGGCAGTCACTTACAAGTTTTCTGCCTTAACTAAGTGGATTATGGACTTTAAAACTAAACCTGAACATTTCTCAAAAAGGTGCTCAAGTTTAACTATCTTATCCTATAAATATGAAAGGCACTTGGACAAAAATTGGATCTCCCTAATACCCATATGGATTCAAATATTGCAGAAAGAAAATGGATTGTAAGTTTGGCAACTGAACCCAGCTATACTTCCATATGTATACTATACCAACCACAGAATTTGGAATTCAAACTTTTGTTACAAACCATTTTTTACTAATTAGAAGCGTCTTCATTTTTCACCTTCACAAGTAAAGTTGCAAGAAGCCCAATGTTTGCCTGGCTTGTCTCAAATTCCTATTTGGCAGGCAATGTGAAAATTAACTCCCAAAGAGCTGTCATATGCCTAGAGTCTCCAACTTGGCACAGCTACTAGCTTTGACCTCAGGGAATTTTCATGTGTAAGTCTTCCTGTGGTTTACCTCTGAGAGTTCTCTCAAATTGAAAGAGAAAGAAGAATGGGTAAAACAACAGCCCAACAAGCCAGGTTTATTTTAAGTAGTACACAAAAAAACAGCTCTCTAGCAGGACCTAACTGCTCCAACAATGTCTCAGATAATTACTCTTATAAAGTAATTCAGGAAGAGCAAGCCAATTAGCTCAACAATTAAATGTGCGCTAACAGTACAACACACATTAATCAGAATTAACACCCATAAATGTTTCTAAGTACATCAGATCAATCAAAGTGTAAGAAATACAAATCTTGGTGACTATGCCCCTAATTACCATCAAATGCCATCCACTGACATAGGATCTGATCATTTCCTGTTTATATTTCAGCCACCATGGAAAATCCATTTAACCTGCCTCTTTGTAAATAAGCCTGGATGACTGAACAAAGATAAAGAAAATGTAAAATTCAGGCTTTGACTAGTATAAGCTATTATCATGTATTTCTAGATGTCATCCAGATCTCAATATTTGAACTGTGTAATATGTTCTTTTTATGAATTCTTCTGGAATATTTTTACTTGTTGCTGATTTGGTAGGAGTTTTTGTTTTCAAGGTAGAGAGGGTGGAGGCTTCAATCTGATAAGTTCTGTGCTTCAAGTCCCAGCTCTGTCATCTATTAACTAATTTTGGAAAACTGTCTTAAATAACCATTTGTGTGATTCATTTGCAATTGGCCCTCAGATTTATTTCCTGCTCTGCCCTTATTCACTTCTTTATTACAGGGAACTCCATTCCCCAGTATCCTCTAGAACAGAGTAAGAGTGTGGTATCCCTCTATCTCCTGCTCTACCTCATGTAAAGTTTTGGCAGATTCTGGACCTTGATGTGCTACTTGGATAGCCACTCACTCTTTGAGCACACACAAGGAAATCCTACTGTGGTTCTATCTTTTTCAAGGTGGTCCCAGATACAGAAAGGTACTATTTCTCTATGTATCCCTAGGCTTAGAAATAGCTTCTTAATCTCCCATTATCTATGTAAACAATTTCCTATATTAAATTTAATTTAATTCCTGAATTAAATTTTCTGAGACATATCAAAAGATTCCTATTTCCCTGATTGGACCCTCATTAGTAAAATGGAGTCAATAATAATAATGATGAACCTACAAAGTGATTTTTAGAATTATTTAATGCAGTTATTCTCAGCCTCATGGGGCCTCAGAATCATTTGAGGAGCTTATAACAGTGCAAATTTCAAGGCCTCACCCTCAGAGTTTCTGATTCTTTAGGTATAAAGTGGGGCTCAAGAATTTGCATTTCTTTTTTTTTAATTTTATTGATTTTTTCACAGATTGGAAGGAAGAGGGATAGAGAGTTAGAAACATCAATGAGAAAGAAACATCTATCAGCCGCCTCCTGCACACCCCCTACTGGGAATGTGCCCGCAACCAAGGTACATGCCCTTGACTCGAATCGAACCTGGGACCTTTCAGTCTGCAAGCCAACACTCTATCCACTGAGCTAAACCAGTTTTGGCAAGAATTTGCATTTCTGAGTTCCCAAGTAATTGGGTGCTGTCACCCTGCAGACCACACTTTGAGAACCACCATAGTATAAACTCTTCTATAGAATTCTAAAAATTAATGCTGACATTTATCAGAATTAATATCCACAAATGTTTCTGTAGACATCATATTAATTGAAGTCTTGTTTGGACTTAATTCATACATTGCTTCCATCTTTGATCAAACCAGTTCTGCTACCACCCCTGAAACAAGATATATTGAAGAGATGATTGCCCCCAACAACATAGAACTTGAGTTTTATGTTTGAAGAAACTGAGCTTTAGAGGTATGGAGTATCATTCCCAAATAGGTGGCTATTTAATACGTCATGTCTAAAAGCTTAGACTTTCTGATGATATATCTTATTTTCTTTCTACTTTGCTATTGTGCCTATGTATGCATCATTATTGATAAACACCAATATATTAGTTGCAGTCCTTTGAACAGCGTATTAAAGAAGGGATGTGTCCATATGTTAGTGTGGATCTGAAGGACATAGAATTGAAGTTTGCCTACCAGGATGAATAATCCATTAGAAACAGAGAAGAAAATATTTCATGAAATGGAGAAACCTTTAACTGAAAAATATTTTATGGAATTATCTTTAAAGGATTCCTCTTCACAGGAATGATAAAAAAAGTGATTGTAGAGGAATAGGAGAATTATGAAAGCCATTTTTAATGCACACTCATATTCCAAGCATTGTATGTGTAGTATTTCATATAATCCTCCCTATAACCTTCTGAGGGAGGAATTACTATTCTGATCTTACAAGTAAGAAAAACGAGGCTCAGAGGAGCTTGCGGTCATACTGTAGTAGACACTTTGTTTAAACAAACAGATAACACTACCCTGTACTAGATGCCACCATTCTAAGCTCTTTACAAATGTGAAGTAAGTTAACCCTTAAAGCAGGGTTATGACCTCTGTATTATTATCCTTTTATTATCCCCAGTTTACAGAGATATTCTGAGCAAGTGCTTGATCACTGTAATGTTGCTTGGTAAGTAATGGGACTGGAAAGCACATTCTCCTATTTGATTCAAGTGCAGATGCTCCAAAAAATCTAAACTTGACTCCATTCTACAACTTCAAAAGTCTATATATGCAATAAAAGGCTAGTAGTTACAGATGGTGATGTATGCTTGGAACAGTTTGGTAGGTAAATGAGAAAATATTTAGAAATTAAACAATAACAAAGTGATTCTATATAGTTGTACCTTGATCATCATGCTATAATAATAACAATAATAATAAATCATGATCACGTACTTATGATATTTAGGAACTATAAAAGTCTTTTTGTATTTTTTTCAATTCACACAACAACAGAGAATAGGTACTGCTCTCACTATTTTCCAAATGAGAGAATTGAGAAAAAGAGGGGTTAAGTAGATTTCCCAAGGTCACAAAGCTAGTAGCAGTTGGTTGATTTGTGCCTGAACCCAGGCAATGTGACTCCTAAACTGACATTCCTAATCCCTAACCTACATGGCTATGACCATGAACCCTGAAAATAACCATAAAGAGAATAATGTTTTATAATTCAAGTAATAATTAGCATAATATTTTCATCTATTCTGATTCCTAACAGAATCATCCTTTGGTATTAGAAGATTTTTTTCCGACTAACCACATTAGGCCCAGTGCACAAAATTCATGTGGGCAGGGAGGGTGGTACCCCTCAGCCTAGCCTTCATCCTCTTCAATGTGAGACCCCTCGAGGAATGTCTGACTGCCCTAAACAATCCAGAACTCCTGGCTTTCAACTGCTCACCTGCCTGCCTGCCTGATTGCCTCTAATTGCTTCTGCCTGCCATCCTGATAACCCCTTAACCACTCCCATGCCAGCCTAATTGATACCTAACTGCTCCCCTGACAGCCCAATTGTTCTTAACTGTCCTCCCTTGCTGGCCTGGTCACCCCCAACTACCCTCCCCTGGTGGCCTGGTTGCCCCTAATTGCCCTCCCCTGCCAGCTACCTTGTGGTGGCCATCTTTGACCACATGTAGGTGGCCATCTTGTGTGTTGAAGTGAAGGTCAATTTGCATATTACCTCTTTATTATATAAGACTAGAGACCCATTGCAAGAAGATTCATGCAAGAATAGGGCTTCCTGCAGCCTGTGTAAAGCAGAGAAGGGAGTCAAGCCCTCCTAGGTGGGTTTCCCTCCCGTTGCTGCCACTGCCCTGCACTTTCCCTCCTGTAGCTACCTTCTCCCCCTTCCCCCACAACTTTCCCTCCCACAGCCACTACCCCATCCTCTCCCTCCTGCCACCACCACCGCCCCACTTTTGGCTTTTCCTCTCTCTTCCTACTATGCTATCTTCAGTCTTCACTTGAGCCTGAATATGCAAATTAACTACCATCTTTATTGGGTCAATTTGCATACTCACTCTGGCTGGTGGGTGTAGCGAAGTGATGGTCAATTTGCATGTTTCTCTTTTATTAATGTAGATACCAGTATATACATATATACATATACATAGCACAACCTTTCAGGAGAATTTTTTTTCTAATTTCTACTGGTGGCCTGGTGTACAAAATGCATGCACAGGGGTATGGAGGTGTTCCTCAGCCCAGCCTGCACCATCTCCAATCTGGGACCCCTTGAAGGATGTCATACTGCCAGCTTTCAGGGATCAGGCCTAAACTGGCAGAAGGACATACCTCTTACAATCTGGGACTGCTGGCTCCTAACCACTCATCTACTTGCTTGCCTGCCTGATTTGACACTAACCACTCTGCCTGCTGGCCTGCTTGTCCCCAAATTCCTCCTGCCAGCCTGATCACCCCAAACTGCCCCTGTGCCAGTGTGCTCACCCCCAACTGCCTCTCCTGCCAGCCTGCTCACACCCAACTGCCTACCCTGCTTGCCCCCACCTCCCCTTCCCACTGGCCTGCTCACTGCCAACTGCCCCCCTGCTTGCCTGCTCACTCCAGACGACCCCTCCTTGCTGTCCTGATCATCTCCAACTGACCTCCACTGAGCACCTGCTTGCCCCCAATTGGCCACCCTGCTGATCTCCTTATCCCCAAAGACCCTGCCCCCCACCACAACTGCCATCCCTTCCCTGGACTCTAACCACCTCTACCTCAGCCCCACCACCATGGCTTTGTCCAGAAGAACTTCCGGAAAGTCTCCTGGAAGGTCTCCTAGTCTAATTACCATATTATCCTTTAATTAGTATAGATAAAGACCTGGTGCACAGGTGGGGGCCAGCTAGTTTGAGCTGAAGGGTGTCCCAGATCAGGGTGGGGTCCTGCTGGGGTGCCTGGCTAGCCTGGATGGAGGGCTGAGGGCTGTTTGCAGGCTGGCCACAACCCCTTCAGGGTTGGGGGGCATTCCACTGGGGTGCCTGGCCAGCCTGGGTGAGGGGCTGATGGTTGTTTGCAGACTGGCCACAGCCTCCTACAACCCAAGCTCCCGGCCCCTCCTACTTTTTTTTTTTCATTACCTCCTTGAGCAGAGGCCAGGGCTGGCTGGAAATAGATATCTGGGATTTATTTATCTTCTATAATTGAAACTTTGTACTTTGTAGCCTTAAGCAGAGGCCTGGGCCAGCCAGAGCAAGCAGGAAACTTGGCTTCCTCCAAGCCTCTAGCTTGCTCTAGCTCCGTGGCTGTCACCATCTTTGTTGAGTTAATTTGCATAATCGCTCTGATTGGCTGGTTGGTGTAGTGGAGGTATGATCAATTTGCATGTTTCTCTTTTATTAGATTGGATATCTATATAGTGACCATAATAAGAGCAAGAAAAAAGCTATCACTAATTAATTACACTTTGTTAAAGGTAATGTGCAAATTCTTCATTTCTACGTACATATGATTCCTTTTCTGGTCTAAATATATGTTGTTTTGGATATGTAGTAAATGCAACTTTTATTTCATGCTTAACAATAGCTCTTAATGCTGCAGTGCCAGTTAACTCACAGCACATATATGAGCACAGAGCTATGTTAGCTCCTTTGCCTTCCTGAAATCAGTATTGAAGTGGTGATGGGGATTAGCTATTTAACAGGTCTTCCTTTCAGGCCCTTCATGATCTCCAATACACAATTAACATTTTCTGAAAATTCTGTTCCAGATGAAAAAGAAAAATAATAAAGTCATTAAGAGAAAAGACTGAGAAAAGAACCTGAAGGTTAAGCTGATGATAAGAGAACTAGTGAAGGAAAAGACCATGTAATTAACTCTGCCACTCAAGAGCACAGAGCATTCTGGAAGTAGAGAACATAACATAATCATGAAAAGAAAATAATGAAATTAACTAAAAGTTTTTTGGGTTTTTTTGCCTCTAGTGACAAAAATTTGCTTTAGACCAAAATTCATAACTTTCGGTGGAAATGTTAAAGATGTATAGGGAGTACATTCTTTATTTCTACCTGTGTGATAACGCTTATTGTTGCTTTCTTTTGTACAAGTAAACTTTGACATTGAAAAACAGGCTCAACAAACTTTTTACAGAGTAAGAATTTTTTCAACATAAAAACACAATAATCAACAACACAACAAGACTGATGAACTGTCAACAGACAGGAATCACTCCTCCTCCTTGCTTTTAAGGACTTACGACTTCCCCAATATCTGCTCCTCCCCAGGCAGTTAGATTTCATCCCCATTTTAGTGTGGAATCTGATCCCTGAACATATTAAAATGTTGCTTCATTCTGCTAACATTTCTTCTTAATTGCTCATGTATCTTCCATGACATAAATTTATCAGTGCTTATCATGAATTTCTAGCCTGAGAAGAAAAATTACCTTTAACAATTCTTTCATTTCATTTCATCAAATTGCATCTTGATGGACTGAGACAGTTGGGCAAAGTAATTTTCATTATCTGATTATTGTAACATGTATTTTTATTAAAAACAAACAAATTAGCAGTTCAGTGTTTCTTATATTTGCAGAGATGAAATCCTGTGCACAGTCAGAGGCCCTGTGCATGACAAAGAGAAGGACCTGGGTGGATACTACATTCAACTAGTTAAAGCAATTTCCCAGGTTGTATTTTTGAATCTTGAAAGTATGGCCCTTGTGAAACATTCTGACACTGTGAATTTGAAGTCTCCATATATGGTGACTGCCAGAAAGTTTAAAACGTTAAATAATCTCTCAAACTGGCCCTAGAAATTCAAGTTGGCTTATTAAAGTTTTTCCCCCCTTGTTTGAACAACTTCTTTGTTTCACTAACGGCAAATCTCCTGTGTTTTGTCACGTTGTTATTGAACAAGTTTAATGATTTGCTGAGGACCTCATCTAGAGGCATTACCAAGCAGCTTGAGATTAGAAACGTATGGTGGTAGAGGCTCTCCTAGAGTAAATGGAAATATTTTATTCAGCTACTGAGAAGGGTCTCCAGAGATCAAATTAGAAGCTGGCTGTGAAGGGAGATGTTTAGGCATGCTCTGGAATTATTTATCAGCATTTTCTGCTTGTGGAGAATAAGCAGACATTAAGTTTAAATTAAACAAAAGGGGAAAGAAAACAAGTTTTTTCAGTAATTTGACTGCTAATGATATTTCTGAATTATTCTCAACTTAATAGTTTAAGTAATTTGCAATGATAATAATTGTTCCTGTTAAAGCTCCAATAGTGTCGATTTTTTTCCTTTTTGCCAAGATTAACCCCCTTAAAGCCTTTAATGATCATGTAATTGCAAATTTATTGTGGGCTTTGTTAATTTTTAAATGTGTTTTCTTCTTGACATTTCTTTTAATTTAATTTAATTTTATTACATTCATCAACTATATGAGAAACTAACTTAAAAGTCCATTAAAAGGGAATAAATGTTCTTTATGTTGCACTTGTTTATCTTTATTTATAATGAGCCTGAGTTTTTAGATAGACTAAAGGCAGTTTAATTATTACTTTCAACATTAATGTGCTTTTCTGATACACTCATTTAAAATAAGTATGCTTTTAGGGTTTTTGGAAAGAAGTAAACTGTTAACATTGGGTTGCAATTGTACCTTAAATAATTAAACAAAACAGACCATATCCCAAATTAACACACTAGCCTGTATTTTAAATAACGTATAGCTGATGAAGTTGTAATACAAGCAATTAAACTTTGTTCTTAAAAGAAAATGGCATGCTATCACAAATAACTGGTAATTGAAAATATTTTCATGTGAAATTTGGCAGGTTAATGAAGCTAGAAACTAAAACCCTAGGTGCTATGGCTGCTTTTCATATTGCGGGAATAGAAATATATAGCTCAACATTTTCTCAGCCAGTAAATTGTCTTTCCTTTTTCTGGAACTAAGTCACCATATCAATCATCTGCATAGAAATGCCCAGGACTACTATAGCTCTACTCGACGCTCACTGTTTTGAAAGCAAAACACCTGATGAAAATTACACTGTCCCCAGAAATTTAAGTTGCATATTTCAATGTTCTGGGTTTATATTAATCTTTCTAAAAGAATTTGGTTATCTGTCCTAGAATAATTTCTATTAACTTATTTCATTGTGATTTAGAATTAAATTGTACCATAATGTTTAAAAGAGTAAAAAAGAAAGAAGAAAAGTGAGATATAGTGAACTGAGGACTCAATAAAAGCAGATTCTTCCTGGCCAGAGGAAAAACATTCTTAAAATTTGAAATATAAAAAATGAATTCCTTATTTGTATGATTTGAGAAAGAGATATAGTTTGGTACTTTTTATTTCTTAATCTGAAACTTTGCAAATATTAATGACTTTTACACACTTTGAAGTGGCTTTCTCTATCCTTTGCTAATACTCTTTCAGTGCTTGGGAATCAAGAATTACAAGATGAGATATTAAAACAGTCCAAAAAGCAATAGAATACTGTGAATTAAAGTAATAGCAGTTACTGAGCTACTGACATAAATGAAGAGAATACTAGTAATTCATATGAACATTAGTAATAAGAATTTAGTCAGTTCCTTAATATTAGTTTATTTAAAATATTCTTTGTATTTACATGTATATATTCTTGTTTTTATCTCAATAACTTAATTTTTCCTCAGTAAATTATTCTCCTCCACAAATAATTGCATATAGTTCTTATCTACATGCTGCTCCTTCTTTCTCACCTCCCATTCACTCCTCCAAATACTATCACATTATCAACACTCCACTGTGTGAACACTCTCACCAAAATCACCAATAATGGGTTTATACTAAATTTTGTGGATATTTCTCAGTCCTCGTCCTACTTCATTCCTCAGCACCATATGATAGCATGGACCACTCCTTCCTTGTTCCAATAACTTCTTTAATTTCCTTCCTAATAACGTATTTCAGGAGTTGACACACTATAGCCCATAGGCCTAACTTAGCCCTACACCTGTTTTTGTAAATAAAGTCTTATTGGAGCACAATGATACTCATTTGTTCATTCATTTGTCTATGACTGCCTTTAGAGTCCATGGTAGAGTTGAATAGTTGGAATAAATACCTTATCACAGAGTTTAAATATCCATTTTCTTATATTTTGCAGAAAAATTTTGTCAATCTCTGTTATATTATATGACACTATTTTATAAAACAATCTATTTAGCTATTGGAAATTGGTCTCCACTCTAGGTTTTATTTTCTTATTAGATCTTTTAAATGTCAATGTATATTCAGGTTACAACCTAGGCCTTATCCTTTTCTTAATCTACACAGTCTATTTGAAATATTCCATCTGTATGTACGGGATCTTCACATATTAGCTGGTCTATATGTTGTTAACTTCCAAATGTGTACATCCAGCTCAAACATCTCTTCTGTGCCTCAGAAACATATATTCTACTGCAAATATCCTTCTACTTAATTATCTTTTAGCTTTATAAAAGTTAACAAACAAAAGGGAATATACTTTCTGAGTCGCTTCTCCAATCTGTTTTCTCCTTTGCTTTCTGTCTCACTAGCAGGCCTCACTCATTAATTGAGTCATAAGGTGAAGTTTCATAATAGTCTTCTCTTGTCTTTTTAAGGCTAATAATCACAATGCCCTAATTTTCACCATACTTCTGGTCCCCTCCATCTCTACTATGGATTACCTCAAAAAACAGTCAATGTTCCCTCAGTTCAATTGTCAATCTCAGCAATGTTTATGGCTCAACATGACTGTCTTTCCCCCCACATTTCTACTCACATTCTCCTCTGTCCTCATGCCCCACTTCAATGGGTTAGCTCCTGATTCAGACTTCTGTTTGATTCCTCAAAGATTTCATTGTCCCACGAATCTCTGCAGACTTCCTTACTATCTTTTTTTGTTTCCCGATTTCTCCATTCTTCTTCTTGTCATACCTTTTTACATTTCTCTTTACTATATTCAAAATCTGTGAATGATTTTGTATTGACCTTCATTGTGGTCTATTAAGCAGGTTGAACATTTAACTCAAAGTAAGAACACAATAAACTTAACTGAATGAATGAGTTATAAGGTTTCATCAACTGGAGAATCATTCATACCTTATATGCTATCTGAAATAACTGATGGATTTTTAATTAATTTAATATTATGAGTAACCATTACTTAAATTATTGCCTTCAATTATTAAAATATAAGATTCTATGTGTTTTCAGGTATTACTCAATGGGCAATTTTGAATATACAGTGCTGGTCTGTGTCTTTTACAGAAGAAATCCTTTTATCCATGGATCCTTTCTTTGTCAAGGCTTATATACAGGGCTTTTGCATACACAAAAGAATAATTATCTGTTTTGCAAGGTGCTGCTGGGCAGTATAACACTGTGACCAAAAATGTCACCAACTATAAATTTGAAAGCAGTACATTTGCATTTTTAAAAGGCAGTGTGGCTGTATTTAGTCATTATGTTTTATATTTTAAAATGTCATTGTCTTTATTTTTATGTTTCATAAATGAAATGTATTTTATGAATTTTATAGATTGTATTATATACTAATTTGTCAAACTAATTTGTCAATTGATAAAATTGACAAATTCATATATAGTTCAACCTAAAATCATAGAGGATATTTATTAAATATAATGTACTAATTAATTAAGATGAACAATAATGGAATTCTTATCTACATAGGTAACTATATTGTCAAATTATCACTTTATCACTTGTCATCTGAATGTGTCTTCTCAAAGCAGGGAGAATTCTGAGCCACATACCCATTATTCTGCACTATAAAAATGGAGGCCATTTCAAGTTACAGATATATAAGACAAAACATCTTTGTTTCTTTCCAATTTTTATAGTTTATCTCATTTACATGATGAAATTTAAAACCTGGAGAAAGAGGAACATGTAATAAAAATTGGAGCAGACTCCTAATGTTTACACAGTGAATAGATCTCCTGTGTAACTTCTTATGGATAGTGATTCTCCACCTACGAAGGGAGATAGAGTGAAGCATTCCTTGGCAAATTATACTCTTTTCAGTGCTGCTGCCAAAATGAAATACTTGAACAAGTGCAATTCCATACCCTATCCTTAATGCAAGTCTAATGTCACTATACTTGGAATGAAACATTGCTCAAAAATTGGTAACAAAAGTGTTTTTGTTTTGAACAGGTCTCAACTGTTTCTCTTCTTTTAGATATATATATTGCAAATAATATATCTCAGATTCTTAAAAGAATACTCTAAAGAAAATAGTTTTCCATTTCTATAACAACTCTTTATGAGTAACCAGATTAGAGGTAGCTGTTAAGAAAAAGCCCCAAACCCTAAAACATAATTTTCCATCATGGTTTTAATTTTTAGGTAGCATTTCAGGTAATGTTTTTGTGTCCTAATGACAGAAAAAAAGGAAACAAAAAATTCATTATACTAGTCTCATATTTCTGTCAGCAGAATAGCAAAGCATTAGAGGAATCTAGGCACAGTGAGTAGCAAGAGATAGCTGCAAAGCAATGACGTCCGCCTATCTATGACAACCCTCAAACTGCTACAGGCTGACTTTTCCTGTACACTGATGGTATCACACCAGTTTTCACGTGAGGTAACACTTCCTCTTTCCCATCATACAAAACCAAAATTCTGCTGTTTGCCTTTCAGAGCTCCGAAGCTCTTACCTAATGCTACATGCTTAGGTAATGCATTCTTCACCCACATGGAACTAACTCTACAGTGTCCCAAGACTGAGGTAGTGAATTTTAAGCAGAAGAGGTTTCTGATGGGAAGTTTAAAAAGAAGTACATGTGATACCCAACCATAATTTAAAAAGCAGCATTATCCTAAGTGAAATAAGCCAGTCAATGAAAGAAAAATACCACATGATCTCACTTATTTATGGATAATAAAGAACATTATATACTGATGAACAAAAAGATAGATACAGAGGCAGTAAAGAATCAAAGAGACTTAAATTACAGCAGAAAGGTTAGGGAAAGGTAGGGTAAATAAGAGATCAACCGAAGGACTTGTATGCATGCATATAAGCATAACCAATGGACACCAGACACCAGGGGATTAGGGGATGCATGGGAGTGGGGGGGTCCAATGGGATGATATGTGTACATGTAATACATTAATTTAAAAAATTAAAAAAAAGCATGCACTTAGGAAACAGGAAAATTTGAGTGTAGTCCCAGGTCAACCATTTAGTAGGATTAATCCTTTCTAAAGACAACAGCATAACCCTGGAGATGACAATACTTAAATGAGGCAGACTAAGTAAGCTTTCCAATCCCCTCTTCCCTTTCCACTATAGGATGCTACAAATGTTAAACACTCTCTTTCCCAGTTGTGTACAATCATATATAAATAAAAATTTGCCTGGAAGCTCTTGGGAGAGCTTTTATTTCCCTTATGTTAGAGGAAGATATCACTGGCTGCCCCTGCTCCTCCTTATTCTTGCCTTGAACATGGATGCAGTATTGGGGTAAAAGCAGCCATATTTTGAGCCAAAGATAGCATACTGAGGATGGGGCAACATAGAACAACAAAAACAAACAGCACTTATTATATTATTGAATGGCCATAATAGCTCTGAACTGCTTATCTCCAAACTTTGAGTAGATGATAATAAAAAAAACACACCTTATTATTAAATAACCAAAATTCAGAGTCAGTTACTAGTAGCCAAAGTATTCTTAATTGACATATTACATATCAACCTAAATATTCTACACGCACAGTACTCTTAGGCCAGAAGAAACATTTCATAAGTTCTATTTATAAACTAGTTATAAATTAGTAAAAATTATAAATCTAATATATATATATATATATATATATATATATATATATACTTAATATGTTTTGGTTATAAC
This sequence comes from Lasiurus cinereus, assembly GCA_011751065.1. Taxonomy (NCBI): domain Eukaryota; kingdom Metazoa; phylum Chordata; class Mammalia; order Chiroptera; family Vespertilionidae; genus Lasiurus; species Lasiurus cinereus. The sequence continues at coordinate 44,629,961 of JAAGEH010000030.1, forward strand.
ACAATTTCTGAAACTTTGAAATTAAAGTGTCATTCCAAAGATTGTGGATACTGCCACCAACATTTGCTACTCTACATGGAATTTTGTGTGGGTTGTTTTTTTGTTGTTGTTTTGTTTTTGATCATAGCCATTGCAAATCCAGCTTCCCAGAGATATGTCAGTGAAATATATAATGTCTTTATAACAGTCTGTCAAAACTGTGAACTATCCTTAGATACTGATTTGTATAATTACCAAGTAATGTCACTGTATTTCCATCAATAATTATCTCCCTTTACCTTTCTGATTTTAGCTTGATGCACTCTTTGGAAACCAGAGCCCTAACTTTCAGAAATGTTGTGACCATTAAATTAGATCATGTAAAAATAAGTGCCAATAACTGGCATGTAATAGGTGAGTAATAAATTGGGGACATTAGTAGTAGTATAGTTTTCAAGTTTTGGACCTACTTTTATGAATGTCTCCCTGCACACAAACAATTCCTCTGAGAACGGGAAATAAATCTGTTCCTTGTACTGCTTTATTATGAACAATATATATAACATTGAATAGAAGTATAGTATTTGATGGATTCCACTCCACACACAAACATACATTTCAATGTAAAGATAAAAGCAATTGTTAGGAGATAAAGATCTAATAGGGCAGATCAAAATAGTTACAATACAATAAAGGCATTATTACCCTAAATTAATCCACCACTTATGATTTCATCATAATTCCATGTTCAAGAGTGTCTTCTATTGACATGTTAGAGGGCAAGTTACAGAAATGTATAAATGTAAAAAAAAAAATCTTTGACTTCGATGAGGCCATTCAGGGATTTACTGTCTCATGGTTGGATTTTCAGTTCTGCAGTTATTTCCTCCTTTGATTACTTTCCTAGAATTCTAAATGGTGCTTTAATTACTCCTTTCTTTGTTTGTGTCCTTCACAATTAAAATTGAGTGTGGGTTGCCCCAGTACAATACAACCCCAAGGGCCCTATCCACTCTCCATTCATTGTGAATAATGTTCCCTTCAACCTTGGTTTGTTGCACTTAAGTTTGATTACCAATCTCTTTCTCAGATGGTGGGCTTTTTCTAGCATCAGGAACTGGAGGCCAAGCCATTGTTTTTCCAAGCTAAATTCTTGCTGTTGTCAACTGGACAAGATGTCTCAGTTGTCCAAATACATCAAGTTTAATGACTCCAGGAAACAGTCTAACTCACCAGAAAGTATTCAAAGTCGCATATTGGATACTTAATGTGAACTTAAGGTCAATTTCTTTGGAGACATGAGATGTAGAGAAACATGTCTTGTCAAGGTCACTGTTTGCTTGGAGAACTTCAAGGCATTTTATGATGCAATAAAAGATAAATGAAACCATTTTCAAAGAAGTTTGGGAACCTCTGCTTCAAAGACTGGCTAAAAACATTGCACCAGGCAACAAAGCTATTGGTTTCTGGGGAGTAAAAGCATCATGAGGCCTAACCAAGGGGATATATAGCAATGAGAAAAAGATTGGTCCTTTTTAGTGAGAAAGTAATGGGTAAGCAATGAAGCCCAAAGTAGTGACCAAAAATGCAGGTTGATTATACTGGTAAACTGCAAACCTGCTTTCATCCATGTTGCAAGTACCTATAGCCCTTGTGGGAAATAGTATAGAACACAGAGACATTCAATCCCCTTTGTAGAATTGTTAATACAAATAATAACCCCTGGCCAGTGTGGCTCAGTTTGTTGAGTGTTTTCCCATGCACCAAGAAGGCACTTGGTCAGGTGCCTGGGTGGTGGGTTTGATCCCCAATTGCATGCAGGAGGCAGACAATTGATGTCTCTCTCTCTCCCTCTCTCTTCTTATCTCTCTAAAATCAGTAACAGCATATTCTTAAAATATACAAATAATAAGACTCCATGTTAACCTTCACTTTCTAATTTTCTTGGGCAAATTACTCTCTCACTTGAAATTAATAGATTATATGGACATAACAAATAAATCAAGTTGCTAAAACTAGGTGTTATTTAATTCCTTGTTCTTTTTTATCTTTTAGATCTTTCAATTCTGCCATTCCTTCCTTCTTTCTGTAACATGATTCCTTTCCCATAATTTAGGGGCGTGGGGGGGGGAAGTCTAACAACTGGAGGATTAAACTATTACACTGGATTTGCTTTGCGTAAATTGCAAATCATGCCACTCAAAAGAAATATCATGCATAACTCTTTGCACACTCAAGTTTCTCAAGATACTTGTCTCCATGACTTGCATACTACAAAGTTGAGATTTATTTATTTAATTATGATATTGAATTTTCAAAGTACAGTATTTGATACTGGGCCAAATAACACATTAACTGCATTTTCTTTTTAAATTTTCTGCAATTAGAATGAAGTGTGACATGTTGATTAAAATTCACATGAAGAAGAGCTAGTGAACAGTAAGCCCAATCAATAGCTTAGAAACCCTGGATACTATATGAATTAAACTCATTCTATGATCAGGCTGACCCTTTGTCTTCTATTTCCTTATCTGTGAGTTGGCGAAATAACCTCTTTCATTTACCGCTTTAAAGTAGAGAATTAATGAGGTAAAATTTGTAGTCAGATCAAAGTGTACTATGTAAGTACTGTAATTTTCTAGGAAATATTATGAGTATTTGCATTATATACAGTAATGAAAATGAAAATTATTTACTCTGGGGACCCAGGCTGCATTATTGTTAAATTATTTGCATCCTGATAAATGATTTGCATGCTAATGAGCGTGTATTACCAGAACAGCCTTTCTAAAGGTTGCTCTATAGCTTTCCTATGAAGCATATATGATACTATGCAATAGAAAGATGTAAAATCTCAAAAATTGTGATATTATCCCTTGTTTCTTTTGCAATATGTTTTTAGAGGATTACTGAATGTTCTGTTTTAAATTTTCCAGCTTACTGCTAATGAGTTCTTCCCAAGTCTATGAGATCTTTCACATACATATAGACATATATATGTGTTTTTTTTTTTCAATTTTACTTCTCCCAAGCTTATGCTGCAGTCTCCTTCCTTAATGTGAGCCAAAGGTCTTTTCTATCTATTGTTGGAATGACAAAAATCTCAGTCTGTTGCCCTGGCTGGTTTGGCTCAATGGATAGAGTGTAGGCCTGCTGACTGAAGGGTCCCAGGTTCCATTTCTGCCAAGGACACAGGCCCAGGTTGCAGGCTTGATCCCCAGAAGGGGGTGTGCAGGAGGCAGCTGATCAATGATTCTCTCTCATGATTGATATTTCTCTTTCTCTCTCCCACCTTCTTCTCTGAAATCAATAAATAAATATATTTACAAAAGATCTCAGACTGCTGAAAGAAGATAAATATTCTGAGTTGGAATTCTTTTCCCACTCCAATATTTTGCATTTGACTTTTTATTCAGATACCACCCACAAAGGAAAAACAGAAAACTTTTAAGATTGCAAATCAGGTTTTGCCTATCTGAGTGAATTATAATTCTTCTGTTCTCCTCTTGAGTTATATTCACTATTCTGATCTCTCCAGAGATGTTATTCCCAACATCTACCTGGACTAAGCTACTGTACTAAAGGCACACATTTGATCTGAGATTCTGCAGTTAGATATTGCAATAATAATAATAATAATAATAATAATAATAATAATAATAAGTCAATCATCACAAGGGTATTCATATACTAGCTAAAATATAACCTAAAAGATTTCTGGGGGAAGGGTTAGTTCCCAAAGGGAAAGGCTATTTCCCTACACTTGCTTGTTGGAGGATGAATACACTAATTGGAAAACTAGAATTCTGGGGATTTGCAAGTGGAACAGGTGAAAATGTAACTGGTGATAATTAAAGGCTAATTATCTTCAACCTACAATTGGCCACAGGAGGTTTTTCTGAGCCACATATAAAGAGAATTGCAAGAGAGAGAGAGAGAGAGAGAGAGAGAGAGAGAGAGAGAGAGAGAAGAGAGAAGAGAGAAGAGAGAAGAGAGAGGAAGAGAGGGGAAGAGAGGGAGAGAAAGAGAAGACAGACAGAAAAATATACACATTATGTATTTTATATATTTGTGATATTAAATATAAGTGGAGATTGAACCTGTGTAGTTATTGATGGTTGATGCCTGCCTCACCATCCTTATCATTTTTTCTCCTGAATCTTCTAAGGATTACATTTTACAGCAGCATTAATAGGACCTATCTACTTTTAAAGTTCATATAGATACTCCTCTAATATCCTAAAGCAAACAATTCCTAATCTGCAATGTGACTGTATGAACTCTTCTGGAAGCTGAGGGATGTAAACTGTTTCCATGGATCTTTGTTTTAACAATTGTTTGTGCAGCATCAAGGTCAAACGAATCAGGCTCTTTTCTGGCTGGTTTGAGATTTATTTAGATACTCTATTTTAAGAGAGATTCCAGAAAGCTTCCTTCAAGCAGTCTGGAGTTGTGTTAGGTGAAATAAGTCAAGAATAGACCAAGAGAAATGTGTTGTAGAATAGTCATTCCAGGAGCAATTTCTCCAGTAATGTGGGGGCATGTGATATACTCTTTACACTGCTGCTTCCTCCTTAGCATCTAAGTTGGCCAATAACCTGTCTGTCCTCTTCTTCATTCATACAACCCGTTAAAACTAACATGGCCATATATAAACTATACCTACCCTGCCTAAAGCTGAGTGATCCAGAATTGAACACTGATCTAAGTAGGGAATATCAGGGAGCTCCTACAGGATTTTTAAAAAAGAATCTGAGTGACAGAGGTACTCTCTTTCAGGCGGCAAAAAAAAATGTATGGGATAAAACTCAGAAGCTGTCAGACACTGTGTTTTCCACTGTGTGGAAAGAGCTGGTCTACAGTAGGAGAGAATTAAGCTAATATAGGAAGAAAGTAATAAGCAGTGGAGAAGGAAACAGCTTGTTCCTTCTTCATCCCCTAATTTGGGGGATTCTAAATGCATCTCTGATCTCTGTGGTTTGGTTACTCAATTCTACCTTTTTGACTAAAATAATTCAATTTAGAATTTTGACATTAAAACTGCAAGTTTTTTTAAATAAAGGAAATGCAATGTTAACCAAGATATGTTTTGTTTTTTTGTTGTTGTTGTTGTTGTTGCTAATCCACATGCCTCCTGCCACTAACAGAGAACAGAGAATCTTCCCTTTTGGCTAAGCCCTGGTTAGAGGGAAGGTAAGTTATACCAAATGAGTTTGGAGCGGTCCATGAGCAATAGGGATTTATTTCTTGCCACCTGTGATGTTTTGAAAACTCACTGCAGCTTTCAGAGAAGGCCTCTGGCAAATAATGTGGCTGTTCTTAGTGAAACTGAGTGAGTACTATCCAACAGACTCATTCCTAGGCATATATATCAGATACACAAGCATGCTAATGAATGCATTGCTTATGGTTGCAAAAAAACTGGCCATAGCCCACTTGCCTGTCACTGGGGGAATGAATAAGTTTAATAAGTTTAATTAGGACCATTTGAAATTGCTAATATTTGACCATTTTTACCATCATAAAATATCAGTTTCATACAGTTCGGTCTATTGTAGTGTGGTGGATATATACTATGAAGGAGACAGAAAAAAAAGCAAACTGGATCTTCCTACAGCAGCAGAGACATGCCTTAAGACTTAAAAATATATAAATGCAAGGTGAGATTTTATAGCATAACTAGAGGCCCAGTGCATGGAGGGCAAGAGGGGGTATCTTTCAGCCCAGCCTGCTCCCTATCCAATCTGGGACACCTTGAAAGATGTCTGATGGCCTGTTTAAGGATGGCAGTTGGACATCCCTCTCACAGTCCAGGACTGCTGGCTCCCAACTACTCGCCTGCCTGCCTTTCTGAGTGAAACTGATTCTGCCTACCAGCCTGATCACCCCTAACCACTCCCCTTCCAGCCTGATTGATGCCTAACTGCTCCCCTGCCAGCCTGTTTGCCCCTAACTACCCTCCCCTGCAGGTTTGATCACCCCCAACTGCTTTCCCTTGCAGGCCTGGTCCCTTACAACTGCCCTCCCCCTGCTGGCCTGATCACCCACAACTGCCCTCCCTTGCAGGCCTGGTCCCTGCCAACTTGCCTCCCCTGCTGGCCATCTTCTGTTGGCCACCTTGTGTCCACATGGGGGAAGGATCTTTTGATCACACGGGGGCAGTCATCTTGTGTGTTAGAGTGATGGTCAATCTGCATATTACTCTTTTATTAGATAGGATAGAGACCTGGTGCACAGGTGGGGGCCAGCTGGTTTGCTCTGAAAGGTGTCCTGGATCAGAGTGGGTGTTCCCTTGGGGTATGGGGTGGCCTGCGCAAGGGGCCTGTGGTGGTTTGAAGGCTGGCCACCTCCCCCAGTGACCCAAGCAGAGGCCCTGATATCTGGGATTTATTTATCTTCTACAATTGAAACTTTGTTGCCTTAAGTGGAGGCCTGGACATTTGGCTTCCTCCATCGCTAGGGACAACCCAAGCCACCCTTCTTACTCTCTTTGTGGCCATAGCCATCTTAGTTGGGTTAATTTGAATACTCGCTCTGATTGACTGGTGGGCATGGCTAGTGGACGTGGCTGATGGTATAGCAGAAGTATGGTTAATTTGCGTATTACTCTTTTATTAGATAGGATACTATTTACATAAATTAAAAACATATTCAAGAATACATTATAGATCTTACCAGGAGAGACATTTATAAGGATACATATAAAATAGTTGATGGGGCTCCTTATAAAGGGGAAAAATAGGAATATGAAAATGGAAAAGAAGAGAAAAATCAATTATACACAAAAAATGCTTTGGATGTACCATTGATTATGTGCCATGGGCTACAGAAAAACAAATCCAATTCTCTGCACCTGAGAAATAATAAGAGTAGGAGAGTCAGAAAGCAAAGGAGAAAAAAAGGAAAGGTACCTATACCAACAATGAATCTTCAGCAAAAAGCAGAAAAGGGGTATGCCTGGGAGGGAAGGGGGGCAATGGGAAGATACCTGTAACACAATAAAAAAAATTTAAAAAAATAATAATAAATTTAAAAATAGAAAGAAAAAAAAGCAGAAAAGGAGAAGTGTGTCTAGGCAAAACAACCTGAAACAATTATTAAAGTCTTCCATAGTTCCAGAAAAAGACTCTATACTTTTTCTGAATGGTTCCAGGTTTTCTAGTAAGCTTGCTAGAAATGCTATAGGAAATGAGTCCAAGGATCAAAGACTTGACATCATGATTTACCTCTCCACAGAGAGGCAAAGGTTGCTATGGTCAATAAGTTTCCTTGCCGAAACTGATTTGGCTCAGTGGATAGAGCGACGGCCTGAGGACTAAAGGGTCCCAGGTTCGATTCCTGTCAAGGGCATGTACCTTGGTTACAGGCACATCCCCAGTGGGGAGTGTGCAGGAAGCGGCTGATCGATGTCTCTCTCATCGATGTTTCTAACTCTCTATCTCTCTCCCTTTCTCTCTATAAAAAATCAATAAAATATATTTTAAAAATAAATTAATAAGTTTCCCGCATTCTCACCATTCATATTTCATCCTAATCATGTGTATTGTATCTAGACTCTAATTGGGACATACTATGAGGAGCAGTGAGAGATAAATATATATATTTTTACTAAAAATCAGAAATAACTAATACTAATTTGAGTTTACTGGTGGAACCTTGGGTGAGTTGAAAATAGGGGTGCAATGTATAAATAACATTTAGTAATAAAAAACAATGAAAGTTCAATTATGCACATCTATATATTTGACTAAAGTTTGTACATAATGTATATATATGAACATCAGTTACTCACTTCCTACAACTCATTTTAACTATTAAACTTATCTGTCTATTAATTCATCTTCAATATAGCATGTAAGTTTTGGCTCTGTATACATTATTTTTGTACAGAGAGATATTACAGGCATGCTAGAAACAAAGTTGGAGGTTAGTAGACATGTCTCTGGTATCTCAAAGTAAACAACACATTCATTAGAAACTGATATGTCAAAAAAAGCTAATTATTATTCTTGGCTGGCTCTTCATGTAGACATTATTATTATTTTTTGTATACTTTGCAGTTGAAGACCAGTACCTTTGCAAATGTGTGTAACGCTTTAAAGACAAAGAGCCTCCTCTTAATTAATGGCATTGCTCTAACTTGATCTAACTAAAGCAATATCAGAAAGAGCCAGCAATGTCACCCCATTACATTTCATAGCATGTCTCTATCTTTCACAACATTTTCTCACAACATCATCTGCAGGATAGGGTTCTGGGCCACACACTTAAAGGATTCAGCTAAGGAAAAATTCAGTGCCAAGTGGAAAGTTTGGCTCTTTAAGTGTAGTATTTGAAAAAAAATTTGAATAGACAAACAAAGAAACATCCTTAGAAGAACATCACTGGCTTGTAAAATTGCACTCAGCAGTGGAATCCATTTCAATCAAAATTCAGAATTTCTAAAGAAGTAAAAGGTTTATTAGTTTAATAGAACTAAACTCTATTAAATAAATCACCTGACATCGAAGATGCGCTGGCTGAAATAATTTTAGAGAGCTCAGTCCCACTCAGATTCAGGAGTTGCACCACCTGGCTTTACAATATCTAAGGACTTTGCCAAGCACACTTTGGGTTGAGCATTGGTAGTTATAAATATAAGAGAATAAAAGGAAAACTAATACCAAAAGCTGCTTTTATTTGCATTTTACTAAGTGCCAAACCTTTAACCACATTACTTTTTACAATCTTTCCAGCACCTTTAATCCCCAAGTTAACAGATAAACAAATTATGGTTCCAATAGGTCAAGTCAGTTGCCAATATTATGACTAAGCAGGCTGCCTGAATTATTAATCACTTAGACTACAGACATTCACATTGGGTGGTTTTTTGGTCAGTGATGATGTTAACGGGGAAGAAAAGGGTACTAAGGAAAGAAAGTTTCCTTGGAAGGGAAATGGGGGGTCATAGAACTTTAAATCAGGACATGATACCTGTGAGGTGACACTGCAATTACCAGAATGGATTTGTGTAAGCACTTGGCTCATGGAACTGGAATGTAATAAAGAGATGAAAGGTAGCAAGATATAAAATTCAGAGCAACAACAACACATAGGAAACAGTTGAAAGCCAATAATGTTATATAGGGAAATAAGATAAGAAAAACAAAAGTTAATAAATCCTCAGAAATCATTAACATGTAAAGAATGTTTACAAGAAGGGGAGTGAGAGGAGAAAAATTGCAGACACCTGGGAACAAGAGGATCTGTAACCATCCTGAGGGCAGGGATTTTTTTCTCCCCTGTTTGTTCACTAATGTGTCTCAAGTACCTAATATAATGCCTGGTACATAAAAAAAGGCCAATAAACATTTATATAAATATATTAATCCAGGTTCAAGTACTACAGTGAGGAAACTGGTCTTTGTACTAGAAATACTCTGGTGTCTCAAAGTAAACAACACATTCATTAGAAAATGATACAAATAGTGTCATTCAAATATCCTTACAACACTCATTTCCCAATCCTAAACTCAACATAATATACATGCTTAATTTTTCTCAAAATAGTTTAAGAAAGGGAGATTTAATCACATAATTTTATGTGACTAAAAAATACTAAATATCTCAAATATGCTTAAATATTTTAAAACTACTATTTTTAAAATGATATACAACATCCTATAATTTAAAAAACACTAAATATTTAATAATTATTTTACTAAAAATTAATTTTTAATGAGATCAATAGTGGATCTCATTTAAAGAATTTCTCAATTAAAGAATTTCTTTTTTCTTGTTTCTTTCTTTCTTGCTTGCTTTTTTTTCCTTTTCCTTTTTTTAGGGGCTAAGGAAGGCAGATAAGGGAGCAGTATGAGTGGGAGCAAATAGGGTTTGCTCAGGGACATGAGAAGAGCAGTGTCACTGAATCGTTGGGTAGAAAGGGAGGGTATTCTGGAAGATGAGGCCTGGGACCCTCTGATAAAGTGTGGTTCCAACTATTGTGGGTAAAAACGGTTAGATCTGACTTTGGTTCAGCAACCTTGGTACTTAGGTTCTGGCTGTGAAAGAATTCAGAAGCAAGACTCACACTATAAGAGCAAGTTGATTTAGAAAGTCACAGAGGTAGAAAAAGTGAGCTGTAGGATAAATGAGCTCAGGAAACAAGTTACACTGTAGAAAAAAAGGCTTCTGAATCGTAAGAGAAAGAGAGAGGCAATGAAAATGGGCTTGGGGAAAGGAATGGGCAAAGGCTAGGGAGTGGCTCCATTGAGAGAGCCAACAAAGGTTTTCTAAAGAAGTAAAAGGTTTAAGAATTTTATTAATTTTTAGCTTAGGTTTGCTTACTTTCACATACCTACATGTTAGAATGTTTTCATTAATTTTTCAGTTGGGCCTATGATTTATGAAGCAATTAATATGAATTTGTGTCTTAGTAACAAACTGTTTCAAAAAAGAAAACCACACTCATAACTTGGTTGTGTTGGATGACAAACCGGGAGTAATTAATCTTTGTTTTCATTGAATATTTTATTAAATTAATTTCCAAAACTATGTGTAAATTACAGTTTTAAAAAAGCTTTTATTTGTGACAGTGAACTATAATGAAATGTATTCAAACTTAAACAACTATCAAGATTTGAAAAAAATGAATATTTCTTAAAACCCCAAATTCCAGGGGACTTGGAGATTTCCAAATGAATAGAGGTAGGCATGTTTATTGTCATGTATTTGGTAATATCTCACTGTTCACCTGACACTGTTCATGGCACTGCAGCAGGAAATATGTCAGTCTTTGAAGATAGACAGTCCTGGGTTGACCCTTCTTTTGATAACTTCCCAACAGTGTGACTTTGAACAAGTTATTTTAATTCTTTGAGTTCTTGTTTTCTTAATAAAATGGGACTACTTGGATGTCCATTGCAAGGTCATGTGATGGCATAAACTATATATGTTTTGTCCAACATTACATATCTGACTCCTAGCATAGTAGGAGTTTAAATACTTGTTTTATTAGTTTGGTAAATATGTAGAATAGCATGTCTATGCTGCCTCCCACACAGAAAGTAACCAGCAAATGCTACTTCCCTTTCTTTCTTCCAACTAATTATTTGCACCACTCAGTCTCTCTCCAAATATTACTGTTATTGGAACAAATGTGCATTTTAAGCTTGAATTGTCAGAATGATCTAAATTCCCTAATAGCCCTCTTTGTCTTTATAGATGCTACATCTCCTACATCATAAAATATTATCATTAGTTATAATTTTATGCACTAATATAAAGCTACCCAAACATTGTTCCCAACTCTCTCATAATAGTGGAAATTATTATTTTTATTTTCATTGTTTCATATGACATCAATAAATTCAGAGTTTAATTATCATAATAGAATTGAGTTTTACTAGTGTTTGGTTAAATAGATGACAAGGCATGACAGGCATACTGCCTTTGGTTGACAAGTATAACATATGCCTCCCCCACTGTAAATTCTACTTATGGTTCTGGTGTCAGCAGCAAGTGGTGTAATGAAATATGCACTGATTGTTATTGAAATTAGGACAACCAGCAAGAAAGATTCAAAAGAAACTTTATTACATTAAAACCATTGTAAAAATTGAAGCAGTGACATTATTTAACTTAGCTTTGCTTAGAACTATTGATTTTGATTTTTATACAGAGAAGTCCTTTTGGGCTAAAGCTCTATACAAAAAATCAATTTGCTTAAAATGCTCCCTTTTATGCATAATAGCTTACTCATCAAGGACTAAAATTCTGCATGTGAATAACACTTTGGTCTCCTTCTTGCCAATCACTGGAAGCACTATGTAAATGATAATTGGAAATTATGGCAAAAACCTATAGGCCATAATCTTTCCACAAAATAATTAAGTGACAATAACAATCCAGGAAAACACTGAAAGATGAACTTCAGTATGAGTATCAATGCCCTCGAATTAACTTTTAAAATGTTTTTCTATTCATTGTACACTGAAATTTTGTCGAAGTATAGATGAATACAAGCAAGTAGCTACCCACTAGAAGGATTTTGGGCTCCATGTACAAACTCCAGAAATCTGATTAGAAGTATTGAATCAACAAATAAACTGGTGAATTTAATAGAATCAGGAGCACAGAAAGGGAATGGACTGATAATTCTCAGGGGGAAAGGGGTGAGGGGTGTACAGGGAGAGACTGGACAAAAATCATACACCTATGGATGAGGTCAACAGGAGGGAGGTAAGGGCAGAGGGAAGGGTGGGAATTGGATGGAGGGGAGATATGGAGGGGAAAAAAGAGAAACAAATGTAATTAATATGAATAATAAAGATTTAATTTTAAAAAAGAAGTATTGAATTCAATGTTATTTCCAAATGTGTCACTAACTAGCAACAAGACTTGTTAATTAGGCCAGTTATTTAACCTCTTTGAATCTAATTTTCTTGTTTATAAAATTGAAAGTTCCTTTTTAAGTCTAAAATGCTTCAATTAAATCAAGAATTATACAGCTAATAATTGGAAACTATATTATTTAAAAGTTTGAAATAATAAAATAAAAAATGTTATATTAGAACTTCTAAGACAAGGCAATAAAATGAGAACTGAGGCATTCACATCCATATGCTAACTTCAGATATTTTAAAAATATACTATTTCTTGTGAATTTAAGATTATTATTTTATAAATCTTAAAATCAACTTAAAAATATAAGATCATAAATACTATTTTTCCACATGGTCTAGTAAAGAATGTATTAATTAAATAAACTAAAAGAGATTTGTAAACAATTTTCAGAATCTAATAATTGATATTTTAACTGTATTAAGTAAATTGATTGAAATGTAACCATTTCCCAATGCAGTATGTGCAAATCAAGTCATTATGGCATGTACTTTAAACTCCCACAGTGTTGTATCAATTATATCTCAATAAAACTGAAATAAAAAATGTTTCTGTGTCAATATGGTACCTGTCCTATATAAACTCTAACATACTAAAACTTTTTCTAATATGTCACACAAATTATATCTTAACTCTAAGAAAGATAAAATAGTTTCACACAGATATAAAATATACTTGTTAATATTATGCATGAGTATTACATTTTGCCTATGATCTGCTTCCATTCAATTTCCTTAAAGCTAATTTCAGAATCATTTTCCCATAAAGATTTAATTGGGAATTTCTCTTCACTACAGATCTAATTATTTCCTACTATACCATGAATAGGACACACTTCTGGCCTCATATACCCTAAAGAATTTCAATTAATTCTAGCTATTGTGAAACATTAAGAAAGTAATTCCTACCCATTGTGCAAAATGCCTAATTTATATATATCTAAGGAAATGTGATCCAACATAATCATATTTTACTGGAGGCCAAATAAAGGACATAAATGTGTTATTGAAAGGTAAATCTTATATGATTGAAATTTGTTTTTCCTCCAGCACATAGTTTCTTCAAAAGTTATTAGAAACAAGGCTTATTCCATTTTTTTATGCATAAGGGGAAATAGCTAATCTTTTAACTCTCACAAATAATGGATGCATTTTAATAAGGTTTTTTAAATCTAAAATTTGCATAACATAAAAATGATGTTAGATATTTTATCAGTTAGTGTACATAATCATTTATTAATGAGAAATTATACTATTTAAATATTTATAATTTTCTAAGTAACACAATCTCAGAAAACAAATTAACATAGTCTAATAACTTAGTCTTCTTTGATTGATACTTACTAAAATCTGCTCCATTTTCAAAATACAATTGAACCAGTACATAGAATAATGAATGAGGATATGGTCTCTGAATTAAGACTAACCTACTTCACTTGCTACAAGAATTTGGGTAAAGTTCTAATATTCAGAGTTTTAGTACCTTCTTCTGTAAAATACAAATAAAAATAATACTTTCTTCATTTTCCTCACCAGGTTTTTTGAAATGATTAAAAAGATAATGCATGTAAAGTTGTTAGAAAAGTGCATACAACTTAACATGAGGTCAATAGTAAGTAGGTTTCCCTCCACATTCATCAGTTATAGGATTCCCTCATTTGGAGGGAGACTTGTACAAAATGAACATAAAGGCATTGGTCTTTGATTAGTTCAAAGTAGAGTGGATATAAGAGACATGAAGTGATCACCAAGCCATTCTCTCTGGTCCTAATACCATAAGTCCTCTCTCCCATCTTCCCTCTATATCAATGGTGACTAGTGTTTGAACCACACCCTCTGGGCATGCCTGGCTGACATGCTTAGCAGTGAAATTCCTATTCACTCATTGTTTAGATGTACAGCAACTCCATGTGTTTATTCATTACTAGAGTTCTGGTACATAAAATTTGTGCATGGGTGTGTGTGTCCCTCAGCCTAGACTGCATCCTCTCCAATCTGTAACACCTCAAGGGATATCCAACTGCCTGTTTAGGGCTAAACAATCCAGGGCTCCCAACTGTTCACTTGCCTGCCTTTCTGATTGCTCCTAACTCCTTCGGCCTGCCAGCCTGATCACCCCCTAACCACTCCCCTGCCAGCCTGATTGATGCCTAACTGCTCTCCCCTGCAGGCCTGGATTTCCTCCCCACACCCCAACTGCCTTTGCCTGCAGGCCCAGTCTCCCCCAACTTCCCTCCTCTGCAAGCCTGGTCCCTCCCAACTGCCCTCTCTTGCTGGCCATGTTGTGGTGGCCCTCTTGTGTCCACATGGGGGCAGCCATCTTTGACCACATGGGGCAGCCATCTTGTGTGTTGGAGTTATGGTCAAATTGCATATTACTTTTTTATTAGATAGATTACCTGATCCCAAAGGATTTCATTTTTATCCTTAACACTCCTCTCCAACAAGAAATTCTTCTCTGCAGTTAACCAAGTTCTGATACAATTCAAGATCATTTGTTCTCCTGTTTAAAATGGATAAGTTGTTCAGCATTCTTGATATAAGAAGCCTTTATACACTTAAACACCTATATTAAAAATGCGACAGAAAGCTTATGCAGTTTAGCTTTATGTAATTTGGCATTGCTAAGACACAAAAAGAGTCTGACTTATACTTAATAATTTACAAAACTAAAAAGTGATATTCAACCAGTATCTTCAAATCTTTTTAGTTTTAACTTACATAAAATGTAAATTCCTTTGTCTACAAGGTAAGCCTATTTTCTCTTGTTTTGTTCTGAATAAATAAATAGGACAACTACTCATTGTTTTGCCAGTAGTTTTTATCCTTGTATAAGCTATTCCTCTTTTCTCAAAATCCTTATTATCCTTGCATTATGAAGAGTTGCATGCCCTGTTTAAATTTCTGTCTTCATAACAGCTCCAATAATATTTAAGTAAGTCTAGATGCACCATACCTACTTAATAAAAAGCACTGCAAGCAGTTAAAATCTCTGTTCTTTTTCATCATGTGTAACTAGTTATTATATGTTGAGAATTATTTATATACAAATACCTGCCTAATATTATGTCATATGCTAGCATACTTCATTTAGAGTAGATATTAATAGCAACTCTTATTTCTTTTTGTTTTATTGTTTAAAGTATTACAAGTAGTAGTACATGTCTCCTTTTTTTAGCAACTCTTATTTTCTTTCTTCATTCCTCATGTTTTCTTATATTACTGCAGATTTATTTTATAGCATGTTATTAGCTTGATTATTTCATTCTCATAGCTTAAAAATATTTCTTGATGTGTTGTGATATATTTGCATTGGAATATATTTATTCTAGTGTTGAAACATAATAAAGTTATAGACATAAGACATTTCCTTGTAGTTCCAACCTTTGCTAGGTTTTCAGAAATTATCAGAACTCACTTACACATAATTAGTCTTCCTTCACTCCTAACATTTGTTAATTCTACCCACACCTACCATACTAGTACACCACATTGCCCTGGATTTCTTATAGTTGTCTATCTTTATTTTCTGAAGGCTTGTCTACATTGTTTCTTTCTATGAGTAACCAGAAGACCAAACTGATCAATATCTGTCCCTGAAATTTGTCCTTTCGATTGAGTATTGCACTTACTCTGTCACTTGGAACTGAAATTGACAACACCAGTGTTAAACCAACATCAACCTAGAAAAACAGAAATGTTCATCTTTCCTTTCAACTCTCTTCTTATGCTAATCTTAACTCAAAAAGCATCACAATTCAAATATTAACTTTCTAAGCAAAGCCCTCAGGATAACTTTCTCATCTTCCCTATGCTTTACCAATACTAACAAATCTACTTACATGCTAGATGTGGTTTGGTGGTGTTCTTTATTATTAACTAGAGGCCTGGTGCACAAAATTCGTGCATGTGGGCAGGTGTCCTTCAGCTCAACCTGCTCCCTCTCTAATCTGGGACCCCTTGAGACCTAAATGGGCAATTGGACATCACTCTCACAATCCAGGACTGCTGGCTTCCAACTGCTCACCTGCCTGCCTTCCTAATTCCTCCTAACTACCTCTGCCTACCAGCCTGATCACCCCCTAACCACTCCCCTACCAGCCTGATTGATGCTTACCTGCCCTCCCCTGCAGGCTTGATCACCCCAACTGCCTTCCCTCTCAGGCCTGGCCCTTCCCAACTGCCTTCTCTGCTGGCCTGATCATCTACAACTGCCCTCCCTTGCAGGCCTGGTCCCTGCCAACTGCCCTCCCCTGCTGGCTATCTTGTGATGGCCATCTTGTGTCCACATGGGGGCAGGATCTTTTAACCATATGGAAACAGTCATCTTGTGTGTTGGAATGATGGTCAATCTGCATATTACTCTTTTATTAAATAATATAGAGTCCTGGTGCATGGGTGGGGCCAGCTGGTTTGCCCTGAAGGGTATCCTGGATCAGGATGGGTATTCTTTTGAGGCATGGGGTAGCCTGGGCAAGGGGCCTGTGGTGATTTGTAGGCTGGCCATACACCCCAGCAACCAAAGCAGAGGCCCTGGTATCTGGGATTTCTTTATCTTCTACAATTGAAACTTTGTAACCTGGAACAGAGCCAAGCCTTCTGCTTGCACAGCCATTGAAACTTTGTTGCCTTAAGCGGAGGCCTGGGCCAAGCAGGATGTGTGGAAAGTTTGGCTTCTTCCATCGCCAGGGGCAACCCAAGCCTCCCTCCTGCTCTCTCTGTGGTCGTAGCCATCTTGGTTGGGTTAATTTGCATACCTGCTCTGATTGGTTGGTGAGCATGGTTGGTGGGTGTTGTGGAGGTATAGTCAATTTGCATATTACTCTTTTATTAGATAGGATGCTGATATGGCTTAGTTGTGTTTTTTGTTTGGTAGTTTGTTTTTTATCCTTTCTAATGATCTTTGCATTCCTAGTGTAAACATAGGCTTTGACTTTCCATCTAAGCAGAATACAATGTGTATTAAAATGTTAAACAATTTACAATACTCCCCTAAAAGTCTTAACTTTCCAATTGTTTATTTGTGCACAATTAAATGTATATATATATATACATATATATATGTATAATTTTAAACTTATTTATTTATTTATTTAGTTGTTGTTATTGATCCTTACCTGAGGATATTCTTCCATTGATTTTCAAGGAGAAAGAAAGAGAGAGGGAAAAATAGAAACATTGATATGAGAGAAAATCATTGATTGGTTACTTCACAAATGAACCCCAACCAGGGCCCAGACTGGGAGGAGACTGCAACCAAGGTACATGCCCTTGACTGGAATGGAACCCAGGACCCTTCAGTCCATTGGATGATGCTCTATACACTGAGCCAAACAGGCCAGGGCTATACCTATATTTTTTTAAAACCTGACTAGTAAACCTAAAATTATGTCCTTTAGCTATTGAACCTGACAAATGTCATCAGAGAAACTATCTTCACCCCCATTTTTCCACTAATGTTTCATTTTTTATCAGTTACATTATTTCTACTTTGAATTGTTTCTACCTTAAATAATTTCTAACTTTATTTTTCATTGTAATGTACACATTTGTTTTACTCTTAGTTCTACAGTTAAATGTATTCTGTACTCTTCATACACATTGATTGAGTGAGGTTATACATTAGTAGATTCTTCATGACATTTTTGTGGACATGATATTTTCTGAGTTTTTGCATGTTTAATACATATATATATATATATATATATATATATACACACAACTTGTCAGGTCAAAATCATTGGCTCACAGATTTTGGGGCATTTTTTTTAAATATATTTTTACTGATTTTTCAGAGAGCAAGGGAAAAGAATAGAAAGCCAGAAACATCTATGAGAGAGAGACATCGATCAGCCTCCTCCTGCACGCCCCCTACTGGGGATGTGCCCGCAACCAATGTACATGCCCTTGACTAGAATCAAACATGGGACCCTTCAGTCCCCAGGCCAATGCTCTATCCACTGAGCCAAACCGGTTTCGGCAGATTTGGGGGCATTTTATTCTGTTTTCTACTGTATTAAGTGTTGCCTTATAGAAATATCAGGACAACATGATTATTTTATCCTTAAAAGTTATTTGACAAATATTTTTGAATGACATACAAAGGGTAAATATTGCTAATATATAAAGGACTTCTATAACTCAACAAAAATATAACTTGATTAAAAATGGGGAAAGCAATTAATTAGCTACTTCTTCAGAAAAAAAATACAAATGGCCAATATACACATGAAAATATGTTCAACATCACGGATCATCTGATAATTGCAAATTAAAAGTTAAATGGATGCACCTTCACACTATTAGAATGGCTATTTTTAAAAACAAAACAACAGTCAACAAGTGTTAGGAAGAATGTGGAGAAATTGGTATCTTTGGAAATTGTTGATGAGAATGTAAAATGGTATAGCTGCTATATACTAGTAAAACAATATAGTGGTTTTTCAAAAATTAATAAAATATAGAATTACCCTATGATTTAATACTTCTACTTTGGATACATACCCTAAAGAATTGAAAGCCAAAACTCAAACAGATATTTATATATCTATTTTCATAGCAACAATATTCACAATAGTGAAATGGTGGGAGCAATTCAAGAGTGTTCAGGGACAGATAAATGAATAAATAAAATATATTATATATATATATCTTAAATATATTTTATTGATTTTTTACAGAGAGGAAGGGAAAGGAATAGAGTTAGAAACATCAATGAGAAAGAAACATTGATCAGCTGCCTCCTGCAAACCTCCTATTGGGAATGTGCCCATAACTAAGGTACATGCCCTTGATTGGAATCAAACCTGGGACCTTTCAGTCCACAGGCCAAGATTCTATCCACTGAGCCAAACCAGTTAGGGCTACTACATTTTATTTTAATGGTATACTATTTGGTCTTAAAAAGGAAGGAAATTCTGACAACATGGATAACATTATACAACATGGATGAACACTGAAGACATTAACCTAAGTGCAATAAGCCAATAATAAAAGGACAAATACTGTATGATTTCACTCACATGAGGTACCTAGAGTAGTCAAAATCGAGAGATAGAAAGTAGAATGATAATTGCCAGAGGCATAAGAAGGGGTAAATGGGGAGTTATTGCTTGATTTGGTACATAGTTTCAATTTGCAAGATAAAACATTCTGGAAATGGATGGTATTGGTGACAATAAGTTTGTACTAAATACCACAGAACTGTTCCCTTTAATAAAGGTTAAAATGATGAATTTCATGTTATGTACATGTTACCACAATAAAAAAAACCTGCCAACTTTTTAAAGATATACTGGTATGAGTTTTAAATGAACACTTAGTTTTTAAATTAAATAAGGTACTGGTAGTAATTGACACCAAAATATTGAATTTATTTGAAAAAGTGACTTTCACTCATTTGACAATAAAAAAGGAGATAAATTATTTGATATATTCATACAATGTAATACCACTCATTCAGCAATACCACAACATGAAAAGCCTCCAAAATATTATGTTGAGTGAAAACCTGCCATAAAATAGTATATGCTTTGTAACCTCATTATATGAATTATTGTATGGTGATAGAAATTAGGCAAAGTGGTTATTGGAGATAATAATAACTAGAAAGAAGCATGACAAAATTTTAGGTGGTAATATTGTACATCTTGATTGGGTCAGTGATTTCTAGAACATGTCGGAAACCAAATATTGTTCTCACTAGATGGATGTAAACAGGAAGCCAGAAGGCGGGTCAACCTTAATTGCTCTGAAAGGTCAGAGCTATTTACTCACTGTTTTGTTGAAACATTATTGGTTGAAGCAACCTCTATGTTTGTTTCTTGTTAATTTCTGTTTTTGTTATTTCCTGCCTAAAGGCTAGGGGTGTGTCCCAAAGCCTCAATAAAAGGGAGAAAAAGGCCAGAGCAAGGGGCAGTCCTTTCCACTAGAGGAAGGCTCCCGCCTGGCCCCCCAATATCGCCAAATTAATACTTTCTAGTCTCTCATTTCGTTTGCGTGCGGCCTCCTTCAGAACCCGAACCCTGACCCGGGAACCCTGAACCACGCAGGACGTGGAAAGAGGTTCCCACAAGAACATATACTATAAAAACCATCAACTAGTACACATAAATTGCAGTATCTGTATTTTTTAGGGTGTGAAACACAACAAGTTATGATCTTTTGCTTTCTTTGCTCAAAAGACTTTTTAAATCTTAGAAATCCAGTTGCTATTTTAAGGTATATTCTTGTTGAGATCCAACTTCAGTCATGTTCTCCAAAAGATAGTATATTCGTGTATTATATAGGTACAATTCTACTTTTATCTAAAAATAAAGCTTTCATGAACTGCATATATAAATATATGATCTGTTCCTTTTTTTATATGGTTTCTTTTTTAGAGATTTTGAAAATAACTATGAAGTCTTTTATTATCGCTTCTTATTTTTTCCAGGTCTTTTTAATTATTTTAAACACACACACTCCTCCAATCTCACACATACCACCATTATTCCACTGAGATAACTTTAAATAAGAATATAAAAACTTAAACATACTGAATAACTTTAACTTCCTGAATATTATATTTTATTACCGTTTTTTTTCTCACATATCTGGCTTGTCTTTCTCTCTACCTCTTCAGGCTGATCTTTTTCTATCCAGTATTGAAATCTAGAGAAAACTCAAGATTTTTCTTATTTCTATTTCTTATTCTCATTCTATATATTCTTCCTACACAATCTCATTTGCACATATTTTTATTTTCCACTTATATTTAGAAGACTCCAAAATATTTCCAACATAGACCTCCACTTTGAACAGTGGATCTGTACCTCCAATTGTATTCTTTTTTTAAAATATATTTTTTATTGATTTTCTACAGAGAGGAAGGGAGAGGGATAGAAAGTCAGAAACATCGATGAGAGAGAGACATCGATCAGCCGCCTCCTGCACGCCCCACACTGAAGATGTGCCCCCAAGCAAGGTACATGCCCTTAACCAGAATCAAATCTGGGACCTTTTAGTCTGCAGGCCGATGCTCTATCCACTGAGCCAAACTGGTCAGGGCTCCAATTGTATTCTTACAATCTCCATTTAGATACATCAAAGGCATTTTAAAATTCATGTTTTCAAAATAAAGCGAAAGATGGGCTTTTCCAACAATATTCATTATTGCAATTAATCACTTCATCTTCCATAAAATTAAGGAATCAATCTTGATTTTTACATAACCCTCTCACCATATCTAATCTATTATGAAAACTTGTTGATTTTATTTATATATTTCTAAAGTCTATTTATTTCTCTTTATAACCATAGCAACTACATAACCATAGTAACTACGTACTATAGTTCAAACTCATCATCTCTATCCAGCCTTAGCTACAAATGCCTCCTAACTGCACCACACTACACATATCCATTTTTGTTTCTTTCAAATCTATTTTCCATAGCAGCCATAATTTTTCTAAATACAATTTTGATTATGTCACACATATATTTCAAAAATCTTCAATCAATTTTATTTAGTCTAAAAGTAAAGTCAGAAATCCTACAAGGCACTAAATACCTGGTTCCCAATGTACTTGTCTAACCTCATCTCTGATTTGAACCAAGCGCAATGTTTTGTCTTAATTTCTTGCATGATTCATCGTACATTCTGCCACAGAGATTTTTAAAATGTTTTTATGAAAATAGAATGTTTTCTCTCTCTATTTAGTTTACCTTATGCTCACTTTTATTTCTCATAATAATTCATGAGTTTATGAGAGAAGAATTTGTAACCATCTTACTCTAGTCAGAACCTAAGAATACATTATTTCATTGTGCCATGAAATTCTGCTGTTAACATCACATTAGTCATTTTATGATTGTTTCAGTGTGATCATTATAATAATGTGTGGTTCAACCACCAAAGTTTATGCCACTTTTGAGGAAAGACTATATTTTTTTTGCTTATAATTTGCTCTTCAGTGCCAAGACATAGTACTTGGTATTGAATAGGCACTCAATAACTAACTATTGAAAGAAGAAGAAAGAAAAAGAAAGAAAGAAAGAAAGAAAGAAAGAAAGAAAGAAAGAAAGAAA
>JAAGEH010000030.1:44652397-44790368 GCA_011751065.1 Lasiurus cinereus
AAAGAAAGAAAGAAAGAAAGAAAGAAAGAAAGAAAGAAAGAAAGAAAGAAAGAAATTTAGAATATTATAAATTGGAACCAGATTGTGAAGGATATTCAACACAAGGCTAAGGAATTGATACGCAATTTGGTGAGTGAGCAATAGAAACTCAGTGGAAGGTTTTTGATCAAGGGAATGGCATGAAGGAACTGTTCCTCAGAAAGATCAATGTGCTAATGTTTGTATGGTTGCTGGAGAACTGAAGTCAGTTAGACATTAACAGAGTCAAGCTACAAAATAACAGAGGTGTAACATTAAAAGAGAGTTGTTGCCCTGGTTGAGGTGCATGCAGGAGGCAACCAATTGATGTGCCTCTCTCATATTGATGTCTCATTCTCTCTGTTTTTCCCTATCCTTTCTATTCTCTCCAAAAATCAATGGAGCCCTAGCCACTTTGGCTCAGTAGATAGAGCATCGCCTGTGGACTGCAGGGTCCATGGTTTGATGCCAGTCTAGGGCACATGCCTGGATTGTGGGAGCGATCTCCAGTGGGGAGCATGCAGGAGGCAGCCAATCAATGATTCTCTCTCATCATTGATGTTTCTCTTTCCTTCCCTCTCCCTTCTTCTCTGAAATCAATATAGATATATATATATATTTTTTTTTTTCCAATGGAAAAGATATCCTCTGGTTAAGATTAATGAGAGAGAGAGAGAGAGAGAGAGAGAGAGAGAGAGAGAGAGAGAGAGTTAGTTGTTGGAAAATATTGAAAATTCTAAAAGAATGAAGGTAGTGCAAAAGGTATGCATATTTATCCTGTTTATTAATTAGAGTATTGACAAATTCTTAATTTCCTCCCCTGAAAATTGATTATTACCTACACTATACCTTTTGTTAAAATTAGTTAACATGAGTGTTTAGCATGTCTGTTATATTATAATTAAGAAAAGCAAATGTAATTCTCATCTAACATGAATGTGCCCTTGATATAAAAACATTTATTTATTTTATGTGTTTCATTAATTGCTTATACAGGTCAACTATTGTGGATATTTATCTTATTTAGGGTCATATTTAATGATTAAATTAATTTTGATGGTAAAACAGTTTATATTTGTGATAGACTATGTATTTGAAGGCCCTTTAACACGAATAAAGGTGAATTTAAAACAGTTACAATAATTATTGTCCAATTAATCTCAAAAGCAGCTTCTTTCAATGAACCTAAGATGTCATTTTATCAGTTAGACAGTCATTATATTATTAAACACACTGCTATCAGAACCCTTTTTAGAGCATATTCAAAGATTGCTTCCATTATAGGCTTTGCCTCAACATTCATATTCCTCCTAACCAGTGTATTCTTGATTATGAAATGAAAATCAGTGTAGTTGCATATATACTCAATAAACAAATAAGGTTAATGACAGCTTGTACTAAAATGCAAATAAAATACAAGCATATGCAAAATGAGGTGGCAATTACACCTTGATAAAAATAAACACACAAAATCTAAAACTACTAGTATTAAGAATACACAATCAAAAGAATATAATTCATTTATTCATTCAATCAGTATTTTCCAGACACCATACTAGACAGTTGGGATAAATCAGTAGGGAAAAATAAAAGCAGAAAATTCCTGACTTTGCATTTATATTTTAACAGCTGAGATTGCTCTCACCCAACACACATACATGCACACATAAACCAACAGAATATATACTATTCTAGGAGGTCAAACATTCTGTAGAAAAAAATATAGAGCAGGAAAAGGATAATCAAAAGGACAAGCAAAAAAAGTGAAGGTTGAAATTTTGAATTGCATGGTAAAATAAACTCTAATGAGAAGGTGACATGTAAGTACTAGTAAACGGCAATATGAAATGAGAGATTTACCACAGGCATATTCTGACAGAAGGCAAAGGCTCTAGGGCTCCTGTAGCATTCACCAAGAACAAGGAGGCAAGATGTCTGAAGAGGAGAGACAGGAGCATAGTGGGTGGAAGGGTCAGAGACATATGGAACACGATCAGAGAGATCTTTGATTGAACTGTTATTTACCTGCTTGCACTTTTATGTCATCAGGAAGCAGCCATTGAATTTTTATTCTTTTTCGATGTCCTATAACTTACTTACCTCTTATTTCTAATCAGTTATACCCTTTTTATTGCTGGCTTATCCCCACAATATTCTTTATTTTTAGGTATACTATGAGTACATTTTAAATCTTGATTAATTTTGACAACATTTTCTTTAAATGCTGTGGTCTTTGGTCTAAGATATATCCTAAGATATATGCTGCTTTCTTAAATGAGTTTTGTGAACAATTACAGTTCACTTTATAAACATATTAAATGTATTTTGAATGTCCTCCATATGTCTAATTTCTGATATCCTAATTAATGTTTTTTTACCCAGTTTAAGTTTTCCAGAATTAGAATGCAAAGACCAAATGAGAGGTTATTTCATGACTAATACTTCCATTAATTTGTAAATTTGTGATATAAAGATCTACATTCTAATTTACTAGAAAATGAGACATTGATCTTGGAGCTATGCTAGGCAGGGCTCCAATCTTAAAATTTATATAGGCTCCTATAAATGAATTGAGGATAATAAAACAGAGTTTCAAATTTTTATGAGAGTCATAAGAAACTAACAAGAACAAAAGGTTTCTATAATTCTTAATTGTCTTCCTTATATGATTATATCCCAAATCAATATTGTATTTCATTATTAATGCAGAATATATATTTCTAAAATATAAAATAGTGCAGTTTTATTCCTCAATAGTTCTAGTCTCTGACTACATGTTTTATTTGTTTGTACTGTATTTTGGTATTGGATAGCATAATAATGGTTCCATGTATATTCAGGGCTATTAGAAAGTATACAATTTTGGGTTTCAATAAATAGGTTTTAAGTGTCTCTCATATATGATCTAGGTATCATATATTATATAGAATTAAATGATGAATAAAAACAATTTTTCTTCTCTGGAACCTAACAATATTCTGTGGACTTCTGGACTAACTAGTACAGTGTAATCAGAATGTATGCTGTCTATATTTATGCCTAAATTTCACAAGCTTGATTTAAAATTAAATTTTCTGTTATACATCAATCACAATTGTGTAAAGAGAATACCAATTGTGATTATATCAATGATGATTCATACAGATAGTTTTTCATGATTGCATGAATATATTTAATCTTCCTAAGAGAAGCAAGAATGCCTTCATAAAAGTGATGTTACTTAAGATAGACATGGAAAATGAATTCTCAAATATAGAAATAATAGTAGAAATAAAAGAAATACAAGTGGAAAAGTACAGGGCATCTTATAAAATAAGTACTTATAAATCAAGGACATATAAAGTTCACTCTTACTAACTACAGGTGACAGTATTTGCAGAGAAACAATTCAGAAGAAAAGAGACTTTAACATTACATTAAAGAAATATTATTTCTATTTTTTAATTGGGCAGGAGTGGTATTTAATTTCATAAACAATGGGGATCTGATTAGTTTTTAAAAAGAGCATAGTAGAGTTAGGATTGTAGTTAAAAATGAAGTTAGCCCTACAAATAGTAAATGTGCTTTTCTAGAGAGAGGAAGGATAGATGTCAAAATCATTATATTAATGATCCCGAGGAGAATTCATAAAGGCTTGACCAAGCCTTCTGTCAATAGGATTAAAAAGAAGGAGTGAATTTTTCTGAAAATGAAAGAGATAAAATCTAAAGACAAGTACCTACATTTTTTGAGGCAATATAGAGTGAAGGTTTAAAGATAACCCTGAGGCACTTGCAGTATGTAACAGAATTCTGCTAATATTACAAACGGAGGAAGCCAGAAGCAGGGTTGGTTGTGGGAAGAACATGGGCTGAGCTGATTTTAAGGGCTGACAGGGTTGCTTTGCAGAGAAAACTTGGAGCTGCAGATGTGAAGCTCTGCAGAGATGAAGGCAAAACAGCCAGATGCAGAAGTCTTCTCAACAATGAGCCTGTTCAATCTATACCCACCTCGTCATTGCCAAATCTATATTTAGCATTTTATAAAACTCTCAGTCAATACACTTATTGAGTTGCCCACACATTTTCTTAGTAGGGTTTTAAGTGCAATTTAAGATAGAAATTACGTAACCTCTTAGATCAGTGAATATTGTAATATCTTTGTGATCTAAAAATAGAAAAAAATGCTATCTCAAGTTACTTAAAGCTTCAGAAATTACATAATGCTTAACAACACTCTCTGGACTCCAATTCTCACCACAGTAGCATAAGCAGCTCAGTTCTGAATAGATTATTTCACTTCTTTCTTAATTCACATATTAAAAAAGTGAGTAGTAATCTCTACTTTGCCTCCCTCATAAATGAGTGTTAGTTATTACTGGACAAAATTGAACCACTATTGAGAAGTAAGCAGTGATTATTATGTTCTCCCTCCACCTCTATCTTGCATTACCACATGAAAAATTCAGCAACTGAATGGTACAGACATTATATACCCAACTGTCAGGCCTCATATTGGCTAAGCTAAGGGTTTGGTAGGTTAGGAGATGGACTTCAAGCATGGGTATGAGTCATGATGTTGTGCTTATGGGCATGAGCTATGAGACCAGGTAAGGTAATACTCACAACATGCCTTGATCTACTCTTCAGTGAAACTGAGATAATGATAGAACATCTCCATTAAGTTGTTGTGACTACTAAGTGCTCAGAAATATTAACTATAGACTATTATTGGAATGGCTTCAAATTCTGTCTGAAAGATGGCTTAACAAAAATGTAATAATTATTTTCTTGAAAATAAAATTAAGATAGCTCTACATTCTTTATTCCAGCTATTGGCAAATTTATTTTCAAGATAACAGTCACATCTGATTTTTAAATAAGTTCAATTCAGAATTTTGACTCAGTTAATAAAAGTTTCCACATCTGCTCCCTTAGCATACCCTCATCTCCAGTACTTAATTACGGTCTGGGCCTGCAGTCAGGGATCTCTGGTTCATGTGCCCACACATTATCCTCTATTCTTGCTGTTCTCCACTGTGGTATAGCATGTTAATCCTGGCATTCATCCTTGTGCACTGGCATCTAGCGCTGACATCCATGATCTTAGTGGTGCCTGGTTGAGTAGTTTACATAGTGTGTCTTCATTGTACTCACATCCATTGATTGGCTAAGACATGCTACAGTGAAAAATAATGCCCAAATCACAATGGCTTATAAGAACTAGAATGGCCACATAATGGATCATTAAAGCTTCTGCTAGAAAGTGCTTTTATCACCTCCATTTATATCACATTGATCAGAGGACGTCACCAATCCACCTCTTATTTTAATAGAAGTGAGGAAGTAAGTTAATCTTCTCTCAGAGAGAGAATAGCAACTTTTTAAGGAAAATAATGTCATGTGAGGGGAAAAGGGGGAACATCTGTAATACTTCCAACAATAAAGATTTTTTTAAAGAAAAATATATAATGCACCCAAACACACAAAGTTTCTTTGCATCCCCAGATTATTTTCTGGCCTAACTGTATTCCTCTGTAGCAGCCACATGTACTCTCACATGTGTCAGCATGCCAACATGAGAAAGCAGCACACTGAGGCTGCCTTCCTTCACATCTAGTTAGACTCAAAGCAGCGCATAGTTCCACTGTCTGGGGAGTACACAGCCTTTTAATGTCAGGTGTCCAAACATCTTCAAAGCTCAGCATCTATCTAATACAGTTGCAAACATAGCAGAAACTCTGACAGGCCTCCTCCTAACATTTGCCAAGCTTGAGGCAAAAATACAAAAGGAGGCTCCCTCCCATATCATATGTCTAAATATTTAAAGTTATGAAACTATTACTTAAAACATGCTCTAAGTCTTCAATTTGACAAATAAAACTTCACTAAGCCTAAGGAAGCTAGTTCTTCATCAGAACTTGACAGAACAGAGAATCTGCCCAATCCCAGGCCCCAGACCCCCAGTCTCTGCTGTACCTAGAGAGGCCTTGTGTCCTTGCATGAGGACATTCCAACTAGCCTTTCCATTCTCTACCCACATCACCCATATCTAGGGCTGTGTTCATTAACAACACCTTGGTCTGCCTTCAGAAAGGCATATTTGTGAAAAAGATCTACAGAGGCCTTGGAAACTATCTAAGTGATATTTGGGATAAAAATGTAGGGGCCCTGAAACTTGTAGAATGACTCAAAATCAGATACCCTAGGACCTCTCACCTATGAGAAGAAGTGTAGCCAGATGAGAGCAAAACAGGGCCCTTTAAATGCATGGCCTGGCATGGGTAAGCCTCACCTATGAACTAAAGGTGCTAGCTCAGAGTAAACTTAGGAGCATACAAGTGCAAGTTACGTTGGTGTCATAGTATATTTTCACATGTCAGTAATAGAACCTTGTTATAAAAAGATTCTAAAGGATTGTTTTAAGGCTATATGCTCTTCCCATTCCTCTTCAGCTGCAGGCACTCATTCCAGTATGATCACCTAATTTCTGAGCAAACTGATAGGGTCAGAGAATGTTTTAAGAACTCCGTATCCAGGAATACAAAAGAAGTTCTTTGGGAAAAGAATTCTCCGAAAGTTTCTTATAAATAATGATTTCCTTTAATACTTTTAAAAGACAGCATTACTTTAAAAAGTGTGTACTCTTTTCAGACCTCCATATCTACTGTGTAAAGTAACATCTATTTGTCTTTGCAAATAACTCAACACAAATTCTGACTTTTGTCTAAGGACATGATACAAATTTATCAGCAGGATGTCCACGTCAGCGTGATGGATCACTAGAGAATAATCTGCCTTCCTGGGCATGATGCCTGCTCTCTGAGAATGGTGATTCCTTTTGTACACAGCTGGCCAAGATTCAAGAGCTGTGCCTGTGGCCAAGACAGGGAGGTTTTGCTCAGTAAAATTAAGTGAGACTCCAACTGTGGCCTCACTTGTACCCAAACTTCAGGTTCTCTGTGCCCAATGCTATCACCACAGACCATTTGCTTAAATAACTAAACAGCATGTATGAGTAGGCTGGCAAGTCTAGAAAAACGCAGCATGGAAAATGCTTTACAAATGTGAGGTATGATATGTGAGCTAAGAATGTGTTCATGAGATTGAGAAAGCAATACATGTGACTATTTGAAGAAATGCTCAACTACCAGAGTGAACATTAAGTACAAAAGCTCAAGAAGGGGACTGACTGGTTTGGTATGTTCCAGGATTAGAAAGAAAGATATTATAATGGGAGCATAATGAACAATGGAAAGACTGATAGAAAATGAGGAAATATCAATACAGGGAGGGTTGAGAGTTACCATGTTAATTATGATATACCAGGGTGTTTTTAAGGTATGTTCCATTATATTTTCAGTAGGAAGTCATTGAGGATTTTCAGCTGATGACTAATGTGATATAATATTCACTTTTAGAACATTACTTTGGTTTCTGAGTGTGAGATAGTGGGTGATAGGATAGGCAAGAGTGAAAGCAAGGCACCAGGACATCATTATAGCCTATGACTGGATCTCTGCCTGACTTTGGGTCTCCCCATATAACAAAACACGACATTATCAAAACTCTATATTCACCCTTGCTTTTTCTTGGCTTTTTACCTGGATTCATAATTTGTGTGCCTATTATTTTTTTTGTCTCTTTTTTTCCTTTATCTCAGATAAGTCAGGAAGTCACTTCTGTCTCCTGCAAACTTTCAGAGCTCCACCTCTGACCTCATGTATGTGCAGAATGCTCCTTCTGGAAAAGGCAGCATAGCACATAGTAACCACTCTTAGAGTTTCCAGGCCCTGGTGTCCACATGGATGACAGGATTTACAGAAGCTACCCACTCTTTTCCAGAAGTTGCTAAATATGCATAAGCTTACCTATGGCTTAGTAATTTTGAATAATAGGCAAATTTATTTTTCCTCTTTGAGGCTTACTCATTATAAGTTCTCAAACTATAATTGATCAGAAAACCAACTTTATGAACATGGAAATTATTTTCAGTTACAAAAAAGCCAAAAGGCCTTTTTCCTCTGATTCTCCTCCCTGCAAAGTTATTGAATGCGGGCAGCTGAATAACATGAAGAACACTTATGGTGTTTCTTTTGCTTTCTGTCTTTATCATAAATGTTCCATCTGATTTCAGGAACAACACTTTCATTGTCAGTTATTAATTTTTCTGAGGTAGGATACTTAGTGGTTTGGGTTTAGTCAATAACTTCTCTGGTATTAAAATGCTCTTTAAATGCAGTGACTCATGTGTGCTGTTTAATTTCAGTTCTGGCTGGGTGTCTCAGTCTCCTCTGGTAAAGCCACAATGTGGACCAACTCCATAGAACATTTTATTAAAGAGTCTCTGGACCTAGTGGGTAGGGAAAAAGATTTCACAATTTCTCTTTCAAAAATCTCATCACTGTGATTCCTATGCTTTCAAATGGATGGGTATTTACAACAGAAATGAGGTTGTGGTTTAGACTGAAAAAGCAATAAATAGGGAGAATATTGCCAGGTTTTCCAACAGGCGCTCTCTCTAGCTCAAAGCTTGACTCTATCAAATTATTGAAAGGAACATTTGTAACATCATGTCTCAGTGAGCAATAGGGGGGAAAAGACACTCTCAGGCTATCTTTCTGAAAAATTCTGTGTATTTAAAAATTAACTACTACATTTGGGTGGGCCATTGCCATAAACAGTAAAATTTAAATGATGTGTCAAGATTTTCTGGGCTTCTGTGATAATAGGTTTTGGTTTTTTTTTTCTTTCTTAAAAACAGCTACCTTATTCAGTAGATTAAGTCTAGATCAGCAGCTTTCACTTTATCTTTTCTAGGAGGTACTACCTTTGTTCTAAATTTAGCCACAAGTAATCCAGTACATGTCAGTCTGAGGAACAGATGTAAACTTGTCAGGTTTGATACCCAGCAGCCCACATTATCTTTGGTGCTACCTGGTTCATGTGATCCATGGTTTCTATCACTGAAGATGCAAAATTTAATGCAAATACTCTAGTGAGATCCTTATAGACTCTATCATATATTAATGAAACGCTTTCCATTTTGCAATCTAATTAATGCAGGGGAAAACCCTGGATGCTGACTGTGACCTTGGGATCAATTTTCTTCTATCAACCATTACTTCTACCTCAGTCTATGTCTTACCACAATGGGATAAAATCAGTTATGTGTAATGTAATAAATACAAGTTATTTCAAGACTTAGGATAACTAGGATTGTGCTTTGGCAAACAAACAAACATAAAAAATCTCTATAAGCAAGGGTATCTTGCTCAGTGTACTCAATACAGGATCAGACTGAATGCAAGCCCACCATTTTCAGCATTGCCAGTTTCTCAGCTAAGGAAAGGGAGCTTTGCAGACAGCAAGTAGAATGTTCTAGTCCAGAAATGACACATTCACAATTCATTGGTCAAAAGTACTCATGTGGCCCCCAGGAAGCAGAAAGGAGGGAATGGAGGTTGCAAGCTAGTTGCAGGAAGTACAATTCTACACATGTTCTAAAACAGCGGTTCTCAACTTGTGGGTCGCGACCTTTGGGGGTCGAATGACCCTTTCACAAGAGTCGCCTAAGACCATCGGAAAATGCAGATATTTACATCACGATGCATAACAGTAGCAAAATTTCATGGTTGGGGATCACCACCACATGAGGAACTGTATGCAAGGGTCACGGATTTAGGAAGGTTGAGAACCACTGTTCTAAAGGAAGGGGAACCATAAGCATTTTGATAAACACTTTCATGATTACCATAGCACTCCACCATTGGACTTCCAAGGCTTTCTGTGAACTGTTCCAAATACACAAGATTGTTTTTAGTAATTTTGCCTAAGGAATCAGTTCTTGAGGGAAGACTGGAAGAGAAAAGGCTGCTAACTCAAAAATAAAGAGGAAAGAAAATCACACTTGCTGTTCTGCCTTGGATTTCAATTAGCTGGAAAACACAAGCTAGTGTTAGTGTTAGTCTCCCTCCTGGCACTTGCACAATAGCAATTCCCTGAACTCCCTTGCCCCAGCATATATCCTGATGCTGGTAGAGACAAAGCATTTAGTTGTACTATGTCTCTGAGCTTTCCTGTGTGAGAATTGAGTCTATTTGGCACTTTCCTGGCTTCTTTGGACTTTGGCTTCTCTGGGACATAATTCCACACCAGGAAATCAAAACTGTTAATAATCATTCATTTGGAAGGTGGAGCTGATTGAATAAAAAGTTTCTGAGTCGTGCCTTGGCTTTGCTTGAGGGATTTTCTTTGGCCCACTCCCATTCTATCAACTTCCTCAGATTACACATACACACACACACACATACATACATACACACACACACACACACACACACACACACACACACACACAATTTCAACTTTACTGTCTATTAGGCAGACATGTCTACCTTCGGTTGGTAACACTGAGCTACAGTAGTCCAGGCAGTCACCCAGGATATAATCTTGCATTCATTGCTACCTAAAACAAAGAACTCTGCTAAGCCTTTTCTTTCTGACATCCCTTTTTAATAGCTTTGCTGAGATGTACTGTATATATAATAAATTACACATATTTAAAATATTTAATTTGATGTGATTTGACTTACATAAACACCACTAAAATCATAACCGCAGTCACAGAATGAACATATCCATCACTCTAAAAAATTTCCTGGTGTCTCTTTTTTCTCTCCCTTCTGGCTCTCTCCTTCATCCAACCCCAAGCAATGAATGGTCTGCTATCTGTCACTAAAGATTAGTTCACAATTTCTAGAATTTTATATAAAGAGAATCATAGACTATATTTTTTATGTTTTCTTTCACTAATAATAATTATTTTGAACTTTGTAAATGTTATTATGTGTGTTAGTGGTTGATTTTTTAATTTTTATTTATTTATTTATTTATTTTTGCTGACTAGTATCTAATAAGATGTACAATAGCATGTATATGACACCATTTGTTTGTTGTATGTCACTTCCGGTTTTTAATATCAGTAATAAATCTTTTATCACTATTTGTATACAAGCCTTTGTCTAAATATATGCTTTCATTGATCTTGGGTAAATACAACCATCAAATTTAGAAAATTAACATTTATGAATTATAACCATTTAATAATCAGAACTTTTGTCAAGTTTTCCAACTGTTCCAATGAGTCCTATAAACATAAAAAATCAGTTCAGAATCAATTGTTGCATTTAATTGTCATGTTTTCTTAGTTTATTTTAGTCTGCAATATTTTTTCATTCTTCCTTAGACTTTTAGAACCTGATTATTTTAAAAATCACAGTTCAGTTATATTGTAGACTGTCCTTCAGATCAGTTTTAAATTCTGGCTAAGCATTTTTGACAAGAATATCCAGAAATAGTGCTGAATTCTTCTGATTAAATATTATTTATAAACAAAACAACTTTATTAAGATATATCTCACAAATAATAAATTGCTCTTTTTTAAAGTATACAATTTGGTAATATTTGACTTATGTATATGCCATTATCACAATCAAGACAATGAAACTGTAACTTTTCCAGAAGTATCCTAAAGACCCTTATTATCCCTCCCTCCAAATCTCCTCTCCTATTCCTAGACAACAAATGATTTACTTTATGCTTTTGGTCACTGTAGATTGGTTGTATATTTTCTAAAATTTTACATAAATTAAATCATATAAAATATAGCTCAGTGCTACATTTTGTCTGGGCTTTTTTCACTTGGCATAATTGCATCCATGTTGTAGCATGTATTAATATTTATTTCTTTTTATTTTCAAAGAGTATTCTATTGAATGGATACCACTGTTGTTGGTATTTGGTTAAAATTTGAGTTGTTTCCAGTTTTTTACTAATAATTATGTGGACATATGTTTTTTACATATCATTACATGGACATATGTTTTTATTTCTCTTGAGAAAATACTTTGGCATGAAATAGCTGGATTATATGGTGGGTATATGTTTAATTCTTTTTTTAAAAGTATATTTTATTGATATTTTACAGAGAGGAAGGGAAATAGAGAGAAAAATTGATCAGCTGCCTCCTGCACACCCCCTACTGGAGATGTGCCCGCAACAAAGGTAAATGTCCTTGACTGAAATCAAACCTGGGACCCTTCAGTCCACAGGATGACACTCTATCCACTAAGCCAAATCGGTTAGGGTTATGTTTAATTCTTTAAAAATTTGCCAAGTAACCCTAGCCAGTTTGGCTCAGAGTATAGAATGTCTGCCTATGGACTGAAGGGTCCCAGATTCAATTCCAGTAAAGTACTCGGTCCCAGGTTGCAGGCTCGATCCTCAGTGGGTGGTGTGTAGGAGGTAGCCAATCAATGATTCTCTCTCATCATTGATATTTCTGTCTCTCCCTCTCCCTTTCTCTCTGAAATCAGTGTAAATATATGTTTTTTTTTAAAATGCCAAGTAAATTTTAATGTGGTCATGCCATTCATTTTACATTCACCAGCACTGAATGAGGAATCCAATCTGTGTGCTTACTCACCAGCACTTGGTGAGGTCAGATTTTTAATTTTAGCCATACATGCTAAAAGGTGCATAGTAGTATCTCATTGTGGTTTTAGTTCACATTTCCCTAAAGACTAATGTTGAGAGTTTGTTCATGTGCTTATTTGTTATTCATATATGATGAGATTTTAATGAATCACTCAAAATATGTTTTTTTAGCAAAATTTCAATAGGATATTTATAATGAAAATCTGTGGCTTTGTTTCTCTATATTTGGCAGAGGTCAAGAATCTTTATTTTTCATAATTTTTTGGCTTTTACCTTTTTCTTCTTCCTCTTCTAAAAGAGTACCTTTCAGCATTTCATATAATACTGGTTTGGAGTTGATGAACTCCTTTAGCTTTTTCTTATCTGTGAAGCTCTTTATCTGCCCTTCAATTCTGAATGTTAGCTTTGCTGGATAGATTATTCTTGGTTGTAGGTTCTTGCTATTCATCACGTTGAATATCTATCAACAAGTGAATCTAAAAATTAAGTGAATTAAAAATTTGATCAACAGAATAAACTGGTGAATAGAATAGAATCAGGAGCACAGAAAGGGAGTGGACTGATAATTCTCAGTGGGGAAGGGGTGAGGGATGTACAGGGAGAGACTGGACAAAAATCATACACCTATGGATGAGATCAATGGGAGGGAGCTAAGGGCAGAGGGAGGGGTGGGAGCTGGGTGGAGGGGTGCTATGGAGGGGAAAAAAGAGAAACAAATGTAATAATCTGAATAATAAAGATTTAATTAAAAAAAAAAAAGAATATTTTTGTCTCGCAGATCCTGGTGTCGCCGTCGCGGCCGCCAACGTGTGCGGGCCATGGAGCACCGAATTGTGGGGCCTGGGCCGTACCGGGCCACCAGGCTGTAGAATGAAACTGTTGAACTTTTTCACAGTAGGATGCCATTACGGAAACATCGCTGTCGTTTCAAAAGTTACGAACGTTGTTTCACAGCGGCTGAAGCTGTGGACTGGCTACATGATCTGCTGAGGTGCAATCAGAACTTTGGCCCTGAAGTGACCCGCAAACAAACGGTGCAACTGCTAAAAAAATTCCTGAAGAATCATGTTATCGAAGATATCAAGGGCAAATGGGGTCAGGAAGATTTTGAAGACAACCGTCACTTGTACAGATTTCCTCCTTCCTCACCCTTATCCAAAGAGGCCCCTATACCAAAAGGATGCTATTAAATTTCCAGAATGGAATGATTCCCCACCAGGCGTGTCACAAGAGAACATCCCAGTAAGGCCACTTGTGATGAATTCTGAGATGTGGTACAAACGTCACAGTATTGCTATTGGAGAGGTACCGGCTTGCCGCCTTGTCTACCGCAGACAGCTGACAGAGGCCAACGTAGAAGAGATATGGAAGTCTATGACATTATCACATTTACAGAAAATCCTTGGCCTAGATTCCTTAGAAGAAGTTTTAGACATTAAACTTGTCAAATCCAAGTTCATCATACATAATGTATATAGTGTGAGCAAGCAGGGAGTTGTTATCCTTGTTGACAAATCAAAAGAACTTCCTCACTGGGTACTGTCAGAAATGAAGTGTTTGGCAAATTGGCCTAATTGTTCAGATTTGAAACAGCCTATGTACTTAGGATTTGAGAAAGATGTCTTTAAGACCATAGCAGATTACTATGGTCACTTGAAAGAACCTCTGCTTACATTTCATCTTTTTGATGCCTTTGTCAGTGTTTTAGGTTTGTTACAGGAGGAGAAAATGGCCATTGAAGCATTTCAGATTTGCTGTCTCCTCCTGCCACCTGAAAATAGGAGAAAGTTACAGCTGTTAATGAAGATGATGACAAGGATTTGCTCAAATAAGGAGATGCCACCACTTTGTGATGGCCTTGGCACCCGAACACTGATGATTCAGACATTTTCTCGTTGCATCTTGTGCTCTAAGGATGAAGTGGACTTGGGTGAGTTATTAGCTGCTAGGCTGGTAACATTTCTAATCGACAATTACCAAGATATTCTGAAAGTCCCTTTGGCCTTGCAGACCTCCATAGAAGAGCGTGTGGCTCACCTACGAAGAGTGCAGATAAAATACCCAGGAGCCGACATGGATATCACTTTATCTGTTCCATCATTTTGTCGTCAAATTAGTCCAGAGGAATTTGAATACCAAAGAGCATATGGCTCTCAGGAATCTCTGGCAGCTTTGTTGGAGGAGGTTATAACAGATGCCAAGCTCTCCAGAAAAGAGAAGAAGAAAAAGTTGAAACAGTTTCAAAAATCCTACCCTGAAGTCTACCAAGAACGATTTCCCACACCAGAAAGTGAAGCACTTCTGTTTCCCGAAAAACCAAAACCAAAACCACAGATGCTAATGTGGGCACTAAAAAACCCTTTCCAACCATTTCAAAGAACTAGAAGTTTTCGGATGTAATAATTTCACAGCCAGTGGAGATCTCTGACGTTGTTTTGAGTAAATGGGCGCTTAAGGAGAATGGTAGTGAAAGAAAGAGGAGCAAAAAATACAGACTACTGAAGTATAAATATTATCTGACTTCAAACCATGTTGAGTTGCCCAGCTGGCATGGCTTAATGGTTGAGTGTCGACCTATGAACCATGGGGTCAGGACATATGCCTGGGTTGTCAGTGTGATTCCCAGTGTGGGGCATGTAAGAGGCAGCCGATCAATGCAATGATTCTCTCTCATCATTAATGTTTCTATCTATGTCTCCATTCATTATTGATTTCTCTGAAATCAATAAAAAGATATTAGAAAGACATATACAAAAAACCATGTTGAGTCATTATCAGTATTTTTCTAAAAGTCATTGCTAGATTTAAAGTATATAGATCAGTTAAACATTATGTAAATATGTAGTAATATTAACATGTTTGTAAGTATTTGAAAATTCAAGGCTATTTTTATTTGTTGTTTTTCATGGTGTTTATGAAATAAGTGTGTGTACATCCTAAGACTTGGTCTTTGTTATAACCAAGTCTTAGAAATAGTGTATATACTTGAATAAGAAGACACTGGGTACTGTGACTGTGATGCTATTGACTTAATAGCCAGTTATGATATCTCCTGTGTAAATTCTGATTTTCACTGTTTCACAAAGAGTCTTAAATGTCCTGTGTTATATCTGTATCTTTTATTGAAGGTTTGTTTGCTGCTATGATAGATTTTACTAAAGCTGGTTCTTTTATATCATATACTAGTGGCCCGGTGCATGAAATTTGTACACATTAAAAGGGAATTAATTAGAGGAAATATTTTAATATTGTTATTTTCCCTTTCTCTATAATAGAAGTGTCAGAGATGAAAGAAAATTAGTAAAATATATATGAAAATCTCCTACCTGTCAGTCTGGGGCATGCTACAGGACTCAGAGTCAAGTTCCCACCCACCTATGCAGCTTCAAATCATGAGAGACCCAGACCTGGTTGGCCCCACCCTCCTCAAGCCCCACAGGGTGGAAGGTGGTGCAGCCTTAGGTCCCCCGGCCCAGTGCTGGGGCTGGGGGCACAGCCTTAGATCCCCCATCAAGCCCTACTGGGAGGGGTGCACAGCCTCAGGTCCCCCGGCATGAGGGCATGATGACAATTTGCATATTAGCTCTTTATTATATAGGATATTAGTTGGTGTTAAGTAGAAGTGGAGTAGATTTTCATTTAACTGCAGTGGTATAATTTCAGACATGGCTAGAGATGGAAAACAACAGGATAAATGCTTTCATTCTCCTTAGATATGTGATTCTAAGTCAAATCTTTGTTGTTTCATGAAAAACACAAATGGGTTAAGTAAAATGAAACTACCTTCTTTATAAATATGTTTCCCCCTTCTTCCTCATTCTTTTGAAAGTAAATAGAATGTAAATAAATACTGTTTGTTTTTTTTTAAATAAAAAAAATTTTAAAAAAATTTTAAAAAAAGAATATTTTTGTTTCTAATTATCAGTACTTGCTTCTGTTTTGAATGGTTGAAACCTGGTATATCCTTCTGTGTTTTTTTTTCTTTCAAAAGTACAGTTAGTCAGGTATTTAAAACCTTGTATAACTATATCAAAATTACAACAAAACTATTGAATAAACGTAATTCAAAACCATCTAAAATCTAGTTAAACATAAGTCTTCCAACAAACGATATAAATAAGAAGCCACATTGAGACTGGTAGGAAGAGTACATACATGGAAACAGTTGATCTCACACTCATGTGTAGTGGATACAATTTGGGAGTTATATCTCAATTGCAGATGGCCTCTACTGAGAAGTGAGAGGGTCCCAGTCACAAATCAGGCTTCCCCAACCCAAGATTACAATGCTGGAAAAGAAGATTTTAAAACTTCTGGTTGTGAAAATCAGTATGTATTGTGGCTGAATGGGATAAGGACTTCTGGAGACCCAGGTGTTCCTCTCAAAGGGCCCCTATGGACTTACCAGATTCACTCATTCTGAGCTCCATCATTGGGGCAGCAGCTTGAGAAGTACCAGGGACATATTGGGGGTAAAGGGGTTCTGAATTGTAGTCTTCAGGACGAGGGCTGGAGAGGCAGCTTTCTCCCAGACAGAAATGCTGACTGAAGCAATTGTTTCTTTGCTAGACCCTCCCCCAACAAAGCCAATAGGCAAGCACCATATCTGAGTCTCCATTAAGCTTGGTGCTAATACTGCTCACTCTGCCCAGGTGATTCTCTGAAACCTCACCCAATGTACTATGTCTTGGCTCATCCAGCAGACTTTGCTGCAGTTTCTCAAAGGTTCACAAATCACAAGTAAGCAACATCTGACCTCACAGTGCCCTGTAACTCTTGATACATGTCCCCAGGCCTGATACTATTGGCAGCCATACTTGGTGCACAGCTTGGTTTCTCCTGAGACCTCCAAGCCCAGCACAAGTAGCAGTCATCTGCAGATTGCTCTGTAACTCCAGCTGGGTGGTCCTGGGCAGGATACAATTGACAGATGACCTTCCTGGAAGGCTCTAGAACCAGCACACCATCAGACATTATCAGACTCTGCTAAAGCACCAACCAATTACCTCCAGTACTGACATACTCAAGGAGTAGCCTTAGTAAGTACCAGATTCCTGCTGAAGTGAGTCCTGCTCCATGGACTTATCACCTGCACAGCAAGTCTTCTACCGTGGTCGGTTGCTGCCAATCTTATTTAAAAAAAAAAAGATGCCAAAACTAGTTTGGCTCAGTGGATAAAGCATCAGCCTGCAGACTGAAGGGTCCTGGGTTCAATTCTGATCAGGAGCATGTACTTTGGTTGCAGGCACATCCCCAGTAAGGGGTGTGTAGAGGCAGCTGATCGATGTTTCTCTCTTATCAATGTTTCTAACTCTCTATCTCACTCCCTTCCTCTCTGTAAAAAATCAATAAAATATATTTTTTAAAAAGATAATAAAACAGCCATGGATACATAGATATACTCCATTTATTCATTGTAGCATTATTTACAATGACCAGCAATGGGAGCAATGTAAGTGTCCATCAATAGATGAATGAATAAAGAGATAGTGAATATATTCAATAGAATATGACTCAGACAGAAAAATAATGAAATATTTCCATCTGCAAAAACATAATGGACCTAGAAGATATTGTACTGAGTGAAATAAATCAGACAGAAAAACACAAATGACATAAGATTTTATTTAAATTGTGGAACCTAAAAAAAACACAAATGAAACAAACAAGCAGAACAGAAACAAACTGACAGATGCAGAGAACATTGACAGTTCCCAGAAAGAAGGGGGATTTAGAAGATGGGGAAAAGAATGAGGAATGAAGAAGTATAAATTGGCACTTATAGAATAATCATGGTTATATAAATTACAGCATAGGGAATATAGCCAGTAATATTATAATTATGTATGGTGTCTGATGGGTATTAGATTTATCAAGGTTATCCCTTCCTAAGTTATTTAAATGGCAAATCACTGGGTTGTACACCTGAAACTAATATAATAGTGCACATAAACTGAAATTAAAAAACAGAATTATTTTTTAAAAAGTTAAAACATAGAAACTCTTGTCTGTTTCCTTTAAAATATTAATGGTTATTAAGGTTTGTTGCTTTTTGTTTGTTTGTTTATGTTAGTACTCAAAATTTACTGATTAAAAGCAGTCTATAGTTCTTAGACATATAGAAGCATTAATAACATTTTGTACTTTATTGGCTTTCTTTCTCAAACAATTTTTGTTAAATATTTTTAATTTCTTCAGTTATAAATTTCATGCTATGTGCAAAGAAGTAATTCTAAAAATAAAATATATAACTAATGTTTTATGCACTTTGGGATACAAATAAAAACAAGCCCATTTTCTTTCTTTTAATATATTTTATTGATTTTTTTACAGAGAGGAATGGAGAGGGATAGAGAGTTAGAAACATCAATGAGAGAGAAACATCAATCAGCTACCTCTTGCACACCCCTACATAACCAAGGTACATGCCTTTGATCAAAATCAAACCTGGGACCCTTCAATCTGCAGGCTGACACTCTATCCACTAAGCCAAACCAGCTAAGGCCAAGTCTGTTTGGTTTTTCTCCTTTGCACATAGCTCATTACATTCCCAATCATCACTGGGAATTAGGTATGCTCATGTCATTGAGTTCTGATCAACTGAAAAAGATAAACATAACATGAGTCACTTCCAGATCCACCTTATTTAAAGCCATTTCATGAGGTCCTCAACATTCTTTCACTTTCTACACAATCTTGAGGCAAAAGCTGAAGATGATAGATACATCAACAAGATGGAACAAAACTGAGATCCAGAATCACTATTCAGAAAAGAGCCACACATGGGCTAGGAACATCAGTTTGATAGGTTATATGAACAACTTCCATTGTTTTAAGCCCCTGAAATTTGTGAATTTGCCTATTACAACAACTAGCATAACCCTTACTAATACAGAAGTTATTAGGGTCAGAAATATATGTCAATATATTCTATATTTTCAACTAGTGTTCTTCCTCCTTATTCGGACTTCAGGCTTCTAGCCCTTGATATAATACTGAAGTCCACTGAGACAACAGTGCTTGGAGTTTAATTGAAAGACATGACTACTGTGCAACACTCCTTTTAATCAAGATGTTTAAAAGATGTTAAAAGGGAACTTTATTAAGCTGTGATTGAATATATAAAATTAAAATGTAATGCATTTTAAATATATTAGTTCAAATTATAAAATATTAAATTAAGATTTAATATATTAAATTAAGCATGGATTAAATTAGATTGAAAAAAATACTTTGAAACATCTCAAATATACCAGAGGGATTATTAACCATTTTATTTAAAAGTGAAAGTCTAGCAAGTAGCAGAAAGATAAAGGGGGTACTATCAAAAGGATCCTAGCAACATGGGTGTATAGCAGTTGCTCCACAAAGAAAATAAGATTATCCAAAGCCGTCTAAGTGGAAAGTTGGTTCTGGATTAAAGAGTGTGAGAGTAAGAGCAAAATGTAACAACAAGTTGAATACACCAGACCCATGAGATCCCAGTGGCAGTGCCAGCCCTGATGGTGAGCACATGGCTCATCTATTCAGAGCTGTTATCTTTTCCCTTGCCCAACATAAAAGCTTCTTGAAAGTGATTTTGTTGTTTGTACTTGTATATTTTCATGAGACAGGCTGGCTCTAACAGATTCTGACCCTTGGGTCTAATAGGAAACTTTTCAAAGAGGTAAACAAATAAATAAATAAATAGCAAATTATCTTCAACTAAAAAGCATCCACTGAAGAAAACAAAGAATGCACATGAGTTTATTTTTTATGTGTAATCATGAAGATAAATAAATTGAAATAATTGTATTAAACTTAATAAATGCTGGCACAAAACTCTTTAAATAGATGTTGTCTCATCCAATTTTTACCATGCTCCAATAAGAAATGTATTAGTTTCCCAATTATACAGATGAGGAAATTACAAATCAGAGAGAACAAGATATTTACTAGAAAAGAAACTGCTAGAAAGTCATGTAACCAGACTCAAGGTTTTAACATCTTAACCTCAAACCCCATGCTCTTGCCATTGATGTAACATTCATGTGTGTATATGCATGTATTTAGATTGGGTGACAACAGTGATCTATATTTACAGTTGGATTATATCCATAAAGGAAGTCAGGCAGTTTCCCAGATGATAAATTGCTATGCATAATCACAAGGAATTAAAATACAGATGATAATACTAAATAATAATTACAGCAGTTACCATTTATTAAGTATTTAATGGTGTGAAACACAATGATAAATACTTTGCTTGCAATAACTCATTTGATTATCTCAGCAATTTATGAAATAAGCACTATCAATACCATTTTTACACATGTCAGAAACCTGAGACTTATCTTAAGAAACTGCCAAAGGCCACAAAGTTCTTACAAGGCTGGACTGAAAATCAGAATTGCCTAGTCCTCCCTTCCATCAATGTGCCTGAGATGTTTAGATGAACTAAGATGAGAGAATGAGAATTGTGGTTGCACCTGGGATTCTACTCTAATTCTGTTCCAGTGGCTTCCTCTGAGCCTTAGAACCTATCAGGCTTACATTACATTTTTGTCTTAATATTGAAATAAGCAATGAGATTTGTCTAGGTGGTATAAGGGCCAGACAGGTGAATGAAGTCTCATTGTATTTAAAATGTTTACTTACTTAATTTCACTCTTCACCCACAGAAATCTGACTTTCATCTTTTTCAATTCACCAGTTTGCCAGTGATAATTATTAAATCTCAATAGCCTCTTTCTAGAACTCATTGCTTTTTTGCTATAGCCAAATTGCCATCTTCAACCTTCTACACTTGGTTATCTTCCTAGGCTAGTCTACCTCCTATCACAGGTGCCAACTGTATACTAATGACACCATCTTTCTTCTCTAGTGTTTCTTATTTTGGTCAAAGGTAAAACCTTCCAGAAAATTTTGTCTTTATCTCCAAAGCCAAATTTCCAACCCCCTAAATATTTATATATCTAGACACCGATATCTAGCTATTAAATATAATGTACTCTAAACTGATCTTAACTAAGGGGTGGTTAAGAGCATGCACAGTGCAGCCTAATTCTTCCACTTAGCTACATGTGACATTGGGCAAGTTATCAAATGCCTCTGTCTCATTTTCTTACTCTGTAATGTGAGGATAATTAGAGTACCTTCCCCATGCTACAACTAGTTCTAATCTGTCCAGGTCTTTTTGTCTAGTTTCTCTGAATCTATTGATTCCCATTCATGTACTATGCTAGCAAGCTTCTGAATGTTCACTGATCTGAATCAAATCCAACATAATTATAGCCAAAAGTTCACCGTGTCTATCTGCACATTAACAAACATGAACTTTAGGAAAGAGGTGTATCAACTGAATTTCTCTAGCTCAAGTAATTTTTTCTAATTTAATCAGAAAAGCCATAAAATGTTATGACTTTAGAAAGTTCAACTTTTTGATGCCAGTACAACAGAATGTCTGCTGTAGCTGCGTGTTACCTGAGAAAGGCTTTACTTTATGTGTTCTATACCTGGGAAATAATATAATCTATGGATTGTAAAAAACAGTCTTTCTATTTTCCTGAAGAAGACCAGTCTCAAACAAATTCAAAGCTAAGTGCTAAACACAAACTCACATATGAGTTTCCTCTTCTCAGAGTGAGTCCATGAGTGAGTCATGCCATTTAAGCTACTTGCCATCAGCCAAATTTGTAATTTAACTATTTTAAGCTTAGTTATGAGTCTATATTTGAGGCAATCATTCACTATGTTTATAATACCTTTTTGTTCATTTGAAGCATTTCTGTTCATGCTTCAAATCGCTTCTACCATCTCCACTTTAGTAGTGTCTTTCCTGATTCATTTAGACAAAATTATTGCACTTTGTATTCATAACAATAATGACAATCTATTTGATGATAATATCAGGTCCTGTGTG
Source organism: Lasiurus cinereus (assembly GCA_011751065.1). Taxonomy (NCBI): domain Eukaryota; kingdom Metazoa; phylum Chordata; class Mammalia; order Chiroptera; family Vespertilionidae; genus Lasiurus; species Lasiurus cinereus. Next base: position 44,674,794 of record JAAGEH010000030.1, read on the forward strand.
CCTAGTAAGGATCAAATCCTAACAACATATTAGGTGGTACTCACCTATGCTTTACAGATGAGAAAATGGACATTTTGTGAGATTGAGTAACTTGTTCAAGGCACGCATGTAACATGCACAAAACTAAAATTTAAACACAGTCTTTCTGCTGTTCTCTCATGGCCCCTCCTACTGCTACTCTTTGTATATAGTCTAGTTAATATTTCTCTCCTTGACTACCTCACCTGATACGATGCAATCTCAAGAACAAGCATAATTTTTACTTCCACTTCTCCAATACAATCTTATATAATAAAAGCCTAATATGCTAAGTGTCCAGTCGGCCAGTCGGCCATTCAATCAATCAAAGCATAATATGCTAATGATATGCTAAGGCCTATCAACCACTCAATATGACAGGCACTGACCACCCAGAGGCAGACACTCCAACCAGTAGGTTAGCTTGCTGCTGGAGTCTGGCTAATCGGGACTAAATGAGACAGGCAGATCATGACTTGGAGGCCTCCCATGGTCCCTCCCTAGCTGGCTAAACTCCCGCATCCCTCTCTGGCCCTAATTGTGCATCGGTGGGGTCCCTTGGCCTGGCCTGCACCCACTTGCAATCTGGGACCCCTCAGGGAATGTCCAAGAGCTGGTTTCAGCCTGACAGGAGAATGACCATTTGCTATGACACACACTGTCCACCAGGAAGCAGATGCTCAATGCAGGAGCTGCCACCTGGTGGTCAGTGCATTCCCACAGGGGGAGCATTACTCAGCCAGAAACCAGAATCACATCTGGCAAGTGCAGTGGCAGTGGCAGGAGCCTCTCTGCCTTAGTGGTGGCACTAAGGATGTCTGACTGCCAGCTTAGGCCAATCAAGGGAGAGGCCTAAGCTGCCAGTTGAACATCTTCTGAGGTCTCCTGGACAGTGAGAGGGTGCAGGCCTGGCTGAGGGACCCACCCCCTGCCATACACACACACACACAAGTGCATCAATTTTATGCACTGGGCTCTAGTATCTAACATAAAAAAAGCTTTAAAAATTTGTTGAATGAATAAATTAGTAAACTAAGTAGTAATCATAGGCCACATTTGTACTGAAAATACAGTATGTTCATGCTTAAGAGTTAATGACAAGAAAATAGGAGACAATCTCACTTCAATATTTTATAATATTCTAGTTAATATAAATATGGAATAGTGTGAAGGTATAAGAATAGTCATTCTTGATTCAAGTTTATGATTTTGACTTTACCAATACCAGGACTTGTAAAATCATGTAACTTCTCTAATAAATGACTTCATTGTTTCTCGAAAGCCAAAAAGTTACCTTATATAATTAAAAAGCTGACTTCTTACTCTAACAATATGTCACTTCCCTCTAAGAAAGCCAATCATTGATAACATGACATAGTTCATATGTGTAAATCACTGACATTAAGTAATTTGGTTTTAAGCAAAAACTGGTTTGAAGGATTTACAAATAACAGATTCCACTTCAGAAAGCATGATTTATGAATCTGTTAATTTTTATAAGTGGATATGGATAGCAGAAAGTTTTACCTAAGCATTTTGCTTTTGTTTTTTTCTAATACACTGAGCTTCAGTTTTTTCTCTTTATAATATATATTCTATAAAAATATAAAAAGTCTAAACCAGAAATAAACAGGTAGTAAGTACTAGACAAGTATCCTTTTCCTTTCCCTTCCTGCCTCTAATCATTTCTATTGCTACCTATAGATATTTAATGTCCTGTCCATCCAATCTCTTACATACAGAACTGATCTTCAAAACATAGTTAGCATTTAATAGAGCTCCAAAACTTTCCAATCATTATCAGGAAACTCTAAACAGTATGCAGGGTTTTCATAAGGGGTGGATTATCTGCCCTGATCCAAATTATTTGAGGTTAGCAGTCAGAAGTGCACCAATTTGCCTTCACATTCGATTCACCTACTTTATACTGACTCAGCTGCAGGAAATAGCAAAGCTTTAATATTCCAACAGAAACCCATATTTCAAGTTTTAGCATTATCATTATACTGTACACTTTCATCAACATCAACTTTTTAAAGTATTTATTCTCCTTAAAAAACTGAAAAGTAATTGGAAAAATAAAAACTTCTTCAGCACTACCATGAGAAACTAGTTAAATAGTTATAGAATGTTTATATTTATCAAGTGCTTGTATTGTATAAGGCATTACTAAAATGGCTGCTAGCAGACATGGAACCAAGTGACAAAATGGACTGTCCAACTCTGTACTTGATTCCATCCACTATCCTATCTAATAAAAGAGTAATATGCAAATTGACTGTACCTCTGCTATGTCCACAAGCCACACCCACAAAGCAATCAGGAACAAGTATGCAAATTAACCAGACCAAGATGGCTATGGCCACGGAGCAAGCAAGAGGCTTGGGTTTCCCTGGCAGTGTAGAAAGCCAAACTTCCTGCACACCCTGGCTGGAACAGGCTTCTGCTCAAGGCTATAAAGTTTCAATTAAAGAAGATAAATAAATCCCAACAAAAATGGTGGCAGACACAGGGCTGGAGAGAGCAAGAGACTTCAGTTACCCCCCAGTGATGGAGGAGGCCAAGCTTCCTGGCATGCCCTAGCCTCTGCTCAAGGCTACAAAGCTTCAATTATAGAAGATAAATAAATCCCAGGTACCAAGGCCTCCATTTGGGTTGCTGGGGGCGTAGCCAGTCTGCAAACCACCACAGGTTTCTCACCCAGGCCACCCTAAGTCCCAAGTGAATCTCTACACTGATCCGGGACATCCTTCAGGGCAAACTAGCTGGCCCCTACCCATGTAGCACACCTCTATCCTATCTAATAAAAGAGTAATATGCAAATAGACCATCACTCCAACACACAAGATGGCTGCCTCCATGTGGTCAAAGATGGTTTCCCTCATGTGGACACAAAATGGTTGCCACAAGATGGCCAGCAGGGGAGAGCAGTTGTGGGTAATCAGGCCAGTAGGGGAGAGCAGTTGGGAGGAACCAGGTCTGCAAGAGAGGGCAGTTGGTGGCAATCAAGCCTGCAGGAGAGGGCAGTTAAGGGTAGCCAGGCTAGCAGAGGAGGGAAGTTGGGGGTGACCAGGCCTGCAGGAGAGAGCAATTGGGGGTGACCAGGCCTGCGGGGGGGCGGGGAGGGGTGGGCAGTTAGGTGCAATCAGACTGGCAGGGGAGCAGTGAGGCATTAATCAGGCTGACAGGAGAGGAGTTAGGGGGTGGTCAGGTTGGCAGGCAGAAGCAGTTACAGGCAATCAGGAAGGCAGGCAGGCGAGCAGTTGAGACCCAGCAGTCCTGGATTGTGAGTGGGATATTCGGTTGCCCATTTAGGCCTGATAGGATCAGATCTAAAAGGGCAATCAAACTTCCCTCAAGGAGTCCCATATTGGAGAAGGTACAGACTGTGCTGAAGGACACACACCCTCCCCTTGGCCCCCATACATGAATTTCGTGCACTGGGCCTCTAGTGATAAAATAAGGAAAGCTAACATCTACCAATTAAGATATAAATGTGATTTCATGAGTTGACAGTGATTCCCCATAACCTTTACAAATTTATTACTTAGGGTTTTACCAATAGCTCCAAAATCTGAAGCAGAATTTATTTACAGTGGCACCTCAAGATACGAGTTTAATTCGTTCCACAACGTTGCTCGTATATCAAGTTGCTCATATCTCAAAGCAAATTTCTCCATTGAAATAAATTGAAATGCCATTAATCCATTCCAGCCCTCAAAATGCCACCCCAGTTGTTCTTGTTAAGTGTTTTTGAATAAGAAAAATGTATTTATAAATGACAAATATTGTATAAAAACATAATAAAAGAGAATGCAAAGGAAAAAACTGGTTTTATAAAGTGTATCTACCTACTCGTTACACTCTTAATGCTACACTTTATCCCTAAACTGAATGTAACTTAACTAATCTTCACTGAACTTAATTGCTACTGGTCTTTGCATTTTTGGCCGATTTAAAAAAAAACGTGTCCAACGAGGTTTGCCTCTTCCTCCCTTTTAGAATGTTTCTGAAATGGGTGAGGCAAGTTTCATTGAACAGTTCCGATGCACGACCAGTAGCAACTTTTTCAGGGTGTTTCTATTCGACTAAGTGTGACACCCTCTCCAACATTCCTAAGATCTCCTTTATCTCACTTGTAGAGATCTCCTCCACCTCTGGCTCCTTCTCAAAACCAATTTCTTGGAGAACCTCCGCATATTGCTGAGACTGCAACTCTTGTAACTCCTCCGTGGTGAGTTCCAGAGAGTGCTCCTCGACATGCTCATTCATGTTTCTCTCATCCACCTCCAGGCCCATGGATTTTCCAAGAGACACTATCTCCTCCTCGGATTCCAATCCTTCGAAGGTCCTTTTGGCGGAATAAACAAATGGGTCTGGAGCTTTGTTGCTGGGCAGAGGGAGAGAGAGCAGCTGAGAGTCGCACTGGGAGTGTTTGTTGGCAAGTTAAGACTCAGTTATCCTCCAGGAGAAAGTGGGAGACTGCTGGATGGGGCTCTCCTGGCCAGGCAGCCCCACTGCCACAGGGTTTTTGTCTGCTGGAGCCACCAGCAAGAACTCGGAGACCGCGCCATCTTGCAGAGGGAGGTGGATGTCTGCGGTGGTCTGAAAGCTGCAGCTGAATCACTCACTGAACAGCCAGGGACCCAGAACACTGCTCTCCAATCGGCGCAGACATACAGCAGATTCAGAGGAGTTCCACATGGCCCAGGAAAAGGTCAGATTTTGCCTGGGATAAGTGCCTTGTGTGCTTTACCAGGTCGTGTTGTAGTTTGTGCCTTTGAATCAACATAGGAAAGAGAACTACATAACCAGACAACTAGAGAAGAAAGACCATGAGCAGAAGAAGAAACAGCCCGCATATGACGGAAAGGCAGGTATCACCAGAAAAGGAAGTAAACAAAATAGAAGCAGAAATAAGCCTGCCAGAGAAAGAGTTCAGAGAAATGATCATAAGGTAGATGAAAAGAATGGAAGACAAATTCGACAATATGAGTAAGAGCCAAGAGAAAATGAAGAAGACCCAAGAGGAAATTAAGAAGAAGCAAGAAGAAATAAAAAATGGCATCACTGCTTTAAAGAACTGAATAAAAAGCATCAAAAGTAGACTAGAAGAAGCAGAGGACCGCATCAGTGAGCTAGAAGACACAGTAGGAAAAAATACCCAAGTACAGCAGCTTCTAGAAAAAAAATTAAAAAGCAAGAGGAGAGCCTAAAGAAACTTTGGGATAACATGAAAAAAAAAAAAAACAAGATCCGCATAACTGGGGTTCCAGAAAGAGTGGAAACTGAGCAAGGAATAGAGAACCTGTTTGAAGAAATAATGACAGAAAATTTCCCCAATATAGGAAAGAAAAAACCCACACAAATCCAAGAAGCTCACAGAGTACCAAGCAAAATGAACCCCACAAAACTGATACCAAGGCACATTATAATTAAATTGGCAAACACCAACAACAACATAAGAATCTTAAAAGTAGCCAGAAAGAAACAGAAAGTTACCTACATAGGAACCCCCATAAGATTAGCTACTGATTTCTCAACAGAAACTCATCAGGCCAGAAGGGAATGGAATGAAATATACAAAGTCATACAAAGGAAGGGTTTGAATCCAAGAATACTGTACCCTGCAAGGCTTTCAATCAAAATTGAAGGTGAAATCAGAAGCTTTACAGGCAAAAAAGACCTAAGGGAATATATTGCCACCAAACGAGCAATGTAAGAAATGTTAAAGCATCTGCTGTAATAAAACGAAATAGGAACCGAAGAGGAACTCTGGGGTAAAGACTAAAAAAATGGTGATAGATAAGTACCTATCAATAAAACTTTAAATGTAAACAGATTAAATGCTCCAATGAAGAGACATAAGGTAACCAATTGGATAAGAAAACATGATCCATATATCTGCTCTCTACAAGAAACCCACCTCAGAAAAAGAGATGCACACAGATTGAGGGTGAAGGGATGGAACATGGTATTTCAGGCAAATGGAAATGAAAAAAAAGCTGGGGTTGCAATACTTATATCTGAAAAAATTCAATCTCAAAGTGAAGGACCTAAGAAGAGATAAAGAAGGCCACTTCATAATACTAAAGGTAACAATCCAACAAGAAGAAATAACTCTGGTAAACATATATGCACCCAATATAGGAGCACCTAAATATATAAAAAAACTCCTGTAGGATATTAAGGGAGAGATTGATAGCAATACAATCATAGTAGGAGACTTTAATACCCCATTGTCACCACTGGACAAATCCTCTAAACAAAAAATCAGCAAAGAAACATCAATCCTAAATGACTCACTAGACCAGATGGAATTAATTGACATCTTCAGAACATTTCACACCAAAGTCACAGAATTTACATTCTTCTCCAGTGCACATGGGTCATTTTCAAAGATAGATCATATGTTGGGTCATAAGAAATGTCTCTTCAAATTCAAGAGGACAGAAATCATGTCAAACATTTTCTCAGACCACAGTGGCATAAAACTGGAAATCAACTATAATAAAAACAATAGGAAGAAATCAAACACATGAAGACTAAACAGCATGCTTTTAAACAACGACTGGGTAACCAGAGAGATCAAGGAAGAAATAAAAAACATCATGGCAACAAATGACAATGACAACAGAACAATACAAAATTTATGGGACACAGTGAAAGCAGTCTTGAGAGGGAAGTTCATAGCCCTACAAGCCTACTGCAAAAAACAGGAAACAATGGTAATAAATTACCTAACCCTACAACTCAAAGAGCTAGAAAGAGAGCAACAACAAAAGCCCAGTGTAAGCAGAAGTAAGGAAATAGTGAAGATCAGAGTGGAGATAAACAACATAGAGACCAAAGAAACAATTCAAAAGATCAACAAATCCAAGAGCTGGTTCTTTGAAAGGATAAACAAGATTGATGGACCCCTAGCCAGGCTCACCAAGAAGCAAAGAGAGAAGACCCAAATAAACAAAATAAGAAATGAAAGAGGAGAAATAACAACAGACCCTGCCGAAATGCAAAGGATTGTTAAAAAATACTATGAACAACTCTATTCCAACAAATTGGATAACCTGCAAGACATGGACATATTCCTAGAAAAATATAACCTTCCAAAACTCAATCAGGAAGAATCTAAACATCTCAATAGGCCAATAACTATGGAAGAAATTGAAGCAGTCATCAAAAAGCTTCCAGCAAATAAAAGCCCGGGACCAGATAGCTACACAGGAGAGTTTTACCAAACATTCAAGGAAGAATTAAAACCTATCCTCCTCAGACTATTCAAAAACATTCAAGATGAAGGAACACTTCCAAACACATTCTATGAAGCCAGCATCACCCTAATACAAAAACCAGATAAAGACAACACAATGAAAGAGAATTATAGGCCAATATCTCTCATGAACATAGATGCCAAAATCTTCACAAAATTCTAGCAAATCGGATCCAGCAGTACATCAGAAAGATCATACACCATGACCAAGCAGGATTCATCCCAGGAATGCAGGGATGGTACAATATCTGCAAATCAATAAATGTGATACATCACATAAACAAATTGAGAGATAAAAATCACATAGTCCTATCAATTGATGCAGAAAAAGCATTTGACAAAATCCAACACCCTTTCTTGATAAAAACTCTCAGCAAAGTGGGAATAGAAGGAGCATATCTCAACATCATAAAAGCCATATATGATAAACCCACAGCTAACATCAAACTCAATATGCAAAAACTAAAACCATTTCCCCTAAGAACAGGAACAAGACAGAGTTGCCCACTCTCACCTCTCCTGTTCGACATAGTACTGGAATTATTAGCCATTGCAATTAGACAAGAAGAAGAAATAAAAGGCATCCAAATTGGAAAAGAATAAGTAAAGTTGTCCTTATTTGCAGATGATGTGATACTGTACATAAAATTCCCGAAGGACTCCATCCAAAAACTAATTGACTTAATAAATGAATTCAGCAATGTAGCAGGATACAAAATTAATGCCAAGAAATCTGTGGCATTTCTATACACTAATAGTGAAATTACAGAAAGAGAGCACCAAAAAGGTAAGATACCTAGGAATAAACCTAAATAAAGAGGTAAAAGACCTATATGTAGAAAACTACAGGACACTGAAAAAACAGATAGAAGATGTTAACAGATGGAAGAGCTTATCATGCTCATGGATTGGGAGAATCAACATCATTAAAATGTCCATACTACCCAAAGCAATCTATAGATTCAATGCACTATCCATTAAAATACCAATGACATATTTCACAGACCTAGAAAGAATTCTTCATAGATTCATCTGGAACAAAAAAGGACCACGAATAGCCACAGAAATTCTAAGAATAAAGTAGCTGGGATCTCAATACCAGATTTCAAGCTATATTACAAAGCAACTGTTCTCAAAACAGCCTGGTACTGGCACAAGAACAGGCATATAGACCAATGGAATAGAATAGAGAACCCAGATATCCACCCAAACCACTATGCTCAACTAATACTTGACAAAGGAGGCATGAACATAAAATGGAACCAAGATAGCCTCTTCAATAAATGGTGTTAAGAAAATTGGACAGATACATGCAAAAAAATGAAACTGGACCACCTACTTACACCAAATACAAAAATAAACTCAAAATGGATACAGGACTTAAACATTAGAAAGGAAACCATAAAAATACTAGAGAAATCCACAGGCAGCACAATCTCAGACTTATACCAAAAGAACTTCTTCACTGATACTGCTCCAAAGGCAATGGAAGCTAAAGAAAAAATAAACAAATGGGACCACATCAAAATAAAAAGCTTTTGCACAGCAAAAGAAACCATCAACAAAACAACAAGAAATATCACTGTATGGGAGAACATATTTGCAAATGTTATCACTGATAAAGGTTTAATCTCCAAAATCTACAGCCAACTTATAGAACTTAATAAAAGGAAGATAAACGATCCAATAAAAAAATGGGCAACAGACCTAAATAGAACCTTTTCAAAAGATGACAGAAGGAAGGCCAAGAGACACATGAAAACATGTTCAAAGTCATTAATCATCCGAGAGATGCAAATCAAAACGCCAATGTGATACCATCTTACACCTGTCAGAATGGCAATCAGCAACAAATCAACAAATGACAAATGTTGGCGAGGATGCGGAGAAAAAGGAACCCTTGTGCACTGTTAGTGGGAATGCAGACTGGTGCAGCCACTGTGGAGAACAGTATGGAGTTTTCTTAAAAAACTAAAAATGGATCTCCCATTTGATCCAGTAATCCCATTCTTAGGAATTTATCCTAAGAAATCACAAACACCAATCAGAAAGAATTTATGCATCCCTAAGTTCATAGCAGCACAATTTGCAATAGCTACAATTTGGAAACAGCCTAGGTGCCCGTCAGCAAATGAGTGGATCAGAAAACTGTGGTACATCTACACAATGGATTTCTATGCCACCATTAAAAAGAAGGAACTCTTACCATTTGCAGCAACCTGGATGGAACTGGAGAGCCTTATGCTTAGTGAAATAAGCCAGTCAATGAAGGAGAAGCACCACATGATCTCACTCATTTGTGGATAATAAAGAACATTGTAAACTGATGAACAAAAGGCAGTAAAGCATCAAACAAACTGTCAAATTATAGCAGGAAGATTAAGGAGAGGTGGGGTAGATAAGAGATGAATCAAAGGGCTTGTATGCATGCATATAAGCATAATCAATGAACATAGACACTGGGGCGTTGGGGTATGCCTGGGAGGGAGCGGTGGCAACAGGGAGATATGTATACATGTAACACAATAAAAAAAAATGAAAAAAAATGGAGAGTTTGTATATGTAGTCTCTTAGCTTTTAGTGTGATCCCACAAAATATTGTTTCATAACATTTAGGCCAACTTATCCAGGATATTTTTGTTCTTCTTCTCCATCTGATAATGTAAGAACTGAAAGTATTATTAAAGAAGTCACCAAACAACCATTTTTGGTTATGACAGAAAGATATTTCACATTATTTTAAATAAAAATGTGGTAGGGATAATTAGTCACTAGTTGTTCATAACTTTGCAGAAAATTGCTAAGTTTACAAAAACTACTTAGAAACAGAGAAAAAAAACCTATTAATGAAATGTCACAAAATATCATGGTTCATTAGGCCTAACTTCCTGATATCTACTGAATTAACCATAGGCTTTTAAGTGGTTCTTTTTATGCAAACATTTTTTTAAAATTTGAAAAATATTGATCATTAAATTAACCCAATACAAAAATTAATAAGTACATAAAATGTAATTATTAAATATCTAAATTTTAAAATATTTAAAGCTTCTTACATAGAGATTACAATGTGAAAAAATATTTAAATTCAAACCAATTAATTATTATGAAGCAGCTTTAATTTCAATTCTTGGATTTACTGAACTTAAGAAAGTATTTAGCAACCTGTTTATGTGTTATTATATGTTGTAATTAAAGCAGTAAATGTATTCATTGCACATTTATTAAAAAAATATAACAGCATGTGTTTAGAATTCCTGGTTTTATTAACCATAAAGTTGCAAAAAAAGTTAAAAACTCTTGAAAGCTCCATGTCTTCATTTTATTCTTCATTTCTTTGTAGTACCCAAGTAAGGATTTTCTTGATTGATTATATCAGGCTTTATTTTCATTGCACAAATTTTCACATGGATGAGACTCTCCTTAAGTTTAGGTGTTGAGCCCTAACCAGTTAGGCACAATGGATAGAGTGTCGCCTGTGGACTCAAGGGTATCAGGTTCGATTCCAGTCAAGGGCATGTACAGGAGGCAGCTAATCGATATTTCTCATCAATGTTTCTAACTCTTTATCCCTCTCCCTTTCTCTCTGTAAAAAAACAATAAAATATAAAAATTAAAAAACAAGTTGAAGTGTTGAATTCTTAAAGAAACTAGTAGAAATCTGATATTGGTTTAAAGTGAAATGAAACAGTGGAAAGTGTATACAAAAGTATCCAGGTCTGCTCATATACAACATTTTCTTAATTTTCCCCAGAAACAGTAAGGAAAAATAACTTAGATTCTCTTATTTTTTTATTTCTGTTTCTAATATTTTGTGTGTGAGAGTCATCTAAAATGAAATCAAATGTTTATTAAATATATTTCTAGCCCTAATTGGTTTGGTGCAGTGGATAGAGCATCAGCCTGCAGAATCAAGAGTCCCAGATTTAATTCTGGTCAAGGGCATGTACCTTGGTTGTGGGCATATCCCCAGTAGGGAGTGTGCAAGAGACTGCTGATCGATGTTTATCTCTCATTGATGTTTCTAACTCTCTATTCCTCTCCCTTCCTCTCTGTAGAAATAATAAATATATATATATATATATATATATATATATATATATTTCTAACTGAAAAATCAAAGTAAAATATTGATTTATCAGTTACTTTTAAATCTACTTTAATAATAAATATTACAAATGGGGCAAAAATAGATGGAGAGATGTGAGTATGTGAAACAGTTTATTCTTGTATTATTATTTATCATTGTATTATTTTCCATATAAAAAATTGTAAACCTACTTTTGCACACATTGTATTTTTATTTTAACACTAGGGTACCAGTGCATGAATTAGTGGACCTTGAAAGAAACTGTGGGCCAGGCCTGCAATGGGGGTGATCAAGCCTGCAGGGGAAGGAAGTTAGGGGTGATCAGGACAGCAGAGGAGGAAAGTTGGGGGTGACTGGGCCTGCAGGGAAAGGCAGCTGGGGGTGGGACTAGGACAGTTAGGGGTGACCAAGCCTGCAGGGGAGGAAGTTAAGGGAAAACAGGCTGGCAGGGGAGCAGTTAGGCATCAATCAGGCTGGCAAAGGAGTGGTTAAGGGGTGATTAGGCTGGGAGGCAGAAGCAGTTAGGGGCAATCAGGAAGGCAGGCAGGCAAGTAGTTGGGAGCCAGCAGTCCTGAATTGTGAGAGGATCAGGCCTAAATGAGCAGTTGGAAATGCCTCAAGGGATCCCAGATTAGAGAGGGTGCAGGCTGGGTTGAGGGCCACCCCCTCTCCCCCCATGCATGAATTTTGTGCACCAGGCCTCTAGTTTTATATATATCTCTAGGGACCATTCTGCACAGAAGGGTTGTAATTATAAGCATTTGCTTATAAGTATTATATTTTAAAGATTTAAGCCATATCTGTGTCTCTTACTATGCCATAGAAACATACATATACAAAACTATATATTAAAATCACAGTTCACTAGTTGCTCATTTAACAGAATAGTTTTGTTTAATACAATATGAAATCATATAGTTAGAACTTAAGCTTAAAATTCTATAACTTAACGTGCACTTTAAATAGAAATTAAACTTTTCATTTGGTTTTAATAGAAAAGCTATTTTCATGGTTGATAGTACAGCACTTGCTTAGCAACAAAACTTGCTTCCATTTGATTTTAGAAGGTCTGATCTAGTTTAAACATGGCATATGTATTTTGGCTGAATGTAAACTTATCACAGATGTATGATTTCAAATTGCAAGAATGCTTGCAAAACCAATCAATCTGAGCTCAGACCACTGTATCAGATAGTATAGATATCATTAAAACATTTCCTTTGTGTAATGTTCAGATAAAAATCATTCTACAATTTGAATATAAGAACTGGAGTCTTTAGGAAAAGCCAAAAAGACTTTTCAGAACGAGAGCCTTCTGAAATCAGGTTTAGCTCAGAAGGTAACTAAGGTTAGACTGAATAATGAGTTACTAATTAAAAAATCAGACATCAATGGCCTGAAAAAGTAATGTTTGCCAAGAAATCCCAGGGGACAGACTGGCATCAGTAGATATTTTATAAGTGTTTGTTGAATAACCGGGAAAATAAACACTCAAGGTCAAAGTAGGCAAAGTTTGATTCAAATGGTATTTGTTACTGCTCCCTTTCAGCCCCTCACTGTTGGAGCCACACAGTAACCAGAGATGAGTAGGTCTATCAAGGAAAAGAGAAACCACAGGTTCCCTGTTCAAAGGCAGAGGTGCTAAACATTACCAGAGATTTTTGTGTGCAACCACTATTTAGTAACTAAAAGAGATTCATATAATAGTGACTGCCTTTTATAAAACAAACTCATTAGATATTCTTTGAGTTCAACCACTATTTAGTAACTAAAAGAGAATCATATAATAGTGATTCCCTTTTATAAAACAAAGTCATTAGATATTCTTTGAGAGATCAAGTTTCTTACCAAATATCAATTTTAGCTCCAAGTTGAGTTCTTTTTTTAATAACCAGGCATAATTTATATATGAGGGGAAAACGAAGGAATAAATAAAATGTTCTCAGAAGAGCAATTGTTTTTTTTCCCTCATTTCACATGATTATCTATTTCAGCAAATATTTATGCTATAAAATAAAATTTGCATATGTTTTTCAAAATTTCAACATATTGAACGATTTTATGAAGACAGAACTTTGTCATTTGTCTTCAGTTTACCAGAAGACACATTAATGCATGTAATTCACTTTTATAAAGTAAAATGTATTAAGACTCTTTAATATAAGATAGAAAACATAGCTAGGGAATTAAAGGTCAGGAATCCTGAGTTAGCATTCTAGCTTGCCAGTCACAGACGTGCAATTTAACTTCATTGACCTTTACCTCTCTCTATAAGGAAGAGTATTGAAATAATAGTAGTTAACCCCATAGAGCTGTTTTAAAAATGAACCATCTTGTTGCAAGTGCTATATTAGTGCTGCATTCAACCAACAAATTGAGTATTGGCCAGCACTGGGCTAGCTGCTGGGAACAAAACGTAAAAATATGTAACTTTCTTGCCCTTGAGAAGGTCACTCTCTAATGAAAAAACAGACATGAAGTTACAACACATGATAATAAGTCTCTTACGCAGCCTAGTACCTAGTTCTTAGGCACCTGGATTGCACATAGAAATAAAATTTAAAAAACATTGTCCCATCATAGAATATTCCACTTGTGTTACTTTCTTGTCTATGGTAATCGCAGTGGCAATAAGACTGCAAAAAGTCAAGTCAGCAAAAGTAATTCCCATGTCCTTTTGAGGTATGAAGCTGTGAGATCATGTCTGATTTAAGTCCCAATCATAAACAAAGCAGGCCTCACACTGGGTTTCATGTGTAGACTTTCATGTCCAGTCCTGTAACGAGGTGATAAGGTCTGTGTCACAGTTAGTCAGTAGCAGGCGATGGCAATTAACAGGATTGCACTAACCTGGAGATGTGCCAAACTGGCAAAAGAAGGATTAGAAAGTAAATGAAGTGAGCAACCATGAACCAGCAAATAGGGCTTAATGGACAGTACAAGGCAGTGAGGCAAAAATAGGCCAATTTGTTCTCATTGATTTTCACTGCCCATTGAGCTGCATTCCTCTCTTGCTTTCTAATGCATTTATCTTGGCTTAGGCAAGTTCTCTGACTGTCATTCTGAGGACAATTGCATTGACTGGGACAATACCATGAATGATTAGAGTGGACCAAAGTGAAATTTTTCCTACAGAGTTCTGTTTCAGGCACCTGACATGATGTTCTGATGACTTGAAGAGTCAGAGAAAGAAATTCCAATGAAGGCTTTACATTATAACTAATGAGATTCCCTGAGGGGGCTTTGTTGAGAGGAAATGGAAGTAAATATTGCAGAATTGTATTCTACTTGAATGTTCTCCCTTATTTATAAACTAGAGGCCTGGTGCCTAAAATTCATTCATGGGGAAAGGGAAAGGTGTCCCTCAACCCAGCCTACACCCTCTTCAATATGAGACCTCTCAAGGGATGTCTGACTGCCCAGTTAGGCCTGATCCCAGTAGAATCAGGCCTAAATAGGCAGTTGGATATCCCTCTCACAATCCAGGACTGCTGGCTCCCAACTGCTTGCCTGCCTGCCTTCCTGATTGCCCCTAACCACTTCTGCCTGCCAGCCTGATCAACTCCTAACCACTCCCCTGCCAGCCTGATTGATGGCTAACTGCTCTCCTGTCAGGCTGATTGCCCCTAACTGCCCTGTCCTGCAAGCCTGGTCAACCCTAACTGCCCTCCCCTGCAGGCCTGCCTCCTCCCAGTTGCCCTCTCCTGCTGGCCATCTTGTGTCCCCATGGGGGCAGGATCTTTGACCACATAGGGCAGCCATCTTGTGTGATGAAGTGATAGTCAATTTGCATATTACTCTTATTAGATAGGATAGAGGCCTAGTGCATGGGAGGGGGCCAGCTGAGTTGCCCTGAAGGGTGTCCCAGATCAGGGTGAGGATTCCCTTGGGGCATGGGTAGCCTGGGTGAGGGGCCTGTGGTGGTTTGCAAGCTATCCACGCCCCCTGGTGACCCAAGCAGAGGCCCTGGGATCTGGGATTTATTTCTCTTCTATAATTGAAACTTTGTAGCCTTGAGTGGAGGCCTGGGCTTCCCAGGGTGTGTGGAAAGCTTGGCTTCCTCCATTGAAGGATAAACCCAAGCTAGATCCATGGCCACAGCCATCTTGGTTGGATTAATTTGCATACTCACTCCTGATTGGCTGGTGGGCATGTCTTGTGGATATAGTGGGGTGATGGTTAATTTGCATATTGCTCTTTTATTAGATAGGATAATTCATCAAAGTAAATTAAAACACTCTAACTTGTCATTCCATCAGTTCTGAATCATGTCCAGTGAAAGTGCCAAATGATTTCTGCTACTGAGAGTAAATAAAACTTTGTGACCATTTGTTGTTCACTGGTTATTATAAGAGAAGAGCGATGAAGCTACTTAATCTCTAAGAATAGGCCAATGGTGCCAGAAAGGCTAGGACACTAAGTGGTATCTCCTCCTGGAATTAATCCTTCCTTCTTGCCTCTCTATTTTTTTCCCTTCACCACTTCTTGTCTCCTGGCTTTTTCCCTCTTTGTTCCTTTTACTTTGGCTATATCTTCTCCCTCCTTACTTACTAGATGTCGTCTTTTTTATTCTCCCTACTCCAAAAAGTAAGTATACTGCCTCCAACATCAAAAGCCCATCAGGATCATTCACACTTGTCCACTGGATTATCTGACAATTATGTTGCACATGATTTCTTTATAGCCCTGCCACTTATGATTAACTTCAGAATGAAGCAGCTTCCCTAGATTTTGAAATTCCATCAGTTTAAAATGGGGAACATTTTTTTCTATCCAGTTTCAAGTGAAACAGAACATCTTGCCATGAATTTGAGTCAAGATTTCATGTCTTTAAAAGTTTTCAGGTCTTTACAAGAAACTCAGACAGGACAGAAAATATTTATCTACCCATAATAGAAAGATTGTATTGTGTTAAAAAGTAATGGACAAGGTGAACAGAGAATTGTGGTTGGTAATTACCTCAGTGTGAATCTCCCTAGGAAAGAGGCCATACTGGAACATTCGGCAATTCAGAGTCCCTTATTGTGCATTACAGAGAGCAACAGGAGCACAGTGGTCACCCACGCTGCACCCAGGGAGGCCTCTGAGTTTTCCTTGGCTCTGCTGGACCTTAGCTCATGAGAACTAATGAGATTCCAACCTGACAAGGAATGGCTGCACGCTTGAAAAAGACTTTTTTCCCCCCTCGAAGTTAATTAACATGTTTTTTTTCATGAGTTCAGATAAATAATCATTATTTTCTCTAGTTACCATTGTAAATAATGCCTCATTAAATTATTTGGCACTGTGGCATGCATACCAAGAAATGATGAGGATAGCTGGTGAGTCTCCTGACTAGACCACAAATATGTGATTCTTTCGTTTTTGTTTTTCTGTATGTTTTAAACTAACAAACTAGGGGAAAAAAGTAAAAAAATAAAAAAATAAAAAAACCCAAAAATCAAAAATAGAATACTATAATATCTTCAATAAAAGAGAGAAGGAAAGAGGCAGAGGCAGAGAGGAATGGGATAAATCTTGGATGTCAAAGGTTATATTATTGTTGGTTATTAGTTCTCTCCTCACTGATGCCTTGCTTCCCAATAGACTGCTCCCCTTCCATTAAGAAACCTTTATTCCTTAGTTGCACCCTGGGAATTAAACATTTAGCTGCTAAAGTACTACTTTCCTGGAACTGTTGCTACTGAACCCAGAAGATATGCAGGGGGAGTTTCAAAATCCAAAAAGTGTTAACTGCAGCTGCTAAGCAGAAAAAGGAGCCTTATTCTAAGTTATGCATTTGATGTTTCTTCATATGTTCCTAAAGAAGCATGTGCAACATATCATACTCAAACTGTCACCATCTGAAACACAGAGAGCAGCACACAAGCAAATTTTCCAGTGAGAGTATATTGTGTTCACCTGTCCCACTTGAGGCACCTGGAAATAACTGTATCTTCATACATAAAGCAGCTTTGCTTTAACAAATTGGAAGCTTCTGTGCTGAAATTAATTTAATTTTAGCTAGATTAATTTATGCTAATAAGGCCCTTCTGAATATTTTATTTTTTCCTGTGAATTAATCAGAATATTCTCTGAATTAATCTGCATTTCTCTATTTCTTTCCTAACTCCTATTTATTATATCAAATTTTCTTCCTGGAAAATATACACTTTTTTTTCTATCACTCCTATACTTAAAAATCATCAATGGTTTTCTCATTGCTAAAAATTTAAGCTCAAAGGCCTTAGCTCAACACTTAAAGTTCTCTAATATCTGGCCTCAACTTGCCCATGGTAATCTGCCTCATCTCCTTTACATTTAAATATAATTCTGCCTCAAAGTGGTCACTGCTGTCCCATTAAAATTTTTTGCAAACACCCCCCAAAAAAAATAATCCCATGGACTTTCTGAAAGTAATTATATTTATCTTTAGCTTAAAATGAACAGCTCCCCCTTTCCATCTCCCTTTATTCTGTCTGCTTTCCAGTATCCACTTGCTGGAGAAGGATTTCTCCTCCTGTGCATCGCTCTTGGGACTAGTAGAGTCCCCTGGTAAATATGTAGCTGGAGTATAAAAAAAATCTAGAAACTAGGAAGAGAGACTGGGTTTCAGTCTTAGCCCTAATACACAGCAATAATATAACCTTCAATAAGACACTTAACCCTCTTGCCCTCCATTTCCTCATTTGTAAAATAGACTTAATACTAACTACTTTGAATGCCTCATTTTCAAAATCACATAAGAAAATGTCTGAAAAAAAGTACTTTGAAAATAATAAAGTCACTCTTTGAATATAACATATGATGACAATTATCTTCAAAAGAACTAGCATTTCATGAGCACTTATAATACGCCAGGCAATGTTCTGCCTAATAATAACATTATGGTTGGTATTGTCATTTACTTATATTTTGTAAATGATAAAGCAAAAAGCTAAAGGATTTGTCCAAATTAAAAAAAAATGGGTAAGAACAAGAACTGGAATTCAAACAAAGTTAACTGGGCACCAGAGCTTGCTTTTATCATACTACATTTTACTGCCTCCCATTTTGTCTTAAATTCATTATTAACATGTATTAGCCTCATGAAGTCCCTAAGGCCGATCATCACAGCTCAACTTCTTTGTATCTTCCACAAGACTTCCACACCTGCTCTTCCCTTTGCGAGAATGTTTGTCACATGGCACACAGGGATGACTCACCTTCTTCAGAACTTTGCTCAAATGACACCTTCTGTATTAGGTCTTCTCTGATGCCCATATTAACAATTATAACATTCCAGCCTTTCCTATCCACCTCATCTATTTTATCTTCTCTATGTCATTTATTAGGTTCTATACATTTTATATATTTATGTGTTTTCATTGCCTTGTTCCATTAGAATGTAAGTTCCATGAAAGCTGGGACTTTTGCTGTTTTATTTGATACTAGATGCCTGGTGCATGAATTTGTGCATGGGTGGGATCTCTCTTAGTGACCTGTGGGGATCCGGCTGAAACTCACAGTCTAACATTGCCTGCAGCTGCTATCTGCCACTCTCACTCATCCCAGCCCCACAGTGCCTTCGGCGGGCTGGCTATCAGTCTCTATCGGAAGAGACTTGTGCTGGCTGTGAGCCCTGCTTCTGGCACCCTCCTGAGGGGAGTGGCCTGCAGTATCAGGCCGAAATGGGCTCTCCAATATCCTCCAAGGGGTCCCAGACTGCTAGAAGGTACAGGCCAGGCAAAGTGACCCCCACCCCCCATTGCATGATTGGGGCTGGGAAGGGACCTCAGGAGAACTCCAAGGCATGTCTGGCCCCATCTTTCCCAGTCCTAATCAGGGCTGATTGGGGCTGGCCCACTGGAGAGGGACACAGGAGTTTGGCCAGCCAGGGAGGGACCGTTGGAGGGCTGCAGGGCATGTCTGGTCCATCTTGCTCAGTCCCAATTGGCCAGACCACAGCAGCAAGCTAACCTACTGGTTGGAGCATCTGCCCCTTGTTGGTCAATGCACATCACAGTGAACATTTGAGTGGTCTTAGGATATTATTAGCATATAACACTTTGATTGGTTGAACAGTTAACCAGTCACTGGAAGACCAGACACTTAGCATATTAGGCTTTTATTATATAAGATTGTATCCACAATGGTCAGATAGTGAGTGAAACGTATTAGGTACTCAGTGAATAATTGATATTTAGTTAATGATTTAACTTAGCATGTGACTGATAACATGATTCTGAATTTCTCCCTTCAGGAGGGTGCCATTAAAGGCCATTAATACTTTTATTCTATTATGTAGAATTGAAATATAGATGGTTTTTACAATTGTGGCATTCTTTTTAAATTAATCCTGGGACTATGTCATTTGCATTAATAGGTGCAATAAATGCACTTGGAACTGGATAGGCAGGTAAAAAATATAGTTTATTTTTAACTCTAAACAAGTTTTTATTTTGTTTTGTTTTTTAAATTTATAAAAAATATTTACAAAAACAAAAATATTTTCGTAGAATAAGCTTTTATCTTCTGTAAAGAATTTGTCCACAATAATGGCATATGCGGGATGGGGCAAAAGAAGGTTTACAGTTATGAGTATGTAAATGTTTTTTCTTGCATTATTATTTTTTAATTATTGTATTGTTTTCCACATGAACTACTGTAAACCTGCATCTGTCCCACTGTGCATATTCATATTGATCATGGAATAAAATCTAAAAATTCTTAATTATGAGATGCAAGTTGTTTTAGGACATCATCTCTGTCTGCATGTATATGTTCAGCTCTTTTCAATCCCCACTTCAGAGGCAAAAATAGCACAGTAATTACAATACAAGCTCAGCAGACAAATTACCTGGGCTTGAATCTCTTGGTCATGTTAATTTCTTTAAGTCTCATATTCCCCATCAGTGAAATGAGGATAGAAATATTAACTAAATCCTAGAGTCCTTATGAAGAGAAATGAAATTATCACATGAAGCACTAAACAAACTGTCCAGCATAAGGTAAGTTTTGGGTCATTGTTTCTTTTTATGAACCTCCCTCCTTCTCATGCATTTATGTCCCTAAATAACAGGCTCTTCTGTGTAAAACTCTTTTCCCTAACTTATCCAAATAGCAAATACCTACTTATCTTTCATGTGTCAACTCAAAGGCTGTTTTCTCTGAAAGGACTTCCCTGACTTTGCAATTCAGACTAAGCAATTACCCCTCTGAAGTTCCAACTTCATATTGCACATATTTTGACTTTGACAACATTATGCTCCATCGGAATTCTACTGGAACATAAATACGTCAAAGACAGTAAACATTAATTTAATTTTTGTGTCTGACACATAGTTATCACTCAATAATGATGTATTGACTACATGAATTAATGACTTGAGTTTTCACTTATTTGCTTTTAAGTGAGATTCAGACCTCAAAATACATCTATGTGTACCCTATTTTAAGATTAAATGATTATTTATATGTTCAGTGTAAAATTATTTTAGTATACTTTGCAGGAGGCAACACTTTCCCCTTCAACCTGATGTTTTGTTTTGTGTGTTTTTTCCATGTGAAACAAGGTCAACTTATGCAAATTCTTAGTCTCTCAACTTTTTTATTCACTTCTTATCACATATTAGTTCTTAATTACATAGAGGATTTTGGAATAAACACTGCTCCTGCTGGGCCAAGTCTCTCTCCTGATCTTTTAAGAGTGGATCTACCTACAAAGTGTACAGGTTCTTAATTGCCATGTCAAATAGTCAGCTTGACCATGAAAATCTTGCCCTCATGGTGGAAGCTATTGACTATTCTAAATTCTACCAATTTTGAGTTTCATTATTAGGAAGTTAGTTTGTCATCAGTTATAAGCCACGTTGACCAATGAGAGTAGTATCAGTAAAAAAGCTGATATTTTTGTTTCCCATTCTCCTTCCTCTTTTATTCTTTTTTTCAACTCATTTAGAATTCAGACATGGGAAAATGAGTCTCTTTACCAGACTCCTGAAACCCTAAAGATCTTTTATAGTTTAATTATGCTTGCACTATGACATAAATTAAAATATATTACCCATGATTGTTCCCATGCCTGTAAATTGGGTCCTGAACCTTGAGTATATATAAGAATCTGCACACAGACACACAAACTGTTCACTATGATTTTGAATAAAAATGAAATAAACCTTTTGAATCCACTATTACACTACAGTAAAACATGGTCTCCCCCACCAATATAAATCATTGTGGTGGTACTCAAATAATATATAAGAGAGAAAGAAGTATAGATCCAGCTGGTGAGACTCAGTTGGTTGAGATACTCATAGTCATCCTGTAGGCTGAAAGGTTGCTGATTGGATTCCTCCCCTTCCCCATAGAAGGCATGCAAGAGATAGCCAAGAAATCTTTCTCTCCTTCTCCCTTCCTCCTCTAAAAGTCAACAAAAATATATTAGAGAGATAGGAAAGGAGAGGGGGGGAGTATAAAACAATGTAATCTGAGTAATTTTTTATTGGAATCTTCAGATTATCCAGGCAATTATTTATTTGCAAATTTTACTTACACAGATTCTAAAATTATATTTATCTTGTGTTAATTTTATATTTATGAATGTTTCATGGATCCACTTATTCTACTTTCCATTGAAAATAAGGCTCTAATGAATAAACTATTTTTTCCACTCATTAGCATAGTGAAAGACAATTTTAGGTTGAAGTGACATATCAGAATATGTCCATACACCAATCAAACATGATTATAAGTGACAGAAGTGGTTTGCATTTTTATTTTATAAAAGTATAATACTATGAGACATGAGAATAAGAAGTTAAGCATATTAGATTCATATTAAAATGTATTTTCAGAAAAAAATGGGGAAAATAATTTCTCATCACTGTGTAATAATGGTTCTAAGATTTCACTAAGGAACTATCCCAGGGTATCAACTTTATTCAGTAGTTTACATTTTCATATATGGTTTCTGTATTTCAGTAACTTTTACCTGAAGAAGCAAGAGCCAGCCATAAAGGGCACTTTTTATTTCTTTCTTTGCATTCAACTGAAATATTTTTCACTCATGCAGTGTGTTTGTTCAAAAGTTTTAAACCTATAAACACTACAGATACAAATCTGTATTTTTTCTTTAGTAAATCTAGAATAGGTTGCAACTGATGAAATATCTATGAATGTAGAGCATATAGAAGTACCAATATATATTGGGTGTTATCTCTGCAAGGTATTATCCTAAATTCTTAGAAATGTCATGAGGCACAAGACTAATTTTTAGATTCCAATTTTCTGAACACCTTCAAAAAACGTTATTAACTCATTAAATTAACTAAGATACTAGAATGGCACCTTTATAGTAATAATATTCTGCTCCAGTATAAATTGATGATTTCTGCCCTTCATGTATGCCTGTACTAAGTAATGTCTCTGTATTGAAAAAAATCTCTTGAACAAACTCTCTCTCTTACTCACAGTTTCTCTCTGTGTGTGTTTCTATCTGTAAAGTGTAGGTAGAATCTATTTTTATATTTTAAAACTTCAATAAAAACATCATTGTATTTATTTTTGTATTTATTATAGTACATTCTTGATCTAATGGTACCAAAAATACCTTAACAGTCACATGAGTCTCTATTTTTTTAAGTTTAAATGGTGTTACTTTAGAAAAGATACGACATAAATGGTATAGAGTAATCAACACCTTTAAAATTATATTAGCCTAAACCAGTTTGGCTCAGTGGATAGAGTGTTGGACTGTGGACTGAAAGGTCCCAGGTTCCATTCCAGTCAAGGGCATGTATCCTGGTTGCAGGCATATCCCCATTAGGGGGCATTCAGGAGGCAGCTGATCGATGTCTCTCTCTCATTGATGTTTCTAAATCTCTATCCCTCTCTGTAAAAAATCAATAAAATATTAAAAAATATAAAATTGTACTAAATGTTTAATTTACACATTACCTTTTCTGCCTTGGAAGACTTGGTTTAAAAAGCTCATAACTGGGCCCTTATTTATTCGGGGACTATCAGCCCTTGCCTAGCACTGGCCCATACCATAGCCCCACTTCGAAGCTCATCTACATCTTCTCAGTCTTTATTCTGCAAACATGAGGTGACAGTGACAGAGGACAAGATCAATGCCCTGATTAAAGCAGCTGGTGTAAATGTTGAACCTTTCTGTCCAGGCTTGTTTGTGAAGGCTCTGGCCAATATCAACATCAGAGCCTCGTCTGCAGTGCAGGGCTGGTGGACATGCCCAGACAGCTGGTGCTGCCCCAGCTAAGGAGGAGAATGGGAAAGCAAAGAAAGAAGGATCTAATGAAATGGACTTCAGTCTTTTTGACAAAAGCTCTTTTATAATACATTCAATGAAAAGCTGAACTCTGAAAAAAATAAATAAATAACTGGAAGATGGTGGTGTAAGTAAATGCCTGTACTCTCTTCCTTCCACAACCACATCAGAATTACAACTAAAATAAGAACAACATCATCCAGAACCACCAGAAAGCTGGCTGAATGGAAGTCCTACAACTAGGGAAGTAAAGAAGAAAGCACACTGAGACTGGTAGGAGGTACTGAGGCATAGTACAGGCTGGTCTGTCACCAATGTGTGCTGCTTTTTTAATCAGGAGGGAGATCTTCTCTGCGGAAGCCACCTGGAGGAGCAAGGGGTTCCAGGCCCACACCAGACTCCCAGAGCTGTAAAAATCAGTGTGGATTGGAGCACAGTGACACAGAGGCTGCTAAAGACCCAACTGATGCTCTTAAAAGGATAGCACCAGGAATTGAACTTACAAGGTTCTGCTTCCTCTGAGGTCGCGCACCAGGGTGAGGCTCTGGAGGACACATTTTTCTGGCATTGGGGAAGAAACTTAGGGGAAGCTTTCTCAAAGATGGAGGTACTCATAGAGATCATTGTTCCTCTTCTGGGTCTTCCCCAGTCTCAAGGATGACTAGCAGCCATTTCTATTTGCTCCACCCTGGTGATTCCCTAAAATCCCACCTCATCCAATTTATAACCCCACCCAAATTGCCTGCAATAGTTTTTGCATATGAATGGCCTGTCCTTGAAAATCTCAAACAACCTGCAGCTGGATCAGTAAGCCCCAAACCTATCAATAAAAGGCCCAACACCTGGCACTAGGAGCAGCCTGCTTTGTTTCATAGCTGGACCTCGTCTGGGCACTTCCAAACCCCATACAAAGAGAAGGAATATGCAGATCTTCTGTAGTTCCTGCTGGGTGGCCCCAGACAGTGGCTGCCTTTGCACCTCCCTGGAGACCCAAGAGTCAGTGTACCCAGTGGTCAGTGTCAGAACATGCCAGATTACAACTATTTACATCCATAAGTGACACACACAGGGAGCAGACTCAGTGAGCACTAAAGCCCCACTGAAGCAAGCCCTGCCCCATAGCAGCTCTCCCATGGTAGTTTCAGCTGGTCCTCACAGAAAATTTTCCTAGAGGTCAATTCCTCCCAGTGACACCAACAGCAGTCAAGTCTCAACTATAATAAGATTGTGTTTACAGCTCACAAAGAGGTGCACGTAGAGTAGAGTTCCCAGCTCAGGTGATTAGGGAGACTGAGTCATGGGCCCTATAGGACACCTACTACAGAAGGCCACCCTACCAACTGAAGGAGACATAGCAGCTCTATCCAATATATTACCACACACACATACACACACACACACACACACACACACACACACACATGGAAGCAGCAAAAATGCAAAGATAAAGAAACATGTCACAAATGAAATAAATGGAAGAAAGCAAACCCCAGAACATCAATTTCCAATTGGCACAAACACACGGATTCAGAGGAGCTCTACACTCCACCATGGAAAGGTCAGATTTCACAGGACAGAGAAGCGCACACACTGCAGTAGCTGGAGGACTGGGAAAAGTCTGCACCTGGAAAGATCCATGGCTGGCATGATCCATGAATTTAGAAGGGAGCCCTCAGAGCTCTGAACAGAGGGGATCTCTAGAAAGCAACCCATTTTGATCTGATGCAGCTGGACAACCTGAGTGGTGGCTGCTTGAACATGAGGGGAAAATGAAGTTCATGCACTTGCGCTCTTTCCTCTTCAGATTCTTGCTTCTGATTGCTAAACCCAATACATAGAATTACCCACTTGGGGACACCCTAGGAGACTGCAGGAGAAAGTTGTTATTCTGGAACCTGGCAATCAGAGAGGGGAGTGACCTAGGGAAAACCAGTTCTGGGGCAGCCCACTCCCACAAACCAGTATTGAGTGCCACAGGGAAAGCAGGATCTTTGTTTCTCTTTTTTCCCCTCCATAGCACCCCTCCAACCAACACCCTCCCTTCCCTCTGCCCTTACCTCCCTCCCATTGATCTCATCCATAGGTGTACACCCCTTACCCTTTTTCCCCTGAGAATTATCAGTCCACTCCCTTTCTGTGTTCCTGATTCTATTATATTCACCAGTTTATTCTGTTCATCAAATTTTTAATTCACCTAATTTTTAGATTCACTTCTTGATAGATATGCATTTGTTCATAATTTTTTGTCTTTTACCTTTTTCTTCTTCCTCTTCTAAAAGAGTACCTTTCAGCATTTCATATAATACTGGTTTGGAGTTGATGAACTCCTTTAGCTTTTTCTTATCTGTGAAGCTCTTTATCTGCCCTTCAATTCTGAATGATAGCTTTGCTGGATAGATTATTCTTGGTTGTAGGTTCTTGCTATTCATCACGTTGAATATTTCTTGCCACTCCCATCTGACCTGTATCATATCTATTGAGAAATTAGCTGACAGTGGTATGGGTGCTCCCTTGTAGGTAATGAACTGTTTTATCTTGCTGCTTTTAATATTCTCTCTTTGTCTTTTGCTCTTGGTATTTTAACTATGATGTGTCTTGGTGTAGTCCTCTTTGGATTCCTTTTATATGGGGTTCTGTGTGCTTCCTGAACTTGGAAGTCTATTTCTTTTACCAGATGTGGGAAGTTTTCAGTCATTATTTCTTTAAATAGGTTTTCAGTATCTTGCTCTCTCTCTTCTTCTGGCACCCCCACAATTCTGATGTTGGTATGCTTGAAGCTGTCCCAGAGGCTCCTTACATTATCTTCACATTTTTGGATTCTTTTCTCTTCTTGCTTTACCAGTTGAGTGTTTTCTGCTTCTTTATATTTCAAATTTTTTACTTGATTCTTGCCTTTCTCTAGTCTGCTGTTAAGACTTTGTATAATATTTTTTATTTTAGTCAGTGTATGTTTAATTTTTAGTTGGACCTTTTCCATCTCTAGTTGGTCCTTTTCCATCTCTAGTTGGTCCTTTTCCATCTCTAGTTGAATCTTTTGCATCTCTAGTTGGTCCTTTCTCATCTCCTCTTGGGTCTCACTAACTTTATCCAAATTTTCTAGGATATTCTTGAAAAACCTTATAAGTGTGGTTTTGAACTCTATATCCAATCGTTTGTTTTCCTCCATTTCTTTTGTTTGTGATCCCTTCCAGTGGGCCCTGCCCTCCCCAGCCCCTGAGTCTCACGTGACTGGGTAATCGCTGGAGCAATCCTTGTCTGCATGCACAGTGCCTCTAGACTGCTGCCTTTCTGGCTCCCCTGTACTCCAGGACCACACAAGTCTAGCTCCCAGGGTTTACTGGAGTCAGAAGTGGCACCGTTGGGAGGGTCTATCTCCCACCCGCTCGCAAAAGCCAGCAGCACAATCAGCAATCTGTACTCTGTGCAGTGCCGTGCATGCCACCAGGCCTCTGATCTTGTGACTCCCCTAAATTTCTGTGCACCTCTCTCTTTTCACAGTCCAAACTCCCCCCGTATGAGTTTCAGCTGGATCTGGGGTTTAGTGTCTTAGGATAAGGGGTTCAGTGTCTTTGAGAGTCTCCATTTCCCTCCTGCCAGAGAAAACCAGCCAGGTACTCCAGCATCCGCTCTCTCCATGTGCACGTCTCCGTACCCAGCTCCTCTGGGTCTCCATAAGCCCCTCTCTTTCCCTCTAGTTGTAGAATTTCCACTCACCCAGCTTTCCTGTGGTCCTGGATGATGTCCGTTCTGTCTTTTAGTTGTAGTTTTGAAATTGTTGTGCGAGGCAGCAGTGTAGGTGTTTACCCATGCCGCCATCTTGGATTCTCTGATTTTACCTTTTTAATTATTAAATTGTTATTTTCAATCAGTATTATTACTACTACTATTTTATTTTTTAAGTATCATTTTATTTTCTCTATATTTTACTTTGAGTAGTGTTCTACATTCTATTTTCATCTTTATTTAGCATCACAAACTCTACTTTGTGTCACCATTCTCCTCCTAATTTTTCCCCTTTTGTTGCCTGTTTCTCTTACCCTTTTCCTACTTTAGATTTCCCTGTTCTTTCTTTTTACCACCTGTTAAAATTTCACCCTATTAATATAATTAATTTCCAGTCCCCTGCTACAAGTTCATACACACCTCTTTCTTCTCTGTGTTCACTACCCAAAAATTGATTTTTTTCTCTGTCCTTTTGTAGTTGTTTGTTTGAATGTTGATTATGTCATTTTTTATGTGTTTTTTTCTGTGAGATTGTTTTTCTTATTCTTTTTTTGCTTTGTTTTTTTTCTTTGTTTTTGTTTACTTATTGCTTCTGTTTTCCTTAGCCTTCCTTGATATTGGTTGTTGTTTTTAGTTGGTATTAATCTCCAGGTACTTATTTCTGGAATTAGTTTGTATTAATCTCCAGGTACTAGTATCTGGCTGTTGTATTGGAGTTTTCTCCCCATATATATAGTTTGTTCCCCAATGACAAAGTAAGAATACTGAAAGCAGCCAGAGAGAGGAAGAAAGTTACCAACAAAGGAATCCCCATCAGACTAGCAACTGATTTCTCAACAGAAACTCATCAGGGCAGAAGGGAATAG
Organism: Lasiurus cinereus; assembly: GCA_011751065.1. NCBI lineage: Eukaryota > Metazoa > Chordata > Mammalia > Chiroptera > Vespertilionidae > Lasiurus > Lasiurus cinereus. The sequence continues at coordinate 44,703,008 of JAAGEH010000030.1, forward strand.
AATGAAATATACAAAATCATGCTAAGGAAGGGATTGAATCCAAGAATACTGTACCCAGCAAGGCTATCAATCAAAATTGAAGGTGAAATCAGGAATTTCACAGACAAAAAAGGATTAGGGGAATTTATTTCCACCAAACCAACAATGCAAAAAATGCAAAAGGGTCTACTGTAAAAAAAAATGAAATAAAATAAAAAAATAGGAAGCAAAGAAGGAACATATTGGTAAAGAATAAAAATGGCAACAAATCAGAACCTATCAATAATAACTTTAAATGTAAATGGATTAAATGCCCCAATCAAAAGACATAGAGTAACAGATTGGATAAGAAAACACAACCCATATATCTGCTGTCTACAAGAAACCCACCTCAGAAAAAAAGATGTACACATACTGAAGGTAAAGGGATGGAAAAAGGTTTTTCAAGTGAAAGGAAATGAAAAAAATAAGGTGGGGCAACAAATTAGATCTCAAAGTGAAGGATATAACAAGAGATAAAGAAAGCCACTTTTTAACACTAAAGTAAACAATCCAATAAGAACAAATAACTCTGGTAAACATATACGCACCCAGTACAGGAGTACCCAAATTCATAAAAATACTCCTGGAGGATATCAAGGGAGAGATTGAGAGCAACACAATCATAGTAGAAGACTTTAATACCCCATCATCACCATTGGACAAATCCTCTAAACAAAAAATAATCAAAGAAACATCAATCCTAAATGACTCACCAGACCAGATATAATTAATTGATAGCTTCAGAACATATCAACTCAAGCCACAGAATATACATTCTTCTCAAGTGCACATGGGTTATTTTCAATGACATACCATATGTTGGATCATAGGCAAAGTCTCTTTAAATTCAAGAAGATAGAAATCATATCAAGCATCTTCTCATATCACAGTGGCATAAAACTGGAAATCAACTACAATAAAAACAATCCAAAAAAATCAAACAAATGGAGACTAAACAGCATGTTATTAATCAATGACTGGGTAACCAGAGAGATCAAGGAAGAAATAAAAAACATTATGGCAACAAATGACAATGAAAACACAACAATCCAAAATTTATAGGACACAATGAAAGCAGTCTTGAGAGGGAAGTTCATAGCTCTACAAGCCTACTGCAAAAAACAGGAAACAATGGTAATAAATTACCTAACCCTACAATTCAAATAGTTAGAAAAAGAGCAACAAGAAAATCCCAGTGTAAGCAGAAGGAAGGAAATAATAAAGATCAGTGAGGAGATAAACAACATAGAGACCAAAGAAACAATACAAAAGATAAAAAAAAAACCAAGACCTGGTTCTTTAAAAGGATAAAGAAGATTGGTGAACATCTAGCCAGGCTCACCAAAAAACAAGCAGAGAGGATCCAAATAAACAAAATAAGAAATGAAAGAGGTGAAATAACAACAGACCTCACTGAAATACAAAGGATTGCTAAAATATATATATATATAGATATATATATACTATGAACAACTCTATTCCAACAAACTGAACAACCTGGAGGAAATGGACATATTCCTAGAAAAAATATAACCTTCCAAAACTCAATCAGGATGAATCTGAACATCTCAATAGGCCAATAACTATGGAAGAAATTGAAGCAGTCATCAAAAAGCTTCCAGCAAAGAAAAGCTTGGGGCCAGATGGCTACACAGGGGAATTTTACTGAACATTCAAGGAAGAATTAAAACCTATCCTCCTCAGACCATTCCAAAAAATTCAATAAGAAGGAATACTTCCAAGCTCCTTCAATGAAGCCAGCATCACTCTAATACCAAAACCAGATAAAGACAACACAATGAAAGAGAATTACAGGCCAATATCCTTCATGAATATATATATATATATATATATATATATATATATATATATGCCAAAATCTACAACAAAATTCTAGCAATTCAGATCCAGTAGTACATCAGAAAGATTATACACCATGACCAAGTAGGATTCATCCCAGGGGTAAAGGATGGTACAATATCCACAAATCAATAAACATGATACAGCACATAAACAAGTTGAGAGATAAAAATTACATATTCATATCAATTGATGCAAAAAAGTATTTGTAAATCCAACACCCTTTTTGATAAAAACTCTCAAAAAGGTGTGATTAGAAGGATCATACATCAACATAATAAAAGCCACGTATGACAAATCCACAGCTTACATCATACTCAATGGGCAAAAACTAAAACAATTTCCCCTAAGAACAGGAACAAGACAGGGATGCCCACTCTCACCACTCCTGTTCAACATAGTACTGGAATTATTAGCCATAGCAATTAGACCAGAAGAAATAAAAGGCACCAAATTGGAAAAGAGTAAGTAAAGCTGTCCTTATTTACAGATGACATGTATATAAAAAAAAACAAAAGACTTCATCAAAAAACTAAGGGACTTAATAAATGAATTCGGCAATGTAGCAGGATAGAAAATTAACACCAAGAAATCTATGGCATTTCTATACAACAATAGTGAACTTACAGAAAGAGAGACTACAAAAGCAATCCCATTTACCATTGCACCAAAAAAATTAAGATACCTAGGAATAAACTTAAATAAGTAGGTAAAAGACTTATGCACAGAAAACTACAGAACACTGAGAAAAAGAGATAAAGAAAGACATAAACAGATGGAAGGACATACCATGTTCATGGATTAGAAGAATCAACATCCTTAACATGTCCATACTACCCAAAGCAATCTATAAATTCAATGCATTCCCCATTAAAATACCACCAGCATATTTCATAGAACTAGAAAGAACTCTCCAAAAATTCATATTGAGTAAAAAAAAATAGCCCTAGCAATCCTGAGAAAGAAGATTAAAGTAGGGGAGATCTCAATACCAGATTTCAAGCTGTATTAAAAAGCCACTCTTCTCAAAACAGCCTGGTACTGGCACAAGAACAGACATATAGACCAAAGGAATAGAATAGAGAATCCAGATATTGACTGAAGTCACTATGCTCAATTAATATTTGACAAAGGAGGCATGAACATACAATGGAGTCAAGACAGTTTCTTCAATAAATGGTACTGGGAAAATTGGAAAGTTCCATGCAAAAAAAAAATGAAACTAGACCACCAACTTACACCATACACAAAAATAAACTCAAAATTAATACAGGACTTAAAAATAAGACGGGAAACCATAAAAATACTAGAGGAATCCACAATCAGCAAAATCTCGAACATATGCCAAAGGAACTTCTTTACTGATTCTGCTCATAGGGCAATGGAAGCTAAAGAGAAAATAAAGAAATGGAACTACATCAAAATAAAAAGATTTTCACAGCAAAAGAAACCATCAACAAAACAACAAGAAAGCCCACTGTATGGGAGAATATATTTGCAAATGTTATCACTGATAAAAGTTTAATCTCCCACATCTACAGGCAACTTATACAACTTAATAAAAGGAAGGTAAATGATCCAATAAAAAAGTGGGCAATAGACCTAAATAGAATCTTTTCAAAAGAAGACAGTAGGATTGCCAAGAGACACATGAAAACATGCTCAAAGTCACTATTTATCTGAGAGATGCAAATCAAAACAACAATGTCTTATTGTCTCACACCTATCAGAATGGCTATCATCCACAAATCCACAAATGACATGTGTTGGTGAGGATGCCGAGAAAAAGTAACGCTGGTACACTGCTGATGGAAATGCAGACTGGTGCAGCCACTATGGAGAATAGTATGGAGTTTCCTCAAAAAACTAAAAATGGAACTCCCATTGGACCCAGTAACTCCACTCCTAGGAATATATCCTAAGAAACTAGAAACACCAATCAGAAAGCATATATGCACCCCTATGTTCTTAGCAGCACAATTTAAAATAACTAAGATTTGGAAACAGCCTAGGTGCCCATTAGCAGATGACTGGATCAGAAAACTATGGTACATCTACTATGCTGCCATAAAAAAAGAAGGAATTCTTACCATTTGCAGCAACCTGGATGGAACTGGAGAGCATTATGCTAAGTGAAATAACTAGTCAATGAAATAAAAATACCACATGATCTCATTCGTTTATGGGTAATAAAGAACATTATAAACTGATGAACAAAAAGATAAATGTAGAGGCAGTAAAGCATCAAACAGACTGTCAGATTACAGTGGGAAGGTTAGAGAAAGGTAGGGTAGATAAGACATCAACCAATAGACCAAGGCACTGGGGGTGAGGCCATGTATGGGAGTAGGGTTGGGTGGGGGGGCAATGGGAAGATATGTACACATGTAATACATAAATAAAAATGGAAAAAAATAAAAAACACAGTTTACCATAAAAAAAATAAAATAAAATGGAGGGTCAGATAAAGAGCTTCACAGACAAGAATAAGCTAAAGGAGTTCATCACCACCAAACCAGTATTATGTGAAATTTTGAAAGGTATTCTTTAAAAATAGGAAGAAAAAGAAAAAGATCAATACTATGAACAACAAAATGGCAACAAATACATATCTATCAACAATTGCATCTAAAAACCAAAATAAACTAATAAGAAATCTAATGAACAGAATAAACTGGTGAATAAAATAGAATCAGAGGCATGGAAATAGAATAGACTGATGATTCTCAGAGAGAGGGGGATATGGGGAGGGGAAGAGATTAAACAAAGATCTTATGTGTATATAGGCATTACTTGTAGACATAGATAATAAAGTGACAAAGGCCTAGGGCAGGGTGGGAACTGGATGGAGGAAGGTAATGAAGTGGGGGATGGGGGGAGGGAAAGGCACATTTGTAAAAATCTCAACAATGAAGATTAAAAACAACAACAACAACAACTCAGCCCTAACCAGTTTGGCTCAGTGAATAGAGCATTGGCCTGCGAACTGAGGGGTCCTGGGTTCGATTTCAATCAATGGCACATGCCCTGGTTGTGGGCTAGATCCCCAGTGGAGCTTTCAGGGGGCAGCCAGTCTATGATTCTCCCTCATCATTGATGTTTCTGTCTCTCTCTTCCTCTTCCTTCCGCTCTGAAATCAATAAAAATATATATTTTTAAAAAACTCTCAAAACTGAAAAAAATATATAAATTTATCATTGGAAGAAGATGCAATTAAAAGAATCAAGAGTGCCCTCATTCATTGAAAATTTCAACAATATTTATCCAAAGCCTTATGATGTTTTCAATACTGTGTTAGGAAATTAATGACAAATAATGCTTGGATTATTTTATATATATATTGAAAAAGTGTTTGCACTGGGTTATACTGCTTGGAATTTCACCATTTAGAAACCAGATATTTCCATATTAAGCAAATATGTTTTCATTTCAAGTAAATGAAACTCTCTTCAAACTCTCAGGGATAAATTGGCACTCACCCTTTATCCAACTTCTTTCTAGTACACTTTTCTCTTTGGTAATGGTTGAAAAGCTAAAACTACATTTCCCAGACTGCCTTGAACCTTGGCTTTTGTATTAAAAAATATGTTTTTCCAGTTATACTCACTAAAAAGACAATATAATAATAGAAAAAATGCAGAATCCATGTGCTATTACTATTTACTATTTTTGCTGGTCAGAAAGGTCATGAAAAAGTAAAATATCTCTGCATTAGCATTCTATTGTGTCACTTCTGGCCCTGAAGTGTTGCATGGCATTTGTGACAAGATAGACAGCCAGGTAGTATATTTTAGTGTGCAGGCTCCATTGTTTGTGAAATCAAAAGAAGATTACTCGTTCCAGAACTGTGGTCTTAAAATAGCAGTTCACCTCACTCCACACTCTGGATGTAGTAATGGTTACAGATTCTCTGGCAGAGCAATTCTTCAGTGTTCTGGAAGTTTATTCTAGAGGCCCAATTCTCTGGGCTTCTCAATCATTTTATAAGCACTTACTATTTTAAACTTCTTTTCTACTAAAAATATTGTGTGGTTTCCATTTCCTGCAATGAACATTAATCAATTATTGGCTTAAGCTTACTAATCAATTAATTCGTTACACTGAGCTGTAAAGAGAATTTCTCGGCTGACATAACAAAAACATATGTGTGACTTTAGATAGGATAGATCCAGAACCTCATAGAAATCAACATAACTCAGTACAACTTCCTGCTTTTCCTTTTATTATCTTAGCTGAATTCTCGAGTGTGGGGGAAATGGTTGTAGCAGCTCAGCTTTTCCTCTTCCCAGATATGGGTCATGTAGAAAAGACCATCTGCCTCTTTAGCAACCCCAGAAAAAGCCTCAGTATGTGCTGTTGGCTATAATGTGGCCCAACTCTAACCTAGTCATAAAGGACAAAAGAATAGCATTGTCCCATTTAACCACCTTTGTAGAGTCTAAGACTATGCCCTGCCCCTGGAACTGAAGTAGTGGAAATGAGCTCCACTCAATAAGAATAATAATTCTAATTGGTTTGGGTCAGTGGATAGAGCGTTGGCCTGTAGACTCAAGAGTCCCAGGTCAATTCTGGTCAAAAGCATGTACCTTGGTTGTGGGCACATACCCAGTAGGGAGTGTGCAGGAGGCAGCTGATCAATGTTTCTCTCTCACTGATGTTTTTAACTCTCTATCCCTCTCCCTTCCTCTCTGTAAAAAAACAAAAACAAAAACAAACAAACAAAAAAACCCACCATTATATATATATTAAAGGGAATAATAACAATACTGGAATTTTCCCAAGAATACTTAGATGGCATTACTACAAGAGTGGAAACACATGCCTTGAAGCAAAATAACTAATGTCCACTGCATCTTTTCTTTAAAATATGCACCTCTGGGAGAATTGTCACTTGTAAGTCATTTACATAGTAGTGGGAATTTACTTTCTTTTTAGTTTTAATAGAAATTTGTTAAATGTAAGGATTAATTTTAATTAAATATTCATTAAATTTCTACTATGCTATGTGGTCTATAATCTGGGATTCTCTAGAAAATTTGTCCTTAAGAATCTTATAAATCAACTAGTAGCCCTGTGCACAAATTCATACACATTGAAAGGGAATTAATTAGAAGAAATATTTTAATATTGCTATTTGCCCTGTCCCCCCATCTCCTTCCCCTCCCTCTGCCTGCTGGCACCTGCCTTGGCTGGCCTGGTGTCGCCTGCTCTCTAGCCACACCTCCCACTGACTGGTCATTCTGCCGTTCAGTCAATTTACATATTACCCTTTTATTACATAGGATAGTAAGATAATTACATAATTCATTACAAGTAGAAAAGCAAAGCTGTCATAAGGTAAGTAGCGATATGACACTCAGAAGAAGGAAGCATTGCCTCAGAGAAATTGAAGAAAGATTCCTAAAAATAGTGATGTCTTAATGACAAAGCACATGCTCCCTTGGCTAGACTTCACGGACTTGGGAAGGGTTCAACCAAGGTATGTAGTAACGGGGTGAGAGGAAGAATTTAGTGAGAAGTTTATTGCCAACTGTAAGAAAGAATTTCTTTGAGACCTGATATAATTTTTTAATGACTCTCATTTTGATGCAGTACACAGAACTTGAAATAGGGTCTCAGAATAGTTGGAAAGAGTGATTCAATAAAACTTAGTGATTTGATGGTGTTTATTTGTTTTGCAATTTATTTATAGCTAATTTTATTTCCAAAACATTTTTGTGGTGGCTGACCTGAAAATTGATTGGATCTGTGGGGCAAGTGAATGGGAAGCAACAACAATAGCATTCAATAAATATTTGTTGAGAAATGAATTAGTTTACTGAGCCTTGGTGAATGGAGATGAAAATGGCATTATAGGAGCTGGCAAGTCAGGAAAGAGTTGATTTGTAGAGATAATAGGAGTTGACAGAAAGTATATTGGAGCAGACACTTCTTGTGTTTGTAACTACATGCAATTGTTATACCAAAAAAAAGGGCAATTTAGTTGCCCAGGACAGTCTTCACAAGCTGTGAAAATGTCCTCACTGAATTCCAGCTGTGAACAGAAAGTTTCTAAGTAGCCTAAGTAGGGTAAAGTATTTCTCTTCTTATCAGGGGTTCTCAACCTTTCTAATGCCCGTGACCCTTTAATACAGTTCCTCATGTTTGGTGACCCAACCATAAAATTATTTTTATTGCTACTTCATAACTGTAATTTTGCTACTGTTATGAATCACAGTGTAAATATCTGTGTTTTCTGATGGTCTTAGGCTCTACAGCAGGGGTTCTCAACCTGAGGGTTCTCAACTGCTAGCAAGGTTACCTAAGACCATCGAAAAACACAGATATTTACATTGTGATTCATAACGGTAGCAAAATTACAGTTATGAAGTAGCAAATAAAATAATTTTATGGTTGGGGGTCACCACAACATGAGGAACTGTATTAAACAGTCGTGGCATTAGAAAGGTTGAGAACCACTGCAAATATAGAGACAGCAAGTGGAATTGATTTTGTTTCTGGTGTAGCGGGACTCCCGAATACCTCATCTTTTGCAACTGTAATTTGAGCATTGCTTTGAGCTACTGGAGTCATGGAATTCACTTGCATTCTATAAGAAGTGTTACACTGTCTCCTCTCCTCTCTCTCTCTCTCTCTCTCTCTCTCTCTCTCTCTCTCTCTCTCTCTCGCTCTCTCTCTCAAACACGCAGGCATGCATGGCCACTCCTCATGACCTTAGGTACAACTAACCAGGAAGAAGCACTGGGTACCCCATTTGTGAAATAACTGTTTCAAAATTGTCAAAGCTTTGAATTAAGTGAATATGTTCTTCAAATGTAAGAAATATTCTTAATATTCTTATAACATACATAGAAAATAAATATTATCTTGACTTTGCTAAAAGGAAAGTAGGTTGGGAGATTTGTTTATATTTAGAAAAAGTACTATAAGTCGAGGCATACATCAGACCTGGTTCTGTCAAAAATCAATGTTTTCTACTTTGCCCACCATACTTTATGCCCATACTTTGCCCATAAGCAACGATGCAGAAAGCAATGCCCTCATACAAACAATACACTTTCCAAACTGACCATTTTCATTTGGCCAGTTTAGATTGTATGCTAAACTCAAGTCTAGAGAATCCAGACAGACCTGATTGAATACTTGGATAGATGGCTTAAATCACAGTTTCCTCATTTCAAAATAGAGATGACAATAATATCTTCTTCATAACTATTGTTTTCAGAGCACATGCTGGGTTAAGTGTGTAGCACAATGTCTTGACCTATAATGTTATCTGAAGCCATTAGTTATGATTATTAAATTCCTTTTACTGATAACACACATTTCTTCTTTTTTCCTGAAATATAAGTCTTTAGTTTGCAATGCATTGTTTTCTCAGAAATAATTAGCATGCTTGCAATGCTCAGTACCACTCATTTTAGGAGTAGGAACAAGAAAATTTAGCCCTCTGCAACCATTTCAAGTGGAGTCTTTTTAACAACAACACTCTATGGTTTAAATATTTTATTATTCAGTTGTCCATGGTGAATTGAGAAGGCTACTTTATCCCCTCTGGATTTGAAGACCAAAATGTGCTAAGCTGCAGACCAATTATGATATTCAAGTATTTTCAAGATTGCTGACTGGAAAATGAGCCATGCTTGTGTGATTACTTCATTGATTTCTATAGAAATGCAGTATTTAACTTCAATCAGTATAGTGGTTCAGTAGTTCAAGGAAGTTCATTCTTCCTTTAAAATTCACAAGGAATGTATTGTACAAAACCAGTCTTGCAATAGTCACAATGATGATTTACCAAAACTAGATGTATCAGGATTATATCTTTAAATTATCCCATAATTTGAACAAATTAGACAATCTCATAATTCAGGTGTGCATTTACAGTCTTATGTTACTTACAGATTATACTGTGCAATTACTTGCAAACAACTATTGATTACTTTAAAAATAAATAGGGATACATTACATTGGAGTCTCCACAGTTTCTTTTGTTCAGAAATGTTTTACTGTCTTCTAGTTTAAATAGCAATTTCTTGGGCCTGGAAGATGATAGCCATTCACAAAAAAAAAAAATGCTTTTAGCACAATTAAAAAGCTTAAGTAGAAAACTGGTTGTTAATGGATCCTCAACAGTAACAGAAATGCAACATGGTGAACCCATAACTCAGTTTATATTTCCATCTATCTAATTATTTCTGTGGCGCCTATGATCTAAGTTATTAGGTGAGCTGACAGAGATATTAGAATTTCAACATAATAAAAGAGGGAAAGATTTTCCCCAGTTGGTACTTGACTGGAGCTATATTGGGATGTATTAGTGTTTATGACATGTCCCCATAATGTGCCCTGAGCTTAGAGGAAATCAGTACAAAATGTAAAGGCTAAATTATTATTATTATTATTTTTACCTTTATTTTGGGTGATTTTTTTCCCCGCTAAATCAGGTGACATTTTGCCAATCAGCTTCTCTCAACAATTTAATGGCAATGGTGTTCAGAGTTTTGGCAGGCATTTCTAATTATTCAGAACAACAATCTGAGTATTGTTCTTTAACCTTCCAGTGTCAAAACAAAGCTGTTCATGGAGATACTGGCAGAAGCAAATTGTACACTTCCACTTCTACTTGGACTTCTCATGAAGATCATTATTCAAAGCAGAAAAATATCTTTCCTGCCACTAAGTCCAAAATCATGAGTCCATGTTCAGTAATACAGTGAGTAATTGATAGTTCCAGTAAATTTGAGAATATTATTTTCAAATATTTGCCCAGATCAATGTTGAAAATATAGATTTCCCCCCTCAGTGTTATTCTTGAGATTCTTCTGATAAAATGTGGATTTAGTTTTATTAGGATATCAGAAATATTCATAATTTGAAAGTGAAACTCCCAACCTTACCTCCTTTATTTATTCCCTTTGTAATACTTGATCTATTTTTGTTTTTGTGAGATGATATTTATTTAAAGTCTTCAAGACAGTTTGCTAGCAGCCCATTATTATACCTTTTGCTTTCTGCCCTGAAATATTTTATCTTTGAGAACATGCAGAGAATGGATGTAAGAATGAAGATCAATGACAGGTCAAATGTAGTGGATTCTAGGATTGGTGAATCTGGGGGATCACTTTCACCTGGGTCATTGTTACAGAAGTAATAAAAAATATTCCTCAAATTTAATTCTTCAAATTTCTTTATGTAGAAGCTAGGCAAGTTTTCACAGTGTTCTGTGGGATTCCAGGAACATAATATACACGTATTCATTCCATAAGGGCTTAGTCATTTAAAGTTTTAGGGCAACATTGTTCTGATTTTCTAAGTGAGAATAATAGAATGTTCTTGATAGAATAGTGTAGATAATGTTAATAGAAATACAAGTAAGATTTTTAATTCAGTCATTCATATTTGCATTCCATAAATAAATTAGATATTCATATTTTATGGTAACAGAAGATGCTTTCATTACAACAGAAGATGGAATTTTCATTGCAAGCTGATTTTGCATTTGTCTGCTACTTTAGAATGTAGAAAATCATACCTAACCTATAAAAATATTGTAATTTTAGGAAATTTTATAATTTCCAGGTGCTTGGAATCCTAAATTTTATTTCTACAACATAACTTCTTTCAATTTGACTTGACTTCTTCCTCCTCTTCCTCCTCCTCCTCCTCCTCCTCTTCTTCTTCTTCTTCTTCTTTTTCTTCTTCTTCTTCTTCTTTTTTCTTTCCTTCTTTCCTTCCTTCCTTCCTTCCTTCCTTCCTTCCTTCCTTTCTTCCTTCTTCCTTTCTTCTTCTTCTTTTTCTTCTTCTTCTTCTTCTTCTTCTTCTTCTTCTTCTTCTTCTTCTTCTTCTTCTTCTTCTTCTTCTTCTTCTTCTCTGCTTGTCACTGTAAGAACATATCAAAGGCATATTTTTATTGTATTACATATATACTTATCTCCCCATTGGCCCCCCTCCCTCCCAGGCATACCCCAACCCCCACCAGTGTCTATGTTCATTGGTTATGCTTATATGCATGCATACAAGCCCTTTGATTGATCTCTTATCTACCCCACCTTTCCTTAATCTTCCTGCTATAATCTGACAGTTTATTTGATGCTTTACTGCCTCTGAATCTATCCTTTGGTTCATCAGTTTACAATGTTCTTTATTATACACAAATGAGTGAGATCATGTGGTGCTTCTCCTTCACTGACTGGCTTATTTCACTAAGCATAAGGCTCTTCAGTTCCATCCAGGTTGCTGCAAATGGTAAGAGTTCCTTCTTTTTAATGCAGCATAGAATTCCATTGTGTAGATGTACCACAGTTTTCTGATCCACTCATCTGCTGACAGGCACCTAGGCTGTTTCCAAATTGTAGCTATTGTAAATTGTGCTGCTATGAACATAGGGGTGCATAAATCCTTTCTGATTGGTGTTTGTGATTTCTTAGGATAAATTCCTAAGAGTGGGATTGCTGGGTCAAATGGGAGATCCATTTTTAGTTTTTTAAGAAAACTCCATACTGTTCTCCACAGTGGCTGCACCAGTCTGCATTCCCACCAACAGTGCACAAGGGTTCCTTTTTCTCTGCATCCTCGCCAACACTTGTCGTTTGTTGATTTGTTGATGATTGCCATTCTGACAGGTGTAACATGGTATCGCATTGTGTTTTGATTTGCATCTCTCAGATAATTAGTGATTTTGAACATGTTTTCATGTGTCTCTTCCTTCTGTCATCTTTCGAAAAGGTTTTATTTAGGTCTGTTGCCCATGTTTTTATTGGATCGTTTATCTTCCTTTTATTAAGTTGTATAAGTTGGCTGTAGATGTTGGAGATTAAACTTTTATCAGTGATAACATTTGCAAATATGTTCTCCCATACAGTGGTCTTCCTTGTTGTTTTGTTGATGGTTTCTTTTGCTGTACAAAAGCTTTTTATTTTCATGTAGTCCCATTTGTTTATTTTTTCTTTAGTTTCCATTGCCCTTGGAGTAGTATCAGCGAAGAAGTTCTTTCGGCATATGTCTGAGATTGTGCTGCCTGTGGATTCCTCTAATATTTTTTATGGTTTCCCTTCTAATGTTTAAGTCCTGTATCCATTTTGAGTTTATTTTTGTATTTGGTGTAAGTTGGTGGTCCAGTTTCATTTTTTTGCATCAAAAACATACTATTTCACTTTTGAAGTCAGTGTTTTTCAGGTGAAGAAATTATTGATAGTATTTTGAAATGTATTCATTGTAATAAGATATTCAATATGCCCACTGAAATGGAGCAAAATTTGTCACTTAAATATAGCTATTTTAGGCTTATTATTTTTAAGAAACAACAAATAGGCTCTAAAAACAGAAGGCATTATACTTTTTAAAACAAGACATTCACACGTAAATGTAGAATATCCATTTGTCTCATTTGTGTGTCTCTCTCTGTCAAGGACAACGACTAAATCTCTAAATTTATCAATGGAGAAAGCAAGACCTAAATCTCACCTTTCTTTACTAGTGACTTTCCCACTCATAATTGCCTTCTTCCCATTCCCAACAGCTTGTTCTGTTTTTAGCTGGAGATGGTAGTTCAGATGGCTTGAGCTAGTTCAGAGAGTTATTCAATTTTTCTGGGTATCATCCATGTATACAGGAGGTATAAATGCTAGTAAACATCAGTTTATTTTCTTCTGTTCACCTTCCTTTTTTTGTTACAGGATGTCCCAGCCAAGAACCTAGAAGGATAAAGGGAAAATTATTTTACCTCCCCCACAGCAAACATGAGGCAAATGTATAGGTTTTGGATCTCCTCCCATGTGTTTTAGCTCTCAACTACAGACCTCCCATGCACCAGAACATGTTTTTGAATGGTAGTAGAGTTTTCCAAACTCTCTAGTGACAAGCCATGGCCAAAGATAAAATGTCACAGCATGACCATAAATGCACTGTATACATGGGTTATAAGAGTAACACCTGTTTTGATATAAAATTATATTTCATAACTTGTGGACTTGGACAATTCCCTAGTGCATGATGTCAGATGATCCTCAGGTCTACTTCAGAGTATTCCTCAGTTACTTCTGTAATGTGTGAGAGAAATGGGCATATGCATTATAGAATTTTATGTCACCTTACTCTCAAGTCACCTCAGATGTCAACTGTAAAACAGTTTTTTAATCACTCTCTCCTCTGTTTGGTTGTTAATTGGTACTATCTATTTGTCACAGGTGAAAATGCTTCCATTGTATAAATGTTAAGATGCTAAAATGTAACCTCCTGCCAAAAATAGATAAAAGAGACCTCGTATGGTTGAATAAAAATATCAATTAGACTTTGCAGAATGTTAAACGAAAGATTACTCTTGGACTTCTGCTTTGCAGTTCCTTGGTTGAAGGATTTTTAAGTATATATTGAGAATTACCCAGGTCTAAGTGAGATGGCAACAAGTCCTGATTGTTTTCTAACAAATAAAATAAGATGGTGTTTAGAAAGTTTTGCCTGTCTATGGAAAATTTAATAAAAATTATTTTATTATACATTGTTTTGGAGAAAGTGGCAAAAATCTAGATAAAGTTACGAATGAATTCATTTTCTTTTATAGAATTGTGGATGACACTGAAAGCAAAGTTTATCCTATTCTTTAGTCAGGAGGTGTGACAGAAATCTGGAATGTAGGTTTCTCAAAAACACATGTAATTACCAGTAGTTAAATGAAGGGAAAGAAACTTTTTTTTTTTGGTACAAGTGATTAGATTCTTGGGACTTCAAAGAGAATTGCAACATCTTAATTATTTGAAACATAACTACGGCAGTTAAAAACAAAATATTCAAGGTGATAGCACACAGTGAATTAAGCTGTATTATTTCAACCTTGAAACTGAAGCTTTATCTTATCAGTGCATAACCCTGTAATGGAAAACTGGACTTATGTTAATCAGCATCCCCAATTATAAATAGGGGAATTGTGGGGACTTTTCAGAGCCTTCTTTTTATTTTAAATGAAATGTCATTACCATGGTTTAGATAGAAATATTTTGTAGAAGATAAAAGGCTTTGAAAATTCTGGTAAACACAGGCTAACTTCTGAGATTTATAACTTACTGAAATTTTTATGCATAAAACATTTAGATTAATTCATTTAAATAAATGATTAGGTTGTTTTGCTGTCACTGCTTCAGATGTGCCTGCTTGGACTTTCTTTTTCTTAAAATATATTTAATGATTAGCGGAGTGATTTTAAATGCAATTTGTCTCAAATAAGAAAAATCTAAAGATAAAGTAACTGTAAACAACTAAGTAAATAAATAAAGCTACCACAATGCAGAGGAGACACACAAACTTGAGAATTGAATACAGAGGAGAGTTGCAAGCATTGAACCTTGATTTGGGATTCTGGTTCACAATAAGCATAGCTGCCTATCTTATTTGTTGTTTGTTTCATATTTTTAAAAAGGGGGCCATGAATATCATTCTCATTTCAGAGTATAATGGCCTCCACCTCATTGCAGCAACACCTGCCACATGATGATGGCAACCCAAGCTCAGGACTGTAGAGATGCAGAGTTTGTGGATACTTTAACCCACACAAGACAAAACAGCACCCATAGCTCTAAAGCCCAGACCAATTTATAGTTTGTAAGACCCTAGTTCATACCCGAGTTCTTCCACATTACTCGGTAGCAGAAAACACTCATAATTTGGGCAACTTAAGTGGCCCAGGTTCTAGGGATTCCATTTCAAGTTTCCTCCTGGTTCTGATTCAACTCAAAGCAGTAAAATGGAAAGTGAAACTTTGCTCAAAATAAGATCTATAGGTGTGTCTTTCAAAATTTCCTCAGATTAAGAATTGAGCTAGCTTTGAGACACACTGGGAACAATTTCTTTTTTGTGTGTGTTTTGAGACCCCCATTTCCTGAGATTTGCAGCAATGAAAGAACCAAAGTGGATCCTGAGAGTTCATGCTAATGACCATAAGAAAGCCTGGGATACATAGCTATCCCTGTATGGCTGAACTCTCATAGCCTCTGTTGTTGTTTTATTTTCTGGCTGAACCTAGCATTAATAAATATCAATATAGTTCATTGTTTTCAGATGAATTAGAGAAAGACTTATACAAACTGAAGTAAAACTAGAGAGCGAGAATTCCAAGAGTAACGCGCCATGGACCAAAGTTCTTAAGGATTAAAACTAGAATCACTGTATATCTCTGCAGGCAGAAGACAAAGGAAAATGGGTTTAAACTAAGCTATCTTCTGCTTTAGGTTTTCTTAAAATCATTGTTTTCTTCAGTATGTTAATTATTTCTAAAATATAAATAAATAAAAATGATCCTTACATATTGAAAGAGCTGGAAAGTATTAAAATGCTCTCTTCTCTCTTTGGTTTATAGACAAATTCATAAAGTACTAAAATGTTGACAAAGGGTTTTTGTGGGGCTCAATGCTCTGAATTAGATTTTACTCAAAAGCAATCTCCTTTTTGGGAGGAGCTCTACCTCCAAAGACAAAAGGTCATTTTTTTCTTCTTCATACTTTTCTGACTTTTTACCCTGTTTTCCATCTCTCTTTCTTGCTAGTTATTTCTGGTTAGTTATGCAGCCAACTTGATCATACTTAATTAAGTGAAAGATCAGACTAATCTGGTTTTCTTCTTTTGGATCAGTTACTGCAAAATGTTTTAGATCCTATTAAATTTCAGGATTTCTTTGATGGTTGCACATAGACAAGGAGCATTTTTTGGCATGTCTTTGTCTTTAAACTTCCTTCAAAATATTGGAGAGAAAAACACATGGAAACCTGGAGATCAACTATTCTCTCTGAAATGTAATTAGCTCTCAGTCTTGTTGTTAAATATACTTTAAATAATGCATAAATTACCTATAAGTGTACACACACACACACACACACACATACATTCACTCACAGAATAACATTTTCTTCTAATAAAAAATGATACTTTTAAGATTGAAATTATAGTAATATTTTTAATATGCCACATTTTATTTGTCAGATGACTCAATTGCCCTAGTAATCTTTCTATGTAATACGTACAAAATAATGATATAATTTGTTTCTTTGGCTAATATCTGAATATTTAAGTTTATTGAATTTTTGTTTTTTATGTTTGTGATGTCTTTGGTACGTGTGTGTGTGTGTGTGTTCTATCTTCCCAATTGAATATTTATCTTACAGTCCTTGAGAATTGTTCCTACTTATTGTATACCACCCTTTTTCATAAGTTTTCTTCCAATATCACTCCACAGAAACCATCACTAATTCAACATAGACCAAGATAAACATGAATTCCTAAGTTGAAATTTTTCAAAAGTATTCTAATCCTATTCAAATTGGGTTAAAATTTCAATGAAACCATGTTTCTTAAACAAAAATTTGTTTAACTATAAATAATTACTTACATTACAACGAATAATATGGAAAAAAGAGAAAAAATAAAAATAGCTAAAATTCCACCTCATCACTGTTGACATGGTTGGTGTTTCATTTCAGCTAGTGCATTATGAAACAGACCATTTTTCTTTCTAACTTTATTTACAACTCTTCTGAACATGCAAATAGGTAGAAGTGTAATAATCCCCACAGGAAGCTTGAGGTCTCAGCATAAGAGTTGGTGCCTTGTATATATACTTTCCCTTATCTCTGCACTATCTTTACCCAGAACTGGTGACTATTGTCATCCCTGTTCACATATATTGGCATATCTTTTCTTGTCTTGCCCTATCAAATGTTCAGATGGAAAAAATTACAACCCAAACAATCTTGATGCTATTGTTAAATTGCTGCAGTAAGCCACTCCTGAAATTTATTCTTCCTGTCCTTTCAATTACATGTGAACTAATCAATTTGTCTTATTTTTAAAACCCTGTTAATATGATTTTTTTATGCCTTTCCAATTTGCCTGACTTAAACTGTTGATCTGATAAACTGCTGTGGAGCATGATGTTTATGAGAGAAAGCTAATAAGGAGAGCCAATGAGCCCCATTCTTCCAGGTAAGGGTGTGCATTTTCAAGGAGAGCTTCTAAAACTGGTATCTCTTCCAGTGCAAACTAGGAGCAAGGATTCCCTGCAGGGTATCTCTGAACACAGTAGCAGTGGATATTGAGCTCCCACAGGGCGTCAAATCCTGTGTGAGGCTCCTGTGCTACTTATGAAGAATTCTCAAAGTCCTGATTCACCCAGATGACAATTGAATAAAGTCGTGTGTGTGTGTGTGTGTGTGTGTATGTTTGTGTGTGTGTGTGTGTGTGTGTGTGTGTGTGTGTGTAGAAACACAAGTGTTGGAGGGTCTCAAGGTATAGTAAAGAAAGCTATCAAATCCACATCAAATCCAGCTCTCTGACATTCCAATTTCAGGACTATGGGTGGGCAGGTAACTGAGATTTCCGGAGCCTTAGTTTCCCACATATGAAAAGAAGAAGCAGTGACAGCATTATCACAAAAGATCATCCTTATTGAATGCTTACCACATTTCAGGCATGCTCTTTAATACTTTTCATACTTTAACTCAGTAATTCCTGGTAACAAACTTGATAAAACATTACCTCCCCATTTTACAGATGATGAAATTGAGTCATGGGGATCAAATAGCCTGCTCAAGGTCACAAAGCTAGTAAATAAAGTTGCCAGGATCTGATCCCAGGCAGTCTGATTCCAATATTTGAATTTTTAATCTCTATTCTATACTACCTCATAAGACTTTCATGAGAATTAAATGAAATAACATATATAAGCTATCTAGAAATATGCAAAGCCATAACTTCTAAATACCTTCTGATTCCCTGATGAACTGAGAAATTTGCAGAAGAGAAGAGTTTACTTGAAAGTAAAATTTGACTTATGATTTAGAGGAAAGGGCAGTGAAAAGTTGTTCCTTTTAAAAAAAAGATATGAAGTACATTTGCCTGAATTTTACAACACTTTTCTGAATGTGAATATTTTCTTCCCTAATAGAGTATCTTAATTTTATTCCAAAACAGATTTTCATCTTTTATTCTTCAAGTTATTCTATTGACAGTTTTGAAGGTAAAGTGGTACAGATAAGATACAAAGATTTCAACATGGATTTTTAGAATACAAGGTTTTCTACAAAATATACAGAGGCAAGAATTATTATGCCTTCTTTGTTATTCATATTCTTAATCAGAAATGTTTAGTCATTCAGTAAACATTTATTTATCATCAATTGACATAAGCATTTATTGTATACTAGACAGTTCAAAGCTCTGAAAATACAAAGTCAATTTATTTGTATTGCATCACTATGGGAACATTTGTATCTTACTTTGTAACATCTTCTTCATTTTAGGACAAGATTCCCTCAGTTTGGTTCAGGAAACTATGCACTACTCCTTACTTAGCTTACAAACTTCAATAGAACCTCCATCATTCCCTGGCTCCCATCACATGATGTCCCTCTGGCTAAAATGATCTGTTCAGAAGCTAGTACATTGATTCATTCTACCAATCCAATTGAACCGCATGAGTTTGCTGAGAATTCTAGGACAAAAAACATTGGTTTTCTCACACTAGGTGGCATTTTGTGAATATGGAGTCCTCAGAGCTTCCAGAAGGCAAATTTTCATTTTGAGAACAGCTAACCTTAGACTGAAACCAATCCCATAGATACCAGAGTGTTCAGATGGAAAAAAATTACCAAAATAAATAAATAATAATTATTGATGCTATCATTAAATTGCTGTATTAAGCCGCCCTGAAATTTGAGTCATCTAGTCTTTCTAGTTATAGCTGGACCAATAAATTTCCTTTTATTACTTAAGACAGTTGGATTTGGATTTTGTTTTCTTAGAAATAACAGAATTGTGATTGCCCTAACTTTCTAAAGTGAATGTGATCTGAAGTTCTTATCTTTGAGAATGCACTAGCAAAACAAGTTGCCTTTAGTCCCAAGTGTTCCTGGCATAGGTTTTAAACTCTCTGCATCTCATTAGTACTAAACTACTGGTCAACAAAGGGTTCATTGGTTAGTTGATTTGCTAATGTTATTGGTCTGAGGTTTTTACTTTAGTGTTTGTTTCATTGTGTTGTTATATTTTCTGGTATGATTGCCAAGAAGAAATACAAGATTTGGGAAAATGTTTTTTTAAGCTTATTGGAATGGTTCAATTAGATATAACACTCTTGGTAACCAAAAAAACTGGGTAATAAGGAATCCCTGGATCAATTTCCTTTTGGATATCTTTAAAAACATTGCACTATATGGGCTATTGTCAAAATGTCTTACCAAGATTTAGTATATTAGGCAGAACAGTAACAATAGGAGGGAAAAAGTATTCTTTCTCTGATTCTTCTAAGATATTCAGCTTTTCTGCCCATCATTTGCTCTACCTACCCTCATTAAACCTCTGCTCTTCCCCAAATATACTTGGAGTATTCTCACCTTTAGGTTTTTGCATTGGCTCTTCCTTCTATCTAGTAAATACTAGTAGGTATATTGATGATGTTTATTAGTTTTTGTTTCTCTAGATATCCACCATTCTCTTCCAAACATTTTTAAAACCTTTTCTCAAATATTTATTGTCTATGAAATTTTCCCTTCCATGACACCTAAAATTGTAGACCATCGCTTGTAAGCCGGCAATAGCTACTCCTCCTCTGCTCCATATTCTCGATGGCATATGTCACCCTTAACACATGTTGTTTAGTTGTTTACTGACTGCCGGTACCCTCTAAGTTTAACCTTTATGAGAGCACATATTTTTGTTTTGTTCACAACTAAAAATTTGGTTTTTGTTCCCCAAAGCCTGCAAGAGTACTTGGTACTCAATTAGCTAATAAATACATTTTCTAAATGGAAGAATCTGACCTTGTACTAAAATGGAATTGTTTGTGTCCTTACATGTCATACTACAATAAAATCTAAGAAAAGGGAAAAAAATAGATGTATTTACATATGAAGAAAAAAATGAAGACAATTAAGATTGGGTGGAGTTATGATTGAACTAAGAAATACTAGAACAAGAAAACACACCTTGAAATTTATAAAAAATAAGAAGAATAACGCATTATTTGGTGATGGTAAGGAATCAAGATTTTAGACAGTAGAATATAACATATTGTGAAAAAGTGTCTGAAAGGTGTAACTCCTGGGTGAATATAAGCCAGTTTAACAGAGGAAAGCCTGAAAATTTGCATCTGCCTCAAGGAGAAAAATTGCACATTACCTGCTCCATAGATAGGGCAGAGAAAAAGTGACATTTGCATTAGTCCCACTGTTAGAAGTAAAATCACAGGACAGAATTCAAAGGGAAATTTCCAATCCCTGCCTTCATAAGAAAGTCAAGAACCACCACCGAGGGAATAAGACTAAGAACTTTGTAAATGGCTGTAACCTTTATCACTTTCCCACGTTTGTTATTTTTCTCTTCAGTGTTTTCCCCAGAGGAATTAGCAATAAAATTCTTAAAACAAAAGAGGTCTGTGTAATTTGTCAAAGATAGGTAAATAAAGCGTCCAACTGGCCAGACTTCACAAGCCTCTGCCTTCCTTCTTACTGGATAACAAAACCCCAATAGATAGAGTGGGCGACAGTGGCTATCAAAAATAGAGGAAGACAGGCTGAATCTTGCCAGCTTGAAGCAAGAAAGAAAAGAAGATTCCAGTATGAGATGGACTCAGAAGCCTTGCTGTAGAAATGTCCTTGGATCCTCAACATTTAAATTTTCATCTCCCCTAAAAGAGAAAGAGCTCATATATAAATGGGTTCAAAAACTTTTTTAAAATACATTTGTTGTGTAACTACTTTATAATGGGTATCTTAAGCAAATGAGGAGTACTTGGGTTTTTTTTTTTTTTTGGACTGTGATTTTATGCCACACATCTCTAAAAGCCTCAGAATATACCTTGGTGAGCATCAGAGGCCACATCATAGACTGGCTAGATGATTAACCGGTTTGACCGCATATGACACATGTGACCTTCAATGATTATGTTGAAAAACTGCCTTTAAATGAATGTGCCTGTGGAAATCTAGGTTAGTAGATCTCTTGGTAGAAGAAAATACTTCCAAATAAAGGGCCAAATATCAAAGACATTTGATAATAAAGCAAAATTTTGTATGTTGCCTTTGAAATGTTCAGAAAGATAGGCCACACAAAATGTCTACAAATGTTATAACAACCCTCTTACCAAGTTTACCAACTGTGTTAATAATAATAATGCACCTCTATGTAGCTTGTTTGGGCCTATGCCCTAATATTCAATAATTGCACAGTATTTAAGTATATGAAACCCCCACAAAAACTCTTCATTAATGAATTTTTCATTTCTCACCCATTAATAGATAAATGATTGAGTTTTGATGGTATATGACTCAATTGTTTCATTTCTCCTGTCATTTGCATCTTGATAATACACTGTAGGTGATCAACAGCCTGCAGGTCACAACTTTGCTTCCATTTAAGCTTCTCAGCAAACAATTGTCTCTACTGACTTCTGAGTTGAAAAATACCAGAGGAAACCAGGATAACAAGAAGTGAAGTGAATAAACAAGGTCTAATTCAGACCTGTTGTTTCATTTGGAATAAGTATTCCATAAAGTGATGAGATGTCCCGGATGGCGGGCCAGACACATTCCTTGAGTGATGAGACAGGTCCCCAACAATAGTGAAGTGTTCTATCAATCCCTGAGTGCTGTAACAATATACACACGCAAACATTCCATCCCTAAGAGAGTATTTCTGGTAAAATAATTTGGCTCACCCTCTCAATTGAAACAACTACAGATGTGTTCCAATGTGTCATTTTCAATAAAGACAGGTGGCCTGCTGGTTCTTCATACCGGAACTCTGCTCTATACTGTGAATGACATGTAAGCTGTGGTTTAACCATACACCTGTATAAAGTATTTATGGTGACATAAATCAGAGCCTCTTCAACTGGCTTAATAGCAAGCATTTTTATTCTCTGCACACTTCGTAGAGTTAGAGGGTAGTCTCCCTTTTTTCTTTTCCTTGGATATTAAAATAGAGTCAGCTACCCGCATGAATGTTATGAACTTTCTCGCTAGCAACTGAATTAAGTGGCAACATTAACACAGAGATAAGCTGTGCTGTGTTCTCATTCCAAGCCTGAATGATTCACTGTACCCTTCTCACCTTTTCCATTTCATGTGGCACCACATATACACCCATCTTCATGTTTTTACAATAACAACCTTATGCTTTTGAAGAAAGCTTTGAGACAGCCAGGCAGCAATAGCCAAGTAAAGAGGGATTCTGTGAGAAGCATTTGAAATAGATGATTCTGAGGCTGTGGTGCCCTCACTTCTGGTTATTAATAGAGCTATCGTTGCCAAGCTTCTCTTCTGTGTTCTCAGTCCTACATTAACTTTGCCAGTGGATAAGGATTACTACCTATATGAAAATAACAACAAATAGAGAATTATAATTTTGACTCCCTTGGTTTAGTACAGAGAGTGTATTGCTAGACTAAAAGGAATAAGGCTGCCATAAATAAATATGGTTCTAGGACCCATCTCTTGAAGTAAATAATTATTTGCAAGTAATATATATGATAGAAGATGACTGGCTTCCATATGTTCTAATGTTTGTTTGTTTGTTTTTTTTAAAAAAAACAGTCTATAAATAGTTGTTCCAATTTTAAGATAACTCAGTTTGCAAGAAATGCCATGCATGAATAGAAAAAACAAAGGAGCAACTTACATGGCATTAAGATTGTGGTTTTATCATTGATTCTATGTATAGAAATTGATATTTTCAAATAATTATAGCATTATATACTTATACAAAGACAACTCTACCAACAAAACTGTGTTTCTTAGTGGTGTAAAAGAGAAGACTGACCTTGAATGTAATGCAGTACAGAATTATAGCTATACCTAAGGGGAAATAGGCAAATCTCTATTTTTTTGTAATAGTAATAAACCTTTAATACAAGAAGCAAAGTCTATTATAAAAGCAAATGATTTTCAAAGCATACTTTGTAGAAAAATGTTTTATTATGTTTTATCTCTATGTTAAATAAGATGACATATTCAAAGTCATGTAATAACAGGTGGTGCTATGCTAAATATTTTCCTGGGAACATTTCAGATTCTTGAGTTGTGAATTTCTCCCTGTCTCTGTCTAATCTTCTCTGGTTTGAAGCACTTCCTTTATACAAGGAAATCATCTGGAAAGTTTCTTAACCAATTTTAAAAATATGTTTTTATTGAATTTGAGAGAGAGAGAAAGGGAGAGGGAGATAAAGATAGAAACATAAATGAGAGAGAAATATTGATCAGCTGCCTCCTACATGCCCCTACTGGATATGAGCCCTGATAAGGAATGGAACTGATGGATGGATCAATACTCAACCACTGAGCCACACCAGCTGGACTCTTTGTCATTTGGTGCAAATGATATTTTTACTTTTGATCTCCATGCAATCTTCCTCCTGATCCTCACCCCAACAGCCACTATCCCTCAACAGCTATACTGAATGAAATATCCCTGCTTCCAAGTAAGAAATGCATTGAAATGAAAATTGGCAATAAACACAACAGTGGTTATAATACTGAAATTTTTAAAGAAAATGATGGGCCAACCATTGTGTATAAAACAAGGAAATTATGCCATAAATGAGTAACTTTTTTTGTTTCTGAGTCAGGAGAAACCACCTGGTCCCAACCTTTTTTTGTGGGTAATAGATTTATAAGTGTAATTGTTGGAGGATTTCTTTGCTTTCTTTGATGTCTATAGTCGCTGGTGTTTTTGCAACTAGGTTTGTCCTCTTTTAAAATAATTTTGTATCTAAACCAAAGAAATCATATTGTCTAAACTCAGTATGATTTACCATAGACCCTCAGAGCAGCATTAGAAGCATTATATAAAAGACAATTTTCTTCTTATGTCTCTTCATGTACAAAGCATAATTCCATCCTGCAGTGAGGTCCTTGCATTCACACAACAAAATAGCATGTGTGAACCTTATGTTATGCTGCCCTCTCTCAATATTTAAAAACTGATACATATCTTTTCAAGGGGATGTGTTTTTCTAAGTTAAAAAAAATTTAGTTCAGGTTTGGCCTGCATTAACTCTATTGAATTCTTCAAATACATACCAGATTAATGAAGGCTAAGCCACGGTAGGCTAAATTTTTTGATAAATATCAAAATCTTCTTTGATCTTGATAACCCACAAATGTTCAGCATGAGTGAGTTTTCACGGTCAGCACGCAGTGATTTTGATATTTAACTTAAGCTCTAGACCAATGGGGCTTATTTCACTTATGTGGATGGAATGCTTAGAACTAAGAAGCAGGAAAAATTGGGAACAGCACAATGGTGCAAAACATGACATCCAAAGCACTTTTTCCCATTTGGCTAGGAGTCTGCATCATTTACTCAGGGCCTCAAGGCCACTCTCTTTGTGAGTTCTTTTGAAGTATAACAAACAAATGCTCAGAGCACACGTCTTCGTTTTATTTTATTGACCAGCCTTTGTCTGCTTTCTTTTATGAATGCAGGTCTCCCTTCTGCATCCTGGTAACGTTTCTGAGTCTTACCAGAGACCAGGTCTTCCTATCACCTGGCAGCAGGAGGCGCAAAAAAGATGAAATGAGTCAGGGTAATGGTATGTAAACAGATATGTACTGGAATTAATTTCTCTTTCATTGCCTAAGTAATAATAACCTTCAATAAATGTATTGTAAACTCAAAGTTCCTCAATTTTCCCTAAGTCAGAATAAATCTTACTTCCAATTTGTAGGATTCAGTGGCTGTTAGGATTCAAATGGCCAGAAAAAGATATGTCAATACAGTTTATGTAACATATATATGTAACTTACTCGGTGATTCCATTTAGATGCCCTTAGAAATGAGAATAGTGATTACCCTTCTGAGTGTTACAGGCTGAAAGGGAGCATGAGGGGGCTTCTGGGACTTTAATCATTTTGTTTTATTTGATCTTTGCAGTTACGTGTTTGTATTTAATTTGTGGAATCTATTAAAGTTGTGTATTTATGATACACTTTCTGTATTCCTGTACTCAAATAGAAATAAATATATACATGTATGTAAGCAGGATTTCTTAACCTCAACTATTGACAGCTTGGACTTCATAATTCTCTGTTGAGGATGGGTTTATCCTGTGCACTGTAGAATCTTTAGAAACATTCATAACCTCTACCTATTAGATGCCAGTGTTATTGCCCCTCTCCCTCCAGTTGTGACAATCAAAAATGTCTCAAAATTACCAAGTGTTTCATGGGAAACAGAATCTTAAAGACCTCTGATAAAACCTATCATGGCAGAATACTTACTATAAGTCAGATCTTTAGAAAAATAATTTGTTATGATATGATTATTACATCATGGCAATGAGTAATAGTATCAGACTTGGAGAAAATTGTGTGGGTTTCACATTACTTGAAATTCATACTGCCTTCAAAATCATGAAAGTTCATTATAGTTTGGATATGCCATGCTTCCCACCACTTAACGTTCATGTCTAGTTTCTATAAATCAAACACATTCAATTCAAAAATGTTTTTGACAACTGATTGATTGATTAAGCTCAGTTTTGAGCAGAATAATTGGCAAGAAAAGAGAACCCATTATAGGACTACATTATTTATAGAAACAAGAGGGCTCGAAGTTACCTGCAAGACAAATATATGAGAGTATTCCAATTCTAATGAGAAAACCTGACTTTATAAATGGCTTTTGAGTAGACAAGTAAGTAATTGAAAAGAAAGTTGCTTAATCCCTCCACATGAAGAATTACTAATACAAGTTCAGATTGTTCACAACAACTGATACAATTAGTCGTAACCAGGTTATAACAGAGACAAGCCAAAGGAGAAATTCTGAGCTGAAGTATTCTGGAACAGAGTCTCACAAACACCAGCAAATCTTGATAACTCTTTTTATTAGGACAAAATGCTCTCTGGGCATTCGACATATTTTTGTTTGGCTTTTGTTGGTTTGGTTTTCTGCTATGTGTCTGTTTTAAGAGGACTTATGGCTTGAAAAGAAAAATAATACCATCTGAATTCAATGTTTTACCCAGAACTCTTTACCAGTGTTTCATTCTGTGCATCCCAAGCATAAATGCTTTCTTTTATTTTCTTGAAGCCAGATTTGGATCATTCACTTGAGCTGGGCCTGGGGGAGAAACACAGTGTATATGATGAGCTGATTAATTACCAGAAATCAATTGCCTTCGAGTCAGGAGCTCTGTGCTTGAAGGCAAGCACCAGGACTAGGAGGATGGCAGATCCACATGCCTGCCTGGACAGACAGAAACACCTCAGGGATTACATTTCACTGTGACCTCCATCAAATGGCCTAAGAATGATTGTTTATCCTTGGCAGTTTGACCTGTGTGATCTTTTCTTCCCAAGACCTTTCAGCATGTGAATTTTCAAGTCAAGTACTCCCCTATTGAATCAACCTCAAGGTTTTGTCATCTTTAAAAAAATGTGCATGATTTTCTCATTTCTTTTCTACCCCCTTCACATTGTTTGAAATTTAGTTAGCAATTTATAATTAACAGCTAGGATATGTCCTAGGTCAAGCCGGTGCAGAAATAGAACCCTTTGCAGCAATCTCTTAGGAAGAGCTCCTCATTGAAAGTGGAATGCGTGTCTATGAAGGAGATGTAAACAGAGACAGGAAAATATGAAAGGTTGGAAACAATATATTATCAAGCTCTGAAACTTTGAACACCATTAATAACTATAGATGGGCAAGATCAGTCTGTTGACAAACTTTTCTTGTTTTCAAAGATCCTGAAAATGTGCAACTTATTCCCGCAATTTACTGTGTAGTTTTGTTTCCTTTTCATGCCTAATATCCATAAAATCCCCATTAAGATTTCAGATCCATTTATATAAAAAGACTAAGGTCAAAGGGTCCAGTACTGAATTCTCACACAGGAGAGTTTACCTACTTTTATTGCTGTATTTTTTTTTAACTTTTTGGTTGTAGTCATTATCTATTGCCCCCAAAAGTGTTTATGCAATTTATTCTCTGCCCCAAGAAAGCCCCCAGAGACAGGATCCAGAGCTGCCATGTGGCTGCACTACTTTACGTGGAGGGAATTTTCTCAGTAAGCTATGCTGTACCATTGCTCTGTTATTCCATTTGGATGCCTTTAGGAATGAGGGTAATGTTTACCTTTCAAGCAGTTATGGGGTAGAAGGGAAGATGAGTGGACTTTGGAGAGCCTGATGGTCCTGTTTTATTTGCTTTGCTACTTCAAGTCACTGAAACACCTGAGTTCTTCTCTTAAATGGGTAATTTTTTTTTTTAATTAGAGTGATTCATTGAAAAAAAAAACACCAGAGCCCTAGCTGGTGTGGCTCAGTTGGCTGAGTGTCCTCCCAAGCACCAAGAGGTCATAAGTTCAGGGCACATGCCTGGATCACGGACTGGATCCCCAGTAAGAGGTATGTAAGAGGCAGCTGATCCATGTTTCTCTCTCCCCTGCCTCCCTTCCTTTCTCTCTAAAGTAAAAATAAAATAAAAAGAGCGCCAGGTAAAATTCTTTCTAGACCACTGGAATTTGATTGTCTCAGAAAACAGGTGAATTGTGAGCTCTGAAAGTTAACATACAATTATTCTTGATTGATTTTCTTCTCAGGTTGTCTTAGACAGCTCTTTGGCACTAAGTCTGTGGAGAAAGTGAGATTATAGTTTGTCAAATTTGGGGAAAGGGTAACAAGTCAAATTTGTATTATAATTTCTTTAACATTAACCAGTGACGTAAGTGGGGATTATGCTGAAAAGCTACATACTAGAAAAAGCCAATGCCAATAGAAATTATGGGATAGAAACCCTTTAAAGTGTGTGAAGAATGTATCCACTCTTATGTCCAATGAATGTTGCCTGTTTTGGAATTACCATCTTTTGCTGGCTCATGAGTCTAGCATCCTCTGGTAGAGCAGGGCATTGGGCAAAGGAGTTCCCTTCAGCCTTGAAGTTAAAAATTAAACAACCCTTGTTTGGAAAGGCTCTTAAGAACCCAGGTGCCATCTGGGTTGGTGATTGTTTTGTTGCTAATTAGAAAAATATTTATCTCTTCTAGGCTTAAACTTCAGGAGTAAAACATGTGCATAAATGTGAATTACAGAGGAATACAACAGATATAAAGTAGTTTGACCAAAAAAAAAAAACTTAGAAAATAGAAAAACAGGAAGAAAAAAACAAATGCCCATGAATATCACCATGACTTGAATAACTATCAACATGACTCAAAAAAATCAACCATTTTTTAAAAATTAAATTTATTTTGTTTTCATTACCCATGCACTGTTTTCCTCTGCCAGCACTCCACTTTTTTTTTCTTTTTTTTAAAGTTAATTTCAGGCTTACTTTATTCCTTACTTACACTATTTGCCATTCATTTTACAGTGATTTACTGAACCCTTCCTCTATTTGCTGGATGAATATAATGATGGAAAAAGGCAAACAAGTTCTTGTACTCAAGTAGCTATTCCTACATTTTCAATGCCCCATTTTCTATGTATATTCATTAAATCACTCCACTATTAAGTGAATAATATTCTATTTACCTTTATCCATATTTCCATTTTTATTTTCTAATTTTTCAATTACCTGGAATGCATTTTATAAACAGTAAATATTCAGAGTTCTATATACCTTTCTATGATGTAGCAACTTGTTGATAAGTTAAAGGACATTCATGGAATATTTTGCAAGAAAGTGCACGTTTAGAAACTTTAAAATTATTTTCAAAGATAATCCCCCTCATTAGATTTCAAAGATACCCTCCCTCCCTTCATTAGACAAATGGTAATCATTATGGATGCTATTTAACCCTGGGCTACTTTGATATAATGATAGTTTGGAGATGTACAAGATATAAGATGTGTTTTTGTTGTTGTTGTTGTTTTATAAAAATTACATTTGACTTTGAAAAGCTTTGTATGACTTCCCCTGTTTGGCAGAAAATTTACCGTTCTAATTATGTTTACCTTAGCCTAATATTAAAATTGGTCTGCATTTCTTGACATAAAACTGCCTCGGGGAGAGGGCATAGGAAGAGGGACTTGACCCAGAAAGATGCAGACAAGGGAGAAGGCTGCCCGGGGGTGCAGATTTAACCTAGATAGTACAGAAAATGGATAAGCCACAAACATGTAACCAAGAGGCACTAGTTTCTAAAACGTGAACTAGAAACCTTAATAAAACTTTTCTGCCTTGCTAATTTTTCTTTTATTATTCTTTATCCAACTTTACATAAAAATACTACTCATTCTCACTTTTTATTTTATTATTTTCTCTTTGTCTCTATAAAAGAAAAATAGTATAATTTTTGGTAATCTAGGGGGGACAATAATTCAGGTAGTTTTGCTTTGGCAGGAGTTTGAGTTATGGTTCTTTTTTCAGTTTTTTTTTCCTTTTGCCCCTTTCTTAGATGCATGTAAACAAAATTTGGTTGATATCTCTTCTACCCCTTATCATTAACTCTAAGAAATAGTAACAGTAGAAATTTACAGTGTTTTTCTCCAAAAATGTACAGTATTGTCATTATTTCAGGCGTGGGCATACTATCCCTATGAAGAAGGGATATAGGTAGTCTTATTCTCATTTCAGAGAGAAATCTGTGTCATAAAGAAGATAAATTAATTGTCCATGGTCACATAACAAAGTTCTGTATATTCAAGCCACATGGTGTATCTTCTTTTGGAACCTACCAGTTATATTGTATCCTATTAACAATATATTGTATTACTGATGACTGTGTGATTAACATAAAGACTTTCAGTCTAGACTTCTAAATATGAGGGAGACAATAATTAGATTAAAAGATACACAGAGAAAGAAAATATTTTCTCCCAAGAGTTTAAAAGATAAACTCAATCATTCAACAGCAAGGATTTTACTGAGCTTCTATTATGTGCCAATTATTATACTTATAATGGAGAAATAAGTGAAAATTCAGCCCTTGCCTCAAAGAACTTAAAACTTATTTAATTGAAATGATGTTTTAAGATCCACCTATATTTATTTACAAGGAAGTATATAAGGCTCTGTGATCATATACCAAAAGGGTCCAAAATTCAATGTTTAGGTAACATTGGTATATAATTCAGATCTTTCTGATGTCCCCTTATTGTCCAAGTCACATGGTTCACAGATCATTACTTTTAGCTCTAATCCCTTTCTATGGCTGTCATTTTTAATCTTCTATATTAATTAAATGAAAACTAAATAATATATATTATATTTATTTTTAAGATTTCATAATACCCTATGTCAGAACATATGGGACATTTTTCCATTGTAGACAAAAAAGCTTTGGTGTCCAGATTCTTTTAACATCTTATTAGGAGGATAAAGGATGTTTCAGTTTGACAGTGCTTCTCTCAACATAGAGATTATTAGCTGAGTGTCTTCTCAACAAGTATATTTATATTGTCATATTCCAATAACTTGATTATTTAATACATATTGGTTACCTTCATCAATCTTCACAATGCTACTTTAAGTCTATTTTAGCCTCCTGAGACATTCTTCATTTTTCAATCTTTACTCAACAGGAGACTAGCTTTCAGGAATCACTCACCTATCTCCTCATTGCTGCTGCAAGCACCATCTCAGAAACTGTCCCATATGCTTTCTACAAAGAGTGGGAATACACATGTGGAAATCATTACACATATTTTAGGTAGCTAGGAAAATCAGCACATGCCCAGGGTCAAGAGATATCAAACATTTTCTTTAAATCAAATTCACAAACTTCTCTTCACCATTCCACTGTGTTAGAATCAGACCATTGGAAAGTGAGTATTGGTTGGTAATTCAACTTTTGTGTTTCTTTGCAAGGAGAACTTCCTATGTGAATATTCTGATTCATATATAAAAACTACACATTAGCAGACATATATAAAAAGGTAGATTTCCAAGCATCATTTTTGCTTATTAACTAAAAGTCGTTTTTAATGCAATGAAAGATATCTTTCTTAATTTTATTCTGCTTTATTGAGGTAGAATTGATAGATAAAAGTGTAGAAGTCCTGCCATTTGTGATTTGTAAGTAAAAGGGGAAGACATTATGCTAAGTGTAGGAAGAAAACAGAGAAAAACAAGTACTGCTTGGTATCACTTAAATGTGGAATCATAAAAAAGAAGAGTCAATCTTGAGTTAGTAAATGAATCCAACATCCGCTTTTATTTTTTCTTGCTTTAAGTTTGTTCTATAAATCTTCTCATCTATCATTGCTTTGCTACTTCAAGGTCATAAAAATGTATGTAAATGCACTTTCTTTCAAATAGATAATAAAATTCTTATTATTATTCTATTATTGTCATATTTTTCTGGACACAATGACAGAAACATAGGCAGAGATTTGAAAAATTTGCTTTTGAAGAAATCAAATGTTCTAAAACAAACTGCAATGCCCATGTTGCCTGAATTTATTAGATAGTCTCATTTTTCTGCTCTCTTTGTCTACCAAAAGCTAAAATCTTACGTGTTCAAAAGTTAAAGGACATATTTGTATGCAAGCTTCAGTCTTATTTGCAATCAATAATATCCTCGTCCCTCAGCTATTAAAAAGTGAATGTTTTAGAGCTTTGAGAATAATGTACCTTGAAGTGAGGTTTAACTGTACATTATTGTTCACAGTTTCTCTATTGACCAGTAGTACTATTTTTCTCTATGGTGAATATCACAATGTTTAATGATAATAACATAGAACAATTAGGAGAATGGCTTTCTTTCCTTGGAGCAGAAATGTACCTAATCTATAATAATCAAATAATATTTTTGTTGAGCATATAAAGTTATTAATTTGAAATATAAATCTTATAAAGAGAGAATGAAGATTCAAAGAGAATTCATTTTATATTTACTACCAGCATCTATTTTATTTTTAAAATTAAGTCCTCTTCAAAAATTTCTTCTCCAAAGGAAAGAAAAATAGATCATTAACAATTCTAAAAATAAATTTGGAAGTAAGTATTCTTGTTTTTCTTTATTTCATGCTATTTTTTTGCCAACTTGTTTAATTAAGTCTGTGATAGGAACAACATTAAGTATGCCCCTTCAGCTGTAGGTGCACCTTAAGAAAATCAGGTCTTTAAAGCCTGTCATTGTGTGTAGTTCTAGTTGTTAAAATGCTAGAGTAAGTCTTATAGAATGGACAACTCCTTTTATGTTTCTTTTTCACATTGCTTCTAGCACCAATTAGCAGAGTAAAGTACAAACTCAGAATACTAATTCATTAAGTAAGACAAACCAAATGTTTCTTAAACATCTACCATGTATTTTCACTGTTCTATAGAGTGGGATAAAATCCACAATATACAATGAGGAATGAGACTTCTTATAATTATAGAATGTATATTTTGGAGTTATGGGGAGGTGTCACAAAAATAAAATTATTTTGGATAGTGACCATTGCTATAGACAACATAGATGACAGAATATGGAAGGAAAGTGACTGGGTTGAGGGAGTCCTACTTTGCAAAATACAGTAGGGAAGGCAACTCAGAAGAGGTAATACTAAGGCTGACATTTGAATAATGAGAATGAGTTAGCCAGGTAAGATCTGGAGAATGTGTGTTCCAGACTTAAAGGAACCACGAGTGCAAAAGCTTACATGCATGAGGAAAAGAGAGATGGTGAGAAAATCAAGCAAGTGCAAGGCATAAAGGTAATGATGTCAAAGAGTTAATTGGAGACAAGTTTAGGTGTGCCATAAAGCCAAGGAAAGAAGATTCAAGTTTATCCTATCTAATAAAGAAGTAATATGCAAAATGACCGTCACTCCAAGACACAAGATGACTGCCCCCTTGTGGTTAAAGATGACTTCCCCCATGTGGACACAAGATGGCTGCCACAAAATGGCTGGCTGGCAGGTGAGAGCAGTTGGGGGAACTAGGCCTGCAAGGGAGGACAATTGGAGGCAATTAGGCCAGCAGGAGAAGGCAGTTGGAGGCAGGACCAGGTCTGAAAAGAAGGGCATTTGGGGGCAAACAGGCCTTCAGGGAAGGCAGTTAGGGGTGACAGGGCTGTCATTGGATGGCAATTGAGAGGGACCAGGCCTGCAGGAGATGGCTGTTGGGGGAACCAGGCTGGCAGGGGAGAGCAGGTAGTAGTGACCAAGCCAGAAGGCAAGGGCAGTTAGAGGCAACTAGGCCTGCAGAGGAGTGCAGTTGGGGGAAACTCAGTCCAGCAGGGAATGGCAGTTGGTGGGACCAGGCTGGCAGGGGAGGGCAGTTGTGGGGGACCCAGGTCTTCAAGGGAGGGCAGTTGGGGACAAAAAGGCTAGCAGAGGAGCAGTTAGGCATCAATTAGGCTGACAGGAGAGTGGTTAGGGGATGATCAGTTTGGCAGGCAGAAGCGGTTAGGGATAATCAGGAAGGCAGGCAGGTGAGCAGTTGGGAGCCAGCAGTCCTGGATTGTGAGAGGGATGTGTGACTGCCCATTTAGGCCTGGTGGGATTGGACCTAAATGGGCAGTTGGAGATCCCTCAAGGGGTCCAAGATTGGAGAGGGTGCAGGCTGTGCTGAGGGACACAAACCCACACACCCCATGCACAAATTTCATGCACTGGGCCTCTAGTTCTATCATAAAACCATAAGCTTGTGTATGATTTTAAACAAAGGAGTGGTAGGGTAGAGTTTATGTACTTAAAATAATCATTGTTACTATATAAAAATGGCACTTTAGGGACATGAGACTAAAAGGAAGCTCAAGAAGCAACTAAAATAGTCCAGGAAGAGATAATAGTTACTTGAAGTTGGGTTGTGAGAGTGAAAATTATGAGAAATACTGCAGTTTAGAAAATTCTTTGAGATAGAACCTAAAAGACTTGCTAATGAAGAAGTGAGGGAGAGAGAGGAATCAAGAATAACTCTTGAGATTTGGACTTGAGCAGTCTGGTAGGTGATAGTTCCACTGGCTGACATAGAACACACTGGGGAAGGATAGGTTCATAAAGATGGGGATTTCCATAGTTCTGTCTCCCGACACAGGGATTGTCTCTGCAATCTAAAGCTAATACAGCATGAACCACTAGCCACTGGTTGATCACTTCTGGGGACAGAATTTTCACTACTTACAAAGCAGTCCTAAGCATACAAGGGGCCTAGTCACAATTCCCACATTTCTGTGAAGAAACTGTTGCTATTATATTCTCTATACACATTTTTAAAAAAAGATTTAGAGAGTTCAGTTGCATACCTTCTGCAAAAAAAAAAAAATTACAATATTTATGCACTGATAATATACATTCAGATCTGGCTGGCCCCAAAGCCAGAGCTCTGAAATACTATGTGTCAGGAAAAGAGCTCCTAGTAGAGAGAAGCATTTCCAGTTGAGATTCCAAGGCAGAAAGCAATTCCCAAATCCCTGGGGAATGGATCTGGATTCAGAAGATTTGGTCATAAGAATGAAGACAGAATCCAGAAAGGAGATCCAATATCAAAGGAGACTAGCAGCAAACTGCCTTTGGCTCACTCCTGTGCTGTTAGACTGAAGAACATAAATTTCTCTCTCTGGGAAGAAGATTATTCCAAGAACCAGAGAAAAAAACTTTATTTTCCAATTAGTTGTTAAATGATCCTGTTACATGGATTGGAGAGATGCTGGTTCAGAAATCATTCAGTCAGATGAAGGAAATTTAACTTCTTGTACTAAGCATGACTTATGAGACAGACATGAATAAGTGGCCCAAACAAGTTGCTTCTACCAGGCTCTAGGCAAGTCTGATACTAGGTAGGATATTGAGAGTGATATATTTAAACTAGACTATTCTCTGAGTAATGAGTTTCAGAAGCAGGAGTGGCTGTTTAATATTTTTATTTTGAAAGATACCTGTTCGTATTTCTCACCAACAGATGAATTGTTTTCTCTATAGATTCTCTTCCAAAAGAGATTTTCTTCCATAACTAGTGTAAAATATCCTCCTGTAATTATGATAAAGTGGAGAATACTGATCATTGTGGATCAGAGAAGACAGAGCACTAGAATTTCAAAGATATAAAATTGTTTTAGGGTTAAAAAAATAAGGCCACAAGACTTTTTTGTTTGTTTTTATTTTTGTTTTTGCAATTGGAAGAAGAATAAGCCAAGCTATCCCATAAGAGTGTTTAAGGTCCTATTAAATTTGTTATGAAAAAAAAAACTAAAAGTTTACATCTGGACCATATGTTATATTTTTTCAATATGAATTAATGAATTAAGTTGTTTGTTAGTATAATAACTAATTAGTGGATTCATTAAATAGATGTTGTACAAATGCCTATTAGGCTTCAGTTACTATGCTGGATATTGAATACAAAACTGGAACAAGATCTTTGCTCTCTTGGAGTTAACAATTTGATGAGGCAGGCAAGGAAACACGTGCAAATGCAAATTTTTATAAGTGGAAGAAAGAAAATAATAAGAAAATAAATTTTTATAAGTGGAAGGGAGGGAATAATAAGGAAGACTAGTTTGGTTTCCTCCATTGGCTGATTTAGGAAGATTTCTCTGATAAAGCAAAAAGAAACCTAAGATCTGAAATATAAGGACTCAATCAAATGAAGACGTGCAGGAGGAGGAAAGAAATAGATGCAATTGGTCCAGCCCATGCAAGAACTAAGGACTTGTTGATTTTGGAAATTGAAAATCACTGGTGTGGACCCAGGACCAAGACAGGTGGAGTGAGATGAATTTGGAAAACAGGAATCAGGTCTTAGTAAGCCATGTGAACATTTTCATTTGCTTGTTTCCAACTGCAAGAGAACCCAAGAATGTGGCATAATTCAACAGCGGTTCTTCAAAGATCACTGGCTGTTATGTCAACAATAGATTAAAAGGGAGCAAAAGCAGAAGTAGAAAGACATACTATTAGTCTATATTTTCAGTGAGGAATAGTGATGGCTTAGCCTATGAAGGACGTTGGCAGTAAAGATGGAAAGATAAGTATAGATTAAACATTCATTTTGAAGGTAAAATTAACAGTTTAGTGATGTACCATAGCTGAGAAAAAGGTGGGTGAAAAGGTCACTCTCCAGGCTCAAGTCTGTGGTAGATGGAATTAAAATAAACAAAATCAGCATCTATTTTCAGTCTGTTATTCTAATTCAATTATTTTTATTTAAATTATTTATTGTTTTGCCAAATAAACTGAACAGTTATTTCTCCCATTTTTCACTGAAGGACTGAGAGGCATTTTTCCTTGTGAGCTCACATATAAAGAGCTGATTTAGAAGTCTCTCCTTTGGCCTCAGGTTGTATTAACTGCCCAGGAGGAAAGATACTAGGAGGGGAAAGTGCAGAGAAATATGAGAAATTTCTGGTATAATCATTGTATTTTCAAGTAAAAAAAAATAGTATTCTTTCTTTTTTTATTGAAAAAAAAAACTTAGCAAAATTATCTGTTTTAGACCTATTAAATTACCAAAAGAAAGGGGGAAAAAGAAACAGATGTTTAGCTTAGTTATTAAGAAGATGTCAAACAATAAGCATTAGATTTTTAAAATTTTATCTTATTGTTGAAAGTATTACAAATGTCCCTTTTCCCCCCTGCCCGTTAGGCTTTCACCATGCTGCTGTCAGTGCCCATGGGTTATGCATATATGCATATAAGTTCTTAGTTTTTTATATTCCTCAGAAACAAAATAAGTTAGAGTCTCGTGTGTGTGTGTGTGTGTGTGTGTGTGTGTTGCATCTTATATTTGCTCCTTTAAAAATAAGAAATTGAGTAATTGAGTATAGGTCCTATAAGTTATAAGATATCTATGAAAGTTTATAAACATAGCTTATATTTTAACTACATTGTTACTCTGATATATGTATCTCTCTCTCTCTCTCTCTCTCTCTCTCTCTCTCTCTCTCTCTTTCTCTCTCTCTCTCTTCTCTCTCTCATTGTGTGTGTGTGTGTGAATTTTTACACATCAGAGCATGGAAATTTTTATACTATACTTTTTGCCAATTTGAAACTAGTTCTAAGCCTGTTCCTTAATATAATATACTAGAGACCCAGTGCAAGAAATTCATGCACAAGGGGTGGGATCACTCGACTGCTGGTTCCCAACTGCTCGCCTGCCTGCCGTCCTGCTTTCCCCTAACTGCTTCTGCCTGCCAGCCATGATCATCCCCTAACCATTCCCCTGCCAGCTTGATTGATGCCTACCTGCTTTCCTGCCAACCTGATTGCCCCTAATTGCTCTCCCCTACAGCCATGGTCACCCCTAACTGCCCTCCTCTGCAGGCTTGGTCACCCTAACTGCTCTCCTCTTTAGGTCTGGGTCCCCCACAACTGCCTTTCCCTGCAGGCTTGGTCTCCCCAACTTCCCGCTTCTGCCAGCCTGGTCACCTCTAACTGCCCTCTCCTGCAGGCTTGATCACCCCCAACTTCCCTCCCTTGCTAGCCATCTTGTGGCAGTCATCTTTTGTCAATATGGAAGCAGCAATCTTGTGTGTTGGAGTGATGGTCAATTTGCATATTACTCTTTATTAGACAGGATAGAGGCCTGGTGCATGGGTGGAGGGCCAGCTGGTTTGCCCTGAAGGATGTCTCAGATCAGTGTAAGGGTTCCCTTGGGGTTTGGGGATGCCTGGGCAAGGGGTCTGCGGTGGTTTTCAGGCCAGCCATGCCCTCTAGTGACCCAAGTGGAAGCTCTTGGATCTGGAATTTATTTATCTTCTATAATTGATACTTTGTAGCTTTGAGCGGAGCCAAGCCTCCTGCTCACTCCACTTTTATTGGGATTTATTTATCTTCTATTTTTGAAACTTTGTAGTCTTGAGTGGAGTCCAAGGCCATTCAGAATGTGTGTGAAGTCTGGCTTCCTCCATTGCCAGGGAAACTCAAGCCTCCTGCTTGCTCCTTGGTTGCAGCCATCTTGGTTGGGTTAATTTGCATACTTGCTCCTGATTGGCTGGTCTGTGTGGCTTGTGGGTATAGCAGAGGTATGGTCAATATGCATATTATTCTTTAATTAGATAGGATCATCAGATCTAAGTTTCTGTACTAATACTAATCAACTAAATATAGAAAGTAAATGCAAATATTTGATTTCCAAAAAAGTAGCTTTGAGTGCTGTCTTGCATGAGGACTTTAATAAGATTTCCTTCCACTCCTGAGCATCTCATTTAAATTGAAATTTAAGTTTGTTTTTTACTAATATGATTTCTTAGGAAAGTTAATCCATTTTTATCTTCTTGAACCTTTATTCTGAGAAGAATCTGTAAAATATTGCATTAAAAGGCATCTAGTCAGCATATAAACAGTATTTATGGGCATATTTATAAACAGAATACTTGGGGCAATAGATTCTTGTGGAGGAAGTAGAGGATTTAATCCTGCTCCTTAATAAATTACTATGTAATGAAAAAATTAAGTATAATATCTATTGACCCAGCTGTTTCTCACATAACCAAAATCACAGGTGACCATGTGCACAAAACCAAAATAAGAAATCAAGCCCTAACCAGTTTGGCTCAGTGGCTAGAGCATTGGCCTGCAGACTGAAAGGTTCAATTCCAGTCAAGGGCATGTACCTTGGTTGCAGGCACATCCCAAGTAGGTGTGCAGGAAGCAGCTGATCGATATTTCTCTCTCATTGATGTTTCTAACTCTCTATCCCTCTCCCTTCCTCTCTGTAAAAAATCAATAAAATATATATATTTTTTTAAAGAAATCAATATGTGTAGAAATTTAAAGGCTAGAAAATGATGACAAGAGAAAGTACCCACAGCAGGGTAAAAAATGTTGTTCACCATTTGCTTGATTGAATTTGGTTTATTGGTTCAGTGGATAAAAATGGTAAGAACTCTCAGAACTGTTGGACATTGAAATTGGGACACAAACATTTTTTGTTTTTATAGGTTTATTTCTAGTCTGCAGAGGCAATATGTTTTTAAAGAAAATAATCAGGAGGAAAAAAACAGATAGAGAGGCAAAGAAGCATTGAACAGACTGTCATACTACAGTCGGAAGGCAGAGGAGGTTGATGGGGGCTGTAGGAGATCAACCAAAGGACTTGTATGCATGTATATGGGCATGACCAATGGATACAAGACACTGGGGGTAGGGGCAGGTTAGGACATGTACTGGGGGTTAGGGTAGGCTGGGGGGAGGTCAATAGGGGTAAAAAGGAGACGTATGTACTACTATTTGTAATACCTTAAACAAAAAATAAATAAATAAATAAAATGGCAAAAACTTAATCTTAGAGCATGAAATGCATTGGCAGACCCCCTATTTTTACCCTGGCTTTTAACAGACATTTCTCTAAAACCATTTCCCCACAAAAGGAATATAACTACCAAAGATTTAAGTAAACTACAGAATTTTTTTATTAAGTCCAGCATACTTCTTGGGTCATTATGTTAGAAGCTGTTCATAGTGGTATTCAATTCTGAGGTTGAAACATTTTGTTTTAAGAATTAATGGATATTTATCTTTCTCTGTCTGGGTTATTTCACTTAGCATAATGCTTTCCATCTCCATCCATGTTGTTGCAAATGGTAGGAGCTGCTTCTTTTTTACTGCAGTGTAGTATTCCATTGTGTAGATGTACCACCATTTTTTAATCCATTAGTCTGCTGATGGGCACTTAGGCCATTTCCAAATCTTAACTATGGTGAATTGAACATAGGGGTGTGTATATCCTTTCTGATGGTATTTCTAGCTTCTTGGGGTATATTCCTAGAAGTGGGATTAGAGGGTCAAAAGAGAGTTCCATTTTTAGTTTTTTTGAGGAAACTCCATACTGTTCTCCACAGTGGCTGCACCAGTCTGCATCCCCACCAGCATTGCAAAAGAGATCTTTTTTCTCCACATCCTCGCCAACACTTGTCGTTTGTTAATTTGTTGATGATAGCCATTCTGACAGGTGTGAGATGGTACCGCATTGTTGTTTTGATTTGTATCTCTCTGATGATTAGTGACTTTGAGCAGGTTTTCATAAGTCTCTTGGCCTTCCTTCTGCCTTCTTTCGAAAAGTGCCTATTTAGATCAGTTGCCCATTTTTTGATTGGGTTATTAATCTTCTTTTTGTGAAGTTGTATGAGTTCTCTGTAAAAGTTGGAGATTAACACCTTATCTTTGATATCATTGGCAAATATGTTCTCCCATGCAGTGTGCTTTCTTGTTGTTTTGTTGATGGTTTCTTTTGCTATGCAAAAGCTTTTTATTTTGGTGTAGTCCCATTTGTTTATTTTCTCTTTAGTTTTGATTTCCCTAAGAGTAGTATCAGTGAAGAAGTTCCTTTGGCATATGTTGGAGATTTTGCTGCCTGTTGATTCCTCTAGTTTTTTTTATGGTTTCCCATCTATGTTTAAGTCCTTTATCCATTTCGAGTTTATTTTTGTGTATGGTATAAGTTAAAGGTCTAGTTTCTTTTTTTTTTTGCATGTATCTGTCTAATTTTCCCAACACCACTTGTTGAAGAGACTATCTTGACTCCATCGTATGTTCATGCCTCCTTTGTCAAATATTAATTGGGCATAGTGGTTTGGGTCAATTTCTGGATTCTCTATTCTATTCCATTGATCTATATGTCTGTTCTTGTGCCAGTTCCAGGCTGTTTTAAGAACAGTGGCTTTGTAATACAGCTTGAAATCTGGTATTGAGATCCCAGCTACTTTGTTCTTCTTAGGGTCTTTTTTTTTATTCCAGATGAATTTTGGGAAAGTTTGTTGTGGGTCTTTTAAATATGCTGTTGGTATTTTAATGGGGGTTTCATTGAATTTATAGATTGCTTTGGGTAGTATGGACATTTTGATGATGTTGATTCTATCAATCCATGAGCATGGTACTTTCTTCCATCTGTTTATATCTTCCTCTATCTCTTTTTACAGTGGTGTGTAGTTTTTGCCTATAGGTCTTTTACCTCCTTAGTTAAGTTTATTCCTAATATCACATGGTCTCACTCATTTGTGGAATATAATGAATGACATAGACTGATGAACAAGAACAGATCCAGAGACTGAGAAATGTCTATCAGAACATCAAACCTCAAAGAAGGTGTGGATTGGTGGGAGTAAGGGGGAGAGATCAACAGAGGGACTTTTGTACATGCATATGAGCCTAATCAATGGACACAGACAACAGGAAAGTGGGGCATGAGTGGGGGTAGGGGGTAATTGGAGAATAAGGACACATGTAAAAAATAAAAATTAAAAAATATATAAGGAAAAAAAGTAAAATAAAATATTAAATCTATTCTATACTATTGGTCACCATAACTTTAAGAGAAATTGTTTCATGTGACAAAGATTTTTAAATGAAACTCTCTGTAGCCTGAAAATTATTTTGGAAGGAATTAAAAAGAAGTTTCTTTCAAATGTCATAAGGATTGTAATTGAAAGTCAATATATTTGGCTTCTTGGACTAAAGTAAGTAATATGTGTTTTTGCCTCCCTGATAAAGTTTATATAAAGTTACAAAAAGAAATTGACAGCCAGTTTGAAATTGAATTCCCATGGCCTAGAGCAAAAAATATCCTTGCATGATATTTTTCTATGATGTCAGTATAATTCTTGATATTTCACAACAGCATATTGTGTAATTATCCCAAACAAAATTACAAACTAATTATTTGAATATTTGGCAGCAATTTAAAAAATGACATGAAAGGATTTAATCCCTTTCAGAAGGAATTAAGGCACTGGGAAGGCACTTGAGCATTCTATACTGGCCCCTCTTACTTCTTCTCACAATCCAATTGCCCTCAGCTGTTGCCTAAGCTTTCTATTCATGTTGAGGTTGAAGCCTTGTGTTAGCTGGTACCAGGGATCTGTCTCTTCCCCAATGGTGTGAGCTGGGCCCTCCCTGAAGAAGGAACCTGAGTTCCCAAAGATATGTGATCAGTGCCAGGGCCCAGCCAGCAGGCAAGGGGATCCCAAGGGAGGTTCTGAGTATGGAGGCCATGGGAGCATAGGCTACCAAGGAGACAGAACTGAACCTCACAATACTCTGCTTGGCTCTGGAGGATGGCTGGTTAGCCAGAGATGGGCAAGATTCCTCAGGGAAAGAACAACCTAGGCACAGTCTCAGAGGGGCCATCAGGAAAGAACTTGGATGTCAACAGAGGTGGGGCACAGACCCTCACCACCCCCAACCTTACAGGGGCCTGAACCCTCATCCCTTCTGACTGAGGTCTCCTGCCCCCATGGCTGCTTTGCTTCCCATACCCAGCTCAGATCAGGACCCAGGTAACCGACAGAAACTTGGCCAACAACAGCTGCCCTATATCTAAATTCAGCCTGGCACCAGGAATGCTCAGGGCCTACTCAAGAATGCAAATTATTCTTTCCACTAATATTTACAGGATAATCTAAGATTGTTGGTGGAATATTATATTTGACAGTAGAAGTATAATCAAGCTGTCAGATTAATTTAAATTGGCTAATTGAAATAAGTGAATATTTAAGAAAATTTAATTGTACTGGACAAAAAGCTGTTTCTAAAGTATTAACTAAAATTTCTATTGGTAGTTCATCTCATGGTAAAATTGCTTAACATGCAGTGAACATAAAGCAGTCATATTTTTGTGCAAAAAATTAAAATTTAAAGTTACCAAGATTGCATTAAAAAATTTACAAAAATCTCCATTAATCAAAAAAGGGGAGATGGTAGGATAGTATCATGTAAGGAAAAATATCCGGTAAGTAAATTACGTCTAGAAAATTTTTACTTTAGAAAATTAATTTTCATTTGTAATGCTAACAGCAAGACATCCATGAAAAACACACATGGTGTCAAAATAAGCTTAAGGGAAATCGTTTGGGCAAAATAAAAAGGATCCCAAGTCAATTTTATGGAAAATATTCCTTTATTAACTTTTGTTCGAGAATATGTTTATATACTTTCAGAAAACAACTCCAAGACCAAGTGGACTCTTGCAACAGAGAGGACAGGTCTGCTCCAGCCACGAAGACAAGAAGAGAAACAGTCCAGGGATGGAAGATATTGATGATGCCTTGCGATGCTAGCAGTCAGCAGCTGTGTGTCACTACAGGATGCCTAGGACCAAACCAGAGAGGTTTGAACCTGCATTGCCACCATTTGTCCACCATCCAGATACCATTGCCGACATTTTTT
Source organism: Lasiurus cinereus (assembly GCA_011751065.1). NCBI lineage: Eukaryota > Metazoa > Chordata > Mammalia > Chiroptera > Vespertilionidae > Lasiurus > Lasiurus cinereus. The sequence goes on from JAAGEH010000030.1 coordinate 44,746,903, forward strand.
GTTCTTATAGGTTTATTTCTAGCCTGCAGAGGCAAGATGTTTTTAAATAAAAGAATTGGGGGAGGGGGAACAGATACAGAGGCAAAGAAACAATGAAGAGACTATCATACTATAGCGGGAAGGCAGGGGAGGTTTGGGGAGGGGGGTGTGGTTGTAAGAGATCAACCGAAGAACTTGTATGCATATATATAAGCATAACCAAAGGATAAAAGACAATGTGGGTGGGGGGACATATGTACTGCTATTTGTAACACTTTAAACAATAAAAAAAAAAGAATGGACAAAAATAATGTTCCCTGAAACAACTATTACCATATACTCATAGACACACAAAGTTACCCACATCCTTCAGCTTTATATATTTAAATTATTAGAGTTGATATTAACCTTATACTATCAATCAATTATCTAATTTCCATATTCATTACTCAGTAAGGCATCTGATCGCATCATGGAAAAAATAACTATTGTATCATGATGCTTACATAAACTTGAAAACATTGTGAGAGACACTTATTCAATAAGTGTATATTCATTTGATTGGAGGAAGAAGGAGGTTAGAGTGGCAAAATTGAATATTCATCACCTTTCAAAATTTGGAAATACAAATGAAATTCTCAGTTTTTAATTGCTCAGTGAAGCCTTCCCCAAGAATCCCCAGAAGTCTAAATGATAAAAAGAGGATTAAAGGACTCCTTAAATTTGTAAGCTTCCCTCAGCTGTCTCTGTCACTTTTGTCCAACAAAAAGTGGTCCTCTCTTACAACCAAGTAGAAATGCCTGGGGAATAAGAGTGAATGTTATGGAACAGCAAATCTGCACTTTGTATAATCAGAGGTATGCATAAAAATCACTTTCATGCCAAAAATACCATCAATAAAGTCACTTATGTTTGTAACCCTTTAATAGGGCATGAGGCAAAGTTAGTAAGTTCTGATAGATAGTGTAAGAAAATGAAATGGAATACAAGGTTCCACTTCATTATACATACAATCAAAGTCACATTCACTGATTTTTTTTGGCATTTTTCAAAATAAGTATTATTGCATAAAACATTCATTAGAGATACACACATGTAATAATTAGGTCACAATATAAAATATAGTTTTTCCTCTTAGTAGATGTGATTAAGGTTTGCAAAACTTTAAAGTATTATATCTTTGGAAATATCTAGTGAAAAAATAAATTTGTTGCCTAACCAAGAAGAATGTTACCAAGCACTTCCTAGGGAGAGGAGATGAAGGAGATGCACTGTGTTGTGGGTCTAGGTCTCTCAGGACTTAGCAGGAAACCTGCAGACTAGGCTCAAAATAAAGAGAGAGGTAGAAGAATTGCCATGTTAAGCACAATTTATGTGGCAACTTTATTCTGGGCCAAACCTGGAATGATAACACAAAGCAGGTGATCAATAAATCTTTGTTGAATAACTGAATGCATATATTTTGCCTCAAGTTGGTAGGGTTACCTTAAATACAACACAAAATTAAAGCTGTGGGACCAATAGAAGCTAATCCACAGCAATGTGAAACAAATTGCCCTGGAGATCTATACCCACATATAGTCTTTACTATGCTCATGTGGGACAGGCAGCAGCCACCAATAGAGAAATTGAGTTACGGAAACAAACCTAAATAATTGAAAACTGCTTTTAAAAAATTAGTCAATAAATGTTTTATAATCCAGTGAAATAATGTAGTATATGAAACAGGAGTAAAAATAATGAAGCAAATCTATGTTAAGTGTTCATAATTTTTAAAAGGTTGGGCATATTAGTTATATACCAGTATAAAAACATAATTTCAGTTTTAAATGTATAATTTATATATTTTGTGTTTTACATTAAAATCTGAAATTAAAAATTAAAATTTTAGTAGGTTTATAATTGACATTGGAACATGTAAAATAACTTAATTCTTGACTTATTCATAAGTTAGTTAAGCTTTGGAATATTAATTGACATCCAACATTTACCTGTAACTAGATGAAATTTGAGAAGAGAAAAACCTTTATTCGCCAGGAATTTAAATTCTGTTCTAGCTCCAATAAAGGGTTTTAAAAATGGAGCAACATGAAATGAAAACTCAAATTAAAATCACTATTTTCCCCTTAGCTCAACAGTCTCCACTTTCTATTTTAATTGTGCTTTTTAAATCTTTTTACTTTCTTTCAATCAATGTGTAACATTAATACAGGTGTGGTTGGAATACAAATTTAAATACATAGATTTGGATTTCAAGAAACTTATGTCTTGATTAATTGTATACTAATAAAAATATAAGTAGCAGTGCAAGAGAAATTCAAACAAAGCACCAAGGATATGATTAGACAAGCTCTGTAGGAGTTCAGAGGTGGGAAATGCAACTTGATTTGAGCCTGGAAGCACTTACAATAATCAGAGGGGTTGAGTCATAAGGATAAATAAGTTGCAGGCCAGAAAAATTGAGTGAACAAAACCACTGGCATGCTTCTGACATGTTCAGAGACTGATGAATATATCTGGCTATGTACTGTGAAAGATTTGTAAAACAAGTATAAAAGATAATAGGAAGGTAGGGGGAAGATGCCAGCCATTGCATCTAAGAATCTTTCACCCTCCTAAGGGAATCTAGAATCTAAAGTACTAGATCTAGTATAAGATGACCCAAACCTGCTCTTCTTATTCCTTTCCTCTCCCTCTCTCACCTCCTTGCATGAGGGATAGATGAATCAGACGATCGTTAAAAAAAAAATTGGAACAAGACCATTGTGAAACTGAGTCTCTTAGCACCAGGAAGCAAAGCAACAAGCTCATGGAGGCAGAGTAAGTGATATGGCAAACTGTAGGCATATGCAAACTCTAATTATTATGGTGAAGCAAGAGATCTGCATGAAAGGGGATATGAAGCCAAACATAGAGAGAAATACATGGTAATATGCCTAAATTTATGGTCTCTGGGACTAGACCACTAGGAATTAATCCCAGCTCTTTCGGTAATAAGCATGCTGATATTGGGAAAGTTACTAAGCCTTCCTATAAAATAGGTTAAAGTAGAAACAGAAATTATCTTTAGGCTATTGTGAAAATTAAATAAGACATTGCTATATATCACTTAAGGGCTTACAAACCTCAGAACAAACCATGGCAGAAATCTTGAGTTTCTTGTATTTGTTTAGAAATCGAAAGTTATCCTGGGTTTCTTTAAGAGTGATGGTTTGGTGGTGATTACATTAAAAGCCAGGTTTCTCCACTGTTCTTCAATTTCTATACTTTATTTTTTGGAAGCAAGTTACTAAGTCCAGCCTATACGTAGCCCTCCACCCCAAGAAAGGAGTAGCAAACAATTTGTAATAATTAACAAATATTTGGAAGAAATACTTTGGGGCTATGCAAATATCCTGCTTCTCCTTAAAGTTTTACCCACTAATTTTATCATTCACCATGCTGCAATTATTATTATTGTGGCACTTCAATTTGAATTTTTATTTCCCTCATTTCTTGTACATTTATTTCTTGAAATTCTGTTGGGAGAATATAGTTGTTTGTTAATAATTTGTTTATATCAGTATGGATTCATGAGTATTTAATGTTATTCTTGCCTTATTAAATACTATCATTATTCATTTTATTGCTCAAAATGTTTTAGCTTTGTCCATTGGTATCTCTTTTATGTTGGCTCTAATATCCTTTGTGACATGACCTCATTCTTTTTTATTTCTGATACTTTCCTACTGCTCCAAGCTCATTTTTATTTCATGCCCCAACCTGAAAATTAGTCATCTCTCCACAGAACCCCATCTTCTTCTTTTCTTTTTTTTTCTTTTTTGAGAATGATACTTAGAAACCAAGATCTCTATGTTAGGCTTGCTAATTATTGCTAGTAGGAACCACTGCTTTGAATAGATCTCAAAGGCAGACCTAGGAAATATATGTATGTATACTAACCTGTGAATATAAGTATTTCTCTATCTGTCTGCATATGTGTAACATAAACATGAGGTTAATCTAATATACCTGACACTGACAAAATTACTAAATGCAGAAGGTAAGTCAGCATGGATTTCATTCACATACAGCACGTGCTCAAATAACCTGTTCAATGTCATTTTTTTATAATGTTGATGAGATGTCTTAGAAAGTTAACTCTTGTTCATATTAATTATCCTATGGGAAAATTGGTTTCATTATCCATTATTTCACTTGTAGTCACAAAACCTATTAGCAACATTAACTGAGCTCTTACTGCATCTATACACTTAGAATGAGTTTTTTCAAGCACTCGCTGAGTCATCAGAGAGTCAATCAAGCCACTTATCTAATGTTTTGAGTATTATATTACATTGCATTTATTTGAAACATGAAAAACAAATGTTACATAGTAACAAGAAAATTATATTAACTATAAATTTATTTCACAATCACTTACTGAGCACTCATGAAGCACTGAGAAAAGTAGCAACATTAAAACTTACAAGGCCTCTTCCCTCATAGAATTTTTTAATTAGGGTAATATTCATTATCTGTATTGTTTTAATTGCTTTTAATGTGTTGAATTTTATTGTATACTTTCAAAATTCTTCTTGCCCTCAGAATTGTACTCTAAGAGGGCAATATAAAGAGGTAATAAGAGTTTTGCCTTCATTGCATGAACATATAGTATATCAGTATATAATCAAATTTTATAGATTTAATTATTATTCTAAAAGGCTTCTTTGCCATTTTAATTCTCCACTTTTATTAAAAAGTTTTTAATATTCATCTAAATAAAAATATTGCAATGTTTATTAGAATAACATTGAATGTCATTTGTGCCTAAAAACAAACAAACAAAAAAAAAAAACAGATCAAACCCATCACAGCTGCTGAAATGATATCAGGACAAACATCTCAGCAATCTCAGTCAGAAATGAAGCCTTGGTACCTACATTTGTTGTATATACTTGGCCTCTTGGCTGCCAATCCCATACCCATCTGTTTAGATGGCATGTTGCCTACTCACAAGTTGGCTGGCCTCTTGTACTATGACATGAGTTCCAGCCAATGACAGCTAACAAAATGCTTTAGGAGGCATCTCTTCTTACAGGAGGTCCTTTTTCATGCCAAAGATAGAAAAGCAGTTGGCATCATACATCCATTTAAACTTTGTTACACCTGTTGACACTTTTGTGCCAAAAAGCAGACAATGCAGCAAATGAACAAGATAGAGCACAAAGGACTTAATGAAGCTTAAAAACAACCCTTCTCACCCTCTTAGAAATAGATGCTCAATTTCACTGCTGATTACTTGAACAATTGACATTTAATTAATAGTCAATGAAAATTGCCTTCCAAGTGACCAGAAAAGAGTTTCAAATAAGGTATCCTATACCTCCAGGGTATGTGCTCTTAATACCCCATATCATCATGCCAGGAAAGTCATTAATTATACTAAATATCTCTTTTGTTTATTTTTTTAAATACAGAGCCATGTCAATCAAAGTATATTTATTTTAATATAGATTTCTTTTACCAGAGAATTCCTGTGTTTCAAAGCATTCACCCTAAAACTTAGATTGTCTCTTTCCTAGAATAGGTAGCAGGGGTGAGGAATCTTTTTTCTGCCAAGGGCCATTTGGATATCTATAACATCATTCCAGGGCCATACAAAATTATCAATTTATTAGCCTGCTATATTTGCTCAAATAACTAATTAACTTACCCATAATGCCTTGGGAGGGCCAGACAAAATGATTTTTTGGACCTTATTTCCAAATCAGCCAGACATTCCTCACCCTGAAAGGCTACTAGCTGAGGAAATGAAGGAGATACATAACACAGTTCTAGAACATTTTCTTTTTAATAAACACCAGGTTATTATATATATATATATATATATATATATATATATATATATATAATTTTCTTTATTGTTGAAAGTATTAGATATCTCCCCCTTTTCCCCCATTGACCCCTTCTACCTGCTCCCATCCCAGGCCTTTACCATATTGTCTGTGTCCATGGGTTATGCATATGTGCATTCAAGTTCTTTGGTTGATCTCTTCCCACCTCTCATTCCTCCTCCCACCCCAACTTGCCTCTGAGATTCCATAGTCTGTTCCATGCTTCTATGTCTTTGGATCTATTTTGTTCATCAGTTTATTTTGTTCATTAAATTCCACATATGAGTGAGATCATGTGATATTTGTCTTTCTCTGACTGGTTTATTTCACTTAGCATAATACTCTCTAAGTCCCTCCATGCTTATTTTATTCATGATACAAAATACTTCATAATCACATTTAAGTAAGGAGAAAAAAGAAGGATGGGGCTAGGGTGTGCATGCTCTTTCTCTCTGAGGGTGAGACCAAGAAGTGGCATATATTATGCATACTGTGATCCTATGCAGGACTTAAACACAAGCCCACATCTAATTTCAAGGCTGTTGGGCCCTAGCTAGTTTTGCTCAGTGGATAGAGCATCAGCCTGAAGACTGTAGGGTCCTGGGTTAGTCAAGGGCACATGCTCCAGTTGCAGGCTCGATCCCCAGTAAGGGAAGTGGAGGAGGCAGCCAATCAATGATTCTCATCATTGTGGTTTCCATCTCTATCTCCTTCTCCCTTCCTCACTAAAATCAATAAAAATATATTTTTTTTAAAAAAGCTGTTGGAAAATAGAGTTCTTATTCTGGACTATGCAAGTATTTAAAATTTGAGATCTCTTTTCTCATAGCAGAAGGGAAGTAGGGATTTGACATATTTTCAACTCTATAACCTTTCCAATTAACATAATTAGAATATATACATAAATTATGTTTTCTTCTGTACTACTACCACTCCCCAGTTTAACCTAAGGACTGTTATCTGTGGCAAGAGAGGGAATGGGAAGAGAGGTGGGGCAGAAATTTTTAGCCTCTATGTTACCTAAAAGCAAAAGGTAGTTTGTGTGTCCAGTGAGAGGAGACTTTCTCATGTCTTTGGGGAAAGCAAATCTAACATGGAAAGGACATCAAGGCTGCATCTACCCCAAACCAATAAGTCCATAAGTTCAGTCAAAAGTATGTTTACCTCTGACCCAGGTCCTACGTCAGCGGTTCTCAACCTGTGGGGTCGAAAGACCCTTTCACAGGGGTCGCCTAAGACCATCGGAAAATGCAGATATTTACATCACAATGCATAACAGTTGCAAAATTTCATGGTTGGGGGTCACCACCACATGAGGAACTGTATGCAAGGGTCACGGCCTTAGGAAGGTTGAGAACCACTGTCCTAAGTCAAAATGCTTACCTATTTTGATTGTGAAGTACTATAATGGGTAAGAAAAGCATGACAAGGCTAAAGTATAGGCAAACTGATCAGGTTGATACCCAACTCCTGTGCTTATTATGTGTGTGACCTTAAAGAAGTTACCTTATTTACTTAAGCTTATGTTTCTTAATATATGAATAAGGGTAAATAATAATGGCAGCTTCATTTGATAATTAGGACTACTAGTAAATATCACATAGGTAGGCTAGCGCTTGTCCATAGTAAGTTTATAAAAATAATAACCTAATCAAAACTCCATATGTAAAAGTGGAGTCAGTGTTTCAATTTTGTTTCTTTGTTTGTTTGACCATCTAATAACAACAAAAATATCAAGTCTATCCTCTGCTTTTGATTTCAAAATTATTGTGAAGATACTGTAATTCTGAGGATTTTCTAAGAGGTAAAGATAAGAAAAAAGTTCCCAACCATCTTGCTATGAAAAGTTTTTACTTTTCTAACCCAGGTAGGAGTCTCTTTCTGAATAAATCTTTTATATCTGAGGCATAACAATTTATACCTCAAGTCATTAATGTAGTAATTTATTACATGGTGATTTTTACGTTTTTATTTTCTGCTAAAGATAAAGAACAATTACTGACAAAAAGTAATAGATCACAGACAGAAATATAGTATAATCTATAGAGTTACATAAAATTAAGTTCAGATTCTATTTTACATAGATTGTTGCCTAAATGTTTATTCTGAGTCTCATTTTATTCATTCATAAAGTGGGAATATTGATTCTACCTTTGTTACAGACTGAATGTCTGTGTAGATCACTCCTCCGAATTCATAAGTTAAACTCCTCCCCTCAATGTGATAGTATAGGAGGTGCCAGAAACCAAACATTTAGAAAAATGTGAACAGGAGACCAGAAGGCTGTTCAACCTTAATTGCAATTGCTCTGAAAGGTCAGAGCTAATCACTCACTGTTTAGTTAGTTGAAACATTGTTAGCTGAAGCAGCCTCTACCTGTTTCATGTGAATTTCTGTTCTTGTAATTTCCTGCCTAAAGGCTAGGGGTGTGTCCTAAAGCCTTAATAAAAGGGAGAAAAAGACCAGAACAAGGAGTAGTCCTTTCCACTAGAGGAAGGCTCAGGCCTGGCCCCCAAATATCGCCAAATTAATATTTTCTAGTCTTTCTTTTCATTTGTGTGCGGCCTCCTTCAGAACTCAAACTCTGAACCCAGAACCCGGAACCACGTGGGACGTGGAAAGAGGTTCCCACAAAGAGGGGGCAGTTGAGAAGTGATTAGGATTAGATGAGAAGATGAGAGTGGAGCCTTGTGAATGGGATTAGTGCCCTTCTGAGATTTAGGAGAGAATCTTTGCTCTTTGCTGTCAGCCATGTGAAGATTTCAGAAGTTGGCTCTATGTAGCGAGAAGAAAGCCCTCACTAGAATTTGGCCATGCTGGCTTCCTGATCTTGGCTATCCAGTCTTTAAAACTGTGAGAAATAAATTTCTGTTGTCTGCAATTCAGTTGGTCTATGCTACTTTGTAATAGTATTCTGAACAGATTAAGACAATCTGGCAAATTGGTTAGGATGAAATGAAACAGCAAATAATAATTTCTTTATTCAGTGTTTAACATATGAGATGCATAATGTACTTTTAATATATTCTTTCAGAAGATGTATACCCTGTGATGGCAGGCACCATTAACTCACCACTGCACCCACAATACACACACAGTACCTGAAATGCTAGGTGGTTCATAAATGCCTGTGAATGAATGTGATGCCACTGATGATGATCTAGCAAATTTTCTGCAAGCAGCATCCAAACAAGGCAGTCTAAGGATTTTTTCCTCTCTACAATTATTATATAGCTTCTGCCACTATAGAGGCCCTTCATTTCATTAATGATCCTATATATTTGCTTATTGTACACTAAGACTCACTGCAAGAAATTCGTGCAAGAGTAGGTCTCTTCCCTCAGCTATCAGCACTGGCTTCCGTCTGGCATCTGGGACCTCGACTTCCTTCTAGCTGCTGGCTGGCACCTAAGACCCAGGCTTCCCTTGTAGCCCTGGCTTAATCCAGAAGATCAATCATAAGGATGTCCAGAAGGATGTCTTGTCTAATTAGCATATTATGCTTTTATTATTATAGATGAAATTGACCTAATTGAAAACATTTTCAGGCAGTTTATACCAATCCCACAAGTGCTTGAAGGTATGCTATCAATCCCCTTGTGTTTATCCTGACCACTGTGCTTGAATAATCCAGTGCTTATTCATAGTCCACAAAAGCCAGCTCAGTGGATCCGGTTTGATCTGAATTATAGTGCATATTGCTTTAAATAACCTGGTCAAGCACCACCTACTTAGTGCTGAAAAACTGTTACAGCAAAGTAGAGAGATACTGGAATGCTAATGAAACTGTCTAAAAGAATGGGTGTTAATATCTGTGACCCTGCCAACACACCAACAGAACTAAAGGATGGAAACTACTGTGGCTTAGTGGACTCTGCTTAATTTTTGAGAAATGGCCTATTAATGAATCAGAAATGCATTCTCTTCTATTTAGCTTTTATTCCAATTGCCTTAATCAGAATATTACATTCCATTTTATAAAGCAATATTTGATTAGTAGTATTTCCAAAGAGATATGAGGTATTAATCCAGTGGACTGAGGTTAAAATATATTTTGCAAACTGCTTATAAAATTTGCATCCCATTGCAAATCCTCACCTATACTCTTTTCAAACTGTATTTGAAAATTAGTACTAATTTTTAAATGGCATCATAAATAAAATATAGTTTCCCTCCAAAAGTAAAAAAGATATAAAATTATTTTCTGAGAAGTTTTCAGGGGTAAAAATGCTACAAAAGATTTTTTCGGGTAGATATAAATTACCAATATGACATTATAGACATGTCTGCTTTGAAAGAAAGGAGGGAACAATAGAACTTGTTTATAAACTGTAATTTATGCTTAGCTCAGGTAGGAAACTATATTTTAAAATATCTGTGTTCCACTGATTTCACTTTTACGAAACCCTTTCCTCCCTTTATGTGACAGGATAAATCTTACTTTTACCCTGAAGGAAGCTTAACATTCCACACACAAAAAAGAAGAAACCAGCTGAAAACAAGTGTTCTCTACACAACAAAGGAGTCTGTGGCAGATTTTTACTTTTTTCAATTACTTTTTTATGAAGAAGAGAAAATGTACTGTCTGTGGTGATGCAGGGGCCGGGGGTTATAGGTACTTTTTAATCTATATTTGTTACACTTTTACTATTATCAAAAATAGTTACCATGGCAATAGCCTCATTTTTATCTAATCTTAGAATGATTCATAGAAAACTTTCCTACTGGGTAGTGCACAATGCCTTTTGACGGTTTCATCTAGTCTATTATTTAAAGTGGGAATTATTTTAAATACCATCAAATTGTTACCTTCTATTCATGACTGCTCTTTTGTTATTCTTAAGCTACTGAAATCCTTTGGTGTGTAGTATTGGAAAAACCCTGTTTAATTTCAATACATATGATTTAATAACAAGAGGCATGGTGCATGAAATTCATGCATGGGGGCTACACCCACTCCAATCTGGGACCCCTCAGGGGATGTCTGACTGCCAGTTTAGGCCCGATCCCACCAGCAGTCAGAAACCCTTCTCACAATCTGGGACTGCTAGCTCCTAATCACTCACCTACCTGCCTGCCTGATCACCCCTAACCACCTCTGCCTGCCTGCCTGTCTGCTCCCTCACCACTCCCCTTTCAACCTGATCGCCCCTAACCGCCTATGCCTCAGCTCCTGCCACCATGGCTTTGTCCAGAAGGAAGTCAGATGTCCAGAAGATGTCCAGGTCTAATTAGCATATCACCCTTTTGTTCATATGGATGCTTCATTACTCCTCCTTTTATAAGTGCTCTATAAGTTTAGACATAGATAATAGTTTATATTCTTCTATAACTTAAAACTTGAAAGGAATTATAAAAACTACAAATAGAATAGAGAGGTTTGGGAGGTAGGGTGAAAAAGGTGAAAGGAATGGGCAAAAAAACCTCCTAGACACAGACCACAGTATGTGATTACCAGAGGAAAAATAGGTTTGAGTAGAGAGGTAGAAGATGGTAATGAAAGGACACTCGACTTTGGGTTGTGAACACACAATACAATATACAGATCATGTATTAAAGGATTGTACACTTGAAACTTATATAATATTATTAACCAATGTCACCTCAATACATTGTTTAATGATTTTAAAAATATTTTACATAAAATCTGTATTAAATCATAATATTAGCACCTTCTAAGGATTCTAATATAGAGAATCACTTTTTCTAATAGATAGTCAAAATATGAGCAAGAGTCATAAATAACTGAAATGTGACCACAGACCTATTCAGTGTTGAGATACCATTCAGTGTTGTTTTTTTCTTCCAATTTATGTCTGAACAAAAACTAAATCATCCGATAAGACTCTTTCCTAGAGAACACTCTGTAAAGATGACACTTATACCCTCCATGATAATGTACTTTAATGTTTTACAACCTTTATTTTTTAGAAATTCTTCCCAGTGTTTAACTGAGGTGCATCCTGCATCATTTAACTGCACCTCCCTGGTTCTGTACCATGCTCACTCTCTGACATCTATGAGATAATCCTCAGCAAATCACTAACATGCTTTAAATTGAACTGTTGTTAACAATAGTGCTCTGAATATGAATTATGTAAAGATACCATGCATTGGCTAGATGGTATTACTATGGAAGCAGGGATACATCCAACTCCTGGATAAAATTTGATTAAAATGACTATTTCCAAATTTTGAAAAGTCTTACGATACCTAGTAAAGAAACTGAGACTATCTCATTATAGCATAGTATATATAACCTAATACATATATATGTATAAGACATATGAATATAGGAACTTAGAATGAGGTAAACAAAATAAGAATTGTTCTGTCATATTGAAATGAGTTGTGTGTGTTATTTACAATCCATTTGCCAGCTTTTGGCAATGATTTATTGTACTGTATTCTTTTTTAAAAAAGAAAGAATAAAATGAATGAGGTAAACATTACATGAAGTTAGCCCAACACCCATTTCCAACTTTTCTTTCTTATTTACCTTCACTTTGAAGGTTGAAGTAGCCAACTACAACCAAACCCTTCCTCCTGTATCCTCCTCCATCAACAGAGAGTGATGACTGTGCAATGGTCTGGATAATGAGATGGAAGCAGATGTCTGCTGAGATATATCTGCAAAAATATGTGCTTTTTTGCTAAAATGACAGATGGCTATTAATAGTCCTTCATTCCCTACTTCACTCACCTATTTTTCAAGCCTTGAATAGAGACTTCATGACTAAACTGGAGCTTCTATCTAAGAACCATGACAAAAAGTCTAATGCTTGTCTTGATATCATTTAGCTACTTCACCAACACCAGCAATTTTGAAGCCCTTGACATGAGAGAAAGATAAATCTCTCTTTGTTTCAGTCACTATGGCCCACATTTTCTCTTTACTTTAATCAAAATACTTTCTTTGATCCAATATGGCACATACAATTTCAATATTACTATAAATTTGATATTTTAAAGAAATTTAATCCTGCTCCCAAAAATATTGTATTACAAAGTAACTTGAATACTTTTATGTTAAAATATGTCACTTGCTAGTTTAAAAAATAATAATAATAACTTTAAAAGCCCAGTTGGTATTGCTCAATGATTGAGCATTGACCTATAAACCAAGAAGTCAGGGCACATGCCCAGGTTTCAGGCTGGAACACCAGTAGGGAGTTGTAGGAGGCAGCTGATCAATGTTGATCTTTCATCATTAATGTTCCTATCTCCTTCTCTCTTCCTCTCTCAAATCAATAAAAACATATATTTTTAAAAATTTTTTAAAAAAGCAAAGGTTTTTAATTGAAAGATTAGTGTTGTCATTAGATAAGAATTAGCTCTCACAAAGATTTTGATGGTGATAGAGCACATGAATCTCAGTCAATGATTATGTTTCCCTTATACACTACCTAGTTTTATATATTCAAATAAACAGGCTTGGCAAAAATCAATTGTGATTCATCAAAACAAAGTCACTTGCATTTGAGTTTCTCTAGCATTTGATTAATCTTTAACAACTTTCCCAGACTGAAATTATCAGCAAGCATGCTTTCTAATAGAAATTTTAACCCTAGCCGGTTTTGCTCAGTGGATAGAGCATCAGTTTGTGGACTGAAGGGTCCTGGGTTCAGTTCCAGTCAAGAGCACATACTAGTTGCAGCTTAATCCCCAGTCCTGGATGGGGCACATGCAGGAGGTAACCAATCAATGTATCTTTCTCACATCAATGTTTCTCTCTAACTCTTCCCCCTACTTTCCACTCTAAGAATCAATGGAAAAATATCCTCAGATGAGGATAAATAAATAAATAGAAATTTTAATAAGTAGTAAACTGCTATTGGCATTTACATTTAAAAAGTTCCTTCAGAGTACATATGTGTCCCATCAATTATTGGGTATGTTATCAAGTTAATTCATGCTACCTTGAAGAATAAAATAATGAGGAGATTTTGTGCTGCCATGATAGATCAAAAGCTGAAAGATAACATGAACCAAGAACATGTCCTCATCTTGACACAGTCCCTTTGAACTACATCAAATTTGGAGATCGCTATTTTTATTTTAACAAGCAAAAGGAGATGCTGTCAGAAAAAGATAAGACTGTGACTCTATAACAAATGCAGTCTTTCTGACTTCTAGTTTTGGTTCCAGAGAAGTGGCAAAGATACCACCCACATTGCTGTCTTAGTATTTTTCTAAAGGTCAGTCCAGCAAAAGATTTATAATGCAATTCTCTCTAAGGTAAATCCATCCACAACCATATTGTTGTTCCTGATGAAATTCAGGGGTTGCATTTCTTCTAAGGGACCTTTGTGTTCACTTTTTTTCTCTTTTGTCTATCACAAAAGCAACATCTTACTCTGTGTTTTGCAACTAACATCCATGACAATGCGGAAACCTACAATCTCTGAAAATTGTCAAATCCAAATGCTTCAAAAAGAACCTGACTTTAGGACCGATTGGTACAGACCATATTTCCACTAGTACTTTTTGAAGCCTATCTTAATACTCCTTTTATGCCATCTTTGTTCTTTATAAAAGAACATATTTTTCTTCTTACTAAACAAATGTTCCTGGAAAATCATTTGTCTCCCAGGTGGAATTCACCACTGAAAAGTGGTTTCTTTGCCTGGAAGAAAAAAAGCTTACCACAAAAGAAGAAAATGGAAATATTGCATGGACTTTGAACTTACGCTTATAGTTATATGGAACAGCATTTAAAATATTTTTCCATTAGAAATATCAGCAATTAAAAATACTCTTATAATTATGCATTTATGATTGTTATACAATTTCCAATTTGGCTGTCAAGATCTGTGAAAATCATCTTGGACTCCACTATTCTCAACATTCCTCACATGAAAATAAAATGAATCATAATTAAAAATAAAATGAATTACATGGAAGATGTCTGAGAGAAAAATGCTTCACAGCTTAATATTGCCTATTCAGGAATCAAAATTTTTCTTTTAGCCAAAACCGGTTTGGCTCAGTAGATAGAGCGGTGGCCTGGGGACTGAAAGGTCCCAGGTTCGATTCCGGTCAAGGGCATGTATCTTGGTTGGGGGCACATCCCTAGTAGGAGGCATGCAGGAGGCGGCTGATCGATGTCTCTCTCTCATCGATGTTTCTGGTTTTCTATCCCCTTCCCTTCCTTTCTGTGAAAAATCAATAAAATATATTTTTAATTTTTTTTTCTTTTAACTACAAGAGATTTCACCAATAGCATCTTCAAAGCTGTTTAATTATCAAGTACCTTATTCATATTTTGAAATTATCCATTGCTCCTTGGTTCTTGCTACAGAACCAAAATTCCTGCAATAGTAGCTACCCTACTGAAATGTCAATAAAAGTAGGCATTCTTTCTTGGAAACAAGTGAACAAGAAGATATTTCATAAATTTGGCATAGGTAATTCTACACAAATATTAAAATAAATTTCTCATATGTTCTTATGAATAGTTAGTTGGTGGTATTGCCAAAAAACAAATTAAATTTAGCAAGCAGTATAACAATTTCTGCTATATAATTTTCAATCTAATTCATGAAATGTTAAGAAATTCCCTTTTATAACAGGAAAAAAATGAGAATAAGAGGGGTATATATTCTAAATTCTAATTATCCCAATTGAGAAGATTAGGAAGTTGAATTTAGGTCAAATCCAGAACTCCGATAAAGGGTTACCTTTATTTATTTATTTTTTCACATCGGAGAAATAAAACAAGCTCAGGTGAAATGGACTGCTTTGCTTGCAAACTTTATTAGAAATTAGCTGTTTCTAGGGAGCTAAAATATTCCAACTGGAGCCAAGAGTGGAGAGGGGAGGAGTTTTGTATCTTCCAAGAATAATGAAACCAAAGAGTTGCAGCCAGATTTTGAAGGGGAATCTAAATACTGTTTGGGGAAAAGATGACTAAATGAATTACCAGCGGCTGTTTGTCACCTCCCAAAGCTCTGCTGCAAAGAGACAGCACTGAATAGCTTGTATAATCTTTTTTCTTTCTTTTTTTAATCCTTTTCTTTCAAATCAAGTCAAGCAGGATATAGTTAAAGGCTTAATTTTCCCTGAAATCTTCCATGTGAAATTAGACCTCTGAATCTAACTTTTCCCAGCCGTCTTTTTTTTTCCTGAACAGTAAGTAAGTAATCAGTGTTTAATTACTTGACTTTTACATGGTACAACCTTTGAGACTTTGCTGACTTATTGAGGCTTCAAAGTGCATTGTTCAGAATGTTCAACGACCCTGATGTCCTGTTAGTACTCACAATGCTGAGATTAGAAAGGGGGAGTGTGGACGCTAACAACAGGCTCTTGTGGCATATCATTGCACACACTCTAAGAGCCTAAGATTATTTAATTTTTGGTGTAGAAATGGAAACATAGTTTCATACTTTTGTTTTTACTAATGATGGCACTTTCATTACTAATGACTGCATCTTACGGCTTTCGGGTAAGAGATATTGTGATTTGACTACAAAACTGAAAAATAAGAAAATAGTTGGGGAAAAAATTATTTTATTCTATCAGAACAGACAAATATGTAATTCAGAGCCAAAATACATGCTTTGATTCTTTATTTTCTATCACTATTTATCCCCCTTATGCCCTCCTCTAACTTCCCCATTCCTCTTCCCCCTGCAATCATCACACTGATGTCTGTGCCCACGAGTTCTTCCTCTGTTTTTTTTTTTTTTGGTTCAATCCCTCCATCCCTCCAAACCCCCTCCCAGTGCCGTCAGCCTGCTCTCTGTGAGTCTGTCTCTATTTTGCTTGTTAGTGATTATTTATAATCTATATGTTTAAGCACATCCCCTTTTATTTAAAGTTTTGCAGATGTAGACTATAAGTGAATGTTTTTAAACTGACACAAATCTCAACTCACACTACTTTTAAACTTGTTTTACAGGCTTTAAGTGAAAATCACAATATTAACATATGGTTTGTTTATAATTTTAATCAAATATCCAGAAATCACCTAAGTCAGTTTAAGGAAGAAAATTATAGAGAGCTCTACCTTTAAATATCAGTAATAAATTAAAGATGTGTGTGTAATTTATGGAAAAGTAACTCAAAAGACCTGTGTGATTTTAAATATCTGCAATTTCTACCCTACACACACACACACAAGCTTCATTATACACAAGGGCATAGACAATAAGAGATCAAATAGAAATAAAGAGTTAAAAAAATTGAAAATGACAACTTTGTCTTGCCAAGGCCTTAAAACTATAGAATTATTGGTTTGATCTTTCATGTTTGATTATTACTTGTGATAAGTATGACCTATTTCTGGTGTTTTTCTTACAAAATAATTTTGGCCCCCAGTAGGATATGGTCATACCATACTATACCACCTTAAGCATCTCTCATAACCCCATAGAAATTCAACACACAATATTTTATACTTTTCACAGTAACTTAATTTACATCTTGATTCAACTCTTCCTAGAATAAGTCCACAAAGAAAGTTTTACCTTGAAATATCTTTATTCATTAGTTGTAAGTAGACTACAGATTCTTTGAATGCGGAAACTATGCCATCTTGTTAGCTGTTTTATCCTCAGTGACTGGGCTAGTGTGTGGTGCAGTGCAGGTACTCCTATAAACAAGTGTTGAATAAAAGAATGAAAATGTAATAGAATTGACCATATAAACAGTAAGTGGGGGTATTTAACAAACGGCATGTGAAGTCTGCCTAACTTTTCTACAAAATAGAAGTTCTTGGTTGGTATTTTTGTTTGTTTGTTTGTTTGTTTGTTTGTTTTTCATCTCATGTAGAGTTGTAATTATAGGGTTTACAAGAACAGCCTAACACTAGTAGATCTTCATCACAGATAATCCAACTTGGTGGTAAAGGTTATGCAATGTGGGAAGGAAATAAAACCATTCTGAAGCTATCTTTTCATTTTCATTTCTTTTCTTAAAAATTAATGCTACGGAGCTTTTTTGTTGTTGTTTCTGTTGGTTTTAGTTTTTAGATTTTTTGTTTTGTTTTGTCCAGTGTTGTTGTTTTGTTTTGGTTTTGGTTTTCTGAGAATTCTCCTGGAGGTCTGGAGAAGGTGAGCTGGTAAGAAAGCACAGGAGTAGATATATTAATGACAACAACAAAAAGAAAACTAATTATTTTTCCTTTCAAAATGACATTATAGAAATGAATGACTTGGGGTGCCCACCTGAATGACCACAAATAATAGTTACCTGTATCTTTGGGCTGCCAGGCTATGATAACCTATAAAGGGTTTCTGTTCAAAGTTGATTTAATACTGTTACCAGGAAAAGAAGTCAGTAGAGCATATCCTTTGGAGACTGATATTCTTCATATCTCAAATTCAGTCTTGTTTAAGGACTTTGAAGGATACTGTACAAATAGGCAACCTGTATATTTTTGCAGTGGAAATTGACAAGCGTAATATTTTTTGCATGCCAAGCATACCAGGTAGGATTCATAAGAGAATTCTTATGATAATCTATATGTTGCTTGTAGGTTTTACTATATTATAAGTTACTTTAAAATACACAATTGTTTTCAGATTTTAAGTTGAAATATGTTTTAAAGTATGCATGTATGTGCACATGTGTCAGAAGGGGAAGGCTGAATTACCAATTGAACACTTTGAAATGAAAAAGCACTGACGCTATCCTTTTTCCCAAAAAAAAAAACAGATTTGAAAAGTTAATTGAAATAATCTTTTTAAACATTTTGGGGGGATAATTGACAATATAATTGTTTATATTTAAAGTGTACAGTGTGATGATTACATGTATATACACATCTTGATCATTACCAAGATCAAGATAATGAACACATTCATCACCTCAAATAGCTTAACTTTATTGTGCAGGTGGTGAGAATGCTTAAAATCTACTCCTATCATCTATCAAGTATACAGTACCATGTTATTAAATATAGTCATCATGCTGCACATTAGATCCTCAGAACTTATTCTTCATAAAACACAAAACATCACCCTATTTACCCCTGCCCCAAACCCCTGCCAATCTATAAAATAGGCTTTTTTTTTTTACATTCCACATATAAGTGATATCCTACTGTATTTTTCTTTCTCTGTCTGGCTTATTCCACTTAGCATATTGCCATCTAGTTCCATTCATGTTACAAAAGCAGATTTTCATCTTATTTTCTTTATTCATTCATCATGGGACAATTAGATTGCTTCCATTCTTTGCCTTGTGAATAATGCTACAATGAACATGGATATGCAGATATATGTTTGAGATACTGATTTCAATTCCTCCAGATACATACCTAGGATTAAAATTGCTGGATCAGATGCTAATTCAATTTTTAATTTGGAGAAAAGCTGCCATACTGTTTTCGATTATGGATGTATCAAGATACATTTCTACCAACAGTGTAGAAGATTTTCCTATTCTTTATATCTTTGCGAACATTTATCTCTTGAACTTTTTAATTTTTATTGGATTTAGATGAGGAAGAGAGAGAGAAAGGAAAGAGAGAGAAGCATTGATGTGAGAAACCTAGATAGATTGCCTCCTGAATGTGCCCTGACCAGAATCAAACTCAAAATCTGGGCATGTGTCTTGAGCAGAAATCATACCCACCACCTTTCCTGTACAGGACAATACTCCAACCAACTTAGCCACACCAGCCAGGGCTACCTCTTGACTTTTTTATAAAAGCCATTCTAACAGGTGTGAGATCGTGATTTCACTTTCATTTCCCTCCTGATTGAGTATGTGAATCACCTTTTCATGTGCCTGATGGCCATTTGTATTTGTGTCTTCTTTGGGAGAAAAAAAAAAAAAATATATATATATATATATATATATATATATATATATTCAGTTTCTTTGCCCGCTTTTAATTGGATTATTGTTTTTTGGTATGTGTGTGTTTTGTTTGTTTGTTTGTTTGTTTGTTTTTCTATTGAGTTGTAAATTATTTATGTTTTGAATATTAATCACCTATCAGTTATATGCTTTGCAAATAGTTTCTCCCATCCAACAGGCTGCCTTTTCAATTCACTGATTTTTTTTTTTTAAGTTCAGAAACACTTCAAAAACTAAGATATGTTGTCTGTGCAGTGTGTGTGTGTGTGTGTTTACCTTTTGTTGCCCATAATTCTGGTATCTAACCCAAGAAACCTTTGTCAAAACTAATGTCAAGGATTTTCCCCCTTATGTTTTCTTTGAGGAGTTTTAAAGTTTCAAATTTTAAACTCAACTGTGTGGTCCATTTTGAATTAATTTTTGTACTACTGTAAGATATCTATTTTGCATGTGGACATTGAGCTTTCCAATCCCATTTATTGAGAAGACTACCCTCTCCCTATTGGGCATGCTTGAAACCCTTATCAAAAATTAGTTAGCCATTTATGGATTGGTTTATGCCTGAGCTCTCTATTCTGTTCCACTGGTTTATACACCTGTTCTTATGTCATTTCATACTGTGTTGATTACTAATGTGTTAGAATATAGCTTTAAATCTGGAAATATGATACCTTTTAGCTTTATTCCTTTTCTCAGAATTGTTGTGGCAATTCAGGAATTGTTTTGTGATTGCATGCAAATTTTAGGATAGTTTTTTCTATTTCTGTGAAATATGCTATTGGAATTTTGATAGGAATTGCACTGAATCTGTAGATTGCTTTTGATAGTATGGAAATTTTCACAATATTAATTCTTCTAATACAAGAACATGAGATATATTTCCATTTATTTGTGACTTCTTTAATCTCTTCCATCAGTTTCTTATTTTTTTAGTGTATAGGTCCTTCACCTCCTTGGGTAAATTTATTAATAAGTATTTTATTATTTTTGATATAATTATAAATAATTTTGCTGCCTTAATTTCTCTTTCAGATATTTCATTATCCTATATAATAAAAGGGTATATGCAAATTGATTATCACTCCAACACACAAGATGGCCTCCCCCATATGGTCAAAGATGGCTACCCCCATGTGGACACAAGATGGCCTCCACAAGATGGATTGCAGGGGAGGGAAGTTGTGGGCAATCAGGCCAACAGGGGAGGATAGTTGGGGGGGACCAGGCCTGCAGAGAAGCAGTTAGGCATTGATTAGGCTGGCAGGGGAGTGGTTAGGGGGTGATCAGGCTGGCAGGCAAAAGCAGTTAGGGGCAATCAGGCAGACAGGTTAGCAGTTGGGAGCCAGCAGTCCTGGATTGTGAAAGGGATCCCAGATTGGAGAGGGGGTCCCTCAGGCTGGGCTGAGGGACACCCCCATCTCCCCATACATGAATTTCATGCACCGAGCTTCTAGTTAGTTTTTAAAATGTAACTGATTTCTGTGTGTTGATTTTGCTTTTTGTAACTTTCCTAAGTTCACTATTTAGTTCAGTTTCTTTGTTGAGTTATTAGGCTTTTCTGTATATATGCTCATGTCATGTGCAAATACACAAATTTTACTTTTTCTTTTAAATTTGAATGTAATGTATGTATGTATGTATGTATGCCAAATTGCTCTGGCTAGAATTTCTAGTGCTATGCTGAACAGAAATAGCAAAAGTGGGTATCCTTGTCTGATTCCTGATCTTAGAAAAAAAGCTTTAACTATTCATAATTGAGTATGATGTTAGGAATGGGTTTACAAAAAAAGAGCCTTTACTATGTTAAGAAACATTCCCTCCATACCTAATTTGTTGAGAGTTTTTATCATGAAAGAATGTTGAATTTTATCACACACATTCTGTTAATGATATGTGTCACATTTATTGATTTTGTAATGTTGAACCCTTCTTGCTTCACAGGGATAAATTCCACTTGATCATGGTGTGTGATCCTACTAATATGCTCTTGAATTCAGTTTGCAAGTATTATGTTGAGGATTTGTACTATCTATGTTCATCAGGGATATTGGCCAAGAATTTTATTTTCTTATAATGTCCTTGTATGATTTTGAAATCAGGGTAAAATGAATTTGGAAGTGTTCCTTCTCTTTAATTTTTTAGAAGAATTCCAGAAGAATTGGTATTAATTCTTCTTTAAATGTTGAGAATTCACATGTGAAGACATCTGGTACTGGGCTTTTATTTGCTGGGAGAAGTTTAATTACTAATTCAATCTCCTTGCTCATTATTGTACTTTACAGACTTTCTATTACTTTATGATTCTGCTGTGTGTTTCTAGGAATTTATCCATTTCTTCTAAGTAAATTATTTTGTTGGAATATAATAGTTCATAGTAGTCTCTTCTTATCTTTGTATTTCCGTGGTATCATTTGTAATGCCTCCTTTTTTGTTTACAGTTTTATGAATGTGTTATCACTCCTTTTTTCTTAGTGGAGCTAAAGTTTTGCCAATTTCATTTTTCTTTTTTAAAAAACTCACTCTTAGTTTTGTTGAATTTTTTGTTTGTCTTTTTTATTTATTTGTGCGCTGATCTATCTTCTATCTTCTGCAAATTTTGAGGTAAATTTGTCCTTCCCTTTTTAGTTCCTTGATGTAATTAAAATATCCTTAAATTTTCAGAATAGTATTAATAATTTTGGATATATATCATATAAATGAAATGTCTTTCTTCTTAGGATAAATTTCCAAAATTCTCTCTTAGAATATACTGTTTTGAACATCATAATTTCCTTCCACTTGGATAGAAAATTTGAACTCAGAGCAGTTCAATCTTAACAGTCAATATCTATTGACATTTGTCTTAATTTAGAATTATTATTAAAATCCTATAGGCAATATATATATGTATATATGCAATAGCAGTCTTAAGTCTATTTGTCAAAAATGGTTTTCTTAGATATAATAGGAAAAGAAGATAATACATGTTAAAAAATCAGTTTGCAAAACACAACCTGATATTTTGAGTTAAAAAAAAAAAGCTAATACTGTGCTCTATCAAAAATTAACTTCCTATATAAAGTTTTTTAGGTAGAATCAAAACATTACTAAATTTTGCTCCAATTGCCTACATATAAAGAATAAAACCACTTCTAATTAAGTTCATATGAATGCAGATTTTTCTATATTTTAAAACATTTAAATCATAAAGTAATTATTTCATATCTACTTTATAGAAGAATAGAATGTACTGAAGTGAGATATGAAGATGATTACAAAAAATGTTCCCCTTGAACTGACAATCCAGAATAGAATATTTTTCAAGTGCACATATAAATACAAGTACAATGGGATTAAGAAAAGTTTTGGCCGAAACTGGTTTGGCTCAGTGGATAGAGCGTTGTTCTGCAGACTGAAGGGTCCCAGGTTCGATTCCGGTCAAGGGCATGTATCCTGGTTGTGGGCACACCCCAGGTAGGGGGCGTGCAGGAGGCGGCTGATCGATGTCTCTCTCTCATCGATGTTTCTAACTTTCTATCCCTCTCCTTTTCTCTCTGTAGAAAAATCAATAAAATATATTAAAAAAGAAAAAAGAAAAGTTTTGAAAAACTATTTCTTAGTCAAATATTTTTAAACCTTTCCCTTTTTTGCTCAGAGTGAAATAAATGTTGCTGGACATACGGGAAACAACATGTTCTCTTAAATGTTATCAACAGACTATACAAAATGTATTTATTTTGTAAACATGGGCTTGTGGACTGAAGCATCCTAGGTTTGATTCTGGTCAAGGGAACATACCTCTGTTGCAGGCTCAGATGTGCAGGAGGCAGCCAATTGATGATGTTCCTCTCTCATTGATGTTTCTTTCTGTCTATCCCTCCCTTTTCCCCTCTCTTTAAAAAAAAATAATAAAATATATATTTTTAAAAAGAAATACTTATTGACTATCATTTATTATATGGACAATACTGAATTATAAGAAAAGGCTCAATGGTTAAAAGTTTGGCTACTTTTGGTTCCATTCCCAATTTACCTTTCCTGCTTATTTTTCTTTCATTTTTTGCTATGGAAAGAAAGAGCCAATATCTTTCACCATCTTTCTGTCTGCCCATCTATTATTTATCAGTCTTTTTCTAAGATGCCTATTGTTGTTCTACTGATATTCTATCTAGTGGATATTGCAAGCTTCAGAAAAGCAGGAGGAAAGAGGGAATTTGCAGAAGGCCTTGATTTGACAGATCCAAAGGGAAAAAAATTTCAGGCACAAGAGGCTTTGTTGTCTAGTGAGATAACAGGACAAAGAAAACATATAAAGGATGAGCCAAGGGAGTTCTGAGAAATAGGAAGAAAATAAGATATTTAAGTGGTGTTGTCAAATTTCTGAAGTCGGAAGAAAATTAATGTCACAACAGATAGTTTCCCAAAGAAGTTGGCTCTAATCAAACCCTTACTGCCTTCAGAGTTTTCTTTCAAAGCAGTTTTTCTCTTGGTGGAGGTATTTTATAACATGTATTTGTAAAACAAAGTTTTCAACAGTGTCACACTTGGGGGATTTCATAGAGATCCTTTAACCTGAACATTTTCTGTAGTAAGATCTAGGTTCATTGGAGTAACAGAAGTATTTTAAAATAAGATATAACCCTAAAACTTAGCTTAAATATTTTACCTTCTTATTGATCAGATCATTAACAAAAATTATATGAGTCAATTACAATTATAATAAATTCTTTACAATGTCTGAATGAACCCAGTTAACAGAGGCTCATGAAGTGTAGATAAGTGGATTGAGGGTCACATCTAATCTCTGTGCCAGTGATTAAAATCCAAGAGCAGGCTGGGGAGATAAGTAAAGAACAGGTTACACAGAAACTACAAGGTGTGTGTGGGGGGGGGCGGGGGGCGCCAAAGATGAAGGCAAAAGGAACTTGGAGGAAATCCAAACAGGCAGACATACACTGTGTAAAAAGAGGGTGGTGAACTTTTGAACCTTGCTGGTATACAAAGCATTCAATAACGCCCCACCACCACCATCACCACATTCTGCAGGTAATACAATCACACAGTTTTCAGAGTAAATAAGGCCTAATCCTACCAGTGTGTACTTCAAATAAGAACTTTGTTTCTCTGGTATTAGTTCCTTGTTTTTTCAGTTGCTTCTAAGTCCTTTATAATTTGTATGATCAGTATTGCTCTGCACTTCTATGCTTGTACAGGTAAGAACTAATAATTTAATTTCACAGTGAAAAACACCTAGTAATATACCGAGAACATAGAATTGCTTAATATATGTGTTTTTTAAATTACAATGGTGTTTTCTGCTCCTATTTCCCAAATGTAAATTAAATGTTTAATTATTTAATGTAATGTTAATTAAATAATTTTAGCATCCCATAAAAATTGAATGAAATAATTCTTAGAGTTTAAAAATTACTTTGTTAAATTGGACCAGTTTATTAACAAACTGGTCCAATTTGTCAAGGAATGCATAGGAGTAGTCCAATTAATGGTTACAAGCCCAGTACCAGCCTCTAGCAACAGAAGAGGCAGAAATGCAGCCAGTCTCATGATTGAGACGTGTGTCCCAAGACAAGGGGGCAATGAAAGGAAATGAACTGCCTTCCATCTTGTTCTATAGGGCTGGGCTCCCTGCCTAACCCCCCTCCCTTTTCTGGGAGGGGCCACAGGTTTGCCAGCAATGTTCTAGCTTCCCTGACCACCACCCAAATGGACCAATGAAGCTCCAGGAACACAGCGAGGGTCCTAATAAGGCTAAACCACCGAAAGACCCTAATTTAAGTGACCAATCTCTGTAACCCTCATCACTTTTCTAAGCCTTCTCAACTACCCTACCCCATATAACTCATTGTTCCCTCCCGGCTCGGTCTCTCCTCTCACTGCTGTGCCAGAAAGAGGCTGAGAGCCAAACCCAAGTATGAATAAAGACTCTCTGCTTTTGCATTGGAAAAAAAAATTACTTTGTTACAACCTTTTTATTGGGCTCAGTTAAGAGAAGAGATAAACTTGCTGTCTTGTCCTTCTAATATGTTTTCATCTATCCAGTGTAATTTGTGTGTTCTTTGGGTCTTATCAGTTTTTAGTCATTAGTATTGTTCAAATTTGTCAATTTGACTAAAAACAAGATAATAATTTTCAAAGACACCATGGGCTAAAGAACATCTTTTTCATCTACTTGACTTTGTCTAAAATATTACCAATGTGAAAAATATCACATATAAGAAATTAGGATGAACAACATGTACATTTACTCAAAAGGGATAATACCAGCTAATAATAATATTTACCAGTTGCTTCCTACTTACTAGCATATTCTGCAGGTTATTTAATTCTTCTTGTAACTTTTAGAATAGGTTCTATTACAACCTTCTCACTTTACAAACGAGGAACGAGGCAAAGAGAAGTCCTTTGTCCAAGAAGGCAAAACTAGTAATTGTTAGAGCAAAGAGACTATTACTAGTCCCCTTGTCTCAATAATGCCTTCCCCTGCAGAATGTAATCCTTTGTGATGAAACAAATAAATTTTCTACTTCTTATTCAGTCTTTTAGGTTTCCTGCTTTTAAGCTATTTCAAAATCAAAAATAATACTAAACAAAACTGTTAAACTCCTATAAAGTAAGTCAGAGGATTTTTCTATAATACACGGTATTTGCTTTTTGTCACACAGTCTGGCAAAATATCAAAATCAGTCGCATAAATTAAGAAGTAAAAGCAAATATATATTACAATGTTGGAAACTGTTATTTAGAGGAAAAATGGGCATTGATAAGTTGTGGTAGAACTTATACTCCATGTACCTCAAAACTATTAAAATGTAATACATTACTATCTATACTGAAGAAATCTTATATTTAAGGTTATTAAATAAAATGTGAGAAATCATATGAAACCTATTCATTTTTTTGAATTATTAATATAAATTACTTATGCAGCATAAAAAACAGTGATCAGTGTGAAGCAATTTTTGAAAGCATTTCAGTTATATTCCTGTAAAGTATATTGCTGCTTATACAGATACACACACACAATTCTCTATGTATTTCATCTTATGTAATACATATTGTTTATTTATGATACAAACAAATATGTAAATACTTTGTATAGTTATATATTTATACTATGTAGTTTGATTTCTATGTGTTAACTATAATAAATGCATATGATCTAAAATAATTGTCTTATTTTCTTAAATTGTGAGTTGCTTTTGTTACTTTTTTCACGTATGTTTGATGCATATCACATATACATGCCATAATTCAAAGAGGGTTATGCATATGGTCATAAATAAATAGATATTACCACATAATTTTTAATTACAATAAACATTGAGGCATTTGGCATCCTTATTGACAATATTTGTTATCTGCAACTGTCAGGGGAAGATTTTTACAATATTAAAAAATAAATAAAATGTGCCGAGACCGGTTTGGCTCAGTGGATAGAGCGTCGGCTTGCGGACTGAAAGGTCCCAGGTTCGATTCCGGTCGGAGGCATGTACCTTGCTTGCAGGCACAACTCCAGTGTGGGGTGTACAGGAGGCGGCTGATCGATGTCTCTCTCTCATCAATGTTTCTGACTTTCTATCTCTCTCCCTTCCTCTCTGTAAAAAATCAATAAAAAAATAAATAAATAAAAAATAAATAAATAAAATGCACTTAAAGATATTACTTAATAGTGGAAAAATAAAATGATTTTATTAATTTCCATTTATTCAAAGGTACATAAAAAATAAGTTTTTCAGAGTAAGAAATAAAAAGGAATCAATTAAGTTGTCAATGCAAACTGAATTCCAGTTTTGATAACTCTTATGTCACTGGTTTAGTTTGCAGAATTAATTTGAGTTTGTTCTAATATGTTGTTGTCTATCCAATATAATTTGCATGTTCTGTGGATCTTATCAGTTTTTAATCATTAGTATTATTTCAATTTGGCAATTTGTGCTAAAAAACAAGACAATCATTTTCAAAGAAACTGTGGATTACGGAACATCCATCTTTTTCATCTACTTGTCTTTGTCTAAAATATGTAGCCACCATGATATGTTATAGCTCCTTTTGATTTCTACTTAAGTTCTTAATTTACTTACCTTCTCTGGTGAATTCCAAAGATTGAATCTATCATAAGAGAAGCTCCTGATTTTCACTTATAACCACTGTACATTTTTTGCTATATTAAAAGATGAATAAAAGTGAAATAAAAAAAGTTAAATAAATAGTTTTTTATTTGGAAATCGTCAAAGGTATTATAAAAAAAATCTTTATCAATTATAAACCTTTGTCCCTGTATCCTAGTACCCAGCACAGTGCCTCGGTTGTACTAAGTGAATATTGTATGTGGATATTAATTTCATTGCAACTGAAATGCAGAGAAAAATCTATAGGCAGAGTTACACTGTTGCTTCTAGAGTAAACTTAAATATAGTTTGCAAAAGAAATGGCAATATTGTAGAAGTGAAGCAAGTAACTAACATTTCCTAATAAGATTCTAATTTAAACAGAGACTTTGCAGCTAAATTTAAACTAAATGACTTTCTACAAAAGACATCAAAGTATAATTCCCAAGCAAATCACTGTCCATGAAAGGTAAATTCATAATTCTGAGTAATATATTCAGTTAGCACACACATTTTCTCCTTTTTAATTATATAAAATGTAATTCACTATTACTTTATTATGTTTACTATTTTCTCAAGAAATACCAAAGCCAATACATAAATTCTCATTTAATTCCATAGTAAAAATCAATATATATTTAGAATTAATATAATCCTTTAGCATCAAATTTCTTCAACCATTAGACTTTTGTAAACTAAATCTCTACTTGTGCATGCCTCATTGATGAATTGGACATTCTTTTTTTTATTGCCAAAGACATGAAGCCAGGAGTGATTATCTATGTTTAATGTTAAGTTTTTACTTAATCCAGACAGTATGTACTATTGGTAAAAATAAAAAAGGGGCTGGTTTTGAGTTGAGGGAAATTAATATATTAAACTAGAATTCAGTTTGCATTGACAACTCAATTGATCCCTTTTTATTTCTTACTCTGAAAAACTTATTTTCTTTATGTAACTTTGAATAAATCATTTTGTTTTCTACATAACAAAACTATACTTAAATTGTGTGCATCTCATATTTTAATTGGTTCAAAAATTCCACTTATAAATTTCTAATCACAAGCTGATAAATTACCTCCCAAAAATAATATGTTAATTAATGTATGAGTTAAAAGTTCTTCATTCTCACTTGTTTTGCTTCAGATCTTTTTCTACACTATTTCTCAAAGATAATATCATTTATGTTCTTTCTCAGAGCATCTTTTTTTAATATTTTATAGTGTTTTTCAAAATTCTGATATTTAACACTATATTGAGCTTTTAAACATTTTTGTAAATAATACATTCAAAACTAAAAATAATGGTAACTTGAACAATGTTCAGATTATTAAACTGTATGCTATTTCTCCTAATAAAAATAGAATGATAGAGGTTCTCTAACAATTTATTTCAAATCACCCACCATACTACAGTAGTAACATATTATCCTTGACATTTGATGAGTGGTTTATACTTTCAATTGAAGAAGATATTCCATCAAAATAAATACAGAATATTGCTTTTCAAAAGAAAAAGAAAATCAAGGTGATAATTTGAGAGACACATTTCTACAATCACCTGGTATTTATTAACCTAAATATCTCTTGTCTGTTCCATACTGAATTTTCTTATTTCAAAAGATCAGATAATCTGATTCCCAATTTCTCATATTGAGTCTTTGATTTAATCCAGACATTAGTTTTCCCCTTTTTTCTAACTTCTTCATAGTTAAAAAAAAATCAATATTTTCCCAGGGATATTGTTGCCTTCTACAAGTTGTTAAGATTAATTTCTGAAGTATTCTGTTCTGACAGTAAAAATCTAAGAGAGAAAAAAAAAAGTTGCATGGAAATTTACTTATCCAGATGCTTATTTTTTATAATTTTTTGGAATAACGCTATAAAATAACAGTTGTAAAGTTAGTGCTTTTGACAAATGGCATTGGATCTTCATGAACCACTAGAGGCCCAGTGCACAAAATTTGTGCATGGAGCAGGGTGGGGAATGTCCCTCAGGCTGGCCTGCACTCTCTCCAATCTGGGATCACTCAGGGGATGTCTGACTGCTGGTTCAGAGATCAGGCCTAAACTGGCAGTTGGACATTCTTCTCATAATCCAGGACTGCTGGCTCTTAACTGCTCACCTGCCTGCCTGTGTGCCTAATTGCCCCTAACCAGTTCTGCCTGCCAACCTAATCGCCCCCTAACTGCTCCCCTGCCAGCCTGATTAATGCCTAACTGCTCCCCTGCCAGCTCAATCACCCCCAACTGCCCTCCCCTGCCAGCCATCTTGTGGTGGTCACCTAGGCTTTTATTGGTATAGATTTTAGGAAATTTGAGATTGTAGAATAATGATACAAATCAAGGTAAAGGTACAGATCAGTAAAAAGCAGCAATGACTGGTATAAACAACGAGGAATTAAATTCTGTAAAGTTGAAGGACTCCACAAACTAAATGTCAATCACCTTAATAAGTTAACATTGTTTTTACCTTGTTCTAGCATAACTGTTTCAGTTTATGTCTACAATAAGCTCAAGCAAATAGGAAATGTTGAATAGTAGATTGTCTCTGGCTGTAGTCTCCAGGGAAGACTGTTCCAGAACTTCCATTTCCACACTGTTTCCATGGCCTTTCACATGTTTGACAAGACTGTCCCAGTCAACATTTATTCCACCTTCACACTTTAATGAACCTTTCTGAGCTATGACTTCCTATTGTACTCTCTCTACTAAATTAGGAGTGAATATGTGGGCTTAAAACGTATGTACTTAGGAAAATCAGTTTAATGCTGCAGTGAACATAGATATGCATATATTCTTTCAAATGAGTGTTTTGGGGATCTTCAGGTATATAACCAGACATGGAATTGCTGGGTCATAAGACAGTTCCATTTTTAATTCTAAAAATCAGAAAGAAGGCTCCAGTTTTTTAAGAAAGACAGCTTTGGAAGGAGAAAAGGAGTCAAAATAAAAATGTTATTTAGCCCACAAACCTTATACAAAAATATTTGAAATTACTGTTAACAATATTTTCAAAAAGTTAGATATTTTTATTTATATTATTTTTGCCTATTAGAGTCAGTTATATACATTAAGAATGTCATATACACCCATATATCCATGATATTAACATTGTCTTTTATAATAAGAATGAAGGATGTAAGCATAAAGGTATAGATTTTAATTTTTAATAAAGGAATATATTTGTATTTAAATACATAAGCTATTCTATATGACTTTAATAGTATTTTGTAATAGTATTTTAATAGTATTGGACAGTTCCAAAAAACATACCTTAGGTTTTGATAACTCTGATTAACTTGTATATTACAGTCACTCACATTACCCAAGACTGATAATTGGCATTCTAAAAGTAGCAGAATGCTCCTGCCACTTCTGACCACGCTGACCTTCCCCATGAACTAACTGAAAAAATCCATGTCAGCCAGCTAATTAAATGAAGCTGTGGACTTGGAAATGGTAATGGTTGATTAGTGTGGGACATACCACATAACAGTAATGATATAATCTGGGTTTCAATAGTCCTTCAATTGAAGTCTATGGGATCCTATTCTACTGAAAGGAAGAATAAAAAAAGACAATAAGAAAACTTTAAATCGACAGGCAGAGCTCCCCTGCTCTGGCCTCCAAAAGGAGAAATAGTCATTCCAATAAGGAAGGTTGGTGGGGGTTTGCTGTCCCCTTGTACTTGATAGCTCCATAAGGTAGCTAGGTCTGTCAGCACTCTTTCCATTTAGGTCTGAGGAGTTATTCTTCATTTGCAGCAGGGAGTGAGGAGTCAAATTGGCACTGCTGACTGCTGCCTTTCTCAGCAGCAAGTGAATTGCATGTTTCAATGAGGGGCATGCTGAGCATGGCATGTGTATGTGTAGTAGCTTACCAGTTAGTTTTTGTTGCATGTTTTCAGAGCTATTACAGTAATGAGATTAGTGATGCACAAGCTTATCATGCTTTCTTTAGACGTTACATTTTGTATAAAAGTGACAAATATGAAGTGAGCAGCCAGAAAATGTCATTTGGTAAGAAAGCAGGATATGTGGGTGTTCTGGCTAAGCACACACTGTGTGCAAGAGGGAAGGGCTTTTGTGGACTAGGTGAGTCCTGCTGGGCTCTCAGCCATAGTGCTCTCAGATAATAAAGGAAGCTTGTCCTCTGTGAAATGTGTTCCTGACTCGAGTCTATCTCATGCTTGTTAGAATATGACATCTTGTAAATATGCTAGGCAAGACATGTTGCTGAACCTCTAAATGAGAAAACTAAGGCCTTTCATAACAAATGTATCATCACAGTGACCAGCTTACTCATGAGCAAAAAACGGAGCATGTGTCCAGAAATGCAAAGTGAGGCTTTGGGATGTGCTGTCAGTCCAGGATATTCTAAGTGCGGTTGGTGCGTCTGTGATTCAACAGCATCCTGCCGTGTACAAATGGCACTCCTTTCCATAGGTTCATATATTTACTGCATCAATGATGCTTGAAGTTAATGGTGACTAGTAAACTGCTTAATGGAACTCAAGAGCAGAGCTGAGAAATGGCATCGGTCTACCAATAGAGCTATTAGAATCGTCACAGATTTGCATCACAGATGCTACATTAACCTTGCAAGTGCATCGACTAATTCCGTAAAGCCTGGTGTGTTTATATTGTATCCTGTCAGTAGGTTTGCAAGCTGTCTGCCATAAAACTGAAGTCATGGTAGGGGACTATTAGGGGCGAGGCATATGTCTACTATATGTAACCTGCACGAAAGGTAGATGGAATGTTCTTTTCTTCCATAGACTAAGAAATATGTTTTCAGTTAGAGTTTGATATTGAACACGGGAATTTAAGATCCTGAATTATAAGACTGAGAATATGCATCATAAGCCCAAACTGGAAAGGAATACTATAATTAAGGAAAATACCGTGAGGTCAATGGTAATCTTGTCAATTCACAATGCTGAACTTTGTCTTTCAGGATATTGTTTTCCTGATATGAATTTAAATTTATATTGTGTTCTTGAATGTAATAACTGGCAGCCAAGTAGAGAATTATCCAGTATCTGGAATTTTTAAGAAAAAGAAGAAAGGTCATGGCCTGAAAATCCTCTTAAAATATTGCTTGAAAATAACTTCCTGGAATTTATGGTTGGTATTGTAATTATTGATTCTAACCTAATGGAGCAGATTTTTAAAATAATATTCTTTTATATTTCTTTATGAGGCTTAGTTGAAAAATTGTATATATGCAAAATGTATCTTCTAACAGAGTATTTAACTTACCTATTATTCATTTGATCAAGAACACTGAGAAATAAGATGTTTTCCACTAAAAAAGAAATGTTAAATCAATATTTTACTTTCTAATAATTTTAAAATCAGAATTTATAAGTGTCCTTAAATATTATTTCCACTGATTTTACCTCTCTATATTTTTCAATTATTTTGAAATCATACAACCTATTTCTACACTCTGGCTTATTTAATATTATTAGTCTTTAGGATAAAATTGCAGCTAGTAAATCTAAACAGAAATTGAGTATATATTGCAACCTAATACTTCTAAAAACATTAGTTTGGTTGACAAACAGCAGATATTTGTCAATATTTCTAAAGAAATCATAGGAGAGTCAAGGTGGCCATCTTTAGCATAAGAAATTATTCAAAGCTTTAATATGGTTTGCATAATTATAGGTGAATATGACATATACTGACCTAGAAGATCAGCCAAAAAAAATCATTTTAACTGTTCATGGATTTAGATCTTGCCCGTCATCAGTCAAACTGATGAAGACCACAAATGCAGTTTTCAAAATTGCCAGAATATATTTACTATTGCACTTACTACATACAATTTAGCATCCTTTTAAGCTCTAGCTATTATAACACATCTAAGAAAAGTCAGTCAATATATGTTTAAAATTGTTTAGTCCACTTAACTGGGCTTTACCTAAGAATTTCAGAAACCTCACAATTCATTCCTGGATAGTATTCACACTAGTTGAACTACATTGTATCTTGCACCAAATAGTGCATTAAAAATGAGATTGTTAGCTATATATTCTAACTTGCTTATTTGTCAGTAGTTTGTTATGTTCTTAATAATTTTGAGGAAGAGAAATAATCTATATATATAGAAACCAAGAGACCAGAATGCCAGAACAACCAGAACAACCGCTTGATTTGACGTGCACTATGGCCTCTATTGGCCCCTCTCCCCAGCTGACAGGCCCAATCAGCCCCAATCAGGGCAGGCCAGACAAACCCCACCTGTGCACGAATTCATGTACTGGGCATCTAGTATACATATAAAGGCTCACAAAAAGCTTTCTTTAATGAGCAGAGTAAGGATAGGAAGCACTAAAAACCCAAAAGAATTTTTAAAATAAAATATGGTATTGTAAAGTTTGAATAATTATAAATCAGTAAATTTAAAACAAAAAAGAAACAAAAATTTTAAAGGTATAGCTACAATCAGTATTAAATCTAATTAGGATTTTTAAAAAAGCACAGTAAAATACCACAAAATTTAAAGATCTCACTATTCAAACTCATTTATTGTCATATTCTCTATTTCCCTTAGAAGATTAATTCAAGTTTAATGTCCATCAAGAGAGTAATAACTTTTATATAAAAGTATGAGTATAAAAAGCAAAATCTCTTTTCTTAAAGATCGCTTCAAGAAAAACAGTTTATTTCTGGGGGGAAAAAAGTGATGAAAGCAACTGGTATAAAGTAACATTTCAAGTGTATTAAATACCTTCCATGTTAAGAATAATTTTAAAAATTATAGGAATATACTTCTATAACTTGGATTGAAATTTTTGAAAAAACAGTTCCCATAATTTTTAAGTTTGCATGCTTTTTTAAAAAAATTGAGTGAGTAAAAAATAATCTTGTTCTTAGCAAAGCTTTTGTGTATCCATAGATGCGTGTATCACTAATCTTGTTTCCATTTTATGCACTAAGAATGAAAGCACGCAACATTCTTCAGAATATAGGAATGGGAAGCATTAGGAAAGTCATAGAAAATAATTCACTTAGCACTATGAGAACAAGGAACCACATCATATCCTAGAGCCTGGTTGTTCGTTTGCCGTGACATCTACCTGGGGGAGAGAACAGCACTGTGGTCCTTTAGTAACTACATTCTTAGATGAGGTACACGTGGCCTATGACAAATATGATTCCGTTTCAGATCATTTATGACAAAGGCAGTGAGTGATGTTAGTAAAAGAGAGTCCACTGCCAGGCTCAGTGTCTACCTCGTTACTCCTTTGCTGTTACAATCTATTTAAATCAAATTACATGCATAAATCAAATGATCTGCTATTTGTTAGACAAACATGTCTTTAGAGCTAGTGTTCAGATGAGCAAGTATCAACTTGAAAAAATCAGAATCATAATGTGTTTGTACTTTAAATTTTCCATTTGAAGCAATTGGAAACTTTGTGGAAAATGTTGTTAATTCATCTTCTTAATTTTAGCAATCAGTTTGTGTCTTCTCAAAACAAAAGACATTGTTTACTTGGTAAAAATATAACCAAATTAATCATCTCCTAGGCAATTAAAAACATGATTCATTTCATTATTAAAAACTAGAGAAACAAGTTGGCTGTACCTATTTACTGTCAACCATAAAATGTAACAATAATCAGGTAATTGCCTTTACTTTAGAAATACCTACATTTCTGACAGGAAAATTAGTTATTATTTTATTATAACCAATTAAATTATCTAAATATAATGGTATCATTAAGATATATATTAAAGATTACATTTTCCATATTTTGTTAAAAATTTAAACCTGTTTAACCGACATTAAACAATTTTTTTTTAAAG
Organism: Lasiurus cinereus; assembly: GCA_011751065.1. NCBI lineage: Eukaryota > Metazoa > Chordata > Mammalia > Chiroptera > Vespertilionidae > Lasiurus > Lasiurus cinereus. The sequence continues at coordinate 44,782,497 of JAAGEH010000030.1, forward strand.
AACATTTCTATTCTTCTGATGGTCACTTGCTTTTTAAAAGTTTCTTTTTTCTTATTTCCCCCCCTATTTTAATGTATTGAATGGCATTTCAGATTAACTTCTTATTGATTAAAGTAATTATAAGCTGTCCTTAACTGAAGTTTATGTACCTCTTATATTTTTATTTAATCTTATCTGTACTTTATATTTACACATTTTTCTCTGTTTTCGGAGAATGTACAACTATACTGTGGATCAGTTTAAAGAAAAGTTGCACTTAATTGGAACTAGACTATATATGTATTTAAATTTAATGTGTAACTATAAAAATAATCAGTGATTTTCTGATCTTATTTATACTACATCGAATTCTTATTTATGATTGGTCTAAACTGTCAAAGTAAAATATAGTCATCTAACTTGTTGTTCTAGCTTTTCTTTTTCTTTTGCTATTTATTATTTGCTGTTATTGTTGTTGACTTAGCCTATAAAACTACTTTACGTTCAAAAATATTTTAAGTAAATTTTATTCATTATATATAACTCCAGGAGGTCTTTTACTAAAACTGGCAAACTTTTTCCTTTTGGTTTTATGAATCCAGGCATTAAACTATCATACAATTCACAAATTTAGGGGAAAAAATCTATTTCATATATTTAATCAAAGGGCCTAAAACTAAAAAGGTACTTTTTATTCTATTATCAACTCTTTGGGGTTTGGGCTATATCTTCCAAAAGAGTTTAGAGAGAATCCCTTCCTGCCTACCTTCTAACTTTTCCCTGACTTCAGCCTACCACCAGGTAAACTCAATGTATTACTGCTAAGCACTGATGTGGTTATTAAAATGAAATAGGGCATTGCTCCAAAATGAGGGGAGGAGAGAGAAAGGAAAGAACCTTCTCCCTAGTGCTGCTAGCAAGCCTTTATCTTTATGACACTAACGCTAATCCCCTGTGTAATTAACTGTAGAGTGGTTATGCAGGCAGCACGCAGCCCATGACAAGCCTCATAGAAAATACATCAGTATTAGCCACAGGTGAATTCGTTTAGAAAGATTAATGACTGCACCTGAATTTTAATGTCTGAAAAGGGATGGAACACTGAATCCTTAATTAAAAAGTTGAATGACTAGTATGGTTTGTTTAACATCACAAATTTCAATGGGATTGTTTTGTATTCAAATGCAGTATGCGAAATTAAACTTTCCTTAGAAAGTGAGGAAGTAAGGGTGAAAAGCAAAAATGTTTTATGTGCTTTACTTTATGTAAATCGATACATGGATCAGTTGTTTTGATGTGGATCAAATGTAACATAATTGTGGCTCTTTTCTGTTTACAGTGAATGTGAATCGAAGAATTCTTACACAACATCAGTGGCATTGCTCTCAAGCCAAGAGAAAATGAGTAATTTTATTCTCTTCTTTAATGAAAGGAGTTTATTCTTCATTATTATTTTACAATTTTTTTTTAATGAAGAGAAAGTAATCTTGGAAAACCATTTGACAATGCCATTCCCAGTAGGGTTTTAACACCACTTTGCAAACTCTTTTACTATATGAAAGCTTGTCACAGACAAATTTTTTTCAATGACAATTTTAATATCCTTTTTTAAGATTTAGAAGAGAAAAAGGGGAAGAAACTTAGGCATGCTTCTATCTACAAGAGAATAAAATAACTCAGATTAAGAATTTGTTCTGGGGTTAGAATTGCTAAAAGCAGATATCTTAAGCAAGAAAGAGCTAGTATTATTTTGATCACTGCGCTTACAAATTTAAAACATTTCTTCTTATTTTCCATTGAATCACAGGAATAGTTAATATGTTCTGGAGTTTAAATAAAATCTGATTTGGCCAAAAATAAATAAATAAATAAAATTAAAATGAAGAAGTATATAAGGAAAAGTCTGATGTAATATTGTTGACTTATCAATTGACAGTTGATATATTTAGTGTAGATGCACTAAATTACTTTTTTTATTATTTTCAAAATAACAGTGTTTATTATCAGAATGAAGGATTTTTAAAAAATGAAACCAATATTATTTCTAAATTTTTACCAAATAGTTTATACATTGTCTGCATTTTCTGTTTCTTCTTTGCTTTTAATGAGAATTCCACAAAACTTTTAGTTAGAAGATACCAAAGTGTATGTCAAATTCCTTTGCCTTTTTCTTTTCTAGGTCAGAATGCTACTCACAATCCTGGCAAAGTAGATGTTGCTGCCCCTTTGCTTCACACATTGCCGACTGTACCACTCTTTCTGCCAAGTGAAAGCATGGCTTGTAGTTCTGTTTGCTTTCCAAGGGAACACATTTTTAATGAAATGTCATTTAGGAGTATTTGTTACTTCCTGTAAAAGCTTCTTTCATGGTTTTTGTGTGTGAAAGAATGTTGTAGTTGTAACTGTTCCCAGTACTCAGAACAGTAGAGGGAGAGAAAAAAGAAACTCCAGTTCTCACAGATGTATCAGATGTTTTTAATAATGGATTGAAAAAGCATGTGTTCTGTGTACCACTAGCATCTCTGAGATTATTACAAAGCAAGTTTATCACTGCCGATTTACATTAGTTATAATTCCCTGTGCCATAGTGTGAGACGTCATTGGCAGAGGAACTATAAATATTTTTCAGAGATTGGACTGCATTTTAAAGTAAACACTGACATCTTAGTATAAAGCCAAAACTGAAATGTAAAGCAATGCTAATGCTTTGGCAGCTCTTGTCTGCTGAATTCAGTAAATCTATGAGGATTCAATCTGTGGGATAAAGTTCGAGGAGGCTTAAGCATTGATATTATTAATACCAGTTAAAATAATTTACAGAGGTGTCTATTAAACCTGTCAGCAAAGTGTTGATGGACAAAAATAGTTGAGTCTGGCTCTGCCCAGAGTTCTTCACATTAAATGTCAGTTAATAATGTCTGTTATAATTTTAGTAAGTAAATGTCTGAAAGTTCAGTATTAAGCTTTCTTCCAGTTGTGACCCTAAATTCTTTTCCAGACTTACTTAAAACCTCATCACTAAAAGTTAAGCAGCATCTCCGTGGGTGCATAAGCTTTGTTGGAAGAGCCCTTGTAATTTTCTTAAACTCCAGGAGGTCATGTTCACGCCTGAACCAATTAAATCAAGAAGAATAAGCAAATTCCAAACTTAAAAATTAAAGGATTAAAAAAAAAAAGTTTAAGTTGCCTCTTAAGTACATTACTGCTTTGATTTAAAGCAATCATTTAAAGTGATTATTAAAGAGAAAGCTAAAGAAAATACATTTTACTCACTGAAAGACTATATTTGAATCAAAATGTGAAATAAGGCCAAAACTCATATTTACAAGTAAATATATATATATATATATATATATATATATATATAATTTCTTTTGACTATCTTTTCCTAATTTTGCTAGGTGTTGTACTAAATTTGCTAGGTCCTGATAACTCTAAAAGGTAGAATACACCTCTAGTGATACACTATAAACTCTCACAGTTGTGGCATCTTTACTCTATTCATAAACTTGCCATATACAGTGCCTTAGTAGATAAGATTCGGAACCACTTTTTTTCTTGCTGAATAAATTGGATAATATGTTTATATGGGAGTCTCTCTCCCTCTCCCTGTCAGTAAAGCACAACACCAATTTTTGACCTTGCATCCTCACTATGTACACTATTCTAAACCTACTGTAGAGTTTTTGTAACATTTATAGGCTCACTGGAAGTTAGACCTATATAATCAATGAAATAATTTAAACATATTTATTTATGTATATGTTAACTCTATGTTAGGTGTTTGTCTTAGAAAAACAGTTCAAATTTTCACTTGAACTCTCTATGAAACATAAGAACTGCACTAAAAAGCCAATACTATTTAGTATTAATTATTTATTATATGACAGTCACTGTATTACAGGCTTTAAGTGGTATCTCATTTGGACCTGAAAATATGTTTATGATGGATATTGTATTAACTTCATTTTGTAGATTACAAAAACCACAACACTGAGGTGCAGTGGCTATTTTTAACTTAAAGTGCTATGATGTGCTAAAAACATAGACTTTTATTTAAATTTGCTATATCTCCTCCTACTCTTTTAAACTGTCATTGGCTAAATTAAGAGCTATTTTAAATCGAAGTTTTTACTCAAAAAATCCTAGAACAATGTTTGCCTTGAAGTTTTTTTGTTTGTTTGTTTGTTTGGAGATTTGTTACATAACTTGAAAGACAAACCTACAGAGGCAAATGCATAAATAGCAATTGTAAAAAACTGTAGCTTCTGCCCTAAAAGGTTTGGCTCAGTGGATAGAGCATTGGTCTGCGGGCTGAGAGGTCCCAGGTCAATTCTGGTCAGGGCATGTACTGCGGGCACATCCCCAGTGGGGGGGGGGGGGGTGCAGGAGGCAGCTGATCGATGTTTCTGGCTCTCTATCCCTCTCCCTTCCTCTCTGTAAAAAATCAATAAAATATATTTTAAAAATAAATAAACTGTAGCTTTTTTAGACCCTTGAATGTGATCAAATTGGATGTAAAGGTTGCAGCACTAATAAAGCCAATCTTTCAGGGCTGCATCTAGAACATAATAGGAGATATTGACAATATTTATGGAAACGAAGGCACTCAGTGATCAACTAACATCTGCTTCTTTGGGTTTGGGATTTTTTAAGTCAACCTGACACATATTTCACTTCCTGTCAAGCTTTCATTGTTTCACTCCAAGCCTCTCTTTTCGCTGCAAGTCTGAAGTCCTTCGAATATGAAGAAGAAATATTAATGACACTGTTCTTCCTGTGCCAGGATTCCTTTTCATCACATACTTTGCAAGTCTGTAAATGAAAAGTAATTTAATGATTAAGGAATCAGAAGCATGATTGTTTTACATGTAAAAAGTTTGAAATATACTAAAAGTTGACTATAAAAATCTAAGTAGTGAGTATGTGGGTGTTTGCTTTTATACTTTCAACTTTTCTGTATGTTTGCAAATTTTTATAATAATATGTTGGTTGGTGGGAGCTTTGGATACAATTAAGTAAAATCTAAAATTTATACATCCAACTACGAATAATAATTATTGATGTGAAAGGTAGGAATTAATGAGACTTTCACTTCCTCCTAATTGTTTATACAGGGTGAGGCAAAAGTAGGTTTACAGTTATTCAAATGGAAAATAATACAATAATCAATAAAGAAAAATACAAAAATAAGCTGTTTCATGTACTCACAACTGTAATCCTAGATGAATCATATACATATTGGTATCATACTGCATTAACAATTTTACCCCATTTTTATAAATATAACATGAGAACTTGCACTTATTATTCATTATTCTTCAAGCTTTTACTTTTAATTGCTGCCTGGAATGTCATCATATAGATAAGTTTTGTTTTATTTTATTCTGCCAGTCCTTATTTTGCAGATGGTCATGTTTGGTCAGCATTTAATTAATATTTTCAGTGATGTTGAAAAATATTCTTAATAGTAAACATTTTGATACTGTTATTTAGCCCAAAACACCACTCTTTTTCTTTCTTTTTTGTTTTTCCTTTGCTTTAATTTTGTGGGTCAGAAATAATGGGTAGTTTTTCTATCATAGATGTGTTACAGAAAATCAGAGAAGAACCAAGCAATACTTAGAGAGACGGAGTTGCATTTATTACACGTTGGCTCAGAGGAAAATGTCTCTCAAATTCTGAGCCCCCATATGGAGGAATTTTCCCTATTTTTATGTTTTTGCCTTCTTTGTCTCTTAAATATGGGTTGTTTCCAGCCCTCTTGGCAAGCGCGTCAAGATCCTCTCTGTGCCAGAGCCTTGCGACCTCAACCAGCACTGATAATTTTGTCCGGGGAAGGTTAATGCCCTCTCTAAAGTGGGAGTAGTCTTATTTTCCTTATTATTTAAGCAAACAAGCATCTATAGAAGCCAAATAGAGTTAAAATTTCAAACAGCAGTTTTTATATAAGATGGATGTTTCAGATGAGGTACAGCAACAGGTGCCCTGATTTAAGATAAAGCCACATATGAAATCAATTTCTACAAGAGATGTAACTGTGAACAAATTCTTCATTTTAAATGAACGGTTTCCCACAAACTCTGACTAGAGCTGTGTTTAAAATATACTTCTATTTATAACATTTTAATTGATATCTTAGTGCATGCATTCCTATTAATATGTACTTTGAGTTTATTTTACTATAAAAATATTTTAAAGGTAAAATTAATTGACACAAATACCATAAACTGTACTGTTATGTCATTTTATATTGATTTTATTAAAAATTAGCTGCTGCCATCTATCTCAAAATTATGCTGACAATCGTTTTAATGCCATCCACAGCTAGACTATTTGTATCAAGCATATCAGAAATCCAGATGCTACAATATTATAAAATAAATTATCCTTATAAATGCAGAGGTGGAGTATTTCCGAGCCGAAAACACTTTCTCTGGTAGTCTAAGTGTTCTGTTTCCCTTAAAGATGTAATATTTTTCCAAATGTGGCTGTATGAAAAAGCTGAAGTACAGCACTTCCTGCGGAACCATTTGTCATTTACCCACATTTACTGCGTTTACTGTCCTCTGTGTATTGCTCAACTTCACTTTTAATAGGAGAAAATAGGCCTTAAAAGGGAAGCAGTATTTTACTGCTGAGCAAGAAACTATTTGTATTCCTCCTTCAAAGCCTGCCTAGGAGCATGTAGGATGGTTCTTGACCAAAGGAGATGGTATGAATATTCATGTGTTTTATGAATCACAGAGTTGAGGCCGTATGGTTTTCCCATTTATCAATTACTGGTTCAGAATTAGGCAGCCGAAGAGTTGCACTGATTAACAACGCTCCTTTTGTTTGCTCCGTGTTGAGGTGACACAGCCCAGTGACAACTGTATTATTTCTTGCCTCTTCAGCTGTCCACACTTGTGCAATTAGCTTAACATCCTGTCAGGTTTCATCATGTAGCCTCTTTATTTTCACGTTGTGAGAATTTATGGAGCTATAAATTAGAATGACTTCTTAAAGTTTAATTTCTCTTTCCTACGAAGACCCACGGTTACTGAGCCTAACAAGCATGGATAATCATGCCCATCATACGTGATCTCGGGAATGCCTGGCATCTGACTGGAAAATGAAGGTTTTGAAGTTAATGGCACAGACCATTGAGAAAAGCAGCTGTAGTGAGGAACACTGTAGAGAAGTTGGAGTAATTCAGACAAACTCACCTTGATGGACTAATTTAGCATATTTATTTTGTCTTTGTTTTATACTTGTTTTCTGCCTCTTTTCCTCAACCCTCCTATTTTAGTCCGTTAAAAGCTTCACTAGGAGATTTCATGGACGGTTACTACTGCTGTTACAATTAGAGAAAAAACAACAGTGGATTTCTTAGTGGTGTGAGAACTCTGCTTTCCAGATCCTCTAAATTCTAAACCATTTTTTAAAAGGAAAAAAGAGTAGTTAGTAGTCTAGAGACCTAACCCCCTTTTTTCCCTTCTCCCTACCTCTCCCTGTCTCTCTCTCAATTCCCTCAACACCTCCCTCCTCCTCCCTTTTCCCCCTTCTTCATGTTTACTCTCATTAGTATGCAAGGGTACCTTTTAATGGGATAGTGTGAGAATAGTCAAGCCTATTCTCACTTTAAATGCTGAATTAGCAATTTTTGTTTTTTCAAAAGAACAATGAAACTGCTCATCTAGTATTTAGCAGCATAGATTAAGATCCAAAGTTTTCTTTTTGCACTGCTAAATATTGATTCCTGCTTTATCTCCTATTGTTCCTTTGTGGTTTAGTTTGCTACCTTTGACTAGGGTCACCTACTTCAGTCTGTGTGTGGATAAGCATCCTCAAGCTTTGTTCTCTCCTTCGGTGATGGGCAGTCAGTTTCAAATCTATAGAAGACTTTTTTTT
>JAAGEH010000030.1:44790468-44852196 GCA_011751065.1 Lasiurus cinereus
GAGAGAGAGAGAGAGAGAGAGAGAGAGGAGAGAGAGAGAGAGAGAGGCTGTTCCATGCTTCAGTTGTAATTTGCCCTAATGTGGGAGAATCTAATTTTCTCTGTGAATCTGAGACTGCACAGTGATAAGTTAGTACCACCCAGCATTTTAAAACCCCTCAAACAGTGTTGGCTGACAAAGAGTCTCTGAATGTTTGAATCACTCTAAAAAACAAACCTGATACAAAAGAAACAAAAACAACAAAAAAGCACACGCACAAAATAAAAACCTGTATATTTTAAGTGGGTGTAAAAGAAGTTTAGAGTTTGTAAAAAGAATTCTACTTTCTTTTGGGGGAAAAAAGGGATCCTTTTGTGAGTTTGTGATAGAGGAAGGACTTTATCACATCCAGACAGACTGCCAGTGCTGTTGAATTTCTTCTCTCAACTCCAAGCGTATCATTCTGTGCAGAGTATGAGGCTTTGGCTGTCTGGGATTCTGAAAATTCTGTTTGTGAGGCAATGAACAGTGTCAGATTCTTTGTTCAACATTCTGAACATTCAGTCTCACATTGTGAATTCTGTTTTTCTAGTTTCTAAATCCTGAGTGGTTGCATGCAATATACATATGGGACAGAGATTAGAAAGATTCTGTCTGTGTATGTTCTTGCTCCTTCTACAGCATGTGTTTTATTCAGTGACTGCTACTCAAATATATTCATATTCTTTTTTTTTCTGATAGATGAGTTAAATTATTTCATTTACAGGGCATCAAATTTTTTTCAATGTCACACACACTCTAAAGCTCTAATACTACTTTTCATTTCTGATTTACATTGGCATATTCTCAATCAATATAGGTTCAAAATAGATATGTGTTAATTAACAAAATGGTGAAAATATGGGGATAAAAACAAGATCATATAAGAAAAAAATAACCAACAATCTTCAATGTTTCATTTGTTTTTCAATAAGGTTGATCTCTCATTTACTTTGGCATCCTTTCTCATACACTTTTCTCTTGCATTCATTTTCTTTCCATATTACAGTTCATGTATAAAAATATTAAAAGCAAGAATTTTATATTTATACACTGCCACTTTTATAATTCAAAATTCTGTCAATTGCCATCATCCATTCATTGCTTAGGTGAAAAAATAATGCACAATGTTCTTATAATTTCCTGCATGAGGTCACAGCTAGAGAAAAAGCTGCATTCAGCAAACAATAATGGAAAAAGTTGGCTTAAGGTTTTTAAATTGACTATTAAGTGCACTGTAAATAGCAAATGATGGCAAATATAAAATCAACATGAAGCATGAAACCATATCTCCACTTGTATAAATGGAGTATGACTCTCCCCCACCCCACCCCACCCTTTTTTTTTTACATAGGCTTTATTTTTTAGAACCGTTTTAGGTTCACAGCAAAATTGAGCAGAGAATTCACATATACTCCCTACCTACACATTCACAGCCTTTCCCACCATTAGCATCACACACATAGTGGCCCATTTTTTTTTCAGTCTTCCATTTGTTAGTGAAAAGAGACAACTCTGAGATGTGAAATCCATTGGCACTCTGGGGGGAAAAAAATCCCATTTTAGCTCAGTTTCCAGCCTTGCTGAGGTCCATAATTCCAAAAGACAAATGATACCCTGAGTGCTGCTAAATTCATGAAATGAGTTTAATGAGTTACTAAGGCCACACTGTGTTCAATGCATGACAGAATGGATGCTGAAAGTAGCAACTTGGAAAAGGTGTCAATAGAAGTGCTGTTTGGTTTGTAGATGTAAATTGGCAAATACCTCACCAGAGATTACAGTGGGGATGTAGTACAGCCATCATTGAGACTTCTTTTTCTGCTACTGGGAGTTGCTTCTACCTGTGAGTGGACAAAATTCCAGATGTAATTATTCAGGGTTCAAACCCTGATTCCTCATTCTGCTTCCTAGTGGGACTATAAGAATTGATGCTCTACAGAGAAATAAAAATAGAAGTTGTCATATCATAGGAAGAAATAAACTAGTTTTTAAGCCAAACAAACCCCAATATATGAGAACAACAAAATAGAGAGAACACAGACTTAAACACAGACTAAGCCACCTGAAAGTGATTGTGATTAGAAATAATATATTCTTGAATAGCTGTGGTTTTCTTTGTGTGTGTGTTTTTTTTCAGGCTATCATAAGATTATAAATATGCTTCCTTTGCCTGTAAAGTCAAATAGTGGAGCTTTCTAATAGCAATTACAGTGTGAATACTGATTATGAACATTAAATATAGCACTGCAGACGCTTGCAAAGCCCATGAATCAGTAAGATATCTATCCTGTTTGGCAATCCAGGTCTTGAATATTAAATAGAAGAACCTTAAAAACCTGGGTTCCATAAGCTTTTATTATATTGGAGACAGATGTATTTTTCAAGGAATCAGGACTAGGAGTATTGATTTTATCAAGGAGTTCTAGGAACATTAACAGAAAGGAGATTCTCATGACATCATGTCCCTCAATCTGTGTGCATATAATCCATGTGGGCCATGTATATTTTATAAAATTATTAAAGAAAAGAAAAAAAATCCCTTAAGCCTTTACTCTATAAATTAGAGGCCCAGTGAATGAATTTCATGCACAGGAGGATGCAGGAGGGTGGGGGGGGAGATTCCCTCAGCTCAGCTTGCACCCTCTCCAAGCTGGGATCCCTCTCACAATCCACGACTGCTGGCTCCCAACTGCTCATCTGCCTGCCTTCCTGATTGTCCCTAACCACTTCTGCCTGTCAGCTTGATCACCTTTTAACTACTCCCCTGCCAGCCTGGTTGATGCCTAACTGCTTCCCCTGACAGCCTGTTTACCCCTAACTGCTCTTTCCTGCAGGCCTGGTCACCCCTAACTGTCCTCCCCTGCAGGCTTAGTGCCCCCCAACTGCTATCCCCTGCAGGCCTGGATCCCCTCTAATGCCTTTCCCTGCAACTGCAACTGCCCTCCCTTGTAGGCCTGGTCCCTCCCAACTGCCTTCTTCTGCTGACCTGATTGCCCACAACTGCCCTCCCTGGCTGAGCATCTTGTGGTGGCCATCTTGTGTCCACATGGGGCAGGATTTTTGACCACATGGGGGCAGCAATCTTGTGTGTTGTAGTGATGGTCAATCTGCATATTACTCTTTTATTAGATAGGATAGAGACCTGGTACATGGGTGGGGGCCAGTTGGTTTGCCCTGAAAGGTGTCCCAGGTCAGGGTGGGCATTCCCTTGGGGTGTGGGGTGGCCTGGGTGAGTAGCCTGTGATGGTCTGCAGGCTAGCCATGCCCCCAGTGACCCAAGCGGAGGCCCTGGTATCTGGGATTTATTTATCTTCTACAATTGAAACTTTTTAGCCTGGAGTGGATCCAAGCCTCCTGCTCACTCTGTGGCTGCAGTGATTTCTGTTGGGATTTATTTATCTTCTATAATTAAAACTTTGTAGCCTAGAATTGTAGCCTGTAGGCTGGCCAGGGTGTGTGGAAAACTTGGCTTCCTCCATCGCCGGGGAAACCCAAGCCTCCCTCTTTCTCTCTCCGTGGCCACAGCCATCTTAGTTGGGTTAATTTGCATACTCACTCCTGATTGGCTGGTGGGCGTGACTTGTGGGTATAGCAAAGTGACGGTAAATTTGCATATTGCTCTTTTATTAGATAAGATGCTATTTCTCCACCATCTTCTTAGCTTGTTGCTTTGGAGGCTTTTCTAAGTGGTTGCTCCTTCATGTATCCACTCAGTCTTTCCATCAGCTTCTTCTCTGCTTAAAGAATTGTCCTAAAGCTCCAAGCTGCAGCCACTCCTTATTGAGATCAGCCCTGGTGCTTTTGCCTGTACATCCCTTTCCACCTTACCTTAGTCCCACAAACCATTTACAAAAAAAATATATATATATATATATATATATATATATATATATATATAGTATTATTTAAGAGTCACTCAAGCATTCACAGGGCTCCTGCTTTGCAGAAAAGTTGGCAGTGAAATAGAAAACCTAATGCCATCATGAAATAGTAAAATACATGAACAGACTTTCAATTTTAAGGTGAACATAGATAGTAAAGAATTAAGTTGCTATTTTTTTACTCCCTGAGTCTACTTTATCATTGCTCAATATTGTCAGTGGTATTTAAGTCATTTCTTAGAACATTAACTTACTTCTATCCATTTTTATCTGAATCACTTTTTATCATTTGGATAAATAAGATCATTTACATAACAACCCTGACAAATAATCTATATATATAAAAGCCTAAGCAACCATTTGACCGTTTGACTGGTAGCTATGACATGCACTGACTACCCAGGGACAGACACTCAACACAGAGGCATGGAAACATGGAACAGACTGATGAAACTCAGAGGGGAGGGGAGAGGGCAGGAAGTGAATAACCAAAGATCTTATATGCATACTAGAGGCCCATTGAATGGATTCATGCACTGATGGGGTCCCTCAGCCTGGCCTGCAGGGATCGGGCTGAAACTGGCAGTACAACATACCCCACAGGGTCCCAGATTATGAGAGGCCTCAGGCCAGGCCAAGGGACCTCTCTGGTGCATGAATCTGTGCACTGGGTCTCTAGTACTCTATAAATATTTATTATATGGATAAATGAGGAAAGGGTTCCCATTTGGCATTTGGGTTTTCTTAATACAAATAAAGAATATAATAAAATAAGTATGGAAATGCATGACCAAATGCATATGTATACATACAACAAAATAGCTGGGTGCTACTATTTTTTAAGCATTAGATATAATATTTTATCCAGTATTTACAAAGACAGTGACAAGTTTTTTTTTTATATTGGCATACTGTTGTCATAAAAAAGAACTGTAAATTTACAAAAGAAGATTTTTTTATAGCTGTGCTCTAACAGAAAAATAAAGGAATTGGTGGTTTCTATCTGTGTGCTATACAATCGAAGGCAGACAGTTACTTAGGGCTCATTACATGTGATTTCAATGACTAAGAATAGATATGTTCAAAGCATAGATATCAATGTCTTGAAAGACACTGATGGGGTAGACAACATGTTCCTCTTTAAGCTACTTAATTTTTCTCTCAAAATTAATATTTCATTATCCCTTGGAGCACTTGACATGGTCTTTATGTTTTCAAAATGTATAGCAACTGCCATACAAACTGATAGTAAATTGTGTCTTCAAACCCATAGAGAGAAGGTGCTACAACTAAATGCTTTAACACATAACCAAAGTAATTAACTGTAGTAGACAAATTTAATGTGATGATCATTTATTTTAACCAAGGAACAAAGGTAGAGAGAGGTAAGGCAGGTGGAAAAATGGAAGTAGTAGGAAAGTAAAAAAAAAAGTAAATAAATATCTATGTTGCCTATGTCAGGAACAGTGGCCTCCTGCTACTTTCTGAACTATCATGTTCAAAGCTGTTGATTTAGGCTCCTGCTGGTAAACATGCTTTTTTATAACCTCAACTCATCCATATTTCACACAAGAGACTTCATAAAAGAGACAGATTTATAATTTTTTGTCACAGATTTCAAGATTACCAATTATTTCTTTGAAATTTTTGCATCTTTTACTAGAATAGGTATTCATAGTTTTATAGGCCTTCTTTTTTCTCACTCACTCAATTGAGATTTATGGAGCCTAAGAATTTTCTCTTGCAGCAACACAAAAACATTATACTTCGAATTCACTGTGCCTCAATCAATGTAATCATTTCCAGAAACAAGCCACAAGTTTGAGAATGTATATGCTTTATTAAGTCTATATTTTTGGATTATGTAATAATTTTGCATGAATGGAAAAATAAGGATTTTCAAGGACAGAATATATGAGAATAAAGATCCCTTCATAGATTAATTGTACATTCATATTTAAAATATTAACTTTTCTCTATATACAAGCCAAGATTTAAAACTTTCCAAACTATATCAACAGTTTCAGAACACTAATTAAGTTGAAGTTTGCAAAAATAGCTGATAATTTCAACCTAGTATTATAAGTGAAACTGCAAAAAATGAGAATAGAAAAGTTGATAAAAGGTGTGAGACCTTTTGAGCCTAGATTTTAAGGCCAGTACCTATAAATGGATGAATGGCATATACTTCTACAGGCACAATACCTTGTTGATAAGATATTGTGTGGCAGAGTTCTAATTTGTGTGGAATTTGTGAAGGTGTTAGAAAAATATGATCAGGCAAATTTTCTAAATTATTGTCAGAAATGGTTAAGACCTTAAGAAAAACTAACCAAAATATGTCTTAAAGACTCTGGCATTTCTTAAAAGGCTAAGAGTGATCCTCTTCCATTCCACGTGGAGAGATGAGTGGTGAAACAATGGAAGAGACTCAGGGGGATCTCACACTCTAGCTTTTGAAAATTAGAGAAAGGAGACTCCAGCTCCGTACAGACTCAGCATGTGGCCTGAGGAGCAGAGGAGTCTGGATTACTTCCTTCTGGCCACCAGGCACTACCAACCTCCCTTGCACAACTACATGTCCTAGCCCCTGAGTAGGTCCTAGGCAGTTCAACGGTGAGAGCTGCTACAAATAGCAAGAGCCAAACAGTGCTTCTTTCCAGACATTTCACCTAAAACCAGATCCCCTGGAAACACCTCAACCATATATTCATCACTCAGACTGGGGACACTGCTCAATAACAGTTTGCACAAATAGTAAATAAATAGAAGTAGGTGTCTATAAAAACTGAAGAGCCCTGGTTCATTTGGCTTGAATATTATGTGTCTAGCTAAATACTGCTTAAATAAACTTATATAAACTCTATATGCATGTTTATAGTTTATATAAACTTCATCTTGATCTTCACAAATCTGTGAGATTGACAGATTTCAATACTTTAATCCAAATTTTCACATTAAGAAACAGCAGTTCAGAGAGATTAAGTAAGTTGCATGAAGTTACACAAAGTTAGGTAACATCACATGAAGAACTCACCTTCTGAATGCAATCAACCAACCAACCTGTCAATCAATCAATCAATCAATAAAAACACAGGCAATCCTATTGAGAGTTACATGAGAGAATCAGAAAAAAAAATTCATTTTGAGATTTTATGAAATAATTATTTTTAGTTTTTGCTAAATATTAATGGAAGTAGAGTTCATGGAAAATGTGGAGAGGTCATTTAGTATTATTTTTCTAGTTTTCTTTATTTTTCAAAATCAACAGAAACTCACTAAATTTTGCCATGTCTCTCAATTTGTTTTGCTTGTGAATGGGTGTTTGTGATTATGTATGTATAATTTCATATTGAATGCAAGAATAAATATAATTCATTGAAGAAGGTTCAAAATAGAATATAAAAATAAATATTTTGAAAAAAGATATTTTAGCCCTAGCCAGTTGGCACAGCAGATAGAGCATCAACCTGCGAATTGAAGGGTCCCAAGTTCAATTCCCGTCAACGACACATATCTGGGTTGCAGGCTCCATTGCCAGTGAGGGTGTGCAGGAGGCAGCCAATCAATGAGTCTCTCTCATCATGGGTATTTCCCTCTCTCTCTCTCTCTCTCTCTCTCTCTCTCTCCCTTCCTCTCTGAAGTCAATAAAAAAATTTTAAAAAGAATGATATTTTAATGAAATTGCTAATAAAATTTAGTGTAAGAAGATTATTAATAATGTTATAGAGTTTTTTATCATTCTCATAGATATGTAATTTTCCATAGGATACTTCTCAAGAAAAAAACACAACAATAACAATGACAACAATAGGATCTCACATGTAAATAACTCTTTTTTTTAATATATTTTTCTGATTTTTTTACAGAGAGGAAGGGAGAGAGATAGAAAGTCAGAAACATCGATGAGAGAGAAACATGGATCAGCCGCCTCCTGCACGCCCCACTGTGGAGATGTGCCCGCAACCAAGGTACATGCCCCCAACAGGAATCGAACCCAGGACCTTTCAGTCCGAAAGCCGACGCTCTATCCACTGAGCCAAACCGGTCTTGGCGTAAATAATTCTTCATGGTAACCTTTGTTCCTTTGTCTTTGTCCAGAATTTTAAAAAATAAAATGAAAATCTCAGGTTAAGTTAACTGGCCATTAAAACTACATATACTACATATTTTCCAAAGGTGTCTTGAAATACAAATGTTAAGTTTTGATATTCTAGAGCTAGTATAAGAATTAAAAATATTCTCTTTTATGAGTGATATAAATGTACTATATATACTAACAAGTCACTTTGCAAATGAGTTGGAGTTTTTTGTTTATCCTCACGGGTATATTGCTTTCTTATTATAGAAACATAAATATAACAAACTGCAGCATCAGAGGCCATTTATAGAGTCAAATGTAGTGGTGGAAACTCCCAAGTTGCTATAATGAAAAAATCACAGTATAACTTGAAGGTAACAAAACAGAAAAGCAAGACAAGAAAAGAAAGTGTATTTTATTTAAAGTATTATGGCTTACAGTATTCTAAAGAGAGCAAAAAAAAACTGTCAGATTCTAACATGCACACATTGTTTATAAACACACTAAGAGCCAAGATCTGGGAATCACAAACTTATAAATTTGCAAATTTGCAGTCTGTCCTGATCCATCTATTTTTTATCAGTACCTCAGTCTTTTATGCTATCCTCTAAACAATATATTGTAAAGAGGAGACACCTTATCAGTGAAGTTTTCAAGATTCATTTGATCAGAATAAAATCAAGTAAACCTGCTTACATTTTCCAGGAGTGAACCACACCATATTGTAATCCAACTTCTAAGTGTAGTGATTATATCCCTTGGTAGTGTGGGATACCTTTAAAGAAACAATTTGCAATTACTTTTAATAGTAGAAAAATTTTACATCTCAATTTGCACCTGTTTTCATGGGTTAAGAATATGCAGCAATTTTTAAGTAGTGCTGAAATGATGTGAAATATGAAATGAACAATGGAAGAGAAATCTGAGCAGTAAGATGTTGAAATGTCAGTAAATTAAGAATTCCTTGGTTGCTATTACTACTTTTTCAGCTTTTTTTAAATAAACCTTCCTTTAATTTCTCTCTCTCTCTCTTTCCCTCTCTCTCTCTCTCTCTCTCTCTCTCTCTCTCTCTCTCTCATAAGATTTAAGAAATCCTCCCAAGATTTCACAAACTCCTTAAGGTAGCTTTTCATAATGATGGCTGCTGGGTATTACTTCAGGTGACTGTGAAATCTTCTTTATAGAAGTCAGCTGAAATTATGCTCCTACTTATCATACAGAATTTAAACTGAAAATAGAGCAAATAAATATGTATAGGATCGCTTTTTACATTCAATTAAATATTTGCATCTTACTCAGAGAATAGACATGAGTGTGAAAATGGTCTTGTGAAGCACATTATACACATTTCTACAGCATGCATTACTCTACCAGGGTTAAAATATTATCATTGTGCCAGATAGGCACATATGATAGCAAAGTCTAGGAATGAAGTATTTATAGCAAACACCCATTGGCTTAGTAAACACAATTGCATGCTTCCCAGAGTAAGGGGATGTGTGAATTCCTTAAATAATACTGAAGAATTAAAATAGTCCTTCTTAAAATCTTAAAAAAAAATACTCACAATACTAAGTAGTATGCTTTGAAATTATAACAAAATACTGAGATCAAAAATAGTAATAGCAACCACCTATTTGGATTTCATACTAAGCCACCTATCATACTAAGCCACCATTTTAGGCCCCATTTTCCACATATTTTACAGAAGGCTGACCTGAGACAAGCAATTTAGTAATTTTCAGGTGACCTAGAACCATAGTCGGCAAACTACGGCTCGAGAGCCACATGCAGCTCTTTGGCCCCTTGAGTGTGGCTCTTCCATAAAATACCATGGCCTGGGTGAGTCTGTTTTGAAGAAGTGGTGTTAGAAGTTTAAATTTTAAAAAATTTGGCTCTCAAAAGAAATTTCAATTGTTGTACTGTTGATATTTGGCTCTGTTGACTAATGAGTTTGCCAACCACTGATTGAGGAGAACTTAAGATCTAGTCTTAAAAAAAAATAGTCCTATATAATAAAGAGCTAATATGCAAATGATCAGCATGCCCTCACACTCTTGCCCCCTCGCACCCTCACATGGGGCTGGGGGACCTTAGACCAGGCCGGGGGGATCTGAGGCTGTGCCCCCTGCCCAGCACCAGACCTGCAGACTTGAGGACCTGAGGTTGCACCCTTCACCCTGTAGGTTTAACAGAGGTGGGAATGACTTGGTCTGAGTCTCATGCAATTTTGAGGTGCATGTGGGTGGGCAAGGATTTGACTCTGGGTCCCACGGCACACCCCAGACACTGACAAGAGGGAGATTTTGATATACATTTTACTAATTTATTTTATCTCTGACACTTCTATTATAGAGAAAAGACAAATAGCAATATTAAAATATTTCCTCTAATTAATTCCCTTTTAATGTGCACAAATTTCATGCACCAGGCCACTAGTCAATTATAATACTGCTAACATTTATATAGTATTTACTAATTTGAGGCACTGGGCATTTTTCTAAGTGCTTTTGGTGGATTGATTGATACATCTACCTTATTTGGTTGATTTGATGAGGGTCTTCATTTTACAGAGGAGAAAACTGAGACAGTGATTAAATAACTTACTAAATGCCACACAGCTGGTAGAATGGAGCCATTCTAGCTCTGAAATATGTATTAACCACACTGTGGCTTAGATGCAGTTTTGTTAGCTTACTATTAAATGGTTCGAACTTGACCTGACTGATAATTCTCAAATCCTTAACATGCAAACACTTGAAAATACTAAATGTCACAGACCTCTTCATGCTATGCTTTCCTCTCTGAGAGGACTCCAGTGGCAATCAGAGTGGGGACATCCTTCCCCTCCTTCACTCCAAGGTCATGGGCCCTTGCACACTTTCTGCACTTAGTTATCTCATGACTTTGGGGAAAGTTTTTTTGTTTGCTTTTTGGATTTCTTTTTTTTCCCCCTTCATTGACAGTTTTCTTTTAGGGTAATTGTCCTTAGACAAGGTATATACTTTTAGGGTATCTGCTAAGTTGTCTTTTCAAGAGAGAAGTAGGAAACAAGTGGCATACACAATGATTACTATAAAGAGTAATAAAAATGCTTTATATTCAAGTTTCATAAGAAATAAGCTATGGTTAAAGCAATGAGAAAGGAGCTCTGTAAATTTAAGTGCTTACAGTGAACCTTTAGACATGTTACAGTCCTAAGATAGGTCTTAGGGGTATCGGAATTCAGGCAAAGGGTCAGGAGTATAGTAGGCAGAGTTCCATAGGTGCTCTTGCTGATCAGCTATGAGCACATAGTTGGAATATAGATCATTCTCTAATGCTTCACCACATAAGACAGGCTCAGGGAACATCATGAAACCAACTAATTTACTTATTGCTGGGATTCATTTTCCCTAAGTGTGACTATATTTATCACAGCTGTGGGAACAAAATCTCCTAACTCTCTAGTATGTTTTGTTCTCTGAAGTAAAGGCCAGAAGAAAGAAAATAGCTTTTTTTATTTACACTAGTGTCTAAGTGTCACACTAAATGTCTTAAAACTTACCATCAGAGCTCAATCTCTTTGTTTCTAGGTTGGTTTTCATCTACAACTTCCAGCTATGGTTATTGAAATGCAATTTTCAACTAACTTCCCAACTCCTAGCTTTGGTTCCTGATATAATCATGTCTCAAAACCCCAAACCCTTCCCCCTCCCCACTGAAATTCTATAATACCTAATGCACCTTTTAGATTCATTAAGGTAGAATACTAACTTTTTTATTAGCTGCCCATATTTCACAGCCAAAGAGAGGTGTTTCACCAATGAATCTGTGAGTCCCCACATAAGAACAGCATTATGTGGCATGTTGACGACTATTGACACAGGCTCATTCACAGATATGAATTAATACTCTGTGTATTATTTAAAGCCTTGCCCACACTTTCAGGCTCTCTAGTTAATGAAACCAGTGTTTAGGTATAACCATTGGGATTTCCTATTACCAGCACATTACTATTCATATGCTGACCTTAGTAACTAAGCCACTTGTGGGGAAAGGAAGTGAGTGGAGTGTGTGACTGTCAAGGGCATAGAATAAGAAGAAATCGTGTAAGGAGAAAGCCATGGTCCAATTTCCTTTTCTGGGAAGATTTAGCAGTGCTGTGGGAACTGGAGAAAACCTGCACCTTGCAACAGTAAGACACCAAAACGCTGTTTGCCCACTTGACTTCTTCCATTCTGGTCCTGCTTTAAAATCCATTGTTATAAGTACTGAAGAAAATAATAAAGTATTGTGCAAACGTTAATAATAGGTCTTCATGCACTAGGACCTAGAGGAAAACAACTTGTGTTCCCACTTCTGTTTTCTTTCCCTTCTTCCATGTGCTTTACCAGTCCACCCCCTACGTTTGTTGGGATTTTTTTTCCAACTTGGCCTCATATTTCTTCCCTGACAGTTGTTCATAGTCCTTTTATTCTTGGAGCAAAATTTGGTTTCCAGATAATTATCACAGTTCCTGTAGTGCTTGGTATCTGGCTTTTTTCTTACAAGATTTCTGATAATCAAAATTCTTGCTATTGGGTAGTTTTTAAAAAAAAAGCTGGTAGTTTTCAGATAATTGCCAGATCTGTCAAAATTAATTTGTTTCTTGTGCTTATATAGGGGAAAAATAACCATTTGAGCCAATGTCTGAAGAGGATATGTTGGCAAATTTATTTAGACTAAACCATTTATATCTTCAGAAGGGGATGGATTTTACTCCATTTAAATAGATACATTCTTGATGCAAAGTCTCATTTTAGGTATAAATACATTCACTCACATTAAAGGAGTCTCTGTAATTAGTTTTGTCCTGTGTAATGGAAAGGTACTCTAGAATATGTTTTTCTACATAAGATGAATTCTTCACTCATTCTTTACATCCTAAAGTGATGTTTTGATTTTGAAACCTAATTTGTCAACATCACTGAAATTATTCTATTGGCATTTGACATGAATAATTTTCTTTTTATTGATTTTAGAGAGAGGAAGAGAAAGGGAGAGAGAAATATCTATGTGAAAGAGAAACATCAATCAGCTGCCACTTGCATGAGCCCAGACAAGGGATTGAACCCATAATCTAGTTATGTGCCCTGACCAGGAATTGAACTTTACCTCCCCACCCTTTGGTGTACAGAATGATGCTCCAACCAATCTTCCAGGGCTAGAAAAAATTTTAAGATTATTTATTGTTTTAATCATTGTGCTATAAATATTGACTAATATTACCATCTTCTATTATCTGATCTATTTGCAGTACTCTTTAAATAGTGCCTGACCTGTAAATAAAGTTCATATATTACATGATTAATATTATCATCTCACTTAATGCTCTCAGGAGTAGAAAGTATTATGCCTCCAATCTATACATGAGAAAAAAATGAAGCTATGAAGTTAGGTGACTTGTCAATAATGAAATAACTAGTAATTCACACAGACAAAACTTAATTGCAGACCTTCTGACTCTAAATGAAGCATATGGAAAATTCCCCAAATTTTGAATGCCTTTTCCATTTATTTGTCTTTGTTCATCTGGCAAGATGCAGAAGAAAAATAAAACTCATCACTAAAGTGTCCCTTAATGATAAAAAGGAAAAATGAGAAGAAATAAAGATTTGTGTGTATACCAACAGGTTAGCATTATTTGATCTAAACTGTCAAATAAACCATTTGATCATAGCAAAGACTCCATAATTCCCATACCCTACCTGATCACTTCATCTAGAGGCAAATTAATTCAGTGATCACAATAAAGTCTCATTGCCTAAGCAAACTGGAGAATGAAGGAGAGAAATTGTGGAGACATCTGCTTTAGCAATGGGGGGTACAGATAACTCATATTCAAATCACAGTGCATTGGGATTCAATGCTTTGGGGATATTACAGTCTAAAAATACTATTAGGTCAAATATATACTCTGCAAGTTTAGTGGAATATCCCATAAGAAACTAAAATG
Source organism: Lasiurus cinereus (assembly GCA_011751065.1). Taxonomy (NCBI): domain Eukaryota; kingdom Metazoa; phylum Chordata; class Mammalia; order Chiroptera; family Vespertilionidae; genus Lasiurus; species Lasiurus cinereus. The sequence continues at coordinate 44,804,429 of JAAGEH010000030.1, forward strand.
GTAACAATTAAGCTAAACTAAAAATTAATTTATAATTAAAAGCAAGGATAACAGCAATTAAAGTCCTGGCCAACTCAACACATCTGGTTCATCTACAACAAATTATCTTTCCCTAAAACTGAGGAAATAATGCCACGCATTGTCAACACTTCTGAGTATAAAACTAAATTAGTCTTGAGTATGCTCCAGCAAATTGATATTTTTGGTATATAAATAACAAATGTTAATATCATCCTTTCCTAGTAAAACAGAAGAAAACAAAAATCTCTCTGTTATAAAGATTTTTTAAAAGATAAAATAGGTCTATAAAATTAAGCCTAATTTTTATAAGAATTAAAAAGACCACCTGTGTACATGCTCATCAGTATGAAGTTCTTTGGGAGGTCTCATAAAGCCCACCAATGTGCCAGAAAAAATTCTTCCAGAATCACTGTGATAGAAAATATTTATGCTAATCTCAAAGGGTGTAAAGTTATACTTTTTTAAAAAACAGTAAAAGTTGTTTTATGTCTCAGTACTGTTGTGGGCTTTATGAATAACTCAAAGAGATAAATAGCTTTCTAACTTTAGAAACATTTCTCTTGCACCTTAATTTCTGTCTCCCAATTTTGCATTCTCATTTGGCAAAATATCATCATTCACATGACTATTCATGCACCAAACCAGCCCCTGCCCCCCTCAACTTGAGCAAACATTGTCACCTCTCCCCACAAGTGAATCTCAAGTATTTTTACTTCCAAGTTAGTTCAATCCCTGGTGTCTCTGGGTACCTGTGATAGTTTTTTTTTATTAGACCTTCTATTTCTTTCTCTCTCTCTTTTTAAGTTGATTAAAGAGAGAGACAGAAAGACAGAAAGAAACATCAATTTGTTGTCCCATGTATTTATGCATTCATCAGTTGATTCTTATATTGCCCTGACTGGACACCTAACCCACAACCTTGTTGTATTAGAAGGATGCTCTAATCAACTGAGCTATCCAGCCAGGGCCTCCACCTACTACTTCTATTTGTGTTTCCCTGTTTTCTCTGCTCTATGGAGTGCTCTTTTTAAAATGAATATCAAATCATAATATTTTGATGGTATTTCTACCACCCATGGCTTCCCAAGACACCGAAATCCAATATCCTTTCCATCAGCCTCATGTCCAAACTCTCTTCTCCTCCCTTCTTAGAATAGGTAGCTGCTCTTCTTAGAACAAGCCAGAAATGTTCCTACCTCTGAATCTTTACACTTAGAATTTTCTCTGCCTGGAAGCTTTTTCTGCCCCAGGAATATTTCCATGACTTGCATCTTTGCTGCCTTTGTGCCTATTCTTAGGTCATTTCCTCAGAGATCTCTTCCCTAAACAGCCTATCCAAAATGTACACTCTCATGCTTTCCTCTTTTACCCTGCTTTATGTTTGTCTACCTAGTCTTTATAACATTATATTATACAGTCAATTGTTTAAATATTAATTGCCTGTCTCCACCACTACAATATAAGGTCTATGAGGCAGGGACTTTTTTATTTATCTATGTAAACCCAGTTCCTAAAAGAGTTCTTCATACATAGAGCATATTCAGTACATATTTTGTAAGTGAACTAATGTCTATAGTTACGTGTACACTTAAGTCATTGTTGGGATTGATTTAGAAACCTGCCTAATACCCATACAGGTAGCAAATTACTGGAATGTTTCTCTAGAATTCTTTCTCATTTGTAGTACAATTGATGGTTTTATAAGCTTTCTGCAACCCAGTAACCATATTCCAAACTCAGGTGAAAGCAGGGTGGGTTTCAGTTTCTCCCATTCACAGCTAGCTGGGCATTTAACATTCCAAATGTTTTGCGTGGGTTTGGGGGAGAACCTATGTCTTCACAATCTTCCCACCTCAGTTTCACTTTCAACAACCAAATAAAGTGTCCCCCATACAACATTCTAAAAGAAAACTATTGTAACCAACTTCTCTCCTTAACTTCGCTGCTTCTAGGAAAGAAAAAAATGTTTTAAAATGTTTAAGAGCCCCCCAAATTTAACAACCCTCCGCCTTTTTTTCATGTGATACTTTGATTTGCTAGCTAGAAGGATTGCAAATCAGAACTGAATTAGAGTTTAAGTGAGCTAAATATATTTCAATAGAGGAAAACATTAAAAGATACATCCTGGGAATATCATGCAAATCCAGTCCAATAAGAACTTTTTCAACTTTTCAAATTAGAAAAGGTTGGATTTTTTAAAGATCTATAACTACAGTTATAATTATACTGAAACTAGTTGAATAATTAACATCTGAATATGAAAAATAATTGGAAAGATGATGCATAAAAATGGATATTTTGCATTTTTAAATTAATGATGAAAAATAATAAGGAATATAATATTAATGATAAGGCCATTTGACAGGCAATGTTACCAGCACTTTATTTTATAATATCTCTATTCAAATCTGAGGCAGGCGACATTGTCTCTTGCATGGATTTTTGCAGTAGTTTCCTACCTGATCTCTCTGCCAGTCCCCTTGACCTTGAAAACCTATTTTCAATAAGCCTGCCCAATAATGCTTTGAAGAATAATTCATGCTGTATCATTTTTCTGTTCAAAAATTTGGATAGCTTTCCGCTTCCCTTAAAGTAGCATGCAAAACCCTTACCATGTACTACTAGGTCCCACCAAAGGGTCCCCAGGACTTCCCTGATATCATCTCCTCCTTGGATGTCTTGGCTTTTGTGTTGTTGCTCCTCACGGGAATCAGGAAGGCTATTGCCCCTGGGCCTTTTCACTACACATTCCCTCCACCTGAAACATTTACTTTTTCTCTTTCAGGTCTTTGCTCAGATGCCATCTTCTCAGTGACACCTTTTCTAACCAGGCATTTGAAAACTGTAGTCCTCAACCCAACATTCTTCTTTTCTCAAGTTTCCTTTGTAATAGCACTTATCACCAACTGTTACTAACTCACTATTTTGTTTCCAAACTCTATCCATTGGAATAGAATGTAAAGTCCATTATAGGCGTTTTCTTTTATTTTCTTGTGGTCTGTTTTATTCACTCTTGTAATCCTAGTTCTTAGAATAGTCCCTAGTACATAAAAGCTGATATATATTTGTTTTAAAAAGAAATACAGCCAAAACTGGTTTGGCTCAGTGAATAGAGTGTCGGCCTGCAGACTGAAGGGTCCCAGGTTCAATTCCAGTCAAGGGCACGTATCCTGGTGGCGGGCACAACCCAGTGGGAGGCGTGCAGGAGGCGGCTGATGGATGTCTCTCTCTCATCGATGTTTCTAACTCTCTATCTTTTTCCCTTCCTCTCTGTAAAAAATCAATAAGATATATTTTTAAAAAAGAAAGAAAGAAATACATTAAATAGAAAAGAAATACTATGACCTACCTATTAGAGTGGATAAAATCCAAACCCTGACATGATAACACCAAATATTGACTAAAATGTGAAGCAACAAGAACTGACATATATTGTTTGTGAGAATGCTAATGATATATTTGCCTTTGAAGATAGTTTGTCACTTTTATACAAAGTTAAACACAATCATACAATATGAATCAGAAATTATGCTTTTACCCAATGAGTTGAAAACATGTCTCACAAAACCTACACATGTTTATAGCATCTTTAGTCAAGATCCCTAAAATCTAGAAGCAACCTCAATATCCTTTAATAGGCGAATGGATAAAGCAACTGCAGTACAACCATGCAATGAAATATTATAGATAAAAAAGAAATGAGTAGCAAGTCACAGAAAATCATGGAGCAATCTTAAGTATAACTTGCTAGAGAAAGAAGGAAGTCTGAAAAGGCTACATACTATATGATTCCAACTATTAGACACTCGGGAAAAGGCAAAACTATAGAGACAATAAAAAGATCAGTGGCTTTGGGATAGAGAGAACAGGATGAATTAGGTTAAACAGGGGAATTTTAGGCCAGTGAAACTATTCTGTATGAGATTGTATTGGTGAATATGTGAAGTTATGCATTTGTCAAAACTTGTAGAGCTGTATAATACAAAAAGTGAAATATCATGTAAACTATGGACTATAACAGCAATGTTTATCAAAATGATAACAAATGTACCACACTAATGCAAGATATTAACAATAGGGAATTTGGGGTAGGGAGTACATTGATGCTCTGTACTTCTTACTAATTTGATAGTAGATAAGTGTATTAACTATTCTAATCCTCACAAAATCATTCAATGTAGTTTCAGTTCTTATTTCCATTGTGAAGATGGAGAAACTGGCTTGCCTCAGGTATGTGACTTTTGTCCAAACTCGAACAGCTAGTTCTTTGAAGCCCAGCATGGGTCTCCCCAGAAGCAGCACTGTCGATTTTACTTTCACCAAAGGTATCCTACCTAATAAAAGAGTAATATGCAAATTGTTCATATCTTTGCTATACCCACAAGCCATGCTCACCAGCCAATCAGGACTGAGTATGCAAATTAACCCAACCAAGATGGCTATGGCCACAGAGAGAACAAGAGGGAGGCTTCGGTTGCCCCCGGCAATAGAGGAAGCCAAGCTTTCCACACACCCTGGACTACCCAGGCCTCCACATAAGGCAACAAACTTTTAATGGCTGCCACCTTGGAGAGAGTAGAAGGCTTGGCTCCACTCAAGGCTACAAAGTTTCAATTATAGAAGATAAATAAATCCCAGATACCAGGGCCTTTGTTTGGGTCCCTGGGGACCATGGCCAACTGCAAACCACCACAGGCTCCTCATTCAGGCCACCCTACACCCCAAGGGAATCCCCACCCTAATCTGGGACCTCCTTCAGGGCAAACCAGCTGGCCCCCTCCCACGCACCAGGCCTCTATCCTATCTAATAAAAGGGTAATATGTAGATTGACCATCACTCCAACACACAAGATGACTGTCCTTATGTGGTCAAGAATCTTTCCCCCATGTGGACACAAGATGACCACCACAAGATGGCCAGCAGCAGAGGGCAGTTGCGGGCAATCAGGAAACAGGGGAGGGTAAGTTGGGAGGGACCAGGCCTGCAGAGGAGGGCAATTAGGGGTGACCAGGTCAGCAGAGGAGGGAAGTTGGGGGTGACTGGGCCTGCAGGGAAGGGCAGTTGGGAGGGACTCAGGCCTACATGAAAGGCAGTTAGGGGTGATCAGACCTGCAGGGGAGGGCAGTTAGGGGCAAGCAGACTGGCAGGGGGGCAGTTGGGCATCAATCAGGCTGGCAGGGGAGTGGTTAGGGGGTGATCAGGCTGGCAAGCAGAAGCAATTAGGGATAATCTGGAAGGGAGGCAGATGAGCAGTTGGGAGCCAGCAGTTCTGGATTGTGAGAGGGATGTCTGACTGCAAGTAGGATAGGGCCTATACGGGCAGTCGGACATCCTTCAAGGGGTCCCAGATTGGAGAGGGAGCAGGCTGGGCCAAAGGACATCCCCTTCTCTATGCATAAATTTCATGCACCTGGCCTCTAGTTATATATATATAAAGCTAAGTCACTGGCCTTCTGACTGACTGAACAGCCAGTACATAAAATGTTCACTGGCAATTTAAAAATAAACATTGACTTTTGCATGTGTGATACATATAAAGCTCTCATTGGTACCAATTGCATGCATGTTTTAATTTTAAAATACTATATTATATATACTATTTTGACATATAATTCTTTGCAGTAAAATAATTACTGCATGAACCTTTCTTCTAATTAATTTCCTTTCATTGTGCATGAATTCATGCACTGGGCCACTAGTTAAATATAAAAGAGAAATAGAGTGCTAAAAGAGCTATAATAAAAAAGCCTAAGTATATTTCCTATCATGCATGCAGAGGTCGCCCTTGCCTTGTGGTCAGGGTAGAAACATTTGTAGGTTGTAGTGCTAAGAAGAAAATTACTATTCAAGAAGGAAGTCTGATAGTTTGAGAATTTTGTTTGTAGTCCTTGTTTATTATCTTAGCTGTTGCCTTTGAAAACAATTTGATCTCTGTTGATATACATACCATTGGGTGATAAATATGAATATTTTCTACATTGCTGCATTGATCTCAATACAATAGTATTGAAATTCAGAGGCACATCTATTCTACTTCACTTTTTGATCCATCTGAGAAACTACTATGTGTATGCTATAGAGGGAAGAATGGGTTGCCTAATTTTTGTAAAAGATTTTTAAAATATACTTGAGGTGGTATTTACGTAAAAGTAGAGCTGTGAAAGGGCACACTATAGTTTCTAAATATTTTATTATAATGACAATACTTTTCAATGTTTGGATCTTCAAAATGACCTTTTCCCACACTGACCAAAATAGAAATGTCACCCCATTTTTGCCTTTGGCCGTAATAAAACAACCCTAATATTTACCCTCTTTCTAAATTTCACAGTCCATAATAGGATATTATCAAAACTTCTTCCCAAAGTATAATGCCCATCCAATTAACCTTAAATATATTTTAAGAAAACTCATAGTAGAAAAAAATAATTACATAGTTGTCAAAATGCATGACTCATCAGGTATAATAGAACTCTGTAAAATAATTTCTATCAAAAGATTAACATTGGTTTATGCTTATTTGCATGCATATAAGAACAATAAACTAAAATTTAAATAAAATAAAATAAATAAAATACTTTCTCTTGGAAAAAAAAAGATTAACATTTACCATGTTGCACTAATGAAACATATTGTAAGACATATAAAAATAAATAAATGGAAAAATAGTAAATAGTCAATACATGCAAAACAGCAGAGCCAAATGAACTAAAAAAGTAGAAAATATATTAAACACAATAAAGAAATATATCCACTTTCTGTATTGAACATAAGAATGTATCCCACCATATAGAAATTATTCTTGCCAAATACTTGTTCAAGAAATAAGAGATAAAATAAAATGATTTTTTTACATCTTAGTGGTGTCACAAAGTTATTCTCTGAATGGGTTTCTGCTGTATCCCCTTACTAAAAGTTAAAGCCTACATAGGTACAGCCCTTGGTAAGAAATAGCAGGAAAGCCTTTCACACATACAGAAATGGAGAAAATTGCTAAAGAAAGAGGGGGAGGGGAAGGCCACTTGACAGATAAGCAATAGCTCTGCTTACACAGTAATTTATGGTAATACCAGAAAGCTTTTGATAAAATTTCACACCTATTGCAGAGTAGGACATTGGAGAAGATAAAGGACTCAAAGAGATAAGGGAACATTAAACCATTTATAAGAATGGGAAGTATTTTGTAAAAAGAATTGGCAATTGGTTTTGATAGTCATAACAATTTATGTAATTTCTGTTTGTGTTAGACACTTGTTGTCTATAAAAGCGGCAGCCTAACATTTCCTCAATTGCTACAAAAAGTCATTTTAAGAATAATAAATATGTGGGTAGTTTACAAAACGATTGTAACACAACTTCTGTTAATGTTTGTGTGCTCAATTCCTGTCATTTGAATAGTTTAGATCTTTTAAACCCTTGTCTTTATTTCATTTGATAGTAAATCAATTTTGCAATAAAATAATTTTGCCCATGGGGTATTTTAATGAAAAAGCAATTTAAAATATATTTCTAATAAATGCCAAAAAAGTACTTTCCTACAAAATATGCAGTTAAATATGAGGAAATATTCACATTAGTTGCTATTCTCTTGTTATCTAAAAAATAATGTGCCTTAATTTACATTTTTTTCATCAACCCCTGAAGTCCTTATTAAGATCACAGTTTGAATATAATATATTTGCTATTGTACAGAATTTTATATTTTGAATATGAAGTACTATTTGATGCTATGATTTCACTTTCTAAATTGAAAAATATAAATTGGCATCAATGAAGCATTTTTAAATAATCACAGAAGTGACCGTTTCTAATAAAGTGGCTCTGCCTTCCTCTGCATTTCACTGTTTCCTTGGCTCCTCCTTACTCATTGGATTTCTCAACTCAGTTTCTGACCACAGCATTATGAATATCTTCCCTTTAGGAAACATAAAAAGTTCTCCTTCGATAAAAGCACATTATGAGAACTCTGTTACTTGTTTTTAAAGAACACTACCAGGAAAATTTGGAAGAAAAAATGCTAGTCTTGTCTCTGTTCTCCCTAACAAATTTCTCCTGGGGGCAAAGCTTTAATGAGGAGTTCTGGAAAATTCTTAAACAATATGTGTCACTGACCGGAATGGCTGGCCCTTTCAAGCGGGCTGCTGCTATTCAATAGAGATCCTATCAGAATATGAAGTAACTGGTTTTAAGTTTCTCCAGTATTTTGAGGAAATATTTTGTGAGAGTGGGAAGCGTGCTTTAATGCCATTCACATGTTTCCCTGAAAATGAAAGCGGATCTGCAAGGGCGTTGAAAGTATTACAGTCTAATTTCATTGCAATTGGGGGGGTGGGGGGGGCGAGGAGTGAGGCTGGGAGAACCAGGAGTTTGGTGAAGGCTCAAGAACACAGAAGGGAACAAAGTTGACCCATTGGAAAATCAGTAAGTGCTGGAACCAGCTCTAAAAGGCTCATGTTTTTAGCCTTTACAGCCATTGCAGCTTTCTTGAAAATTTACACTGTCATTTTATTTATAGCAGATGTCTCTTAAAGCAAACATTTTCACTTGATACTATACAAATCTTACGTAAAATTGCAAACATAATGTGGAGTTTTGATCATGCTGCAGAAATCTACTGTATTTTCTATAATGGATTATGAGCAAGGGGGAAAAACTGATACTGATCTAAGGCTGAAGGATAAAGGGTAATCAAAACAAGGCTTCTGCAGATGCTTTTATGAAACTTGTTTTAAAAGAAAAGGCAAAGGTTGAAACTGTGGATTAAACCAACTAAATTAAATCATCTTGTATTCAAAATACATTCCACACTTCAGAATGGAATGACAAGAAGCCAGCCTGAATCTTAAGAAAAGCTCTGAGTTGCTTGGACAATTCCACTGTCTGCGCTACACAAAAAGGAAAGGGAAAAAAAAGGTCAAGTTTTTCTTGGGTTTTCCTAAGTAAAACATGTATTTGCTTCCTGTGTAGATCCGATGACAAAGAAAATCTAAATATGCATTTCGTTTTTCTAGTTGGTCTTCTTTGCAGTTCTCTGTTACTCAATTCTGAGTATAATGACTTAAATATATGCTCTGTAACTGATCAGCATTGCTGAACTACCTGGTAAAAAAATTGTAGCATCTGAAATTCACCTCTTATGACAAAAATATAATGTGCAATTAAAGGAGAAAGTAAATTATGTTCAGAAAGTCACACCAAAAATATACATAAAAATAGGAAGAAAACCAGAGATATAATTTCACAAAAGTGAATGTCAGTGACTTTAATTCTCCAAGTCATAGCTCAGTCAGCTACAGATACTTACTACTATATTTGCTTTCGTAATTAGCAGAATTCAAAATAGCGTATTATATAAATTTTTGTAATTGAAATCTATTTAAGTAAAAGTTGTATTTCTGAGAATTTGCTGTTCATTATGCATGGTTTGTAACAATACACATTTCAAAAAGGAAGTCATTAAAGTAATGTGGCTGTTATGTTTTCACAGACCTTTGGGAGAGTTTAACCAATGAAATAGTATAATCTCTCTGGACTTTAAAAACACAAGTCTATGACAAGGACATGAGATTGATGGAATTTGTAATCATATATGTTTTACTTATGTAATAAATTTATCATTTCAAGGACATTATTCAAAATGACCCCACTGAGTTTCAATGTGTGGATTCCTATGCTATTTTGCATGAGTATCTGCAGAAAATTTTTACATTTTTAGTAACCTACTGGTGGTGTTTCAGTGGGTTACTTGCTATTATAATTCTGTTCACAGATGAGGGTTAAAGTATTTCTAACCTTTACAAATGTATTATGTGGCACAATTGGCCTAGCTTTTACTGTAGATAAAACCTATGACAAATTTTCCATATGACAGAACATGATTTCATATTAAATTCTGACGACAAAGACATATTCCTCTCTTTGTACTTCTCAATGTTTCGGAAATAGCAACAATGGGCAATACCTCCTCTTTCCTTACATCGGGATATCAAAATCTACTTCATCTTTATTGGTCCAGAGCTTTGGTAAATATTTCTTAGGAAAAACTGAAAAACTGCAAAAAAAAAATCAGAATTCAGCTCACTTCTCACCTTGATGATCTAAACAGACAAAACATTCAACTGGTTAGACATAATGGAAAGCAGAATGAGAAAGCCACAAAAGAGCCCAGACATTGACTGTTGCTATGAAGGTATATAAAAGCTCAAGCAAAATTTTCTCACGTGTAAGTGTCAGGATAATGGCAAGTCCCTCTGACAGTCATTTAAAAGAAAGAATAAAGACTATTATAGTAACTTTATGGAGTTATAAAAGCACTTGAGTTTTCAGGGAACCACAGACTTATAAAATGTTTCTGACATTCCATCAAAAAATTGGTATTATGACATTGTCATAATACACAATCATATAGTCAAGGAATGATTGGAAGTAAATCCATAATAGCAGGTTTAAAAAAATAAAGTTCACATTGCATTCCAGACATGTTTTTTTCTCCCTTCTTCCCTTAGATTAAATGATCAAGAGAAAGATAGATAAATAGATTGTTTCTCCTGATCTCTTTTGCAGACAACCTCTTAAAAATTTGAGAATTCTGGTTGGTCCATATTGTTTTTGCAGATTTGGGATTGTGAAGTGGCTCAAATCACCTTGTATGAGGATCTAAATTATTTTATATTTTACTGAACACCTTTCCAAAAGTACCTTCTCAAGAGAATTTACCCCTTAAAATTGCTAGATTTCTTACAGCTATCAAGTCCTGCATGGATTCTTTAAGATTGTTAAAGATCTGTTGGACTTAAGTCTTCATTCATTGCCTTCTCTGCACATCACTAGAGACTGCCCTAGACTATTTAGGGACTAGACCTTTAATCATAAGATTGCCTGAAACCAGACAGAAGCTTAACATATGGAGTAGCCAAAGTCACATAAATATGCCTTTATACCACTACCCCCCAAAGAAACATATGGCTTTACTTTTATTTAATTTATTTACTCTTTTCATTTATTTCTTTTTAAATCCTTGCCCATTGCCTAAGCCTTTGGGCACATATGAATAATAATAATTAAAAAAACATTGTTGAGCATAAATAATATATATTAACTGTCTTTTAAGGTTCTCAGTAAAAGTCCATCAAAATGACTTATTTTATAGTCAGAAGTCTCAATTGAAAATCTATTAGTAAAATAATTCTATTAAATTGTATGATATTTCTAACATCAATTAATTACATTTATATCCAGCTCTATAGTGTAATGAGTTTGTAATATTAATTTGGATTTTAATTTAAGAAGAGAATTTGTAAGTGTGCCTCAAGTTTTAGTGTTTAATGGTTTTTCCACATTTAGACCATGTCCACACATTGAGACGTTTTCCATTTTTCTAGTTAAATCACTTTCAAACCTTATTTATATTATTCTTTTTTTTCTGAGTTGACCAACGTATTGCTTTGGGGGAGTAAAAAAACAAAAAAATACAAACAAAAAAACCTTAGTAAGATAGACAAACTGAAAATTACTACAAAATGGTGTTTCATTTTGGCCATGTACTGTTTATTTTTGGCCATATGACCACTAAACTATTTTCAGGGATATTGGAACTGAAGTTTCCTATGGCTAAAGATAGAGAAATCCAATAATCTGATTTTAAAATGGAGTATGTCTTGCCTGATATTAGTTAACAAGACCAACTAAGATGTCTATACTGAGTCAGCACCAAGTTGATTCTTTCCCACAGCCATCAAGCTTTACATCTGGTCATTTCAAGCAAAGAAATAAACTGGCTCCAAGGTTACCTGGGTCTGAATCTCAGCTTCTCTCTAGGGAAGCCACATACCTCTCTGTGATTTTTGTTTCTTCACTTATAAGGCAAAGATTGATGATGAAATAAGGTAATAGATATAAAGTGCTTAGAACAGAGGTCTCATAAAAGTAATCAATATAATGGGGGAATAAGGACACATATGTAACACCTTAATCAATAAAGAAATTTTAAAAAGTAACCAATAAATGTTGGCTATAATTATTATTATTATTCAACCTAATATTGTTATTTAAGCTTTTTACTTTTAATATATTACACTCCTTTCCTGAAATAATCTCCTTGTTCTGTTTTATATTTGTAAATTTAATACTGTCTTCATGGCTAAGCTGAGCATCAGTCCAAGGTGATTTCTTTCTTCTTAAAACTCATATTGACTCTTTTATTTTAAAAAAATAAGTTTTTTATTGTTTAATGTATTACATAAGTCTCCTTTTCCCCCATTTACCTCTCCAAGGCCACCCTCAACCCCCAGCACATTACCTCATACACATCCCCATCTGTGTCCATTGGTTATTCTCATATGCATGCATAAAAGTCCTTTGGTTGATCTCTTGTCCCCTCAACCCCCACCTTCCCTCACAGGATGGACAGTCTATTCCATGCTTCAATGATTCTGGTTCTGTTTTTGTTCATCGGTTTATGTTGTACATTGTATTCCACAAATGAATGAGATATGTGATATTTATCTTTCTCTGACTTTTTTGTTTGTTTGTTTGTTTGTTTGTTTTTACGTAGCCTAATGCTCTCCAGGTCTATCCATGCTGTTGCAAATGGTAAGAGTTCCTCCTTTTTTATAGCAGTGTAGTATTTCACCATGTAGATGTATCACAGTTTCGAATCCACTCATCTGCTGATGGGCTCTTAGGCTGTTACTATTTATCTCAAATCACAGTAGAAGATATGTTGTTATTCAAATATTTCTTACATTCACTCACACACACATACAAAGGTACATACAATTTGCTTTAAAGTAGGAACACTTTCTATATTTCTTGTGCCTATATTTGACATGTAATGCATACTCTATAAACATATCATAAATAATGCTGCACAAAGTCCAAAGAATTAACTTGTTACTATTTATGACATGTTTATTTTTTTCTGGTCAAGTTAGACAACCATAGTGTTTCAACAGAGATCTGATTCTGGTTTTGCTTAAAAAAATTATCCATGTTCCAACAAAGTCCAAAATTGCATAGATTTTCCAAAACAGGTTATATGCCTTGATGCTGTATTGTAGAATATAAATATAGATTCTTGAATATGTCTGTCAGGCCCTTTCAATTCTCTGGAGAGATATGTTCACTATGACTAACACAGGTTAAGGGTAACAACTATTGGTCATAGTGCTTATATACTTGTAATTTTCATTGTCAACAATGGGAGTTTCAAGTATTTAAGATTTATAAGTGGATTTTATTTGATAATATTAAGTAAGTGTCTTGATGAAAGGAAGATAGTCAAATGATTAAATACCTACAAAATGATTTCTAAAAAAAAATTAATTGCCTCCTATTAGTAAAAATATCTGCTTATATATTAAAATACCCCCCCACACATCTGATTTTATTGCTTATTTTATTTTGTTACTTTGCTGAAAACATAGTTCTTACCTAGTTATCCATTCCTTCCATCTTTTAATAAGCCAGAGTTCTTTAATTTGTTCACTGTGTCATAGAATATTCAATAAATTCTGATTTGCATTTCAAATTCAGCTTTTGTTTTTAGGACACCACATTCAATGACAATTATGTCATTAATCTCTTTAGCACTGACAGTGGGAAGCAATGCTCAAATTCATTTTACCTGAAGCCTAAGAATAGAAGATCATCTAATATTCCTCTTTATCAGTGATAGTTGATTTTGTGGGGGTGAAATCTTCATTTCATTTTTATTAATCAGTATGTGCTCATTTAAGCCATTTGCTTTTGTTAGATATTTCATACTATTTATCTCCTCCTTTCATTAAGAAATATTTATCTTGTTTTTGCTACAAAAGAAAGGATACTGTTCAGTGTTATAGAACAGAGTAACATTTGTGTTATTATTTTGTTCTTGTAGAAATATTACTAGAGGAAATTATTTCCATAGGATTTGGGGAAGGTATTCTTACACTTCGCTTTTATTATTGTTTAAACAATAGAAATAACCAAAAATGTTTAAGTATTCATATACCAGTATATGTATGTTAGTCCCTGTGTGTACAGAAATGATATATATAAACTGAATCCAAAAATGTGAAGATAGTGTAAGGAGCCTCTGGGACAACTTCAACTGTACCAACATAAGAATTATGGGGGTGCCAGAAGAAGAAAGAGAGCAAGATACTGAAAACCTATTTGAAGAAATAATGACTGAAAACTTTCCCTACCTGGTGAAATAAATGGATTTACAAGTCCAGGAAGTGCACAGAATCCCAAACAAAAGGAATCCAAAGAGGAACACACCAAAACACATCATAATTAAAATGCCAAGGGCGAAAGAAAAAGAAAGAATCTTGAAAGCAGCAAGAGAAAAACAGTTAGTTCCCTACAAGGTTGTACCCATGTGACTGTCAGCCTATTTCTCAATAGAAACTATGCAGGCCAGAAGGGAGTGGCAGGAAATATTCAAAGTGATAAATAGCAAGAATCTATACCAAGAGTGCTCTACCCAGCAAAGCTATCATTCAGAATTGAAGTTCAGATAAAGAGCTTCACAGATAAGAAAAAGCTAAAGGAGTTCATCACCACTAAACCAGGATTATATGAAATGCTGAAGGTATTCTTTAAGAAGAGGAAAAAGAAGAAAAATATAAAGATAAAAGTTATGAACAACAAAGTGATAACAAATACATATCTATCAACAGGTGAATCTAAAAATCAAGTTAATTAAAAAGTCTGATGAACAGAATAAACTGGTGAATATAATAAAATCAGGAGCATAGAAACAAAATGGATTCACAATTCTCAGGGGGAAGTGGGTGTCAGGGGTGCAGGAAGAGATTGGACAAAATCTTACACCTATGGATGAGGACAGTAGTGGGGGGTAAGGGGATGGGGTCAGGGTGGGGAATCTGGTGGAGGGGAGCTATGGAGAAAAAAAGGAGGAACAAGTGCAATAAGCTGAACAAGGAAGATTTATTTTAAAAAATTTGATCTGTTTTTTTACATCTTATACTAAACAGCTATTGCCCTTAAAACCCCTCCTCAGCCAACACCTTATGTTCTGCCTTCACAGTTAGCCCAGATTAGGCTATAATTGGTCAGTTTCTATGGCAGTCAGCATAAAAAACTCTGCTTCCTAGGCAGCCATTGGCTCCTGGAACTTCACCAGATTTGGTTTTGATTAGTCAATTTCTATGCCAGTAAGCATCTCTAGACCAATCTCCTGGTCTGATCAAAGAGGTGGGGCTGATCAGCAGCCCCTGAGGAGGCCTGGAGAGAAACAGAGGTGTGGTTGCTGGTGAAGCGGGGAAAGAAAGAGAGAGGCAAGGGCTAATCAACACCTGCTACAGAGACTGGGGATTAGACCCTGCCTCTCTCTGCAGGCCTCTCTCTGGGCCTGATCCGTAGCCCCCTTGACAGTCAGTGCTGGGTTGCTGCACTGGCCCAGAAAATCTGGTTAAATTAGCCCAAGAATTGTTTGATTTGACCAGCATTTTTATTCTCTGCTAGAGGCCGGGTACACGAATTCATGCATTAGTGGGGTCCCTTGGCCTGACCTGCGGGGTTGGGCTCTCTGACATCCTCCAAGGAGTCCTGGATTGTGAGAGGTCACAGGCCAGGCCAAGCAACCACACCAGTGCTCCAGGGCATGTCCAGCCCATCTCACTCAGTCCTGATCAATTGGACCCTAGCAGCAAGCTAACCTACCAGTTGGAGTGTCTGTCCCCTGGTGGTCAATGCACATCATAGCGAGTGGTTGAGCAGCCTTATCATATCATTAGCATATTATGCTTTGATTGGTTGAACTGTCAAAAGGACAACTGGACATTTAGTATATTAATTATATAGGATACTAATGTGTGTGTGTGTGTGTGTGTGTGTGGACACAAGTTCAGAATATTATAGGGAAAATATCATAAATCCAAATAAAAGCAAAACCTACAATGCAATAGGGATGAATTCAGGTAAATTGAGTGTAAAATACTTGCTCAAGTTAAGGACTGCATAAATACTTAGAAAGTTAGGAAGGAAATAAGAAAAAAAAATTTAATGATTTAAAAATAAATAAATACTCATTTGCCAAAAACAGTTTGTTAATACCCCTGATGTGATAAATTATAGCAACTTTTCTGATAAAGAATACTTATATTCACACCAATATAAGATTAGATAAATGGCCGAAACCAATTTAGCTCAGTGGATAGAGTGTCAGCCAGCAGGCTGAAAGGTCCCAGGTTCGATTCCGGTGTAGGGCACGTATCTTGGTTGTGGGCACATCCCCAGTAGGGGGCGTGCAAGAGGCAGCTGATAGCTGTCTCTCTCTCATCAATGATTCTAACTCTCTATGCCTCTTCCTTCCTCTCTGTGAAAAATTAATAACATATTTTTTTAAAAAAAGATTAAATATATGGTTCTTTTATCCCTCCTCCTTTGTGTCTAAATCTATAATTTTGCACATTTACGAGAAATAAAAAAATTACTTATTTTGATATATTCCTGCATTAAATAATAAAAGAAATTTTTGTTTCTTGAAGTTAATTCTAAAAATTGTTTGCATTACTACATGCATATATATATATATATTGATTATGTGAAATATAGAATAAAAATTAACTTTTGTGATAAATTAAAAGTAACATTTTTATTTCTTAGAATCAGTCTGACTATAGAAAAATATCTGCAGTGCAAACATTACTCTCTAGGTGTTAATGGCACCCAAAAATTATATTGATGGAAACTAAAAATAACAAAATGAAAAAATATAGATTATTACCTAAACAATAGTCAGTCATTGATCCAAGTATTAAGAAACAGTTTGATATAATTCAATTAAACAAATATACAAATATGTGGTATCTTGTCAATCAAACAACTGAATGACTTGACTGAATTTTCCAGCAAGATATTTGGCCATTATGTAGACACACTCAGTTAATCACTGTACTTTTAAAAGACTTGGATAAGTCCATATTTAAGTACATACAGATAATAAAGTTCTATATGACTTTGTTACTATATGTGACATGAAGAAATTTAAGTCTTTGGGGCAATTAATATTTTTCTAATTTCAGGATAAGGGGAAGTGCATTTTGTTCATTATGTAGACACACTCAGTTAATCACTGTACTTTTAAATGACTTGGATAAGTGTATATGACTTTGTTAGTATATGTGACATGAAGAAAATTAATATTTTTCTAATTTCAGGATAAGGGGGAGTGTGTTTCGTTCAAATTCTCTACTTTCCTTCAGTGTATGTAGCCACTGAAAGACACCAGAAAATGTCTCCTCTGGAAAATAAACCAATGGAAGGACATAGTTGGCAAGCAATAGATGAGAAGGTTGTCAGAGCATGTAAACAGAAAATACTCCAGAGGCAAAAAGTGTGTAGGAGTAGTTAGTCATGGGTGAGGGAGTATATGAGGATTATGCAAACTTGGAGAAGACAAAACCATATTGAAACAAAGCCACATTTAGTTCCCAGATCTAAAATCCACATTCACTTATCCTGGTATCCTGGAATTTCAATATTCTAGACATAGCTTTTACCATGCTTCTTTGAAAAAGTACAAAGGTAAAGCAGAGTATAAATTTCATTCATTAAGTCAGGACACTTTTGCCTAAATAACTACCATTATGAGTTTAAGAAAATGTCATTTCAGATGTATGTTCTTAGGTAAAGGAAAAATAAAGAAAAAAGGTTTGGTTAAGGTGCCACAGAATCAAAAACTATCTTAACGAAACTCCAGCTATTCACTCTGCAATTTTTGTACACATGTAGATTTAGACAGAAAAAATAAGTAAATAGAGAAAGAGAAATCCATCAGTTGGCTTTTCAAGAAGATTTGAGAACTTGGATTCAGAAATAGATTTGTACAGACAGATGATCTTGTAATTCCTATTTTTCCAAAGAATTACATGTCACTATCCAAATCCTCTGTTTAACTCTGTAGAAAAAACTGAGCAATAAAAGCCATCTTTTAAAAACCAGAGCTTCTGCAAATCTTTTCACTATGGACTAACCACCAAGCTTTCTTCCAAAAGTACTGTTATTTATTTGTACTTAACAAAGCCTATTATTTAGCTCATGGGCAAGACCTTAATTATATGTAAATATAAAAACACAATGAAAACATAAAATGAAATATGATATGACAAATTCTACTAGGCTACCCATAACCCTCAGCAACTTTTTAAAAAAACCACTCAAGACTTTATTATTTTAAATTCATGTTTTTGTACTTAAGAAACCTAGGGAAATTAGTAGACAACTGAATGCATTAAATAAGCCAGAAAGTAGAAAATATGTGGAACCCTATTCCAGAAAGGTGCCAGAAAAAATTTTAAGAAGTATGGTTTATTACAGTGCTTAACAGTATTAAAATAAATAAATTAGTTATCAAAATAATAATAATATTTGACATATTGAACTGATTTTACTGTAACAGTTTCAAATGTTTCCAGCCAGGGACTTCTCTAACATTCAACTAAATTTCATAGACTTTGCTTTTTGTTTCATTTGCCTTTCATACCCCAAGGCCAATGCTTAAAATAACTCCAGACTCAGGTTTCTTATATCATCCTCATTTGTGTTCCCCAAGACATTTCTTCTATCCCTTATTCTACCTATATCCTTCATCCATCAAAAGAACTATCCATCTCATTTTCATTTGCACTACATTCTCACTATGCTATTCTTGAAATCCATTCTATGAGACCATGTTCGATGTGAAAATGTTATAATTAGATCCTTCTGGTTCATTTGGTATTAAACCCATATGGATTTGATCCAACATGTACTAGTTTTATACCAAATCTGACCTATTATGGCTAGAATTACACTAAGTATCTATTCCATGTTCTTTCTTATTTAAATTGGGAGCAGTCATCCAAGGATTTTAAGCAGCAAACTATAAAAAATAAGCTTACATAGAGATAATTTAGCTAAAAAACACATTATTAGGTGTGACTTTCCCAGAGGAAAGCCAAGGACAAAGACAAATAACTTGGTTTTGCGTCTGGGTCTCCTGCTATTTAGAATAGTAGCTTCTAAACTATTTTAACTTACACCTGTTTTAACATGACCAATGCCCTTGAAACTCACTTCCCTTGCCTGTTTTTAATTTATGTTAGGAATATTACTGCCTGATAGCAATGAAATTTCCACACTGTACATTAAATTTTGGGGAGGAGGTTAGGGTTAGGTAATAGGATTAATTCATATATGACTCACAATACCTATAGTAGAGTCAAGTAATTATAAGATTAGAGAATATAACAGTAGTGTAAAATTATGCCTTCCTACCCACTCTAAAGTTAAATAAACAATACACAACAAGGTGGATCATAATGAGGCCAAACTAGAAGCAACTTATAAATATTGAAAATAAGCACCAACATAGGACAAATTGCACAACATTCATACAAGCAACCTCCCCGAGGATGGTGGAAGTGCCAGTCATCTCTAGGAGCTTCTCAGAATCACCAAGCTTTGTAGGGCCACTAGACCACTTAGTGGAGAAAGTAAGAAATCCAGCAAATCTAGAATTGTACAAATTTTGACTTATAAACTCTTAATCATGAATAAGTGACACAGTGTTTTAGTGTTATTTTAGACTTTATTGTAAATTAAGATTAAATGATATGGAATTGCTCGTCATTACTCCAAAAGAACAACAAAAACAAAGTGAACATCGCTTCAAAAGTTCATAACCCATCAGCGAATGAAATAATTTTTAAAAAAACCTGCTTGAGTCCTGTGCTCCTAAAATTTTAGGTGTATGATATGATAACCTAAAAATCTGTCAATAATCATATTGTGAATCATTTGGATGACAACTCTATAACCAAATACTATAACTTGCTCTTAATTCCCAAATGCACATTTGTGTTCAAAATATCACTGGCTCAAGCTGCAACCCTTTAATTGTCTAAGGCTAGTGAGAAGTGTACTTCATAGATATATGAGAGGGTACCTGCGCAGTAAAACCCAACTAATGTCATATGAAGTCTCAATAAAGACTTCCCTATTGTTTGAGTATAGAAAACAGTGAGAGAATTAAGTCATAAGAACTGATAAGAAAGCACTGGCATTCTCATAAGAGCCTGATTGTCATTTAGGTTGTGAGCAGAAATTTAATTTCCACAGAAACAACTTCATCTGTCCATTAAATTAATGCTCTTAATTTAAATGTTATTCGTTTTAAGGTTTTTATTGACTTGAACTTGTAAAATGGTTTTTCTTATATGTAGTTATAAAAAGCTGATAAGCACACAGTTTATACCTAATTTTACATTTAAAAGTGTTTAAGTTGTACTATAATAAGAATAATTAAGTCAAAGCTTAGGGTCATTAAGAAATGTTGCTCTTAAAAGGGGCCTATACAACAGTGCCCTAGTTTCTGATACAGAGAAGCAGCTAGTTGGCCTAGTCACAGTTTGTCACAGCTAATCCTCAAAAGAACAAACCCAGAAAATGAATGAAGCAGGCTGAACCTAGAGAGAAAATAGGCACAGAGATTAGAAACATTTCTGTCCTCAGCTGTGAGGATTATTGTAGGGAAGTGCTGAACAAAAACCTTTGTTGTGCCTTTTGAAAATTTCTAGAATATTACCTCCAGGGAAACCCAGATAACTGGCACCTCCTAGTTCTTCTATAGAGTTCTGTAAAGACCCATCTTTCTGAAACTACCAGAAATATTGTATGTTGCCATTCTCACTTGTGCTCTTGTCAAATACCAAGCCCTGTTTACTTCCACACACTTGGATTAGAACTCTCCTCCCCATTTCCATTGTTACTAATCATTGCCAAGAACAATGATTTCTCCTTTAGTAAACTGAAGGTCATACCTCTAACATTTCTTCCATGTGAACTCTTCCTACATTTTAACACATTTTATACACTGTTCAGTATTCCCACTGCAAAGTTCAGATCAGTTTAGTCACCTACTCCAAGGGCTCAATTTAGTTGCCAAATAAATTCCACATTCAAGGCAATAAGCCCAGCGTTCAAAGTCTTTTATGATCTGGCTTCAGTCTCTCTTCCCAAGTATATTTCTCAGTAATCTTCAAACAACACAGGCTTGAACTAAGCATGGATCCAATTGTCGTAGGCGGCCAAATGGCACCCGGTGTTAGACCTGTGGGGTCAGACCAGACCTGGATTCAGCAATTTCCATAGAGTTCTGGTTAGGAAAGAATTCAGAGTGAAGGCTCCAACTATAAGAGACTTTTGTTTACAGAATCACAGAGGTAGAAGTAATTTGTAGAAGAAATGAGCTGAGGAAATGAGTGATAGAGGCAAAGGAAGGCACCCTTGGAGCTTGGGAGTGAGGAGGCTAATGGTAATGTGCTTGGGGCAGGGAAGAGGAGGGGTGGTAAAGTGAAAGGCATAAGAGTGTTCCTAGAAGGGAGAGCATGCTGGGTTCACCAACCTATGGATTTTAAGGGTGGAGATTTTAGGGAGGTCCCAGGGGGAGATCTCAATAGAAAATTCAGCAATTTTCCAGGTGTGTCATTTCAGGGTGTGGTCTCCCCTGATGGATTCACCAGAACCAGAGCAGAGGGTCATTATTCAATGCTGCTGGTCCTGAGGTCAGCGTGGCTGGTTTTGTTGCTTATCTGGGCCTGGAGTTGAAATACAACTGAGGACTAGATGTTTTCTCTAGAGCAGAAAAATCAGAGGGTCCAAACCACATGACCAGCATATGCTAGGTCGGTAAACTTCGGCTTGCTAGCCACATGCAGCTCTTTGGCCCCTTGAGTGTAGCTCTTCCACAAAACACCATGGACAAGTCTATTTTAAAGAAGTAGCTAAGTGACATTAGAAGAAGTTCAAGTTTAAAAATTTTGGCTCTCAAAAGAAATGTCAATCGTTGCACTGTTGATATTTGGCTCTGTTGACTAATGGGTTTGCAACCACTGTGCTAAGAGAGGAAAAGTCACTCTGCAGGTAAGATTTCACCCCATAATTGTCTTTTACTAGGCTTTCCCCATGGTGACCTGTACTTGTCCTTTCATCCTTGTTCTGCTCATTTCTGTCTAACTGCCTACCACACAATTACATGTGGATTTTTTTCTATAAATACAGTGAACCCTTTTTACTTGGGAGCTTGACATTCAGAGATTTAACCAATATTAGAATCAAAACAGTATTTTCATATTCAGAACAGCACTTTCAACTACAGATTCCTAACAGAATTGATATTACTGTTTACAATCCAACAGCTGGTTGAATAATGGGAAGTGACTAGCTGGCTACCATTACGTTTTTGTTTTTGTTTTTTTGTAGAGTCACAAGTCATATGTGAAGTTTCTACCTCACAGGAGTGATTGTCACCAAAACTATGTTGTTCAAGAGTCCACTGCACTTCCTAAACTTTAATAGTAAGTTACTAAGTATTCATACCTGTCAATCATTATCCCACCTGTGTGAAATTTATACAAGCTATTTACTTAAAAGGAAATATTCTCCAACTCAAGACACTGAAATGAATACACAGGTCATTAACTGGAGAGGTTCTCTTGACTAATGCCTGTACACGGGCTAGGGAAACACAGTGGTTTGAGCAGAGGGTAAAGTTTACTTGGATAAAATTGCAATGGTGAACTCACCTTATCCCACTGAGAACTCAGAAGCTAGGAAGGCCTATCAGAGATATCCCCAATGTATGTAGAGGAGCCAGGTAGGCCTTTGTATCTCTGTATCGACCAGTCCTTGAATGGAGGATGACCTGGAAATAGAATATAGTCTTTAATCAGGCAGCTTTCTTCAATTGGTAATGGAAGAGAGAGGGATATAATTAGCTGGCAGTTATATCCCCAAATCACAAAGATACTAAAATCAGACCCACACAACACAACACAGCCACTTCAGATGATTCCTTGTGCCACTTACATCTACTTGCTTCATAGAACACCTTCACCCTTCCTAGAAAATAATTCCAGAATTATCATTGTTCTTTTTTCTTGGGGTAGCTCAGAAGAGGAAGGTAACTGGGATAAAGCAGAACATATACTCATTGTCCTAGTCTAATATCTCTGCTGTTTAAGTAGCTTACCATGTAGGGTGAACTAAGTTCTAATCCCTAATTTCTCAGACCCTGGATATTCCACTTTTTCCTTTAAATTGAGTAGGGGAGTACCAAAAAATGCCCCAGTGGGTCACCTGTGTTCCCACTCTATACTTCTTTGCCCCTGTTGTATAATAGCAGCCCTATCTCCTCCTGATCATAAGGAACAGTTAACCTACAAAAGTCACTATGGCTCTCCTTGCATTTTGGTCTCTTGGCAAAAATAATATGATGTGACTGTGTAGGATCATGATGTCAGATGGATACTAGATTCATTGGGGTGATTACTTCATAACTTATATAATTGTCTAATCATGGAGATATAGATCTGAAACTAAGATTATGCTGTACATCAACTGTAATTTTACAAAAATAAAAATTTAATTTAATGAAACTTATGAGATATTCCCTGGGGTAAGTGTACCCTCTCTAAAAACTGCATTTCTAGACATACAGAGCATTGAGTTATAAATGTTCGAAGCACAAATTTTTCAAGTAGGTTACTGAGAAAGATGAAAAATGTGACCAGTTATGTTTCTATCCCTTGATTCCACCTACTGGGGACATAACACCCTATAATTGTCATGTATTTAATTATGACCATTAATTAAATATTGTATCCCATATGGTAGTACCAGTGTCCTCAGCAAATTGGCACCTCAGTTCAAGAGACTGGGGGTTGCAGTCTGTAATAGGACAAGTGTATCCCATGACTATGTGCCCACTATTACACATTCATGGTTATAAAATAACTTTTTGACCCAACAAAATGTTTAGGAAAAATTCTATTTTGATGGAACAAACATTCTCAGATAGTGGTTCCATCTGAGTTTCTGCAAGGTTTGAAGTGAAAACCCGTACTAGGAATATATTATAATCTCAGGCAGTGTCAATCACAACCTCTTTCAGAGTAAGAATAATTCTGTGCAGTCAAGTTGCCATCAAGTTGATGGTTGATGCCCTCAGAGCTGGTGCCATATGAGTGGCTCATCATTGGTTTCTGTTACCAACATGTTAAACTCCAAATAAGAACAATAGTTAGATCAGTGTTTGTAAGTGTACCCTCTTTGTAAGTAAGTGCATATATGTTGGAACTCCATCCTTTCCACACTGGCTACTCTATTTATAAATTCATTTTAGCAGTACTTGGGCGACTGATGACAAAAGACCAATTGGTATCAACTGAGCAATGCTATCTATTTGGTTGTTCAGTGACTTTTCCATTGCGGAAGCCCTCTGATGGAAATTAATATGAAATGCAAAGATCATCACACTTTGTGCCCACTCATGTAGGTCTATTCACATGCCTCTTCTATAGAACTCCTTTTTCTATATTTCAGCACCTAACCAATGGGCTGAGCCATTTGATACCATCCACAACAAGCCCATACATATTCTTAGCTCCATAAAGTACTTAACTAGATGAAATGACCCAAACTATACTTAATGGGAGAATTTCCCCTTAACACACTCTATTAAGACCATTCCAGAGTGCACTTGTACCCAACAGTCCAAGTAAGCCCAACTGTGAAGAACTTTTAGCCATTTTTCTATCCTACCACCTAGTCATAAGGAATACCTGTCGTGTGGCCAAAGGTGTGATCTAAGGAAAAGGTAACACTACAAACTGTGATAGAAACATGGGATACTGGGAAACCTGTTCAGTACTCTTGTACCCCATGTCTCTACTTATACCCCATCCCAGATGGATCACTTCCAATTTTGACAGCTCACAGTGGGTATCTATAGCCCCATGAACACTTGATTTTAATGGTCATATTTCCATGTCTACTAGAACTCAGTAACACACAAGGAGCTATTTATTTGAATAGTATATCACTTGACCTCTAAAAATTTCACCAATGAGTCAGTTACCTGATTCTTTATAGAATTTATCTCCATTCCTTCAGAAGCACATACTTACAAAGGCCTTCAATGTACTTATAACTTTTTGCTCGTTTGATCTGATTAACATGATGTCATCAATATAGTAGTCCAATGAGATATTATGTGGCATGTATCAATGGTCTAGATTGCTTCTGATTACATTTTGATAACACAAGATAAAGAACAAGACAGCAAATAAAAACTCTTGTCCACCTTGTGAGAATTCAGTTTGCTTCTGGTCCTCATTCTTGATAGAGATGCAAAAGAGGATGTGCTCTAATTCAGTGGTAATATACCATGTGTTTGAGGCCACATTATTTCTAGCAAAGACAACACAGTTGGCCTAAACAGCTTTAATTGGTGAAAGTCCAATTTAATTATCATCTTCTAGGCTCCATCTTTGTTCCCATATAAACTAGGCTGTGAATTAAATGGATGATTTTATGGGGACCATCATCCCTGTATCCTTAAAGTCTTTAATAGTGGCACTAATAGCTGCTCTTCTTTCCAAGATGCAGTATCGTTTTTAATCAACTATATTGACTAGGATTTTGAGGAGCAGTTTTAGAGGCTTCTGCTTGGCCTTCTATATAATAACTTTCATTCCAATAAAAGGCAAGGGAATCAATTGAGGATTTTGTCAACTACCAAGTATATCTCTTCTTAAACCTCATACACTCTAACAGATACCCTGGATCCAAAGACCAACTGAAACCTGTATCCTACAATCCTCAAAATGTCTGAATGTACAATGGCATAGGTACTTTAGTTAGTGACAAGATGAAATCCTTATTCAAGTGTCCAGATTTGTGGTGTGGGGAATTCTAGGCCCCTCCTAAGGTGTTCCCTTACACCACATTTTATCAATCTTGACATAGCACTTGTCATAACTGTCTTGGCTAGCAGTGACTCCATATTGGATTGTCAAAAGTGTCTAAAAAGTTCATTCTACTCTTGCTCATTACAAGTATCTTGATCATAAAGAAAGATTTGAATGGTTCAACTCAGCATCCACTACACCATCTCTGAAACTCTATATGAAATTCTATCCTATCCTTCCAAGATGGAAATATTTTCAATCTGCCTCTGAACTCACATTTAACTTTGCTATTAATTTCTAAAGATACTGTCTATCTTCTACTATATTTATAAACCAATCTAATTTTACATTATATATTTAAAATGTGTTGGGTCCAAAATT
The DNA here is from genome assembly GCA_011751065.1 of Lasiurus cinereus. Lineage (NCBI taxonomy): Eukaryota > Metazoa > Chordata > Mammalia > Chiroptera > Vespertilionidae > Lasiurus > Lasiurus cinereus. The sequence continues at coordinate 44,830,574 of JAAGEH010000030.1, forward strand.
TGAGTTATTTACTAATTCTATTTCTGTATCTCTCATTGTGTAATCAATATTTGTGTTATCTACAAATTTTCTTCATCTTAAAATCTCAGTGAACAAGTCATTTCTTCAAGAAGTTTTCTCTAACATCCCAAACTCAGAAAGGTTTTCAGTATTTGTAACATCTTGAACATGTTGGTCATTGTATTAATTACCTTTGGATTTAATTTGTCACAGAGGTACTTGCTGATAGAAAAAAAATTATGAAGACAAAATCTATATGTCCTTATTCACCAATTTATCTACAGAAATTAGCACAGTGCTTATTGCATAAATGGTTGCTAAATAGTTATTGAGTGAAAAAATGAATGAATTAATGAGGAGGAAAATCTTTTTTAAGATTTAAGTCCCTTGTAAAAAATAGACATTAATAGTCATTGATGAGTTAGTCTCTGAGCTCACTCTCCCCTATTATTGGCAGCACCAACGGGCTTCTCTGATGAGGAAATGAAAATATCAAAGCATTTTAGGCATTTTGATTGCCAGCCAGAGTTGAATGAAGGACTCCAGAGAGGCTGGCATCTGGAAGATAACAGGAGGACCTTGAGCCTCTGAAGTTAAAGATAAGATAAAGAGGCAATTCTCTGTGAATAAGAGAGGGAAATAATACTGTTGAAGTCAAACTTTGTCTTATTTGACCACATCCCTCTACCAATGATCAGAAATCTGCATTTGAGTCATTTCAAAACCTTTATAGCTAAGTCATCTCACTCTGTCTTCAGAAAACAAGACCATGAGGAGTAATCCCTGTGGGATGTTTTTTTTTCAATTTCCTTGACCAGGTTGCACAGTTAGGCACAAATACTTTCATCATGATCAGGGGTAACGGTGTGTGTGTGTGTGTGTGTGTGTGTGTGTGTGTGTGTGTTGTGTGTATTATACTAGTATTATATATATATAATGTGTAGACACCTATCTGTCATCTATCTATCTATGTAATATTTATTTATAAACATAGATATTCCATGTATCAATGTGCCAATATGTGTTATTTCATTTTAATATTTTACTATTAAAATATTAACTTCTTATCATAGAGAATGGCCTTTGGTGTCAGAATATATAGGTTTAAATCCTGTGTAAACCACTTGTAAAATAAGCTGTCTGAAAACTCACTTGGGCTAGTTTTCTAATTTATAAAACTAGAGTTAATTGAAAGTTAATAGAAAAAGACACCTCAGAGCTATAGCAAAGAGCAAATTAAGGAATCAGTACAAAAGCACTTTGTAGGTGCTAAGTCACCATCCTGTGATTAGCTTTGGTAGTGACATGGCATGCTCAATAAAGAACTTTGTCAAGGCTTTTATTGATAAGGTTATGGGCTTCTTGTAAATACTCTATTTGGAACAAGTAAAAAATATCACCATAATCTAAGTGAGTATTTTATTTATTTTTTAATTTATCTTTATAATTAATGGTATTACAGATGTCTCCTTTGTTTTTCCTTCCCATTGATCCCTCTCCACTCTGAATCCAGGCCTTCATCACACTATTTTCTGTGTTCATGGCCTATACATGCATGCATATAAGTTCTCTGGTTTATTACTCCCTAACCACCTCCCACTCCAGCCTTTCCTCTAAAATTTTTCAGTCTGTTCCCTGCTTCTGTATAGATTTATTTTGTTCATCAGCTTATTTTGTTCATTAGATTCTACATATGAGTGAGATCATGTGATACTTATCTTTCTCTGACTGGCTTATTTCACTTAGCATAATACACTCCAGGTCCACCCATGCTGTTGCAAATGGAAATAGTTTCTTCTTTTTCACAGCTGTGTAGTATTCCGTTATATAAATGTACTACAGCTTTTTTATTCACTCACCTGCTAACAGGCACTTCACCTGTTTCCAAATTTTAGCTATTATAAATTGCATTGCTATGATCATAGCGATGCATATATTCTTTCTGATTGGGGTTTTGGTTTCTTAGGGTATATTCCTAGAAGTGGGATCACTGGGTGAAATTAGAATTCATTTTTAATTTTTTGAGGAAACTCCATATTGTTTTCCATAAGGGCTGCACCAGTTTCCATTCCTACCAACAGTGTACTAAGGTTCCCTTTTGGCCACATCCTCTCCCACACTTTAAATGATTATTTTAAATAATACAAGTGCTTTAGAAGAATGCACAAGCACTCACTCTATAACTACCTGATAATTAATTGGTTGATGTTCATGGCAATTAGGCCAGAAATTTGGGCATCATTTTTAGTTTTTGTAAAGCCCAGGTCATTACCAAATATCACTTGTGTTACCTTCTTTTTATATTGTGAATTTAGATATAGGAAAATAATTGCCTTACTTCTCTAGGTCAAACTGTCCAAACCTAGTCTTAGTTATCTCAGCCAAATTTAATCCTGATTTTTGTCACTTTTTTATGAATAAATTCTTAGGATTCACAGGTTTAATTAAGTTTCCGCTAAAGGAATCAATCAGGTAAATTTACAATCAAAGGGAGCCCCTTATCTTTCTGCCAGGCACAGCACAGGCAGGGCATCAGCAGAGCTCTCTCCTAGCCCTAACTCTTTCAAATGGCACCATGAGTTTGGGCATACCCAGGCACACCTGTGCTCTCATCTATACAATTAAAATTCTATTTCAAGTAACATTTCTTGAGGAGCTACTGTATTTAAGTGAAAAGACAGTGATTCCAAGATGCCTTTGATGGCACCTAGTACTAGTGTTATATTTTTAGAATCCTAAGAATGCTTTCTTGTATTCTCAATCTATGTCCTGCACATTTTTCTTCATTCCATTCACTCTTTTGTAATATATTTTACATATATGCAATATGTAATGTATGTGTACATATTTTGTCTCCCACTCACATAAAACTTCCTTTGAGTACAGGGACTCTGCTATAAACATTTTATCTTTTACCTCATATTCTCACCTTTAATATTTAACAAAGCAGTTACAAATATTAGGCACTAGATAAAATGTAAATATACAAAAATATTAATAGCAATGATCATAGGAAGGATCAGTTAATTGTCATAATAAAATTTTAAAGAATTTCCTCTGAATAAGCAACATGTATTAAGCTTCTAATATGCTATCTCAGAAGGCAACTTCATAAAGACAACTAAATATCCCCATATTTTAACTAAAGAATTCAAACTCAGAGTGACCTAATAATTTATAGATTAGTCCTTGGATTCAAAACAAAAGCCTGTCCAATTCCAAAGCCTATAATATTTCAACATAATACTGTTTCCCAAGGTATCATGAGAAAGAACATATCTTAGAGGAAAGGATTGGAAAAGGTTTCCTAAAACTAGTAATGTCTGAGATGGACCTTGAGACCAGATAGGATTTTCAAAGAGTATTGAGACAGAAATGTGTCCAGCAATGGGAATAATACAGGCCATAAATTGGGAACCTTGGAGAATGATTTGGAAAATAGTAATCCAAATCAGGTTCTGAGATATAAATAGTCATTTAAAAATATTATGATATAATATCATGCACAATTATTTACATAATTCTGTTATTTTTAAAACATATATATCAAATTATCTTAGTCCCCTTCTCAAAATCCTTACCTTCATTTAATCCACATGATCCTAATGGCTGCCACACTGAACTAAATAGCTATTGCTCTTTTTCTCACCCACTATAATCCATCCATACTAGATTTCTTGCTATTTGTTTAATGCACCCAAGCCTCACTTGCCATTTCTTGGATCTAGAATTTTTTTTTTCCATAGGTAGTCCTATCACTTGATCTCTTGATATGTTCCAATTTCAGTGCAACTGGCATCTCCTCAAATGTTGATTTGCCTAGCCACGCTATCTGAAATGAGAGCCCCCTTTACTCTCTGACCATTTATCCAGCTCTTTTTCTCTCTTGTCTCTATACAATATTAACATAACTGTCAAGGTCATCAAAACAAAGAACATCTGAAAAAAAATTTCATAGCCAAGAGTTGTCTAAAGAGATATGACAACTAAATATAAACGTGTTATCTTGAATTAAATATTGGGACATTAGGTAAAAATTAAAGGAAATCTGAATCAACTAGAAATTTAAGGTTAATTATATATAAATATGAAATAATAATGGTGGAGACTGATTATGAAGGAGCTCTCTGTACTCTATAGTTTTTCTACAAATATAAGACTGATCAAAAATAAAAGTTTAACAAAAGTGTATTTGTGTGTGTATGTAACCACTGTTTGATTACTGTCCTTCTTTTGGTCTAAGAATATATAGGACTGACAAGTAGTGAATGGTAGTGAGCAAGGAGAAAACAAATATTAAACTGAAATTATGAATCTGCATAGCTAGAAGAATGCTAATATCAATTTTAATGAGGAATAATTTCTCCTCTCTGACTTATCTATATATCCACATATTTCATTTGTTTGTCATAAGTAGTAAATAAAATATAAATGTAGAAAATTCTTTGAAAAAGTTAAAAACATTACACAGACTATATATTTTTTATTTTTTTCAATATGTTTTTATTGTTTAAAATATTACATATAGTACATATATCTCCTTCTTTGTCCCTATTGACCTTTCCCCAGCCTCTCTTACCAGCTATCGCATGCCTCATCCCACCCACCCCCAGTGTCTTGTGTCCATTGGTGTGCTTAAATGCATGCATACAAGTCCTTTGGTTGATCTCTTTTCTTCCCTCCCCAACACTCCCCAGCCTTCCTGCTATAATTTGACAGTCTGTTTGGTGCTTTACTGCCTTTGTATCAATCTTTTTGTTCACCAGGTTATAATGCTCTTTATTTTCCATAAATGAGTGAGATCATGTGGCATTTTTCTTTCATTACCTGGCTTATTTCACTTAACATAATGCTCTACAGGTCCATCCATGTTGCTGTAAATGGTAAGAGTTACTTTATTTTTTATAGCAGCATAGTATTCCATTGTGTAGGTGTACCATAGTTTTCTAATCCACTCATCTGCTGATGGGCATTTAGGTTGTTTCCAAATCTTAGCTATGGTGAATTGAGCTGCTATGAACATAGGGGTGCATATATCCTCTCTGATTAGTGTTTCTAGTTTCTTGGGATATATTCCTAGAAGTGGGATTACTGGGTAAAATGGGAGTTCCATTTTTAGTTTTTTGAGGAAACTCTATACTGTTCTCCACAGTGGCTGCACCAGTCTGCATTCCCACCAGCAGTGCACAAGGATTCCTTTTTCTCCGAATCCTCACCAACACTTGTTTGTTGATTTGTTGATGATTGCCATTCTGACAGGTCTGAGACGGTACCTCACTGTCATTTTGATTTGCATCTCTTGAATAATTAGTGACTTTGAGCATGTTTTAATATGTCTCTTGGCCTTCCTTCTTTCTTTTGAAAAGATTCTATTTAGGTCAGTTGTCCATTTTTTTATTGAATCATTTATCTTTCTTTTATTAAGTTGTATAAGTTACCTGTAGATGTTGGAGTTTAAACCTTTATCAGTGATAACATTTGCAAATATGCTCTCCTATACAGTGGGCTTTCTTGTTCTGTTGATGGTTTCTTTGCTGTGCAAAAGCTTTTTATTTTGATGTAGTCCCATTTGTTTACTTTCTCTTTAGCTTCCATTGCCCTAGGAGCAGTATTGGTGAAAAAAATTGCTTTGGCATATGTCTGAGATTTCTCTGCCTGTGGATTCCTCTAGTACAATGGTCCGCAAACTCATTAGTCAACAGAGCAAAATATCAACAGTACTGTACAACAATTGAAATTTCTTTTGAGAGCCAATTTTTTTTTAAACTTAAACTTCTTCTAACTCCACTTCTTCAAATTAGACTCGCCCAAGCTGTGGGGTTATGTAGAAGAGCTACATTCAAGGGGCCAAAGAGCCGCATGTGGCTCCCAAGCCAGTTTGTTAACTATGGTTTCCCATCTTATGTTTAAGTCCTTAATCCATTTTGAGTTTATTTTTGTGTATGGTGTAAGTTGATGATCTAGTTTTATTATTTTTGCATGCATCTATCCAATTTTCCCAACACCATTTATTGAAGAGACTGTCTTGACTCCATTGTATGTTCATGCCTCCTTTGTCAAATATAAATGAGCATAGTGGTTTGGGTCAATATCTGGGTTCTCTATTCTATTCCATTAGTCTATATGTCTGTTCTTGTGCTAGTATCAGGATGTTTTGAGAACAGTGGACTTGTAATACAGCTTGAAATCTGGTATTAAGATCCCACCTATTTTGTTCTTCTTTCTCATGATTGCTGTGGCTATTCAGGGTCTTTTTTTATTCCAGATGAATTTTTGGAGAGCTTTTTCTAGGTCTGTGAAATAATGCCATTGATATTTTAATGGGGAGTGCATTGAATCTATAGATTGCTTTGGGTAGTATGGACATTTTAATGATGTTGATTCTACCAATCCATGAATATGGTATGTTGTTTCATCCATTTACATCTTCCTCTATCTCTTTTTTCAGAAGTTTTCCACGTAAATGTTTTTTACCTCCTTAGTTCATTTTATTCCTAGGTATCTTAATTTTTTTGGTGTGATGGTAAATGGGATATTTTAGTCTCTCTTTCTGTAAGTTCACTATTGGTGTATAGAAATGCCATAGATTTCTTAGCGTGAATATTGTATCCTGCTACACTGCCAAATTCATTTATTAAGTCTAATAGTTTTTTGATGGAGTCTTTCAGGTTTTTATGTACAATATCATGTCATCTGCCAATAAGGACAGCTTTACTTCTTCTTTTCCAACTTGTATGCCTTTTATTTCTTCTTCTTGTCTAATTGCAATGGCTAATACTTCCAGTACCATGTCGAACAGGAGTGGTGACAGTGGGCATCCCTGTCTTGTTCCCTGTTCTAGGGGAAATGGTTTTAGTTTTTGCCCATTGAGTATATTATTGGCTGTGGGTTTATCATACATAGCTTTTATTATGTTGAGGTATGATCCTTCTATTCCTACCTTGCTGAGAGTTTTTATCAAGAAAGGGTGTTGGATTTTGTCAAATGCTTTTTCTGCATCAATTGCTCGGACTATATGATTTTTAACCTCTCAATTTGTTTATGTGTTGTATCATGTTTATTGATTTGTGGATATTGTACCAACCTTGCACCCCCAGGATAAATCCTACTTGGTCATGGTGTATGATCTTTCTGATGTACTGCTGGATCTGATTTGCTAGAATTTTGTTGAGGATTTTGGCATCTATGTTCATGAGGGATATTGGCCTGTAATTCTCTTTCAGTGTGTGTTTATCAAGTTTTGGTAATAGGGTGATGCTGGTTTCATAGAATGAGCTTGGAAGCATTCCTTCCTCTTGAATTTTTTTTGGAATAGTCTGAGGAGGATAGGTTTTAGTTCTTCTTTGAATGTTTGGTAAAACTCCCCTCTGAAGCCATCTGCCTCTGGGTTTTTGTTTGCTAGAAACATTTTGATGACTACTTCAATTTATTGGCCTGTTAAGTTATTTAGAATCTTCCTGATTGAGTTTTGGAAGGTTATATTTTTCTAAGAATATGTCCATTTCCTCCAGGTTGTCCAGCTTATTGGAATAGAGTTGTTTATAGTATGTTTTAACAATCCTTTATATTTTGGTGGGGTTTGTTATTATTTCTCCTCTTTCATTTCTAATTTTGTTTATTTGGGTCTTCTCTCTGCTTCTTGGTGAGCCTAGCTAGAGGTTCATCGATTTTGTTATCCTTTCAAAGAACCAGCTCTTGGTTTTGTTGATCTTTTGTACTTTAGTTTTGGTCTCCATGTCATTTATCTCTGCTCTGATCTTTATTATTTCCTTCCATCTGCTTACACTGAGCTTTTCTTGTTGCTCTCTTTCTAACTCTGAATTGGGTGGTTAGGTAATTTATTACCATTGTTTCTTGTTTTTTAGCAGTAGGCTTGAAGAGCTATGAACTTCCCTCTCAAGTCAGTTTTCAATGTGTCCCATAGATTTTGGATTGTTGTGTTTTCATTGTCATTTGTTGACATGATGCTTTTTATTTCTTCTTTGATCTCTCTGATAAACCAGTCATTGTTTAATACTATGCTATTTAATCTCCATGTGTTTGATTTTTTTGGATTGTCCTTGTTATAGTTGATTTCCAGTTTTATGCCACTGTGATCTGAGAAGATACTTAATATGATTTCTATCTTCTTGAATTTGAAGAGACTTTATCTGTGACCCAATATATGGTCTATCATTGAAAATGACCCATGTGCACTTGAGAAGAATGTATATTCTGTGGCTTTGGGGTGATATGTTCTGAAGATGTCATTTAATTCCATCTGGTCTAGTGAGTCATTTAGGATTAATGTTTCTTTGCTTATTTTTTGTTTAGAGGATTTGTTCAATGGTGATAGTGGAGTATTAAAATATCCTACTATGATTGTATTGCTGTCAATCTCTCCCTTGATATCTTCCAGAAGTATTTTTATGAATTTGGGTGCTCCTGTGTGGGAACCTCTTTCCACGTCCCGCGTGGTTCAGGGTTCCCGGGCCAGGGTTTGGGTTCTGAAGGAGGCCGCACGCAAACGAAATGAGAGACTGAAAACATAAATTTGGCGATATTGGGGGGCCAGGCGGGAGCCTTCCTCTAGTGGAAAGGACTGCCCCTTGCTCTGGCCTTTTTCTCCCTTTTATTAAGGCTTTGGGACACACCCTAGCCTTTAGGCAGGAAATAACAAAAACAGAAATTAACAAGAAACAAACATAGAGGTTGCTTCAACCAATAATGTTTCAACAAAACAGTGAGTAATTAGCTCTGACCTTTCAGAGCAATTAAGGTTGACCAGCCTTCTGGCTTCCTGTTTACATCCATCTAGTGAGAACAATATTTGGTTTCCAACACTCCTGTATTGGGTGTGTATATGTTTACCAGCATTATTTCTTCTTGTTGAATTGCTCCCTTTAGTACTATGAACTGGTCTTCCTCTTGTTATGTCCTTCACTTTGAGATCTAATTTGTCAGATATAAGTATTGCTACCCCAGCTTTTTTATTTCTTTTTAATTCACCTGAAAAACCTTTTTCCATCCCTTCACCCTCAGTCTCTGTATGTCTTTTTTTCTGAAGTGGGTTTCTTGTAGACAGCAGATATATGGGTCATATTTTCTTATCCAATCCATTACCCTCTGTCTTTTGATCAGGGCATTTAATCCATTTACATTTGATGTTATTATTGATAGGTACTTGTTTGTCTCCATTTTCATTCTTTACCCCTGTGTTCCTTCTTTGCTTCCTATTTCTTTTTTTTTTTATATCAGACCCTTTAGCATTTCTTCCATTGCTGGTTTCATGGTAATAAACTCCCTTAGTCCTTTTTTGTCTGTGAAGCTCCTGATTTTACCTTCAATTTTGATTGATAGCCTTGCTGGGAACAGAATTTTTGGATTCAGACCCTTCTTTTGCATGACTTTGTATATTTCATTCCATTCCCTTCTGGCCTATTGTGTTTCTGTTGAGAAATCAGTCACTAGTCTGTGAGGGATCATTTGCAGGTAACCCTCTGTCTCTCTCTGGCCACTTTTAAGATTCTTACTTTGTCATTGGTGTTTGTAATTTAATTATAATGTGCGTTGGTGTCAGTCTTTTGGGGTGAATTTTGCTTGGGACTCTGTGAGCTTCCCTATATCAGGGAAGTTTTCTGTCAATATTTCTTCAAATAGGTTTTCTATTCCTTGCTCATTTTCTTCTCCTTCTGTAATACTATTATGTGGATGTTGTTTTGTTCCATGTGGTCCCATAGTTCCCTTTGGCTCTCAAACTTCTTTTTAATTTTTTTTTCTAGAAGCTGCTCTACTTGAGTATTATTCCCTACCTTGTCCTCTAGTTCACTGATATAGTTCTCTACTTCTTCTAGTCTATTTTTGATGCTTTCCATTAAGTTCTTTACAGCAGCAATAACATTTTTCATTTCTTCTTAATTCTTTTTCGTTTCCTCTTGGTTCTTATACATATTGTTGGATTTGTCTTAAATTCTTTTCATCCACCTTATGACCATTTCTCTGAATTCTTTCTCTGACAGTTTTCTTTCCTCCATGTTGTTTGCTTATTTTCTGGTGATGCAAGCTTTTCTCTCATATGTGGGCTGTTTCTTTGTCATTAAACTTACATTAAAGCATTTGTAAGTCATGTCATAATGCTGGGTAAAATATGTATGTTATGTTATTGTACTCATTCTACATTTTTATTTAAAGAAACATTTATCCTCTTGGATTTTATGGATAAACTGAAATGTAAACCTTTAGAATAATATGAGGAATTTACGAGGTTAGATAACCTTGGATTCTAAATCTTTCTGTAAACATGTCCAATCATCATCTACATATAGGTTTGCTTTATTGTTTTGTCCACCTACAAAAAGGAAGTGATAATGTTTATCAGAAACTCGTATAATGGATGAAAGAGCAGCAAAGAACAATAGGTTAATATTTACAAACCAGAATTCAGGTGACAAAAACGTCTGTAGACACATAAAGTAAACATTCTGCTAATGACAGACTATTGACCATAAAAAAATAGTTTAAAATTAATTTTGATTTATAAGATTTCTAAGTGTAAAGTTAGAATGATAGAGTCTATTATGACATCTTAGTACATATATACTTTGTTTAATCTGTTTCTTTGTTTAATCTGTCTCTTCTCCAAATGTCTGGTTATGTAGTTCTCCTTCTCCTGCATTGATTTAAAGGCACAAAATACAACACAACAAGGCATGATGTACAAGGCACTGAACACAAATGTATTCATGATATTAATAACCCCAAATAAAGGTGACCACCAGAGAAGCGTGAACTAGAGGATAAGAAAAAAGAGGGGGGGAAAAAGAAGTGCAGAAATGAAATTTGGAAAAGGAAAAAAATAGATAGAAAAAAGAGAGAGAGAATAAGAAAGAAGAGGGGAAAGAACTATATATTTGGGGAGAAAACTTCGATAGACCAGCCACTAATCCCAACACATGCCAGCAACAAGTACCTAGAGTTGAATGCAAACTACAAATAGCAACTAATATCAAGTGAGGTGAGGGAAAACAGAAGCAAAAAAAAAAAAGAAAGAAAGAAAAAGAAAAACAATCTCACAAACAAGCATAAAAAAATCAGTATAATCAATGATCAAGCAAACAACAAAAGGACAGAGAGAAAAAAAATTGGGATAGTAAAGAAAGAGAAGAGAAAGGTGTGTATGGACTTGGAGCAGGGGATTGAAAATTAGATATATAAGTAGGGTGAAACTTTAACAGGGGATAAAAAGAAGGAATGGGGGAAAATCTAAAGCAGGAAAGGGTAAGAGAAATTGGACAACAAAAGGGGAAAAATGAGGAAGAAAGTGATGGCATAAAGGTAAATTTGAGATAGAGTAAAATGATGCTAAAGAAAGATGTAAATAGAATGTAGAACACTAGTCCCAAAGTAAAATAAAGAGAAAATGAAAAACACTTTTTTTAAAAAAAGGTAAAATAGTAGTAGTGATAATACTGATTAAAAATAAAAATGTAATAATTAAAAAGGTAAAATAACATGTAGAAAAAAGAAAAAAAATAGTTTCTTGAGTAAAAGATGAAAAAAAAATAAAAATGTGTAGTAGTGAAGGTCATTTACTTCCTCTACTGTTCTTTTTGGCATGCCTATTTCCTAGTCAGGACAGTATTGGAGTTCCCTGCTTTCCATTGCTCCTCAGTGTTGTAAGCCAGTCCTGATTTTTAAGCAGGCCATTTATTTGTGTTTACACAAGAGTCAATTTGTGATTCAACCCCTGGGTGGCACTGTTTCTGGACTGACCTCCAGGTCTATAGGTCCTCTCTAGCTAGTGTTTAGATATTATTTTCCCTGTGGCACTTAATACCAGTTTGGGTGAGTAAGTTGCCTCAGAGCTGTTCTCTGATGGTTATTCCCACTCTGATCTCCAGGTTCCAGAAAAACAACTTTCTCTTGCAGTCTCTTAGAGAGTCCCCAATTGAGTGATCCTATGTATTGGGCTCAGTAATCAGAAGCAAGGATTTAAAGAGGGGGGAAAAAAAGCCAGAATTAAGTGAGTGAACTTTGGGGCTGCGCACAAGTCTGTGCAGTCTTTTTTCCCCTTGGATCTAAACAGCTGGCATACTTTCAAAATTTTTAGGCTGTTCTTTTGCCCCCAGATCAAAATGAGTTGCTTGTTATAGTTGCCTTCTGTTAGCAGCTCTGCAGACCCCCTTCCAAATTCACGGATCACACCAGCCCCAACAACCATGGATATTTCTAGGCATAGACTTCCCTGGTCTCCAGCTCCCACACACATTTCTCTCTCCTGTGAGCACCACAGACCTCACCTTCTCCCAGACAAAATCTGACCTTTCCATGGTGGAGTGTAGAGCTCCGCTGAATCCATGTGCTTGTGCCACTTGGGAACCGGTATTCTAAGGTTCACAGCTGTTCGGTGGGTGCCATAGTTGTAGATTCCCCAAGCCTTCCAGGCTCCTGATAACATCCACTTTTCCTTCAAGATGGCGTAGTCTCCATCTCTGAGCCGGTCACTCTGGGAGGGAACCCAGCAGTGGTGAGGGCTGCTCAGTCAGGGGAGCCCCGTCTGATAGTTCCCCACAGTCTCCTGAAATATAGTTGTCCCTCATATCACCAACAAACACTACCTGCATTTTGTCTTCTAACCTTATCTCTTGCCACAGAGCCACAGCCTCTGGACCTTGTTAGAGGAGTCTAAATTATTTCTAAAATCAATTTTGATTTAAAGATTTCTATATGTAAAGCTAGAACGGTGCAGTCTATTTTGCCATCTTAGTACATATATGCTTTGTTTAAGAAAGGTTTTAATTTTTTTTATGTCTCAAGTATAAAACTTTGGTAACAATTTGAAAAATCCCTGTAGAAAACATATTGAAACCTCTGCTCTCCACAGCAGTCTCAGGGTTATTAAATGATAATTATTAGTTAGTTAATATCTCTACAAGACTAACTTACATACAACCTACAGAACTCATGAAAGATGTTACCCTGGATCAAAGTAATTTTTTTTTATGATCAATAGTCTGTCATTAGCAGAATGTTTACTTTATGTATCTACAGACATTTTATCACCTGAATTCTGGTTTATAAATATTAACCTATTGATCTTTGCTGCTATTCCATCCATTATATGAGTTTCTGATAAACATTATCACTTCTGTTTTTTGTAGGTGAAGGACAAAACAATAAAGCAAACCTATATGTAGCTGATGATTGGATATGTTTATAGAAAGATTTAGAATCCAAGGTTGTCAAATCTCATAAATTCCTCATATTATTCTAAAGGTTTACATTTCAGTTTATCCATAAAATCCAAGAGGATAAATGTTCCTTTAAATAAAAATGTAGAATGAGTACAATAATACAACATACATATTTTACCCGGTATTATGACATGACTTACATATGCTTTAAAAATGATCAAATAACATGATGAAAATTTACTTGATTTGTTTCACAAAGATCTACTGCCATTCTTTTCTTTTCCTTTCTTTTCTTTTTTTTACATATGCATGTTATATTTATTTTTTCTGCTGCCATTATTTTTTTTTACAAGTTTTAGCAGCAATTTATTAAGCAAGATTTCCCAAATTCTTCCCTGGGAACATGTCTTTCTATTCTTTGGGAGTTCATTACTCTAGATGACAATCTGATTTCATTTAGGTAATAAAAATTAGTTCTTTGAAAGATCAACATCATATAGCAATAAAAAGAATAAAATTAATACATCGTTAGGAATCTGAAAACATTTTTACTTTTCCTAAACTTTACTCAGGCTGTGTGGATTTCCCGATAGAAAGCTTTATTTGATCCATTATTTTTCTAATTTATTTTACCAAAATAAACCTGACACAAGACTGAGGCCTGAGATCAGCATTTGAGTTATAGTTAATGAAAATTTAGAGCACAAAAGTACTTCAATTACTCATATTTTTTTTTATTTATACTGAAAAATGGGTGCACATATGTGTGTTTCTTTGATAGGGTTCAAATTAGCAATGAGTTTTTTAAAATCGGCCCTTAGTAACTTCAGCAAATGTCTTTTTACCAGCTTATCTTGAGCAAAACAGAGGCTTTTAAATCAAACTTCTATTTCATCTAATTCTTTCTTTATTCCTGAAATGAAGAAAGTAATTTTGCATGAAAACTTAAATGCTTATCAAAATTAGAAGCAATGGTACAACAATAAAACCATTTGTTAAAAGCTTCATGTATCATTATATCACATTATTCAGACTGGAGTGATACATTTATCTTTTTGTATGGAGTTACATAAATTTCTTAAGCTGCAAATTCAGATATGTCATGTCTGTGCAAGGGAAACAACCAAAAAGTATGTTCAGTTAAACTCACTGAATTTGTTTATGCAAAGAAACTTTAGAACCAGGAACCCATTTCATTACTTGCAGCACACACACACACACACACACACACACACACACACACACACAGTAATAGGTCTGACAAATCCACATTCAATTCCACATGGTCATTTATCCTCCCTATGTCTTTGAAAGTAAAACACTGTGAAGGCAGCATTTGAGTTTTTGGTGACAAATCACTTTCCTCAATGGAATCAAAGGCTGAGGCCATCTGCAATGAAATAGATGAGCCACAGCTGGCTTTCATAATAATCAATCCTGATTGTGACACTTCTGGATTGATTGGGCAAACCTGCTGTGACAAACAGTACTGACCACTTTAGTCATGTTGACAACCACTTATTTCTTATGTTTCTATACAGATTCTACCTCGTATCATCAGAGGAAATGGGGAAGATGGAAATGAGCCAATATAACTGGTCAGTTGTGGAAACCTGAAAATTCAGAACAATTTTAAACTAGATTTGGAGACCTAAACTATCTGCATGATATGCCAATACTGAGACTATACCTATAGTTTATTATCTAAAAAGGAAACCCAAGTCCAGCTGGTGTGGCTCAGTGGTTGAGTGTCAACCCATGTACCAGAAGGTCACAGGTTTGATTCCCTGTAAGGGCACATACCAGGCTAGTGGGGCTCAATCCCCAGTAGGAGGCATATAGGAGGCAGCTGATCAATGTTTCTCTCTCATCAATGTTTCTCTCTCCTTCTCTCTTTCTATGAAATCAATGAAATCATGTTTTGTTTTTAAAGAAAACCACAATTTACTTCTGTCAAATGTCAATTCTCTTCTGTCATTAATGTTTCTATCTCTCTCTCCCTCGACCTTTCTCTGAAATCATATATATAAGCCTACACGACTAGCTGGTAACTATGACATGCATTGACCATCAGAGACCAAGCATTCAATGCAGGAGCTACCGAGCCCTTGGGGGATGTCACACTAACCAGTTTTGGCCCGATCCTCGCATGCCAGGCCAAGGGACGCTACCTGCCTGAGGGACCACACTCACTCCGCAGACCCCCTTCAAACCCCAGTGCCACCCCAGGTGCAGCTGGCCACCTTCTAATGAACTTTTTTTCAATGTGTACAAATCCATGCACCAGGCATCTAATATACAAGGTTATATATGATAGGCAGTTCATAAACATGGTAATATGGCCTAATCTAATCACATTGCTCTTTTGGGAATTCAGAATTGAGTATCTAAGATGCTGATTTAGTTAGCTATGGAGAATTAGGCTTAAAAGTTATATAATCTCTAAAGCTGGGTAAACTGTTATAAGCCAAGCATTAATAACAGAAAAGAAAGAGTAACAATGGCTAAAATATTATTAACATAATCTCTATGTTAGACACTATGCTGAATGTTTATCATCCACTATTTTAAGCCCCATATGTTAATCTTGTTGATAGGTGCTATTATCCCTGAATAACTGATGAAAAATCTGAAATTTGGAGAGATCAATTAAATTTTCTTTTTTTTCTTTTTTTTTATTAATTTTTTATACATATCTCCCCATTGCCCCCCCTCCCTCCCAGGCATACCCCAACCCCCCAGTGTCTATGTTCATTGGTTATGATTATATGCATAGATACAAGTCCTTTGATTGATCTCTTATCTACCTCACCTAACTTTAATCTTCCTGCTGTAATTTCACAGTCTGTTTGAAGCTTTACTGTCTCTGTATCTATCCTTTCATTCATCAGTTTATAATGTTCTTTATTATCCCCCAATGAGTGCGATCATGTGATGCTTCTCCTTCATTGACTGGCTTATTTCACTAAGCATAAGGCTCTCCTGTTCCAACCAGGTTGCTGCAAATGATAAGAATTCCTTCTTTTTAATGGCTGCATAGAATTCCATTGTGTAGATGTACCACAGTTTTCTGATCCACTCATCTGCTGACGGGCACCTAGGCTGTTTCCAAATTGTGGCTATTGTAAATTGTGCTGCTATGAACATAGGGGTGCATAAATCCTTTCTGATTGGTGTTTGTAATTTCTTAGGATAAATTCCTAAGAGTGGTATTACAGGGTCAAATAGGAGATCCATTTTTAGTTTTTGGAGGAAACTCCATACTGTTCTCCACAGTGGCTGCACCAGTCTGCATTCCCACCAACAGTGCACAAGGGTTCCTTTTTCTCCGCATCCTAGCCAACACTTGTCCTTTGTTGATTTGTTGATGATTGCCATTCTGACAGGTGTAAGATGGTATCGCATTGTCGTTTTGATTTGCATCTCTCAGATGACTAATGACTTTGAACATGTTTTCATGTGTCTCTTGGCTTTCCTTCTGTCGTCTTTTGAAAAGGTTCTATTTAGGTCGTTGCCCATTTTTTTATTGGATCCTTCATCTTCCTTTTATTAAGTTGTATAAGTTGGTTGTAGATTTTGGAGATTAAACCTTTATCAGCGATAGCATTTGCAAATATGTTCTCCCATGCATTGATCTTTCTTGTTGTTTTGTTGATGGTTTCTTTTGCTGTGCAAAAGCTTTTTATTTTGATGTAGTCCCATTTGTTTATTTTTTCTTTAGCTTCCATTGCCTTTGGAGCAGTATCAATGAAGAAGTTCTTTCGGCATATATCTGAGATTGTGCTGCCTGTGGATTCCTCTAGTATTTTTATGGTTTCCCTTCTAATGTTTAAGTCCTGTATCCATTTTGAGTTTATTTTTGTATTTGGTGTAAGTTGGTGGTCCAGTTTCAATTTTTTGCATGTATCTGTCCAATTTTCCCAACACCATTTATTGAAGAGGCTATCTTGGTTCCATTGAATGTTCATGCCACTTTGTCAAATATTAATTGAGCATAGTGGTTTGGGTGGATATCTGGGTTCTCTATTCTATTCCATTGGTCTATATGTCTGTTCTTGTGCCGGTACCAGGCTGTTTTGAGAACAGTTGCTTTGTAGTATAGCTTGAAGTCTGGTATTGAGATCCCACCTACTTTATTCTTTTTTCTCAGAATTGCTGTAGCTATCAGTGGTCTTTTTTTGTTCCAGATGAATCTATGAAGAATTCTTTGTAGGTCTGTGAAATATGTCATTGGAATTTTAATGGGTAGTGTGTTGAATCTGTAGATTGCTTTGGGTAGTATGGACATTTTAATGATGTTGATTCTCCCAATCCATGAGCATGGTGTGCTCTTCCATCTGTTAACATCTTCCTCTATCTCTTTTTTCAGTGTCCTGTAGTTTTCTGCATAAAGGTTTTTTACCTCTTTAGTTAGGTTTATTCCTAGGTATCTTAATTTTTTTGGTGCGATGGTAAATGGGATTGCTTTTTTAGTTTCTCTTTCTATAATTTCACTGTTAGTGTATAGAAATGCCACAGACTTCTTAGCATTAATTTTGTATCCTGCTACATTGCCGAATTCATTAATTAAGTCAATTAGTTTTGGAATGGAGTCCTTTGGGTTTTTTATGTACAATATCATGTCATCTGCAAATAAGGACAGCTTTACTTTTTCTTTTCCAATTTGGATGCCTTTTATTTCTTCTTGTTGTCTAATTGCAATGGCTAATACTTCCAGTACTATGTCGAACAGGAGAGGTGAGAGTGGGCATCCCTGTCTTGTTCCTGTTCTTAGGGGAAATGGTTTTGGTTTTTGCCCATTGAGTATAATGTTAGCTGTGGGTTTATCATATATGGCTTTTATGATGTTAGGTATGATCCTTCTATTCCCACTTTGCTGAGAGTTTTTATCAAGAAAGGATGTTGGATTTTGTCAAATGCTTTTTCTGCATCAATTGATATGACTATGTGATTTTTATCTCTCAATTTGTTTATGTGATGTATCACATTTATTGATTTGCAGATATTGAACCATCCCTGCATTCCTGGGATGAATCCTGCTTGGTCATGGTGTATGATCTTTCTGATGTACTGCTGGATCCAGTTTGCTAGAATTTTGTTGAGGATTTTGGCATCCATGTTCATGAGAGATATTGGCCTATAATTCTCTTTCATTGAGTTGTCTTTATCTGATTTTGGTATTAGGGTGATGCTGGCTTCATAGAAGATGTTTGGTAGTATTCCTTCTTCTTGAATGTTTTTGAATAGTCTGAGGAGGATAGGTTTTAATTCTTCCTTGAATGTTTGGTAAAACTCTCCTGTATAGCCATCTGGACCCGGGCTTTTATTTGCTGGATGCTTTTTGATTACTGCTTCAATTTCTTTCATAGTTATTGGACTATTGAGATGTTTGGCTTCCTCCTCATTGAGTTTTGGGAGGTTATATTTTTCTAGGAAAATGTCCATTTCTTGCAGGTTGTCCAATTTGTTGGAATAGAGTTGTTCATAGTATTTTTTTAACAATCCTTTGTGTTTCCACAGGGTCTGTTGTTATTTCTCCTCTTTCATTTCTGAGTTTATTTGGGTCCTCTCTCTTTGCTTCTTGGTGAGCCTGGCTAGGGGTCCATCAATCTTGTTTATCCTTTCAAAGAACCAACTCTTTTTTTTGTTGATCTTTTGAATTGTTTCTTTGGTCTCCAGGTTGTTTATCTCCACTCCGATCTTCACTATTTCCTTCCTTATGAGTACACTGGGCTTTTCTTGTTGCTCACGTTCTAGGTCTTTGAGTTGTAGGTTTAGGTGATTTATTACCATTGTTTCCTGTTTTTTGCAGTAGGCTTGTAGGGCTATGAACTACCCTCTCAAGACTGCTTTCACTGTGTACCATAAATTTTGTATTGTTGTGTTGTCATTGTCATTTGTTGCCATGATGTTTTTTATTTCTTCCTTGATCTTTTTGGTTACCCAGTCGTTGTTTAAAAGCATGCTGTTTAGTCTCCATGTGTTTTATTTCTTTCTATTGTTTATATTATAGTTGATTTCCAGTTTTATGCCACTGTGGTCTGAGAAAATGCTTGATATGATTTCTATCTTCTTGAATTTGAAGAGACTTTTCTTATGACCCAACATATGATCTATCTTTGAAAATGACCCATGTGCACTGGAGAAGAATGTATATTCTGTGGCTTTGGGGTGAAATGTTCTGAAGATGTCAATTAATTCCATCTGGTCTAGTGAGTCATTTAGGATTGATATTTCTTTGCTGATTTTTTGTTTAGAGGATTTTCTAATGGTGACAGTGGGGTATTAAAGTCTCCTAATATGATTGTATTGCTGTCAATCTCTCCCTTAATATCCTCCAAGAGTTTTTTTATGTATTTAGGTGCCCCTATATTGGGTGCATATATGTTTATCAAAGTTATTTCTTCTTGTTGGATTGTTCCCTTTAGTATTATGAAGTGGCCTTCTTTATCTCTTGTTATGTCCTTCACTTTGAGATCTAATTTGTCAGATATAAGTATTGCAACCCCAGCTTTTTTTTCATTTCCATTTGCCTGAAATACCATGTTCCATCCCTTCACCCTCAATCTGTGTGCATCTCTTTTCCTAAGGTGGGTTTCTTGCAGACAGCAGATATATGGATCATGTTTTCTTATCCAATCGGTTACCCTATGTCTTTTGACTGGAGCATTTAATCTGTTTACATTTAAAGTTATTATTGATAAGTACTTATCTGTTGCCATTTTTAGTCCTTACCCCCGAGTTCCTTCTTCGCTTCCTCTTTCTTTTTATTACAGCAGACCTTTTAACATTTCTTGCATTGCTGGTTTGGTGGTAATATATTCCCTTAGTCCTTTTTTGTCTGTGAAGCTTTTGATTTCACCTTCAATTTTGATTGAGAGTCTTGCAGGGTACAGTATTCTTGGATTCAGACCCTTCCTTTGCATGACTTTGTATATTTCATTCCATTCTCTTCTGGCCTGATGAGTTTCTGTTGAGAAGTCAGTAGCTAGTCTTATGGGGGTTCCTTTGTAGGTAACTTTCTGTTTCTCTCTGGCTGCTTTTAAGATTCTTACTTTGTCGTCGATGTTTGCCAATTTAATTATAATGTGCCTCGGTGTCGGTTTGTAGGGGTTCATTTTGCTTGGGACTCTGTGAGCTTCTTGGATTTGTGTGGGTTTTTTCTTTTCTATATTGGGGAAATTTTCTGTCATTATTTCTTCAAACACATTCTCTAATCCTTGTTCAGTTTCCACTCTTTCTGGAACCCCAATTATGCGGATGTTATTTTGTTTCATGTTATCCCAAAGTTCCCTTAGACTCTCCTCTTGCTTTTTAACTTTTTTTTCTAGAAGCTGCTGTACTTGGGTATTTTTTCCTACCGTGTCTTCTAGCTCACTGATGCGGTCCTCTGCTTCTTTTAGTCTACTTTTGATGCTTTCTATTGAGTTCTTTATAGCAGTGATGTCATTATTCATTTCCTCTTGTTTATTCTGCACCTCCTCTAGTTTCTTCTGCATTTCTTCTTCATGCTTATTCATCTCCTCTTGCGTCTTCTTCATTTTCTCTTGACTCTTACTCATATTGTCAAATCATTATGATAAATTCTCTGAACTCTTTCTCTGGTAGGCTTATTTGTGGTTCTATTTCGTTTACTTCCTTTTCTGGTGAAACCTGCCTTTCTGTCTTTTGTGGGCTGTTTCTTTTTCTGCCCATGGTCTTTCTTCTCTGGGTTTCTGGTTATGTAGTGCTCTCTCCTACATTGATTTAAAGGCACAAACTACAACACGACCAGGTGCAGCACACAAGGCACTGAGTAGAAATGTATTCAAGATGTTAATAATCACAAATAAGGTGACCACCAATGAAGGACAAATTAGGGGTAAATAGAGAAAGAAGAAGAGGAAAATGAGGAAGAAAGAAAAGAAAGAAGTGCCAAAATCAAATTGGGAGAGTGAGAAAAAAAAAGATAAATAAATGAATAATAAAATAAAATAAAATAAGAAAATAAAAAGGAGAAAAAGGAGAAGGAAAGAGGAAGAGAAAAAAGTCAGAGAGAAAAGAAAGTGTATAAGATAGAAAAGTGGAACAAAATATAGATGTCAGGAGACAACTCCAATAGAACAGTCACTAATCCCAATAAAGGCCAGCAACCAGTACCTAGAGATTAATGCAAATTGCAAATAGCAACTGGTATGGAGGGAGATGAGGGAAAAGAGAGGTAGAAAACAAAGCAAGCAAAAAGCAAAATAAAACAAGTAGAATAAACTAAAACAATCTCTCAAAAAAAAACTTTCAAAAAATCGATATAATCACTTTTCAGGCAAATAGCAACAAAAGGACATAGAGAAAAAACAACTTTTTGGCTAGTGAAGACAAGAGGGGAGAGGTTTGTGTGGACTTGTAGTAGGGGATTTGAAATTAGATATATAAATGGGGTGAAATTTTACCCAGGTAAAGAGAAAAATAGGG
>JAAGEH010000030.1:44852596-44871046 GCA_011751065.1 Lasiurus cinereus
GTGTGGATCTCTGAATCCTCCGCCTGCGCGTCTGTGCCGCCTGGGAAGCCGCGCTCTGGGTCCTGGCTGCTCTTTGGGTGCCTCCGTCAGCTGCAGCTTTCAGACCTCGGCAGACATCCACCTCCCCCTTAAGTCAGGCGCAATCTGACCTTTCCGTGTGCTCTGTGGATCTCTGATTCCGCCAAGTGTCTGCGCCGATTGGAGAGCGGAGTTCTGGGTCCCCGGGTTCCTGGCTGCTCGATGGGTGCCCAGCCGAAGGCTTCAGAGCGCCGCAGACATCCACCTCCCACTGCAAGCTGGCTCGGGCTCTGCGTTCACGCTGGTGGCTCCGGTGGACAAAAACCCGTGGCAGTGGGGCTGCCTGGCCGGGAGAGTCCCTTCCAGCAGTTCCCCGCCTTTCCCTGGAGGACAACTGACTCCTAGCTTGCCAACAAACACTCCCAATGCAACTCTCAGCCGCTCTCTCTCCCTCTGCCCAGCGACAAAGCTCCAGACGCGTTCGTCTACTCCGCCGCCATTTTCTCCTCCCCCAATTAAATTTTCTTATCAGGTAGGTGTAAAAGACATAACCACAGCTTAATTTTTTTGGACTCTACTTGACTATTCAGTTATAGAATTGGGATCTATGTGGGGAGGATAGAGATGAGAAAGAGAGAGAGAGAAAGAGAGAGAGAGAGAGAGAGAGAGAGAGAGAGAGAACAAGGTAGAAGCAGAAATGACCTCAGTATATAGCCTTGAGATCCTGACTTTCTGTCCTTACTAGTATAGCTCTTGAACTGCAGTTCCCACAGATCTAAATGTTCACTGATATGTGCCCCAAGGCTCTCATAAACCTACACTGTTTCTCTAGATTGATATACAGTACATAGTACTTTGGTTACAGCTATGGAGATAATTAAAGCAGAGGTATTATTTGTCTTCCTTTCTTTAGATATCTGTTTCAATGATTGACAATTCACATTGATTTCAGTGGTTTCACTTTAGCATATTTTTCTGAATATATGACATGTAAACAACTAACTGTGTATAAATGTGACATTTGGATTTTTTTTTCAACAAAGTCCTACTTTTCAATTTGTAAGAAACACCCAAGACCATGTCAGAAAAAAAGACTTATTTATTTATTATTAATGATCCACATGATGTGTAAATATACATGTACTTGTTTTTCTTCCTAGAATCAGTTTCCTACTGTGAGAGTTTGAATCTGTTCCAAATGAATTAAGTCACTAATGGCTTCAGCCCATTATAATGTTTTGATCCTATAAACAAAGTCCCAATTTGAGGACATCATGGGTTGGTCCCTTTTTCACTCTTTACCAGGTAAATAACAAGTAAACTGTTACTCTAAGGATGAGGCATTGGGGGACTTGTACCCAACCTTCTCTTCTCAAAGCCTTACTACAATCTGAAAGGATTCGAGAGCACAAAACTTCTAAAGAGTGCTGCTTTTATGTAGCAGGGACATTCAAAGGGGAGCAACAACTCAATATTGCTTTACAGCTTATGGTATTTGTATATTTCGGTACCCTTGATTTGATTTTCCCACTATTTGTTTGAGGGTGGGCATTTTAACTCCATTGGCAAATATGGCAAATACAAGTTTCAATTGTTTAAAGGCAAAATTCTTCCAGAGCCCCTTCACTGGCTGTGTGGTTTAGTCTGGGCAGGGTCCCCATACTGTGTGGGAATCCATTCAGCACCCATTTGTTCCATGTTCCACAAGCAGACAGTACAATCAGTGTTTCTTTCCCAGAGAGTCAACTAATGCTATGTTTGCCAGTAGTTAACTGTTTAAGCAAATTTAGGAATAGCAATTTAGGATGTATAATGAATCACAGAAATGTTCTATTACTTTCATAATGCTTCACCATCATTCTCACTAAAATTGTTTCTCTTTATTTTTAAAGGGGGAGGAGGAAGAAAATGTTATTTATTGAAAAAATTTAAAGTCTCCTTTATTCTCTTTGATATTGTTCATCAATTCTATCATTTCATGCAAATTGTTGAGATCTACTGATAATCTTTTTCTCAAATGCCTTAAAACCATTCTACTGTATTTTTTTCCTGAGAATAATACTCTCACTATAATGGAATTTCAAATATATTAGCAGATTTTGCCATTGCTCTTTCTTCATGTTAAAAAACTATTAAATCTATAAGTTGCATTCATATAAATAAAATATATAAACATTATTCAAATGTATACATATATTTTACATAATTATATCATTCTATGGCATAGTTTTTAGAATTAATGAATCATTTGCATTTGTTTGAGTTGTAGGGCATTTGCTACACCAAAAAGTAAAAAAAAAAAAAGCCTACCTTTTCAAGTGATGCAAATATACATTTGCATTAATTATACACTTATTATGTGTGTAGTGGAATATTAAGTGTAGCATTCTCTTTTTCCTTAGAGTTTTGCCCAAGGTTCCAAAAGGGTAAGATCAAGAAATGCTGGAACATCTTTGTAGAACATGTCACACACAAGACTATGAAACTAATTTAGTAACTATAACTTGGGGACATACACAAATAAGTCAGGCGATTTATAGGAAAAGAATTTCTTTGAATATAGTGGTAGATGTATAGATGAAATCAATGAAGGAATTTCTTGAAAGCTATTCAAAATGCCTGACATATGTCTCCTAGAATTTGAGAGTGAGCATGGGGAGAAGTCCAAAGGAAAATGGCTGCCTAAGCAGAGGGAGAAGAAGTGCAGGACCTTCAGAGGGAGATAGCACTCTCCCACCCAAATAATGGGGGAGGGGCAGTGAAGAGCAGAAAGAGAGGAATTTTCTCCTCTGGACCAACTAGATCCACAGAGAGTATCTGGTCTTGAGTCAGTGTGAGAAAGATCTAAATGGAAAGTGGAGTCACACACTGAATGTAAAAGCTGATGTTTGATTTTAGGTATTCAGTCAGAGTAAGGAATAGTCCATCAGGAGAGATTTCTGAAGACTCCACAAAACTTCCTCCTAAAACAACAGTCAATATTTGGTTATCTGCCACACCCAGAGAGCATCTGTTTCAATTTACAGTAGCACCTTCAACTACTGCCTCTATTATTTCTTCCCTCACTTTGACTTGGAATAGAATGGTAAGATATGGAAAGAGGGGGGAAGCCACCATCCTTACCACAGTTTCCTCAACGGAATCAGACCCACACTGGGGCTACTGAAAGACCTTTGTAATGAACTGAACTAGGTTTTAAAATCTGGAACAAGATTATGTGTTATTTAAAGAGAGTGACCTAGAATGTAAGAAAATATTCTCAAGAGTTCATATTGGGGCAGAGAAAAAAGAAATCAACAGATTATGTTGACAAAGAAATTGAGGAAAAGAATAAAAGTGCATGCTATTTAAAACTCTATAAAGTGCAGCTCCTTCAGTATACATGCATTGAAATGCCTATTGAGGATTAAACCAAGATATGCTGGTTGAAAATCAAACAAACAAATATACATATAAACACATATACATATTTAATAGAATGAGTCAACTGAAGTAAGAATGCATATTCACTACAAATGTTTTCAGAAATATTAAAATGTATACTTATGATAAATATGATAAATATAAAAATAAGACAGAATAAGAGGACTAGAGAATGATGGAGCAGACTGTTGTTAAGGGATGGCATCTATAAGAAGACATCTTTTTATTTTATTTTTAACTATATTTTTATTGATTTCAGAGAGAAAGAGAGAGAGATAGAAACATCGATGATGAAAGAGAATCATGGATTGGCTGCTTCCTGCACACCCCCCCACTGGGGATCAAACCCAAAACCCAGGCATGTGCTCTTGACCAGAATCAAACCTGGGACCCTTCAGTCCGCAGGCCAACACTCTATTCTCTGAGCCAAACCGGCTAGGGCTAGACACCTTTGGAGTAGACACCTGCCAAACGGATAAAGTCTGTGTCCAATTTGGGGGAAGGTCATTCAGTCCTAAGAGGGCACAACACATTCAATGGCCTAAGACTTGAACATGCTGGTTGTGTTCAAGGACCAAATAGGGGGCCAAAGGGCTGGATTGCTAGAAATAGAAGAGGGTAGTGGGAGGTGTGGTCAGAGAAGTATGAGGTCATAGACAATGGAAGGGCTTTACACTCTACTCTCAGAGGAGGAACATGATATTGAAAGGTTCTAAGCCAGTGATTTTCAACTGATGTGCTGCAAGAACTTTTAAAACATGCAATATCTACCTGACTGTTTAATCAGGGCCACTGATGTCTTTTCCTTTAGATTGTCAAAAAAATGACCATAGCCAGCACAACTATAGCCATCCAGTGTGAATGAATCAAAATTGTATTTTCTGTCAGATTGGCAAAAAATATATTTATTTTGGTGTGCCATAAAATTTTAGTAATTAGTGTATATATGCCATGAGATGCAAAAAGTTAAAAATCATTTTTCTAAGCAAAGGAGTAGAATGCTCTGAAGTATACTCCCAAAGGCTCACTCTCTCATGTTTTGTTTTCTTAATTACCTTGTATGTTTTGGAGTTGGACAGGGCATGCACTGTGCAATTGACTGTGGTCCATTATGCTTGCTCTGTTTTCACTCATTCACTTTACCTTCACTTATTCACTTTACTTTCTTGGCCTATGATGGCACTTGAATTTGTAACCCTTATTCCAGGTTCTTTCAATCTCTGCCTTTTACCACACAATAGAAAAACACTCTGAAAACATAAGCTCTTAAAGCATAAGCCCTTCATGTTTCATTTTTTCCTTTTGATGGGCCAGGTATCCCAGACATTGCCATATTCACATTCTGAATTGTAAAGCAGTTCTAAAATGTGCATGTCTTTTGGCACTTGCTGCAGCCTTCCAAACAGTTGGGGCCTAAAAAACTAGATATGTCAGAGGTCTTGAGCTAGTTGCCAAGTGGAAATCAGGTTAGTTCTAGAGATATATTTTTATTTCTCTTAAAGAAGAATCAGGCAAAACTGGAACAGGATTCATGCCTAGACAATGTCATCCCTAGGGAATGAGGAGGTCAGCCATAGTGCATCATAAAATGTACTCCCTGACTCCAAAACTTACTGTTACATAAATACAATCAGTTGAAAATTCACTTCCAAGACAGACGTGAAGAGCTAAATATTCAAGTAGTCTAAACATGTTTAGAAGTGGAAAGAAAATGGTACCCATTTGCTTTAGTAATGACACATATGAGAGCCAACTTAGGGGAGGAAATAGGACCTCAGATTTCCTTTTCTTATAATATCCCCTCCCTTCAGCTGCACACTCTCCCCAGCCCCTGCCAGGTACCAAGCATGGCAGGAATGTGCAGAACTATCACTGGGAAGCATAATATCTATTAAAGCACTGGAATTTAACATTGAATGCAAGACCAAATATGTCATATTTTGACATTTAGTTGGAATTTTCAGAGCTCACTCAACAATATTCTGGAATTGATTTAATAGAGCCTATAGAATTCCCAAGCAACTTTAATTATTTGTTCTGTTTAATGTGCACTACCAGTTAGATTTATTAAGCATGTACTATGTCAAGCACTCTGGGCCCTGGAGTTTGGGTATGACAAAAATATTAAGAACCGCCCTATTCGGTTTGGCTCAGTGGATAAAGCATTGGCCTGTGGACTCAAGGATCAATTCTGGTCAAGGGCATGTACCTTGGTTCCTCTCCAAAGCAGCTGATCAATGTTTCTCTCTCATTGATGTTTCTAACTCTCTCTTTCCCTTTCTCTCTATAAAAAATCAATAAAATATATTTTTTAATGTTTAAAAAAATAAGAACTATTCTGTACTTGATAAATACGTACATATTCTCTTAGAACAGACATAACTATTAATAGATAAATGGTGATGTAGTCCATTAAGTGTTATTACTAAGGTAGAAAGAAAGTGTGAATGCATAGAGGACATTATCTGCTGAAAGGGGAAGATCACATGCAGAAAGAAGCACCTCATTTTCACTTGTCAGCAATATTTTAACTTATACTAGAACCCAGGAAAAATAAATTAATGTATCACAAATCCGGAGAGGTTGTCAAGGCAACATAGTAGATGGCCTTCAACTACAACTTAAAGACATGGAACTGTATATGATAACAATGGGGATCCACTGAGAAAGTTTAAGCAGAGGAGTGACTTTATAATAATTGCATTTCTTCTTTAAATCCCAAGGCCTGACCTCTATTCTGAATACATGATTCATATATCAACAGCCTACATTATTTATGTCTTCACTTGGAGGAATCATGGGTCTAGCAAACATAACTTATTCAAAATTCTCCATTTCCTCCCAATCTAGTTATTTCTCAAATCTTTGTCATCTCATACATGGAGTGACATGACCATCTACCCATCTACCCACTGCTAAAATCAGAAATGTAGAAGTCATTCTTGAATCTTTTCTGAACCTCATCTCCCATCATTGGGTTCCCTTCCCCCCTCCCCCCCCGCCTCCTTTTTTTCTACCTCCAGGTTTCTACCACCCTCGCCAAGCCACCTTTATGATCTCCTCCTTGGTTTCCCTTTTTTCACTCACCCATGCCTTGCTCCAGACCATCTTCTACAGTGCCAGAGTGATCTTAAAATGGAAACTAGATGACGTATTCTACCTTATCCCTCTCCCACCTTGAGGCATCATGCAAACTTCTCCAAAGTCTTCATATTACACTTAGGATAAAGTCAGAATCTTTACTGTGGCTTTGAACCACAGGATTTTCTGGCTTTCTTACCTCTCCACATCCTCCTTCCACATCGTCTTTCACTCTGAGTTCCACCCCAGCTCTTACTTTGTACTCAAACGTGCCAAACATTTTCCTCCTACTAACCAAGGTGTGGCACATGATGCCTTCCTTCCCTATAGCATTCTTTTTCCCATCCCTCATATGGTAATTTTTTTCCTTACTCTTCTCTTTTCTTCTTAAATCTGAATTCTTACTTGAGTACCCTAGTCGTCCACATCATAGTGCCTTATCTCAACCTTCATAAAACATATTGGCAGCTGGTAATTACATAGATGATAGATAGATAGATAGATAGATAGATAGATAGATAGATAATCAATAGAACCACTGATGAATTAATGGACAGATGGCTATTGTTTACTTGTTTGACGTTTGCTCCCCCATTAGACAATTACACTGCAACCTCCATGGGGTCTGTTTTATCTACTGTATCCTCAATATTAAAATGTTCAATCAATTTTAATAGAATGAGTGAAATATGCCTTTCACATTTCCCATCACTTTTCATTATTTTATATAATTGCTTTACATAGTTTCTAAGTAATTTTACTTAGATGTCAGAAAATTTCTTCAATTGACCACTTTCTACTAGGTGTGAACAATAATGGAAAAAATAATATCTCATCTACCCTCTTTTCACTGCAAAGCACTATGAAAGTGATATTGCAGGATCTTTTCAAATGCTACAATGTGTGTGTGTGTTTTTTAACTCCCACTGACTACTGCATTTTTCATATCCCATATATGATCAATTTCTAGATTTATTGGAATTTTTATTTAAATACATATCCATTTATTATCCTCTGTCACTAAAAGGGAGCTGATAGTTAAATTTGCTTTTTTATTGTTTGTGTCTTGAGCAAAATTTAAACATACAAAAATTTCACTCAAACCTTGTTTCAATATATGAAGAAATGGAGGTAACCTTTTAACAACATTTTTCTTTTGTTATTTCACTCCTAGTTTCTAGCCAAGACATTAAAAAGTCTGTTCTTAAAATCCTTGCAGAATTTCAAGTCTTAATCAAAGAAGAATGTCCTAAAAATCTTTGCAGAAATTCTGTTTGGGTGCTATTCCCAGCCTAATTTTGCAGACGAAGATGTCTGGGCAATTCTGGTATGCTGGAGATAAGCAGTTGAGGATTTTTATCTGAATCAAACCCAAACTCCAACCCTAATTAAAATACCACAACATTGTTAATCCTTGACCATTAGACATTGGTTTAGTTGAACTAATTCCAATTCTAGAATACAGACTCTCATTTGTGTCTCTACTGATTGCTTACATTTTTATTTCAGTTCTTCCATCGCTTTTCAAAGGATAGACTATTATCCCACTTTTTGTTGCTATGCAAACATCTCTGGAGCTACATAGGAAAGTAAAATTACTAAAACCAGATAACACAGATATGGTGACAGGAGTTTCTGGAGTTTCTTGTTTTAACCATGTCTCTCCTTCTGGTGAGGAAGAATGGTGAAAAATATGCACAGTATGTCCCCCAAAAAATATATACATACTTTAACAGCTGGTAGCTATTAAATAAAAAGGAAAATGTATTTTAATAAGCACTGCTTTATAATTATTTAAAGTATGTATACATATTTTGGGGTCACCCTATATATAAATTGATAAGTGAATTGAATTTAATGTTGGCATTTAAGTTCAGAGCCCCTACAAATTCTATATATGTTTATATGACAAAGCTAGCAGTTGGTAATAATATTACCTAAATTCTTTGAAATACCATCAAGGAAAATGGGCAAAGGACACAGGTTCTCTGTCCCTCCTCCTAAAACTTCTTCAAGCCCCTAAACTTCAACAATGCTAAACTTCAACCTATTGCTAGCATGACTGCTCCTTTCTCATTACTATTTCATTCAGAGTTCTGGAGTCTGCTATGAAATCAATGTAAAGTGACAAGTGGAAACCAAGGGGCTTAAAAGTACAAATTGAATATGATCTTCTTGCCATAATAGAATAGTGTCATTGTCCTGTAAAATTAGAGCATCTATGCCCTTCTCCTCCAGAGAATCAGCAGCATGAATTCTATTCAACAACTAATGGGAATTCTGGAGAGATTTGGAAACATTCCCTAGAAATAGCTGAAGTAGGGAGTTCCCAGATTCCCCATACAAATACTATCTTCAAATCATAAAGATATCATTTGTTAAATTGAAAAATTATTTACTGGGCATCTCTCCTAAATGCTGGGCCTAAAGTAATGAGGAAAAGTCAAAAATGTCTCTCTCATGAAGCTTACATTCTAGGTCAAAGACAATTAAACAAATGGGTAAGTACAGTGTATATTAAGTCTGAAGATAAGAAATAAAGAAGTAAGGCAGGGAAGAAGGTCAGAGATAGCCAGGGCTAGGAATAGAGGTGTTGGGTGGTGGATGGAATTTTAATAAAGTGATCAAGGATGTTGCCATGATGTGAAAGACAATTCTGAAAAATCCTGTAGCAGTCATGCTGGTGGGATATCTGGAGGAGGGAATGCTAGAAGAAGGAACAGTGGATGCAAAGGCCCTGAAGAGAGTGCATATCTTATGCATTGGAGACATAGCAAGAAGGCCAGAGAGGCTCAAGTGGAGAGAATAAGGGAGATAGTGTAGGAGATGATGTCAGAGGGGCCAGGAGTAGGGGAAGTGCGTCCAGGTAGAGCCTGGTAAAGACTCTAGTTCTATTTTACTCTGACTGAGTTAAGAGGCTATGAGCAGTGTATTAGTTTTCTAGAACTATCTTAACAAATTAATACAACGTGCCTTAAAATAGCAGGTATTTATTATTTCTTAGTTCTGGACGTCAAATGTCCAAAATCAAGGTGTTAGCAGGGCCATGCTTCCTCCAAAGATTCTAAGACAGACTCTGTCCTTGCTCTTCCTGCCTTCAGTGGCTCTAGACATTTCTTAGTTTGGTAATACATCATTTCAATCTCTGCCTCTGTGTTCTCATGGCCTTCTCCTTTGTGCCGCTGTGTCTTCTCCTCTTTTGTCTCTTGTAAGGACACTTGTCACTAGATTTAGAGCCTCTCCAGATAGTCCAGATGGTCTTATCTCCAGAACCTCCACTTACTTCTATCTACCAGGACCTTTTTTTTCAAATGCAGTCACATTCATAGGTTCTGGACATTAGTATGCAGAAATATATTTTGGGGAGGCTGCAATTTAATTCATTATATAGAGTTTTGAGGAGAGGAGTGACAAGATGGGCCTTGTGTTTTATCAGGTTTATCCTCATTCCTGTTGTGTAAATAGATAGTATAGAGGCAGAAAAGACTAGAACAGAATCCAAAAGAAGATCAGACACAAAGCAATAATTCAGGTGACTATGCGCCCTATACTTGAACAGTAGTAAAGGAGGCAGTGAGATGGTATGAATCCAGGTTTTAGGCCTGAATATCTGTGAGTTACTTTTTAAAATATATTTTTATTGATTTCAGAGAGGAAGGGAGAGGGAGAAAGAGATAGAAACATCAATGAGGAAGAATCATTGATTGGCTGCCTCCTACAGGCTCCACTAGGGGTCAAGCCCGCAACCTAGGCATGTGTCCTGACCAGGAATTACCGTAACCTCTGGGATTATAGGTTGATCCTCAACTACTGACCAACACCTGCTAGGTGAATTAGTTTTGATTTATATGGTAGGAATGCCTCATTTCCTATAAACCTTTTATATTCTGGGGTCAAAGTCATTAGCTAGCTGCTATTTCTCCAACATCATATCTCAGGTTGAATGGCATTTCCTTTTGACAGCTTTCCTAGATTTCAATAGATTGCACTGACATGTCTCTATCATCTACACCTTAAGATTATTTATCTCTATCATAGGTCTTTTTGTCAGTCTCTGTTGCTGTTGCAAACCACACCAAAACTTAATGTCTTAAATAAACAAAGAAATGAAACATGTATTTAGCTGATGGTTTTGTAGACTGACAATTGGCTTACCTTGGCTGTTCTTCTGGTCTGGGTCATGGACCACTGATCTTGGCTGGGTGTACTCATGCATCTTCAATTAGCTAGTGAGGCAAAATGGCCTCAGTTTAAATGGTTGAGATGACTGGGGTCTGTCTGCATGAGGTCTCTCATTCTCCACAAGCTGGCCTGGGATTGTTAACTGTGAAGTCAAAGGAATCCAAGAGTGTGAGAGCAGAAGCTGCAAGACCTCCTAAAGCCTAAGTTCAGAACTGGCACAGTTTTTTTTCCCATCAAATTCTATGGGTAAATGCCAAGTTACAAAACCAGCCCAGAATCAAAGGAGGAGGAAATAGATACATCTGCCTATTTTAGAAGTTACAGGTGTTGTTATAATGTTTGTAACCTGCAGTATTATTTAATATAATTATTTTGATGTCTCTCTTCCCTGCTAGTTACCTCACAAAAAAAGGAAAGAAGTTTCTCTTTGTTCAGTTTTATAGTCCCACACAGTAGATATTGAATACAGGTTTGTTTTAAAAATGAGTGAATGAATGAGAGAATCAATTGGTAAACAAGCAAAATGTGACTCACCTGCAAATGTCATGATAACTTGTTCAACCTCCAGTCTCTTGAATTCTGCATCACTCATTCAAAGGGATGTATGTGAGGTGGGATAAATTATTGCTTTTATCTGAATTAATGTGGGCACATGCAAGAAGAGGTCAAAATAAGTATTATTTCTTCAATTTTAAGCATTACAAAGACTAGGGATAACTTTTTAAAAGAGCTTAATATTCACTTGTTTTATATTAGTCTAGAACAATGAATACACTTTTATTGTTAAACAATACCAATGTTTGGGAAACTTTGGGTGTTTTACAAATGAAATACAGTGGCAAGTTGTTACTCTCTTTTGCAGTGGAAGCATTTAAGTGCTTTGGTGATAGAGATAAGAATTGAATTAAAAATCCCTGTGTCCAATCATTTTCACTAATGACTTCATTCCTAAAGCTTCATTCCTTTTTCTCTGCTACTCTGTGTACCACGAAGAATTTATATTGCTGACCAGTAATCTCCTTTTAGACTCTCTTACATCTTTCAAACCCTGCTTACTATGAACTTTCGGCGCTGAGCCTGAATGTCTTCCAGATCCTTATTGATCTCAGTACATCACCATGTTGTTTGCGCTGCTTATCTGTGTTGCAATCAGTCTATTAAGTCTACTATTCAATTCTGTGTTCCATAGTGTGCCTATGTTTTGTAGTGAGTACACCCGAGGTGTGGAAACAAAGTAGCAATCTGAGAAGCAATGCAGTGAGAGCAACTCCTGGAGAACAGCTCTCCAGGAATCTTTAATTTTTCCAAAAACAGGAACATCTGGGAAGTAGAGACATAGTGAGGAGCTGCTTATGAATTCTAAGGATGTATGAAGAGTAAGAAGTCAGTTCTTTAGAAATTGAAGGGAAGGAATAAAAAACCATAAAGAAAAAGTAGATTCCACATCAAGTCAGTATTGCTGACGGTTAGGAACTTGTGTCTGTCAGGAAGCAAACACTGCCTATGAGTTTTATCAGGAACCCAAAACTAGGAGAGTCAAATGATGAGGCAAGGTTGGACAGGAATAGCCTTGGAGGAGCCCTGCACTGGGCAGAAATGGACAGGCCTTAAGAGCCCCAATATGCTTCTTCAAAATTGTCTAAGGCCTATGGAGGTGAATTATGAAGGTCCTGGGAGCTGGAGGCTGCCATCTCACTTCACTACTTAATGCAAAATTACATGACCTTTCTTGAAGGGAGAGCCAAGTGGCACACCTCCTGGGCAGCCACAGAACTTTATGGAGTTTTAAAATATTTAGGGAAGGGCTAACTTTGGCACTAAGCAGCACTGTTTCCATATCCATGAGGGTAAAAGAGACAGGATGGCTGAAATTAAAAGATAATGTAGAAGAATCTTAATCTATTCAGTCATTTTGTTAATCAACATAATTTTTTATTATTCGTGGTTTGGGTGCCCTTTTTGAAGGTTTCACTTGTCATTGTGTTTATGGGAAATTGACAATTACTAATTGTTTTTAAGCTTGAACCAGTCCTTAATAGAATTCAAACATATTTCTCACTACTGGGCCCAATATCTACGTAACCATCTATCTTACAGTGAATTTTACTGTAAGTATAATATTTACAAGAAGCAATTTGTCATTCCTGGGTTAAGCATTAGAAACTTCAATGTTTTCTGGATAAATATGTCAAGATTCAAGCCATAGAAGAAAATGCAGAGCATATAAAACAGCATTTTGTATTAGAGTTAGGGGGTTTGATATCTGGTTTTCCTCTGCCATTGTTCTTATAAATAAATATGATTTTCCAATTATTAACCATCATTAGTATTGATGGCATTAATGCTGGTAATCTGTCTCACTAAGGATTTCAAAGTGCTGTATTTTTTATATGCTAAATGAGTTTCAGGGCTCCAGCAGTGATTTCTACCTTGATTTGCTACATCCCAAAGTCTCCAGACACAATTAATTTTAATTCATATATGAATATGCCATATAGCACTTTAGGTGAGCTAATGGGGTGTCAGACTCTCATAAACAATTCTGGAGTGTTTCAGCTCCCTAAAGACTTAAATCTCTAATTGGCAATACATCCCTTTTTCTCACTAAGGACTCTTTGTCATTTAAACATTGTCCTATGTATGTGTTCACAGGGTTGAGGAGCTGAATAAGGCTCACAGAGGCCAGAGGGGGACAAAGGTTCAAGGCGAGGTCCAGAGGTACCCAGGATCTGTCATGCTGGTGCTCTGCGCTTCCTCTTTGTGACCTGCTCCACAATGCTTTCCTCACGTTCCAGTCACATCTCTCTGCATCTCCCACTCATCCTCTTCTCTGTGCTCTGGGCAAACCCAGATGATTGTCCCAACTGATTGTCCCTCTCATGCCACCCTGCCTCCAGACTCATGCTCACTCCACCTGGAACACCCTGCTTGCCTTCCCCTTCTTCGTCCTTTACTTGTACCAACAGCTCCCGCTGCCTTCAAGGGTCACATCAAGCATTGCCCAGTTTGTGAAGACTTTCTTCATTACCCCAATGCACTTCGCCTTCATGCCTCCTTTCCTCTATACTTTTTCTCTTTGTACAGATGTCCAATGTGACAATTAATCTATTTACATATCTGTTTCCATCATCTCCAATAGACATGGAGAGCAAGGACAACCTAACATCATGTATGTAGCCCAGTTTTTTGCTAACAAAACACTCAATGCATTTTTGTTGAATGGATGAATTATTGTTCCTTATCTCAGTGTACCAGTCACCAATATCTCCACATTTCTCTCTGAGTGTGTACTGCAGGCTCTCTCACATGCTGGCAGACCCAGGGGCACACAGCAGGTTAGGTTCTAACAGGTTAAGCCCATCCTTGTGAGAACTTCATCCCACATACTGTTGTACTTCAAATGAATCTTCTCTGCACCCTTATTGAAATCTGTTTTTTCCTTGGCATTGTTGATCTTCAGCTCATTACTGGAAGACAGTATCTCTGATGGAATAATTAAAACTACTATGAATCCATGTGTTACTCTAAATAAAAACTTGTTAATGTGTTAATTCTGCCAGTGGTATGTGCATTGAAAAGAGAGAATGGGAAGCCAGGAAAACATAAAAATGAACTCCTAATGGTGGCATTTCAGGAAATAGAAAAGGACAGATGGGAAGATATTTCTGGGGCGAGAGCTTCTGGATGCCCTTCACATTGTACCACACAAGCCATTTCCTATTTCTGTACAGAAGGTTGTATCTGCTGCTACAACTCTCCAGCTCTCCTGAGAATAGCATTATTTCTGCCTTTTATAAAAAGGTAGAAGCACCAACCTTTCTAGTTGTCAGGGACCTGCAAGGAACCCTCCCACATGATGGCCAGAAAAAGCCAAGAACAGAGAAATAAATTATCCTTTTTCTACATCTAATCAGTACTGAAATAACACTGTCCAAGTTCAGAGAGAGTCGATCATGCTCAATGAAAACAAATTTATTATAATTATAAAATAGATTATCCTAATTAAGTGTTACCTAGGTGCTATGCAAAATTCTTTTCTTTATTCCTTATATCCAATCACATAATAAAGGTCGTTTTATTATCCCCATTTTACAAACAAGTTAACTCACTTGCTCCCGGTCACAAAGCTGAGAATTGTCCCAGTCAGCTGCTAGTGACCAGGAACTTGTGACTCAAATCTTAAGCATACCTTCTAGACATTAGCTCCTGACAGAAGGAAGGGAGAACTTAAGCTCATATTCTTATTGTGATCTTATATGTGGCAAGACATTGACATTCTATTTATTTCTTTTATTTCAGGAGGGTATAGAAGAGATCGTAATTTATGAATATAATTTTTATATTAAGCAACTGGTATAGAGAATATTATATGGTCCCTAACTCCAAAGAATTTACAACCTGAAAAGTGATATTAAGACCTCACTAACATTACATTACGTTACATTATATTACATTTCATTATATTACAATTCCAACCTGAGTACAAGCTGTGCCCAAATTTATATTTTTAAAAAAATCCATGCAGAAAGCAGGATCTTGGTTATCACAAACATAAAATAACTATTGTCTTCTCCCTTTTATTTTCAAGCAATTGTTTCCTAAACACTACTGTAGTCACTAAGTCTGCACACTTCAGAAATTCCCGATCTTTACTAAATCACATGGAAATGTGTGTTGTCGTTTTCCTTGAGATTTCTTTTCAAGTATCACTTCCGTCCATCAAGTCGGAGTTCCTGTAAGTACAGAGTGTTCAAATTCTTTATCTTCACTGACAGGATGTGCATTCCCAACAGCCGTGAAAATTTAACCATTCTCCTGACCACTCTGGGCAAATATTGCTTACATGTTTATGGTGAGAGTTTTAATGTCACTTGTTGAAATATATTTAAACAATGTCATTTGGTCCACATCAAGTTAATACTGCTTTTTCCAAGGCTGTGATCCATTCATTCAACCAGCTGGTTTGACTGATTTTTCCTTTGAATCGACCTAATTGCCTGGCTGTGTGGGCATCTGCAGACACCTTTATACAAAGAGAAGGCAGGCTTCATGGGAACTTGCTAAATGAGGGTTATTCTTTTCTTCTAAGATCTGCCGCAGACTATTGAGTAACGGTTGGCATGAGTTATAATCCCCCCATCCTCTTTCTCATTTTTAAAATGACAGTATTACTATATAAAACTCTGAAGATGCTGAATGGAAGAGCAAACAATAATTGTATATTTAAGTACATCTATATTTTATAAAAAGAGAATTTTTTTTTTATTTTGAAATACCAACAAGAGATAACATGAAGGAAACAAACCATTAGCAACTTAAAGAGGTTTTTTATAAAGTTCTCTTTTAGTTCTATACTTAGGTTCTTTAAATAATTATTGATAGACATGTAGATATATTTTACATTGCAGTATATACCACTAGGTCTCTAAAAGTTAACAGGAATTAATATTTTCCAAAATAAATACTCAACTTAACAAACTAGGATTCTTCACTAATGTATGGCAATCAAGT
The DNA here is from genome assembly GCA_011751065.1 of Lasiurus cinereus. NCBI lineage: Eukaryota > Metazoa > Chordata > Mammalia > Chiroptera > Vespertilionidae > Lasiurus > Lasiurus cinereus. The sequence goes on from JAAGEH010000030.1 coordinate 44,868,812, forward strand.
CAGAACTCAGATTTCATTAAAAACTCAAGTGTTTTTTTTTTCAAATTTGTTTAGCTGTTTATTAAGAAACGATTTTTAGTGCAATCCTGATCACAAAAGAGTCAAAATGTTCATAAAAATCGGATCCGATGGAGCATCAGCTAATCTGAGTGTATTTCCCTCTGATTAACCAGTTCTTAATGGCAATGCTTCTTATCTTACAACTGTGACATGAAGAGGGAGCTGTAGCTCTTCTGAGACACCGTTCTGCAAGAACCAGCTTATCCACGCTCTCCGATATCCTGTCTGTTTCTCTTTCTCTCTCCCTCTCTTGTGCTGCCCCTCATTCATTCACTCTTCCATCTTCTTGCCATTGTGCCAGCTCAATTTAAGGGTATCTTCTTCGTATCTGTTCAAGGGGAGATAATCCATGCAAATCAGCAGCAGTGGCTTTCAGTGCGTGGTTCCCAGAGAGGACTCAGCTTGAGGAGGTCACTCGTTCACAGCCGCTCCACCCATTACATTTTTCCCCTTATTGCAAGACTGCTGTATGTATGTGACTGAAAGGACTCAATTTACTGCAACTGCTGCCTGGCTTTCCTTCCAACTTTTTTTTTTTTTAAATAAAGGAACTTACCTCCATCTGTCTTTTCAAGGTAGGAAGTCTGATTCTTCTAAAGACGCGCGTAATGCCTCCACTGTCTGCTCATTATCAAATGTCACTTGAATGCTTTATATTGTTGCTGGTATTAGGCACAAATGCTGAGGTTCCAGGTGTCTCACGCTTTTGTTACTTACCGGTATAGGTACAATTGTTTAAGTGCTGGGGATTGTACGTAATGTTTATTTTCCCTGCAGCCAGCTCCAGTTTTACAATGCCAGAAAGATTATAGTGTCCACTCTAATCTAGAAATACAATTCCCTAGCAAGTTCTCCCTCTTTAAAAAAATAATAAGTTATCAGTATGTTTTCACTTATTGTGTACCCTGGCCAATAATAGCTAAGTGTAAAATACAACCATGTTGATTAATAAAAAATAAAAATAAATAAAAAAAAACCTGGAACCTTCCTGCAGTATTTTCTGTGAAAAAGCACTAACTGCTGAAATGTTTTTGACAACAGCAAGAAAAAGGATAGATTTTACTTCATTCTTCTGCAAAACAAGAAGCTAAAGGCCTTATTGCTAACAGGCCTGTTAAATAGATTTATTCTTCACAATTTATAAATTGTGACTAGGTTATACAGAAGTATTATAATTAGTTAGAATTCAGTTACAGCCATAATACCTGCTACTATTTATTGCTTTGCCATTGATTAAACTTGACATTATAAAAAAAAAAAAGTTTATGTAGCAAGGCAACAAAAAGCTTATGTTTGCATAACACTCTTTGGTATCATTTTTTAAATCTGATTTCAATAGGCAAATGGTTCTGTTTGAATTGAAAATGCATGTAAGAAACTAACAGATTTGATGCTATACATCTGATTTATGAAGGCAGTTCTTGGGCTTATATCACTTTATATGTGTTTTCTTAAACTTACATGTAATAATATTTTAATCATTTCTTAGTCATTAAAATTTTAAAACATACTAAATGTCATAAAATTACAGGTTCAAATCCTTTTGATTAGTTCAAATATAATTATAACATTTCAGTTATGATTTAGATTTCAATAAGTATGTCTTTGAAAACACTCCTTACTAATATAACTTTACATTTCTTATCTGATTTTTCTAAGAAGGTTTGACCTGTGGGTATGACAAGACTCTTTAATATCTCGTACAGTATAGAATTGCAAATGAACAGTAAACAAAGTCCACAGTCCTAAAAAGAAGAAAAAAATTACCCTCTGATCTTCCAGGTATATACCTGTAGTTAGTGGAGTTTGAGGGGGCGGGGGAAAGTTATTGTCCACACAAAATATTTCAGTGCCAAAAAAGTGCAGTTATTTTTCTTTTTGATACAGAGTCTTCTACTATTCAAAAAAAATGCACTCTGATGTTTGAATACAGTACAAGGCATAGAGCCCTGTCATTGTTAGCATAAAGAAGACATCCACACAAGTATTACTGTGCAGAGGGCAATCTTTCTGTCTCTGGCATTTGTTAGGTTACTGTACATAGAATTGAACAGATAAATATGTTCTGCTTCATGGCGTTTTAGTGAGCCTATTGGTATGCAGGCTACTCTGCCAGGATAGCAACAGAAGAGAGAGAGAGAGAGAGAGAGAGAGAGAGAGAGAGAGAGAGAGAGA
>JAAGEH010000030.1:44871056-44911115 GCA_011751065.1 Lasiurus cinereus
AGAGAGAGAGAGAGAGAGAGAGAGAGAGAGAGAGAGAGAGAGAGAGAGAGAGAGAGAAAGAGAAAGAGAGAGAGAAAAATGTGTCATAGCAGTGGGTAATAAAAGTCCTTCACAGTGAGAGAAGAGGAATTTGACTTATTTCTTATGCAGTAATTAGAATTTCTTAAAACTCTTTAAAATACTGAGTTTAAAAGGAAACTGAGGCTTCCCAGGAAGGGCTGATTACATTTATTGATGCAAAGCATGTAGCTGCCCATGCATATCTTCTTCCCAGACACTGTCACTGGAGGATTCCAGGAACATCTTGCAGGGAAAAAAAGGGACTCCTTACTAATAGTTCATGGTGATTCTTTCACATTTAAAGTGAGTCTGAGAAGAGCACCGGACACAGGAGAACCTTTACAGATGGGAAGGTATACGGGATTGCCTGGCTGTGTGAACTTGAGAGTAGTGTGAAACTAAAGGGTGCCCTTTCAAAACAAAGGAGCACCATGTAATACTCTGTCTGCAGCCAAGCTGAGGATAGATGTAAAAAGTGCCCAGGGACATCTTTTGGGGACAGAGAAAATGCAAACCAGGCTGTCTCTTTTCAACCAAATTACCAGGACTTGATAGGTCTGAAGGTATTCCCCCATGGAATCTCAAACCATCATTTCAGAGTTATTTCAAAAGCACATATTTTATAGACTTTCACATGTGTTTGCATACCTCCTAGGAAACTCTTCAAAGAACTCTGTTGTTGGCCTTTAAATCAGGTTTGACTGTGCATCCTAAATTAAATGGTCACAGCCTTCAATTTCCCTGGGTTTCTTTTGCTTCCTCTGTAAACTTGCCATTCCCCTAGTAACTCACTTAAGCAAGTCTTTGGGATAAGTTTCAGTTTTCTCCATTTCTGTGTGCCTTGCAGCAGCACCTCTGGACCTGCTAAACACTGTAGCTGTATGTAATACCACATTGTTATTCCCACCTCACCTTCTTCTGGGGGTCTTACTGAGTACAGTGAAAGGGGTAAATTATCATCTTAAAAGGATGCTTTGGAGAATGTTAATAAATTCTTTGTAATTTCAGGAGTGTTCAGTGGGGCCCGGGAAACTTGCAACCATGCTTGAGGGGAAATGATGTGCTTCATCAGCAGATATTCAATGCCCATATCATCTGTAGACATGCAAACTTTTCTCAGGAAGGATTGTATCATACCATATATGCTTTCTAAATCTTGAAATTCCTCACTCTGTGTGGATCGATTATAATATTAAGTGAAAACTCAGCAGACTAATTGCTTTATCTGGGTTAATTTAATCTGCATACCATTCTGAAATCCATGGGACCACCATTCCGTCTCATAAAGACATCAAGGTACAGAGAGAACTTAGTCAAGGCCACACAATTGTGGCAGATCTGGGATTTGAAGCCATTTATTATGATACTGGCTTCAAAATATCACACAATAATGTCTTCCTGGCTAATTAGCTCAGATGACTAAATATAAGGACAACCTCCTCCCCCTAGTAGCAAAACATTTCTAGATACCCTTTGTAATCTTGATACAAATACATATCTGATTCTGATTCCTCAACTCTTTTCATAGCTCTTTGCCTCTATCTGTATTACCATTATAGCAGAATTTTTTTTAAGTTGTTTCATTTAATGCATGCCAGGAATGGTTTGTCTTGCAGAACATTTGTTTTTTACCTCAAGGAGTTAAGAACTAAATCAGATCTGTAATTTACTGACTTGTCTACTGACAGTCTTTGTAGCCCTGTTCCCACCCCACACAATTCTTAAAAAAAAAAAATCTGTCTAAAGAACAAGATTGACATCTCTTTATATGTTTGGAATTTTTCAGTGGTGTAAAGTGCTTGGTAATGATGGAAATTAACCCGAGGCTTTATCTAACTACCTTTCCTTGCAAGGCCATTGAAGTTCTGGTTACAATTAAAATTTACATGCAAACAACTGTTTCTATCAGAAAAAAAAAATATATAGTATATTCTTCTGTCTTGTCATATCGTGTGTGTTGTTGTGTTTTTTTTTTTCCTTTTAATCTACTGGATAGTGAAAGGAATCCCTTTTCCTTGCCTTTATTTCCACTGGGCTCATCTGAATGAAAATGTTCCCAGTTGAAGTAGACCAGTACAATATAAAACAGGTAAAGGAAACAAATGAAATGAGAGTGTACCTTTAAGTGGTGGCAAAGTAAAGCAATGCACATAGTTGTCTGTCCTGGTGTCAGAAGGTGTTATCTCCTTAAGTAGAAATGGATAATGGATAGGAACAGGTTCATACAGGGAAACCTTTGTGGCTTTACTTCTGTCTGTGTATGTGGGAACTTGAACTGTCTCATACCACTTTATCCTCCCAGTGTGAAAAGATGAACTATTGTGTATGTAACCCATAAGAATTCGATTCAGAGGCTGTGTTCATTTGACCTTTGAATATAATATATGTAATATAAACAAAAAAATCTAAACAGTATTAACACATTGTCAAGTGGCAGAAATATGGGAAACTAGTAGCAATTGAGCAACCTACACATTTCAGGAGTAATGAAAAGCAATTTTGATGCCCTTCTGTGACACCAGGATACTTTTTAGACCTTATTTGAAGTATCAGGCAGATGGACTGCCCTATATGCCCAGAACCCCTATCTGCTGACATGCAGAAAGCTTGAGAACCTATCTTTAAAGTTATTTTAACATATCGGTTTTGCCTGGATTAGCTAAGTTAGACATCAACCATCGGTGCAGAAAAGGTTGGGAATTAATTTAAATTTGAGCTTACCCTTCCATCATCCCTTGCTGAGTTCTTTGACTTGTAGGACATTCCTTTCAGATTTGATTTCTCCATTACTGGAAGGCTAATATTCTTACCTTCAAAGAAATAAAAGGGGGCAGGAAGAGATCCAGGAATGATGGTAATGAGCTATGTGTTGATATAAACATTGAAAGGAGTTAAGATGGGCCTAAAATATTTCAAGAACGTGCCCTTCATTGCTAAGTCCTTCCACTACATACCTGAATTTTCTATCTAAAAGTGTGTCAGTTTCATGGAATTAAAAAATGAAATCAAAATATTTTTCTCACTGTGAAAAGCTTGTAATGAGATTGAAAAATATTCAGATAATTCAGATATCTTAATTGTCAAATGTATTAGCAATCAGTTCAAACTGGACAGTTATTAATACATTTGAACTCAAAAATAAAACTTCACTGGCAATTAAAATCCATAGTTTGGAAAATAAAGCCAAAATTTGTAGAAAGCCTTAAACAAGGATTGGAAAGTCTGTTTGTTGATTTGTTTGTAGATGGCTCTTGTTATATGTTACTCTCTCCCAAAAGAATTAATCAAGTGGCCTTTTCCCAGTCACTGAGACCTTTTCCCTATATTTTCACAGCACCTCGTTATTTCACACAAGTCATCCCAATAATTGTTCTTTTCTCATATTTCCCTCATTCTTTTATGGGCCATATTGTTGTGTCCCATGTAAACTACTTACAGATAAAAGTCAGTAATACTTACTCTGTGTCCTTCACAGACATTGTCTCAATATAAAGGCCAGAGATTGTTCTTGATTAATATTTGAATGATTAATGGAATTTCTAAGAATCTAGTTAGTTTAGGCTATATTTTTTTTTAAATTTGTCTCAAGTGCAAACAGAGAAACCTCCATTCATTCAAAACATTTCTTAAAACTTAACTGTATTGCAGACACTGGGCCTAAGCTCTGACAGTGTAGGAAACTGGACATGTGTTCAATTTCAAAAAGAGCAAGAGAAGAAATTAATCCAATAGATAAAAATTATATGTACATACATTTCTGATTTCCCATTTTGGAAGTTGAAGAGAGAGGCATCTGGCAAAAGAACTAAGGTGGGTGAGAGCAGGAGTAAACTAAAAAGAGACAAAGAGAAAATAAGGCCATTTAGAAGCTGGTGAGAGAATGGGGAAGAGAGAGATCGTGAGGAAAGAGAAAGGAAGGGCTTAGAGGATGTTAAAGATTTCCGATCTTGGCATTTCTGATTAACCACAGTTTATAGCTTTTTAACTTCTATCCTTCAATCTTCATACACTATAAATGGAATAAAAATAATAATTAATCTCAAGAAAACTATTCTTTGGCCTGAAGCTTTGGTTCCCTGGAAATTTTAGACTAAGTGGGGTTGGGGTGCTAAGTAAGGATGAAAGCAAAGAGGATATAAGGTGGTTTTCAAAGCAAACTTTCAAATAATACATCCAATAAGAAATCCCACAGAGAGACCCCCAATCATAAATCAAATACTTTTAAAAAATTGCCAAATAAAATCTTACCCAGGCAGATATCAACACCTAGCAGGGTAGAGAAGCAGAGAAGCGGGTTTCAGGGCAGCTTCTAAGGCAGATTGTCAGCCAGGAAAAAGCCTGGGGTGTGTGGAATAAGACACGGGCTTTAGGAATAAGTATTGGCAAGAGGGAACAGGAAAAGCAGTTTGGGTTTCATCAATCTGGGTACAAAGCAAAACTGCTCATCTACCTTTTTCTGGGTACCAGGTACCAGAGGAAACAAAAATATCTGTTTCTCTGAAGATTTGGGATAAAGGCATAAACCTATGGCTGCCCCTTCCTATTTAGATATGGGGGCCTCATGCCAGAGACATTTAGTTGTCTCAACTCTCAATGTTTTATTTTTCAGCCCTTAACCATGAACATGTTAAAGACTATTTGTAAAATTCTTCTGGTTAGCATGTAAAAAGCCATTGCATCCTGGCCACTGAGGTTTTGTTGTATTCAGAGAGAAGACAGAGCAGCCTGCAGGTGATTGTGCGTGTACTTTTGTCATTGATGAAAACTATAGAAGCTCATGGTTTAAAGTCTGCATCCCTGATTGGAAAACAAAAATCATGGGAGATGAATGCACAGAGGATGCATCAAGCAACAACAAGAACACTGGCTTCAGGCAAGCAGACCTGAGTTGGAATCCCAGCGATTGGGGGTATCATTTCAGCTCTCTGAGTTGCAGCATCCTCATCTGGGAACAGGAAATAAAAATACCCACTTCTCCGTTCTATAGTAAAAAAATGAAGTAATATCTGCTATATGCCCAAACGAGCCTGAGCTCAGAGAAGATGCTTCACAGTACTTTCCCATATTCATGCTGTTTTCTCTTCAAAATCAAATTTATATTACCCTGGATCCCACTCATAGGCATATGTGTTTAAATGTCTCGTGGCTTCATTTTCATCTATAGCTAAGAAAAGAGATTCAGGGGACAGCAAAGCATTGATCATGTTACTAGTGTAGTTTCTGATGACAGACCAAATTCTTAAGTCTTCTCCTGTGGCAGTGAAGCAGATCTTAGCTGTGAATAACAAATGCTTTAAAGAAAAAATGATGTTTCCTATGCCAGGAATTACACGTATAATTTTGACTGAAATTAATATTTCCACCTACCTCTTCTCCTGAGGCCCTGATTTAATATCCTTAAGGCCTGGTGCCCAATAACCAACATGTGTTCATTTCTCTGACTCTTAAGATGGCATTCCTGCCCATGCTCCCAGGCACACTGGGGTGATAGGTACGAGCTACATACAGACCTTGCTGTGTATTCTTCTCACTAGGATCTGTGCAGGCCCCTGAAGATTTTCAGAGCCTAAGTTCAAAAGCTGGAATGAGAACTTTTAGCAGAATTAACTCTGAATTAGTCAAATATAAAAGCCATCTAAGAGGATTCTGTGTATGAGGTGAGCATGGAAAAAGGAATCAAGACATGAGAAAATCAGGAGGGTATTTCACAGCTTTGTAGGATTTTTCTGATTTCTTTGGAAACTATGTAAATTAATTTCTTAAATACCAACTGTCATTGATTTTTTTTCCCTGATGTTCATTGATTCCTTTGTCATTGTTTCACGTGTGTGTTCTCCCAAAACATCTAGTAGAGATATTTCTCTCCCTCAACGCTGTCCCCAATCCATTATAAGTATATCATTAAAACCTATTTAATTTCCTATGAAAGATTATATTAAGTGCACTTTCAGTATAATTATGTCAGTAGTGGAAGATAAACATGTATTAGGCAGTGCAAAATGCTGATTATCTGTCAGGGAAAATCTGTTTATTTCAGAGACAGCAAGCTGACAACCCCCTGGTGTTAATCTGAAAAGTATAAACTCGTGCCATGTACAGTTTGGTGGGGTTCTGACAGCAAAATGCTCTCAATGGCCTCCTGCTGGCACATCATACATAAGCTCATATACATGTGTATGTAATAAAATGCAGACATGTGACTCATGTGTTTTAGATGTACGTAATATGCAGATATTTTGGTGATTTAGGACATACAGAAAACAAAGTATAATGTGAGAAGCATCAACGTCCAGTTTGCATTAGCAGTTCTGCATAGAATGGAATGGTTTGAGAAAGAGGAGAGTGGATTACAGGATCAGGCTGCATTTGAATTGGTGCCCAGGGCAAGGTTTGCCCTCACTAATGTCAGCTCAGAACCATTTCTATTAATCTACAGGAAAAGGAAAGAACCAGTGCAAAAAAAAAAGGGGGGGTGGATCAATAGAGGTAGGTCTGGTATAGGATGTTCGTTCATCTGATTCTCAATGCAAGCAGGCTTCTTTAATTTCTTTGACTCTTTGCTTTGAGATAATAGTAGCTAAATATATCCTAAAACACAACTGACTGCCAGCTACTGTTGAGCAAGAAGTTCCTCTTTAATGAGATAAAGCAGTATCAGGAAGTCCACATGCCTCACGTGCAGTGGCTGCGTTTCACCAGGTTTCTGTGAGGCAGAGAATGAATCGAAATGAAAATGAGTTGAATATTCAGGCACAGTTTGCCAGCCCTCTGAAAAATAATTTTGTCTGGCTTTATTACATTGTGATCATTTCCTGAATGCCACAGAATGCTGAGTAGAATAATAAAAATTGATATGTATATTGACATTTCAGTTTTCTAAATAGAAGCTGAGAAATATAAACAGCATTTGGTCTTTGCAACTCTTCCGACCAACCTTTCTTTTGCTGACTAATTCACTTACTCTCAGATACCTCATTCGGCCTTAATATAAATGTCTTCTGAAATAATTTCTCCCAGTGTATTATGCACATCTTCGGTTTGATTCAGAATTTACATGTGTAGTTTGCATATTTTTGCATCAGAGTGTCTGCTTTAAATTAGATAAAGGTCACTGTCATTCATAATCAAGAAGAAGGTGGATTAAAGGTCACAATTTAATAAAAAAAATCTGATTAGATGTAGAGGTTGGTTCATGTGATTCAGTATCATTGGATAAGTAGAAATCCTGAGTCAACAAAGTAACCCCAGTATAATAGGTGACTTGCTTCATTGTGATAAAAAAATATTCGGATTGTTCTCCCCTCCAACCCCCGGCCAATGTATAACTTGTTTGTCTCCATGTAGCAGTGACAGTTACTTTTGTTAATACTTTTACCACTAGGTATCTTTTCATAATGTCATTTGGTTTTAGGAGGGACATAAATGACAATTTTATCCCCAAAAGAAAATACTAAGTATAATGAATGAATAATAGGAGTCATGGATTAGAAAGTGCCCTAGCACCTATAGTTACTTCTACTTTTTTTTCCCCCTGAGGTAGTTCCTAATCCAGCCCTTCTTTGTAAAGAATGGAGCTGTCACTGCACAGTTCTTCCCCCTCATTAGTATTTTACACCTCTCATGGGCACTTGAAAGCCCGTACAACTCTTCAAAATCTTGACATATGCTCAGTATTTTTGTGTACATTAGAATTAGATAATATAAATGTAGCTTGAGGCAGACAAGTGGGTTTTTTCAATTCATTGAACTTTTAAGATATATTTGACAATGATTTGAGTAAATGCAAAGTAGTTAAAAACAAATGCTAAGTTTTAACATATATTTATTTTGTCCATAAATAATCTGAATATCTGAAAGAGGATAATTAATAAACATGTCATTTATGTTTAGAGGTTTGATGTAAGTCCCAAGGTGTTAACAAATGCTATGGTAACAGAAATCACTGTTACTACCAAAAAGTGGAGTCTTATTTCTTCATCTTATAATATTTATTTTCCTTTTCACATATGCTCTTGATGTAAGAGAAAATCCTACTTCCTCCCCTCAATTGTTTGTCTACTTTATTTGCTCTATAGGCAGTATAGTATAAGATCATCTATCAGACAGCAAGGGAAGTGGGGGGGAGAGACAGAAGAAAAAGAAATGTAGACAAGGAGGCACCACCTTTTTCAAGCAGGTTGTTTATTGTCCCAAAGAAAATCAAACATATTTACAGGAACTATAAAGTTTAAATGGTTTAAGCAAATTATAATTAGTTAATTTTGTTAAACATATATCAGATCAATTTTACATTATTTTAATTACCTTTTGGAATAAATGGTTTGGTGAACAAATTCACTTGATGTTCAGGATCAAACAAAATTACCTTTCCTCTGGGTAGGCTTAAGTTTCACAAAGTGATTTGGAAATGACCTCCTTTGCTTTCATCTAAAAATAACTTTGGATTTAGAAAATGATTAAAGTTGGATATATTGTGTTTTAAGCAAATCATATTTTATCATTTTTATAACTTATTATTCGTTTAAAGAGGAATATAATAAAATTTCACTAAACAGACATCCTATTTAAGAAGACTTCTGGAATTCATACTGTATCATGGTATTTATAAAGTTGATTCAACTCTTACTTCTACCAGAAGACATACATTGTATTCTGGTAAGCCTATAATAAATTTTCCTGGTAAGACACAGGAACAAAAGCTAGATAACCATTAAATATCATGCCCATTATTTGTGGGATGTATCCATCCTAAAATTTGCTGTTGAGTGAAATCAAGCTTATCTCTAGAAGCAATTCTATTCAGGGGATTTAGGACTTGCTTAAATAACACAGAAGATACTACTTCAGTCATTACGAATTAATGCCTGAAGTAGTATCTTCTGTAGTAGTTGCTGGCCTAAAGACATAGCTATTTTATTTTAAAAAATCAAAACAGAACCACTTCTGAGTAGAGGGTCTGCCTGCATATTTATTTATGTCTATATAGCTGGGTGTATTTTAAAACATAATCATGTGTTTATGAAACATGGCATGATTGCATGTATACATATTTTTCAATAAGGTATACATTTTAATGAAGAAACTCCAAAATGATATCATGAATATATACACATACCTAATGAAAGCATATTTTTACATTTACATCATTAAATTTTCCAAACACTAATGACTCTTTAATATGCAATAAAATCAGAAAAAATACTCTCAGCCTCAGAACATGGATGCCTTTAATGGAATCACTGTGATTTCTATGGGCTATGTTTTCCTGATATCTATGTTTTAGGTTATGAAAATGGTCAACAACAGTATAAAATTATGAAAATACATCTGTACAGTTGAATAATTGGTAATTAGTTACCTCAGTAATTGGTATTAATTAATGAGTGTTCAGGACTACCTTTTTCATCAATTGTTATATCTTCCAACAGTAACATTGCTAACTCTGCATTTTGGCAATACGGTATTCCTTATAATTCCACAAAGAGAAAGAGTGAAGTCAAAATCTGGCATGTTTCTGATTAGTAAATGTCAATATAAGTGCTTAATTTGGCTAAATAACAAAAATATTATGTCAGTAGAGCTTAAAGAAAGATTTATGTTCCATTTCTGGCTCTGCCATTTAAAAGCTATAAGACCTCATGCAAGTTAACCCTAGTAAGCCTTGTGTTAATCTATAAAATGGTGACAGTACTGACATCTACTAACACCTACTTCACCTAGTGGTTGAATAGATAAATAAAATTATACAAAAATAATTTGTATGTACCCACAGACACAAAAGTAAGCTCAATAAGTGGTGTTTATTACTAACATAGTAGTAGTTGCCAGGAGTTACATATTAATAGCAATAGCAGTGGTAGGCACTATCAATCCAGGATTTATTTTATAATCTGAGAAATATACCTAATAACATTCCTATAACTTAAACTTATTACAAAAATATTTACGGAAGAAATTCTCTTGTATGTTTTCTTCTTACTGAAGACATAATATTCTTGTTCTTAGCTACTCTAATCCTCCCTTTTTTCTCATACTTCTATCTTTCTGGTACATGTAATGTTCATTTTATCCCCCATCAACTTTATGATGGTGTTTGTAAGTTTGTTTGAAAGATACTTCTTTAGTAAACCCAATAGTGGTTTTCTACATCACCATGTCCTACCTTGACACCTACCTGGGAATGAGGTAGGGGTAAAATACAGAGCTCTATCTCTGGCCCTTCCCTTTTCTACATTGATTGTGAACAAAGAAAATATGCTTAGTGAGATTACACATGAGACAAACCTGAAAAAGGCTATCAATATCATATATGACAATAAGAATAAATGTAACTTAATTAATAAATGTAACTTAGATAATTCTGTATATCAGTTAAAAACATTAGATGTACAACTTTAAGTGAAAAATGATTTTCTGGCTAAGAAACTTAGGGAGAAAAAGATTTATGGGTTTTAGTTAATCGTCTATAATAAAAGGGTAATATGCTAATTAGACCAGACATCTTCCAGACATCTTTTCTGATGAAGCTGGGGCCAGAGGGAAGCCAGCTTGGGTCCTGGGTGCCTGCAGGTGGCCTGAGGGAAACAGCCTGGGTGCTGGGTAGCTGGAGGAGGGTAACCAGAGTCCCTGGTGCCAGGGGGAACCCAGTGCCAACAACTGGGGGAAGGAAGGTCTACTCATGCACATATTTCCTTGCATCAGGCCTTTAGTAGGTTTAATATGCACTAATGGTGAGATCCAGCTGCTACAAAGCATTCCACCACCTTAGACTAAATTAAAATACATTGTGAGAAGGACATTGGTAAGAACAGTCCCATTAGTGTTTCTAATTGTTAGATCACATATATCATATTAAAATTAGTCCTTTATATTTAAAGGAGAACATTGAAATACACAATGTGTCAAAAAATATGTGACGAGTTGAAGAGGGGTTTGAAAACTATTTCGTATGAGGAATAATAAAAGCATCAAAGTGTTTGGCCCAGAAAAGAGAAGATCTGGAGGAAATATATTAAATAATTGGTATGGCTATCTTGCAGAAATATTTATTGGCGCCCTATGGCAAGCATCATGCTTAAGTATGAGGTAAAGAGAAAATAAAAAGGAAACTGATATTTAATTCCTTTGTTAATAAACTTTAAAGTCAAGGGAAGGAGACAAGACTTTAAACAATCACACAAGTGAACATTTGATGACAAGTGCTGATAAGAAAGGAAAGGAAAATCTATATTGTCAGAGAAGGCTCTCTTAAGAATTGATATTTAAATCCAATAATTAACAATAGGGTGCAGAACTTTATTATAAGCAATAATAACAATATGCAAAATCTGAAAATCAAGGCCTCTCTGGAGGGGAAGAGTTTAGTAAACTTAAGAAAATAGAAGAGAGCATGATGAGAATATATCAATGAGTAAGGAAGATGGTGTGAGAAGATAGTGGGGCCAGATTTTTACAGTCCTTTGGAGCCATATTCTAAGTGCCAGAAAAAGCTAAACATCAAGTAAGAAAAGGAGATTTGCTTTTAAAAAGATCACTCTGACTTTGTGAATAATGTATTGGGAAGGGGCTGAAGAGGGTGAAGGATCTACAGCAGAGGCTATTGAACAAGGGGCAAGAGATAAAGGTTATTTGGCCACAAGTGGAGAAGATGGAGGTTTAATTAAAAGAAAGCCTCAAAGATGTGGTAGAAGTGATATTAAGAGCATTTGATGACAAATTGAATGTGATTGGGAAGATAAAAATGTGCTAAGCAAAACCCTCATTTTCTAATATGAGTAATTAGATGAATTACTGAGAAAAGGGTAAAGAAAGTTTAAAGAAAATGTTCAACTGCCTTGTTTTGGCCACAATGAGTTTGAGGAGCAGGATCAATTGTTTAAAACAACAAGAACAACCACAAAAACTGTCAAGCCAGTATTTATGTTATTTGGGTGCATATTTGGTGAATTGTCAGACAGAAGTGAGAGCCTGATTGTTTGGTTTTTCCAAAAGTATGAATCCATGACCACAATGTCAAATTTGCTAGAAGGTCAATTTCAACTCAGTACACAAAAGAACTATTTCTAAGAATAGACTGTTCAGAAAAATGAGGACTTCCTTAGAAGGGGATACATTTCCCCTCACAAAAGCTATGCTGTCTGCAGGAGATGTTTTTTTAAAAGATTTCTGCCGTTTGTGGAAGACTGGACTTGAGTCTCTTTCATTACTGTTATGTTCAAATTCAGATATCAAGTTTTAAAACCTTAAGGAGAAACTAAGAAGATTCTCAATTGTTTGGTAAACTATTTAATTGCTGATCGCTACTGAGCACGTACTTGGTATCTTGCCACCAGAAGGGTTATTGATTTCATCAAGCAACCATTGGATATTCAGTGAAACATGTCCACTTTCCCTCTTGGGTGAGTGAAGTTCAGCACCATGCCAGAAATGGACTGCAAAGGTTCAAAACTGAGAGGTCTCTTCCATAATGACCTCAAACTCTCCTTTTCAACTGTCACTAATTTATTATGATTTGCTTTCATACTGTGTTTAAACTTAGCCTCAAGCATCCTTCTCCATTCAACACCCCCATGTGATCAATACCAACTGATTGGCATAGTCATTTGAGATGGTATTCAAGCCAGTTATCAAGAGTGCTCAACCCATGACGGTCAGCTCTTAAGGGTGTCTACCCTCACAGATATGAAAGGCTGTGATGATTTCTCCTAGGCCCAATGGATCTCGCTCAGAATTAATACGACCTGCCAGCCAGAATACTATTTTCTTTTCCTCATTGGTAGTGCTTAATTTTGTCCCTAAAAAAAAACTGTATAAATTTCAGAAGATTCTGCAGTGCAATCTATATAAAGATATGCAAGTTGAAAGATGACTGTCTTTAAGTTTGTCATAACATCTTGATGTATGACCCTGCCTTAAATGGAGAGTGGGAGAAAAACATGGCTGTACACTCAGTCATCCCATGATAGACACTGTACCTAATCAGAGCCAGAGATTTGAGGCACTCTATCCCAGGCCTCAGGAGGGGAAAAAAGGCTTATTTTTCTTTCTCATAGACTAAGTCTTCAGTAATAATTCTATGCTTTGTGATCATGGTTCAGGGATAGTACCTATCAAATTAGAGTTCAATTTTAATATATCTAGAGCTCTTTAATAAGACACTCTGTTAAGACTAGAGCACTGACTGATTAATAAGTTGGTTCAAGTAGACTTTCATTCAGGTCTCAGAAATAAGTGCTCTGTCTAGTTGATGAATTTCCACACTAAACACAAACATTGTTATTTGTCATATACTAACTGTTTTAATGGGCCATTTTTCATGATCTTTAACAACTATCAATTGATCTCTAGGACTCAAATGTTGCACTGCAATTTAGCTATATTCAAAGAAGCAAAGTTTAAGGGAACAGAAATATATTAAACACATTAATGAAGATGTGACCAATAAGCAGTGAGTCAGGGCTATTATTTTTCTCCATAACAGAAATATAATAATCAGTCCAGACAGTTATATCTTCAGATCCTCAGGTTTTAATAAAGGTACATCTAAGAATTCTATTTAGACTTTCAGATCATTACATCTTGAACCGTCAAAAATAATCAGATACCTTTTAAATCAGCTGGGAGATACACTGATCGATTTCATACTTGTAAAACATAAACTCTAAAGTAGCTTCATTTTCACAGTCATCATTTGTGGTAATTTTTGTAGTTCCTCCTTGCCTAAAAAAAACTATATCAAACTCAAATTCTCCTTTAGTAGATTTGTAGGCCTAAGCCACTTAATACAAATAATATCCAAAATGTTTAGAAAATAATGAGTTTTTTTGTTTTTGTTTTTCTAAAGAGGTTTAGGACAAACAGTTATGTCTTGAGAGTACAAAGGGATATGCTTTCTTCTTATCTGATAGTCTCCAGTGGCAGCGTTAGCACATTGATGTTTTATGCATTTCATACATAATGTTCCATGTGATTATGAAATCCAGGCTGTAGAGCTGAATTAACATTGCTGAGAATGGAATGGGATGGAAGGAAGAACATGTGCTATTGAGAAAAATCATCCCTTTCCTTTATCTTCTAGGAGATCTGTGGAAGCCTTTCTTTTGGAAAGTGCTCAAAGACAGATCAAACATGATCATAGAGGTTCACTATGTGAACAGGACTGACCTAGAAAAAGTGCCTTGGAAATTTGAGGTGAGAAAGTAAGGTAGCCTATGCCAGAAACTGATTAAATTTCAGTCATTTATCCAAATAAGTCCCTAGTTGCTTGTAAAATGCTCCATATAATTACAGTAACTACAGTTTTTAAAGGATATTACACATTAGCCTTTATCATGGGACTTTCTTGGAGGGTGCATTTCTACTTTAAATCAATATCCCTAAAATAAACTTTAATAAGATTTATTAATTTTATCTATGTGGACTTTTAAAAAGTCAATATCAAATATCTTTCTCTAGATTCTTCTTGGCATTTGAAAAAGCTTAGATATAATCAAATACCATGGCCTCAGTATGTTAAATAATCATTGTTCTATGACTTGGTTCTTATATACAACTTAGCCCTATTTTAAACTTTGAAAGAGTTGTGAATCAATACAAAGACTGTTCTAAATGTATGGGTCATCCTGATACATGATCTCAGTGCTGTGGACAAGGGCCATTAGTTGTTTCTGGAGCTATTATCTTGCTCAGCACTAGATTTCAATAACCCTGGGAAGGAATTTGACAGCCCACAGCTAACCCTGCACCATGGTGGTTAAAATCACTTTTTCAGCATTGGCTATTGGTTCAGTTGGTTGGAGCATTGTCTCATGCACTGAGGGGTCACAGGTTAGATTCACCTAGATTGCAGGTTCGACCCCCTGTCAACTGATTGAAGTTCCTCCCTTATATTCATTTCTCTCTCTCTCTCTCTCTCTCTCTCTCTCTCTCTCATATCCTTGGGTGAGGATAAAATAAATTTTAAATTAAAATATAAAAATAAATAAATAAAACAAAAAGGATTTTAGAATGTTGAGTCCCAGAGATGAACAAGATTACTGCCTCTCATTGAATGTACAGTAAGGGGCATTTATGGGATACCATTAATTTTAAGTCTTTTTCTTCTCAGAAGTGACTTAGCACAAACATTTATTTTCAGTCAGCTTCAAATGGAAGTTTCTTACCAAAGTACATATCCAATGGTTCCCTGTTAAGTGGTGATAATTTTAATCCAAAGATGAGGAAATTTATAATTTTCATTGGAAGGAAGACTTCTCAGAAAGTCAAATGTTAAGATCTTTCTTGATTTCAAGAGAATATTATCAGTAAACATAAAGGAAACACCAAGTTTTGTTAGCCCTTAAAAATAAAACCTAATTTCACCCTAAATCTCAGACATCCTATATAATAAAGAGTTAATATGCCAGTGGTCCTCACACCATCACGCCATAATGACTGATCAGGAGGCTGCATGCACAGCAGGCATGCGCAGGTGGGCAGGGACTTGACCCTGTGTCCTTCTGGACAAAGCCGCAGCAGCTGCCAGAAGCTCAGGCAAACCGCCAATGGCAGCTGCCACTGCCCAGGGCCTGAGGCTCAGGCAGTGAGGGCCAGGCCAAGGCTCAGGCAACCCACAGTGGCTCAGAGAGCCACATGGCTGGCAGTGGCAGCAGCAGAGGTGTGATGGGGGTATCCCTTACCTCTGACTACCCAGTTGTCTCCCGCAGAGGGAGGCCAGAGGCAGCAGCAGCAAGGGAGTAATGGGGGCAGTGCCTTCCCCTGATTGGCCATGGGGAGCAGGCCTAAGCCATCGGTAGGACATTCCCTGAGGGCTCCTGGACTGTGAGAGTGGGCAGGCCTGGCTGAGGGACCCACTCTCCCCACCCCCCAGTGCACAAATTTTCATGCACCAGGCCTCTAGTTGTAAATAAAAGTCAAACCAATTTTTCATCCTAAAATTTTTTATAAAGGTAAAAATTGAGCCTCGGATAGATAGAAAACAATAACAAAGTCTCCTTCCTATGTCTCCTCAACCCTTGTAATGTCAAGTTTTTTGAACTATAGTTTCTATGTAATAATTGTTTTTAAACTATCCTGGAAAACATATTATCAAATGAATTTAAAATATTGAAATGAATGATTAGGCATACCATAAAAAGACAATTTAGTAATTAGTTAAACATCACATACTTCCTCTTGGATAAAGTAGATAGAAAAATATTCCAATATTTTAGCATGGCTAAACACCCAGGGATAAGGGTCATCTCAATAAGCTATCTCCCATACACAGAAAAATATTATTTTGAGGCATTGCATTGACTCAAAACATCAAAGAGCACCATGTACTTAATTATCATTTTATAGCCTGCCCTTTACCTGGACCATTTAAATGAGATTTTCACTTCTGCTTTACTAGTACTTGATATTTTATGTGATCTGTGGAGGATCTATCAATCTATATTAGAATTCATTCTTGTAGGTTAAAACCTGGTGGCTTAAAACAGCAAATACTAATTTTTTTGTCATGCAAAAGAAGTCTGGAGGTCATCTACCCAGAAGTAATATGGCGGCTCCAGAGATAGGAGTCACCCATTCTCTGCTGGGCCATCCTGCAGGTTGGATTTTTGTCTTTAAGTTTCCCTCATGCTTGCAAATTAGTACTAATGCTCTAGCCATATGTCCTTTTTCCAAACATCAGAGAGGAAAATGAAAAGGAGCCTGCAGAATGATCCCATTATATTCTCTGACCACCACATGTACACACTCATATTTATATCTCAATATCCACCTCTATTTTGAAAAGAGGCTGAGAGGTAGTTTTGTGGGCAGGTACATTGCTATTCCCAACAATATATAGGGATAATGTTACTTAGGCAGTTAATAGTCTCCTCCCTACAATCTTTATATTTTCTCTTTAAATTTGCTTCCAAGATGGCTTATTTGGAAAGCCTATAATCTCAAATCTAATGCAAAGTATTTCTTCAAAAGCTAAGTGGAGATTCCATAAACTAAGATCTTTTAGCTGCATATGCCTGCCTGCTTAGAATCATATTTTATAAGCAAAAGCTCCAAATGTAAAGTGCAACTTTAAAAAATTATATTTACTTAAAATTGCCCAAACCACCAACTTTTTTTAGGTGCCAATTTATTTTTTACTTCTGCAACTTTGAAGTGATAGGCATCTATATTTTCAGCAACTGTTATTTCAAAGCTTAAGAGATTAAGAGTGAAAAAGTGTTGGCTTCCACACTACAAAATGTTCCTATTCTGTTTCGCCTGGAACACTGTAGTTACCAGCACATTGTTCTGTTGCTCTAGATATTGTGATATTTATGGATAAACTCTCATCTGACAATTCTACTGGCGCTGAATGCCTTTTTTGGCTTTCACGTTTTGGATGATCAGTTTTTAATTGGAGTCAAGGTGAAATAGAAAGAAAATTATCATTTTGATTAAATTGCTCTTATGTAAATGGCAACAATTTTTGGTCATCCAAGATTTTTAATCTCTAGCTGGTATTGCCATAACCTAATAAACTACCATATCATGGGATTAAGGATTATTAAAATATGAATTTTCCTGGCCATTTTTAGCATCTCATCATCATGATGAAGATGACCCAAAAAGTCTGAAATATGCTGATGTTTTATTGGAAAATTGGGTCAGAAGATAATCCCAAATACTGACCCAATGAGGATTAATTCAAACAGATTTCTAAATCTCACATATGCCCCTGAATGAAACACGTGTGACACTGCCTGGTCCACGACTACTGTAGTGGAAAAAAATAGGTCACACATTTTTACATTAACATTTATGCACAGTTTCTTGGAGGATATTCTATGCTTAGTAACATACAGAGCATGCAACTTTAATTTATGCAACTTCAAAGAAAAAATATCTAAGGTATTGATGAGAATTTAAAAAACAACAACAACAACAACAACACTGTAAGGTTTAGTTAATTGAAGAGTTTGGATGCCCTTATTTTAAATTGGGATATATTTAAAGTTGTCATATTAATGTCATAGCATTAGTACTAATTTGCAAGCATGAGGGAAACTTAAAGACAAAAATCCAACCTGCAGGATGGCCCAGCAGAAAGACAGCAGAGAATGGATGACTCCTAATTCTGGAGCCGCCATATTATACCATACCATTATCATCTAAGAACACAAAAGCTGTTAACACATGACATACCTGATCACCATTACTACTGGCTACCAACAGATGTATCATTCACAACTAATGTATTCTAATAGTGTCCTGGAAAGAGCTGTTTCACACCTTTGGAGGCTGACATCTGCACCATGTAGAAGTGCAAAAAAAAAAGTGTTTACGGTCTGCATTTATTGTTGCCTGCTATGCGCATTTGAGAAAACATGCAAGGATTGTTCAGAGTATATTTCTGAGGAATTCAGAACACTATTGATGCAAACATTTTAAAGTTTAACAAAATAGATAAGTTTGATTGATAAGTACATACATGATTGACTCAACTCATACATTGTATGTGTGCTTGAACCATGTCTTAAACTTATGTGCATGGCACATAGTGCCTGGCACAGCCCGAGGTTAATTACATGCTCTCAGTATATATTTGATGACAATGAATTTTTTACTTTACATCTGCATCAAATCAAAAATATTAATTAAAAAGTGGAGGGTTTTTGACATTTAGATCTCTTAACTTCGATATACTCATACTTCATTTAATTTCTTCTTTGAAAAAATCAAGTAGTATGGGACTGCCTTGAAATAAGAAATATGCAAGGATGCTAAAGACAATAGGTAACTTAGATTTCAAAATTTGCAAGTAAAATGGGTGGTTTGGGAATTAGTTCATGATACTAGTAAGGCTCAGAAATAATGATTAGGTTAATTTTGACCTTTTATGGGTATGTTAACTTTTCTTTATATTTTGGGACCATGATATTCAGGCAGTAGAAATATAGACAATAATATATGAAGTCACTGGCATGATAGAGCAATGAATAAAGTGCTCGACTTTTTTACAATGATGATCTCCATGTTATATTTATTTTCCCCAAATAATAATTAGCTTTATATAAATAATACACTTTATTCCCTTGCTAGTGGAAAATGATGTTTGACATTAAGGAAAGGTCAGGTATCATGAATGGAAACCACAATGAGCATTGCCTTTAAGGATTATTGAATTAAGAGGTACATATGTTTGACCAAGTATAGAAATCAAATAACTGCCATGTTAGCAGTGCCCTTTTACATGCCATAGATTTATTGACATTTGCTGAATATAAAAAAAGAGTTGAAACTATGAGTGCTTAGTATGCATCATGATGAAAAACCTAATATTACCTCCCTTAAGGTTATATGAGAGCATTTTCTTTCCTTCTCTCTCTCTTTTTTAATCTTTATTGTTGAAAGTATTACATAGTTCCTCCTTTTTCCCCCATTAACCTCTTCCAGCCCACTCCCATCTCCACCCTCAGTCCCTCACCACCTCATGGGTTATGCATATATGCATTCAAGTTCATTGCTTGATTTCTGCCCACCCACCCTCTCCTGTCTTCCCTCTGAATTTCAGCAGTCTATTCTTGCTTCTATGTCTCTGGGTCTATTTTTGATCATTAGATTCTACATATGAGTGAGATCATGTGGTGCTTATCCTTCTCTAACTGGCTTACTTTACTCAGCATAATACTCTCCAGGTTTATCCATGCTGTGGCAAATGGTAAGAGTTTTTTCTTTTGTATTGCCACATAGCATTTCATTGTATAAATGTACCACAGCATTTTTAACCAAAGTAAATTAACCAACTGATGGCATCAGGCTAGAATATAAATTAAACAGGATATTTACTTTTAGAAAATACACAAAATTTAATCAGTTAATGCATTTATATCAATGTAGTTGTATCTGTTGACCTAAATACAAGTTAAACCCATATTATACTCACAAGCACACACCAACATAAATATTCCATTGTCCTAAGCAACACTTTATATTTTAAGGTGACAGATGAATTCTGCAATTTACAGATGTAGTGACAGTAGCTTTCCCACTGAAATGAGAAAAAAAATTATCTAATTCCACGCCTTTAGGTTCCAGATCACAGTGTAGATTTTATATTCAATTCCATCATGTGAGAAGTTAAAAGAAATATATGTTTTCAAGGTTATAGCATAATTACTCTCACAATTTCATTTTTTTCCTGATAAACACAATTTCTGGCTTAGTTTTGGAGTGTCCTATTTAATTATAAGCATATTTGATCAGTGAAAGAAATATTTTTTCAGAGATTTGGAAATTCAAAAGACCTAAGAATTTTTATAGTTTTCATATGCCAATCAATTTGAATAAGTGACTCATGGGGCCAAATTGATTTATATTCATCAGACTTAGTATACCCATGTTCCAGGAGTTTCAGAAATGTTAATTCAGACCTCCTTATGGTAATACAATTTAATCCCAGGTAAAAGTTCTTGTTTGTCATTATCTGAATGATTACATGGCCTTTGAATCTTATGCAAGCTTAAAATATACCAAAATGTTGGGACTCCTGTGAGACAATATATATTCAAATGTATAATAATAATATTTTATGTAAAATATGAACCAAATATCCATAATATAAGTGTCATTTGCCTTATTTTATCCAGTAATACATCAAAGCAAGAAAGTTAGGGAGAGGGTTGTTTGTTTTTAAAATACTTTCATTGATTTTGTTTTTTTCTTCGTTTTTAAAATATTTGTATTGATTTCATAGAGGAAAGGAGAGGGACAGAGAGATAGAAACATCAATGATGAGAAAGAATCATTGATCGACTGCCTCCTGCACACCCCTATGGGGGATTGAGACCAGAACCTGGTCATGTGCCCTTGACTGGAATCAAACCCACAACATATGAGGAATCATTTTTTGTCTACTTCATGTCCCAATTTAAATAATATAAGTGTGAGGAGGAGTTTCTCAACATTTACAACCTCAGTGATATTTTTAACCACTTCAAAATTAAAGCAGAATCACTACACACACAACCCTATAATCAGCCTGTGTCCTTGTCTCAGCTTTGCCATTTACTTGCTACCTGTGTAAACTGAGCAAGTTTCTTGATTTCACTAAAGCCTCACTCCCCTCATTTGTGAATAGCAGATCATCTGAGTACTTTCACCCTAGGGTCCGCTATAGCATATCTAGTCTTTGACCCCATGCCCCCTTATATCCATAATCCATATTCTTTCACTCTACACTGCTTTTGAGCCTACCAATTGTGGCATTCTTCTTTACAATTTACACACACAAAAAGGTGGCTGTCTCTTTGACTTATTTGACATTTCCTAGAGCAGAATATAGAGGCCACATAGAATAGGACTTTTTTTTTTCTGTAAGTAGATTTGGCCTGGTACCAAATAAATATTAATTAAATTCCCTGTCTTTTTGAGCACATGGTACATTGCCTTATCTATTAAAGACATTTAATATAAGTATGGCCAATGAATAAATTATCTACATATATAAAAGTCTAGTGACCCGGAACTGTGAAACTATAAGAATGACCAGAATGACCTGTGGCTATGATGCACCCTGTAACAACCATCCAGTCTAATCTGGGCCCCAGTTGCCAATGCCCTCCCCCTGCATGGCCTCCGATTGGCCTCCACAACCCTATTGGAGAAGTGGGGCCAGCCGGCCAACCTCCTGTAGCCCTTCCCCCTAAGCTGGCCTGGCCCCAATGGGCCCCAATTGAAGCCAGGCTGGCCAGATCCACCCATGCATGAATTCATGCACCAGGCCTCTACTAGTAATATAACATAATTCTTATTATGATGATGCCATCATAATGGTGGTGGTGGTGATGAGCTCCAATTTTCTATTTTTCTAAGGTATCGTCTACTGAAATAAAGTAGAATATTTATGGTAGTTTAACCAAACTACAACATAATTCTACTACCTCTATTTATATATTTAAACATGAAAAAAAAATCCCTTGTACTCAATTTTGGTCACTACAATAATATCCAATACATTATTAGTAGCCCCCATCCAGTTTTGCCTGGATATGTATTTGTCAGCAATACCAACCTCCAGATTCAACTTTCATGATGGGACTGAAGAAGCACCAGGTATGGGACCTTTCTCAGAATTCCTAGAACTACACGGCTAACAGATAGGCTCTGGGAAATTTCCAGCCTAGGTTTCTATCTAACTTTCCCACTTGGTGGCTGTGAACCTGTGCAAGTTGCCCATCTTTTCTGTGTCTTGGTTTCCTCATCTCCATTAAAAATACCTATATCGTGGCAATCTTGTGAGCCTCAGTTGGATAATATATATAAACTGCATATCACAGTTTTATATATAATAAACTCACAAGAATATTAGCTATTATTAATTATTACTAAAATCCTATGAACCTATAATTCTACTGAACAAGATTTAGTCCTTTTAAATCATTTTCTAATTTTAGGAAGAAAATTTGTAAAATAATTTCTATGTTGCAACCTCTCCAAATATATCCAGATATGAACATCTTAATAGCTTAAAAGAAATGCAAATTTTAGAGTTATTATTTCCTGGAAAATTACATTGATAAGTTACAAAAATATGTTTTTTGCTCTCCAAAGACCTTAATAAAAGAAAATAAAAGAGAAGAAAAAGAGTGAGAGAGAGAGAGAGAGAAGTTGTCTGATAACATTTAAATGGAGTAGTAGAATTTCAGGTGACTTTTACTGTATTCTTTTTATGTGGCCTATTAACACATTTATTTTTTCCATAATTGGCACTTGTTAAAAATGGTAGCTCACCTCTGCCCAGAGTCATTATCACACATTGATTATCAGTCAGCACCTTAGAGGGATTCGTTGCCAGTCAGAGACAGGAAGAATCCTCACAGGATAGATGTTAGAGGCAAGTGGAAGCTGAGGGGCTGGAGAAAGTGTTCAAGGAAAAGGGAAAAGAAAGACATCTAGGGTGAAGATAAAATGAAGCAGGGTATGTCAAGGGCTTAAATTGGCCCTTGGCTCACAGTGAATTCTAGTACCACTGATAGCCTTCCTCACTTATGACTAACCATCACAAATTCCTTTTTTAAGAAATGAAGAGATTAAGTAATTTGCCCAAGGCCACATATATGGAAAAGTTAAAATATGACACCACATCAATTTGAATCCAAAGCATTAATAACAATAAGATAAAAATATCCTTTTTCATATTTGCATATGATTCACCACTGTTTTAAAGAAAGCTATTTGTGAATCTTTATCTAGTCCTCACCAAAAAAAAAACAAAAAACCTGTTGAATAGCATTGTTCATTTTGCAGAAAAAATGCCAAAGCTAAATGTGTGCAAGAAATTTAAAGTAACATAGAGCTGGATCTTCAAACCACAATTTCTCGGTCCAGTGTCTTTCCAGTACATCACACTGGTATCATTCATTAATTAATGGCACACACACAAAATATCAAAAAGAAGTCTACATAAGAGTCTCTCACCCCAAAACTCACAAATTTGTTTGAGAAATAAAATGTGAATGCTTAAAAACAAAACAGAACAAAAAAACAAAAAAACTTAAGATCCTTTTCTTACTGTAGATTAGCAAATAAAGGATTAAATATAATTTTTTAGTCTTCACCCTAGAATGGAGATTTTATATATATAAATATTATATATATATATATATATAATATATATATATATATGAGAGTGAGAAACATCAATGTGAGAGATAAACATTGATCAGTTGCTTCCTGTATGTGCCCAACAGGGATGGAAACCACACCTAGGTAGGTGCCCTGACAGGGACTCAAACCCACAACCTTTTAGTGTATGGGAGGATGCTCCAACCAAACTGAACCACCAGGCCAGAGCTAAATATATTTGCTTGTGTGATTATAACTACTCCTCAAACATTCCTTCCACCTCCATTTCCTCCTACTATTGGTCATTCAAAATCAATTTTGGAAGAAGGAATATAATGGATGCATTTTGTCCATCACCAGTCTGTTTTCACTAATTTTGAGATTCCTTTCCTCTTTTATTCATTCAATATTTATGAAATCCTACTAATAGCCAGATTAATGTACCAAGCACTGAGTCAACAGTGTTAAAAAAACATATCTATATATCATGTTTCCTCATAGAGTTTACCAATTCTTGCAATGTTTATGGAAAACTTTTAGTTTAGTAAATATTAAAATGACTTGGAGTCTGGATCCTAAAATTTCCTAACATTTCCTTCTCTTCAAATCTCTGTTTTAAGTGTGAGGCTGCATTCAGGGTGGCTATTTGTGAGACAAGAGAGATTATTAACACAGTCCATTGTGATGAACTTCACTTTATCATTCCTTTCATTCCTGATTAATGTCCAGTGGCCTTGTCAGAATTCCTCCTCTACTCTGCCAGTCTGCCACTTCCAGACCTGTTTCACCTCTATTTTCACTACCTACAATGAGTTCTAATATTTCTAAACATTATGCAAGCTCAACATAGTGCTTTATCAATATACTGATAAAAATATGAATGTGACTGATTGTGATACTAATCAAGGATTAGAAAAGGGAATAGTTCCACAGTGGTTCCTTCATTTCACTCTTCATGTTGATTACAATCATTTTATGCTTTCAAATATTAGCCCAACACAGAACCAGGTGAGACTGTAATTTGATGGAACCAGATAATTGTGTCCATCTCCAAGATCTTTTATGTGAGGAAATACTTGTACATTGTCTTGGTAATTTCCTGTGTTCATTGCCCAAGTTCCTGAGGTAGTGATGTGAACTGCAGCTGGGCCTATATATCTACTAGAGGCCCATTGCAAGAAGATTCCTGCAATAGGGCTTCCTGCTGGGGTCTCTGCTGCCCCACCAGCTTTCCTTCCTTTTCAGCAGCCCCCCCTCCTGCTTCCCTCCTTTCTCCCCTTCCCTGCCAGCTTCCCTCCCTTCTCCCCCACCCCACCTGCTTCTCTCCATTCTCCATCCTCCCTGCCTGCTTCCCACCTCGCCTGTTTCCCTCCCTTCTCTACCACCCCACTTGCTTGCTTCTCGCATCTTCCCTCCCTTCTGCAGCATTTGGCTTTCTTCAGTCTTGTTTCAGTCTTCATTCTGCACCAGGATATTCAAATTAACCACCATCTTGGTTGGGTTAATTTGCATACTTGCTCTGATTGGCTGGTGGGCATGGTTTGTGAGTGTAGCAGAGGTACAGTCAATTTGCATATTACTCTTTTATTAGCTAGGATGGCTGTCAATGCACAAGGTTATTTTGTTAGCATTGTCATCCAGGGGAGTGGGAGATGATTCATCTTCACTTTGTGTGTCTTTAAAAATCTGATTATCCTCTGGAAAAATGTAATGAATTTTTGCATGTGTTATACTAGCATTATGGGATCTCTCAGAGAGATAGTTTGCTTTGAACTAGAGGAGACCAAGTCTTCCTTATGTTTCTATAGCTGCTAACAAATGACCATCTTTCAAATTCATCACTAAGTTATTCCAATATCCAGATCTATTTCTTTTATAATTTCCACTAGTATACAGGATTTGGTAGGAAAAAAAAACAATTGCAAGAGTGCCATAATTTTATACATTGGCATATTTGTTTTTGTCCAAAGTGATTCTTAAAACATGGGATTGTATCAAATGGTCCATCCTAGTCATCTGAGGTATTGTCATATGTTACGAATTCTGTGAGTGAACTAGTCTTTAGGCAGAAAATTTGCAAATGGAGATCCAAATAGAACCAGGGTACTTAGGTCTGTACTTTGTGAAATATGATTCTCAGATTCTAATTTTATTTTTTATAATTTTTTCTAGGTAGGAAAAATTACATACTTATTTTAGAGATTGTCTACCCTGATGGTAGTGTTGATATATCACAATTAAAACATCTCTTAACATATGGTCAACAAATGTTTTAATGGCATCTAACTGGACCAGACACTAAGTTACTAACAGATAATACAGTGATCAATGACTACCTACTGCCTAACTTTGAGTTCACAGCAATAGAAATTAAATGACAATTAAGAAAAGGCAAAAAAAATGCTCAATAAAGTCCTTCACTGTTGCAGATTTTACTTTTGGGCTAACTCTGCCACAAAGCTGTAAATAACAATAGTAAACAATCCCATAGCATTCACCATGTGCCAGATAATGTTCTACCCATAGGAAATATTGGTACCCTTTCTTTCCAGATAAAGAAATTGAAGCACAGAAAGATGATGTCACTTGATGAAATTCAGACAACCTCCAAATGGCAGAGCCAAAAATTGAACCCAGACAATCTGACTGACTGCAGTGTCTATGCTCTCACTTACGTCTGTTCTTAACCTCTGAGTCTTAACCTGTTTTGAGAGTTTTACTCTTTTCTTATTCTCCTATCTCACTGCACAAATTCTTATGTCAGAAATGCTTTTCTTCCATTGTTTTTGTAGCATAAACTCCTACTCATCTTACAAGACTCAATGTACAAATTTTAAAAACTCTCTTACAATTATTTAGTCTAACTTAATTTAATATATGTACCTCTTATGTGTTCCCATAATGCTTTATGTATATAGGTGTATTAAATAACTAATATTTATTAAGCATTTATATGTGCCAGGCTTTAATGCCTTCTCATGAATTGTTTTGTTTCATCTTTGCAATAACCCTATAGGGAAAAAATTCCATTCCACAAAAAGAACATTGAGGCATAGTGATAATTAAAATTTTATTTAAAATTCAAAATAATTGCCCTGGTTGGTGTGGCTCAGTTGGTTGGAGCACTGTCCTGTACACTGAAAAGTCTCTAGTTGGATTCCTGGTCAAGTCACATACCTCGGTTGCAGATTTGATTCCCAATCAGAGCACACACCTAGGTTGTGGGTTGCTCCATAGTTGAAGTGCTTGCAGGAGGCAATTGATCAATGTTTCTCTCTCACTCTCTCTCCTTCCCTCTATCTCTAAAATCATAAAAATCAATAAATAAACATTTTTTAAAAGATCAATTCATGGTAACTGGGAAAGCCAGGATTCAAACTCAGACAAACTGATACAAAATGCCTTTCTTTTAAGCACCATGTCCATATGTATGTTGCACATGCACACAACACATACAACACCCTACATACTCAGAATTAAATCATAATACTTGCTATATTATGTTTCACACCTTTACTGACAGCATCTTGAAAGGGAAAGCCATGATTTATTTGACTTGTATCCAGTTCCTACCACAGTGCCTAATAAATAAATACAGCTTGAAATTTGAACTGCTGTTTTTCTGACCTTTATTGATTTTCTCCTTTTTTTTTTCTTTAGTTTGTTTTACCTAACACTTCTTCAGTTCTTACTCTTCTTTCTGTAGGTGGGGACTCACTGCTATGGCTTTAGCCCCCACCTATCCTACATAGTAAAACCCTAATATGCAAATTGACCAAATGGTAGAACAACTGATCGCTATGATGCACCCTGAACACCAGAGGGCAGATACTCAATGCAGGATCTGCCCCCTGGTGGTCAGTGCACTCCCATAGTGGGATTATTATTCAGCGAGAAGCCAGGTTCATGGCTGGCAAGAGCAGCCAGCCGTGATGGCAGGAGTTTCTCCCACCTCCACGGCAACACAGGACCCCTGGGAGGATGTTCTACTGCCTGCTTAGGCCCACTCGCTGGGGAGAACAGAACTAAGCCATTAGTTGGACATTCCCTGAGAAGTCCTGGACTGCAAGAGGGTGCAGGCCGGGCTGAGCGCCCTTTCCCCTCCCTCCCCACTGTTGCACAAATGTTGTGCACCAGGCCTCTAGTATACTCATAATTGTCAAAGTACCAAGACTGATGTCTTTGGGAACTTGTCCTTTTTACCTTTATCCACACTGGTCCTTCTGCTTGGAATGCCTTTCTCTGACTTGCCAACTGCAAGTCCACTTAACCATGAGCTTTGTTGGGTCCCTGTGTTCTTTCTTCTGTATTTTTTCATCCATGTTTTTATGTTAGCAGAACTTCTGATTTGCTAAGCAGAAATTACAAGTTTATCCACATCTTTTCCTCCTAAGAGACTCTCAAAAAGAACTATGCTATCTCATTTCCAATCCTGGTTCCTGGAAGAAAGTATCTTGTAAAATGTGCTAAAAAGAAGTTATTTAGTAAGTGAATGAAAGAGAAAGTTTGAAGAACATATTTTGACTCATGGTATATTTACAAGAGGATGCTTTTTATTGGGCAGTTTGTGTTAGTGTTCTGTCATTTTATAATAAAAGTAGTTGGAAGGCATTGCCACAAATAAATAGTATAATATTAACTCTTTTATTTCAAAATATGTAAAATCTTTAATGTAAGCTTTTATTTCATTCTCTTTTCTATGCTTTTTCAATATATGATTACAAATAGGAGGACACATTAACTTTATCACTAATATCCCAGCTTCTGCTTGCCCTGAGTCATGGGTTTACATCAATGCTTCTGGTACAAAGCAATTTTTTTTTCTCTCTCTCTACCAGGACAGTAGGGTCATCTGATTGGACTTTCCATGGTCTGGCTGAATAGGAAGAGAATTAAATTGTAATGTCAAAGGAAATTACTCATTCTAAGAAGCATTCAGATATTATCTATAGCCAAAACTATCTCTGACACTCATTTATGATTAAAATTAAAACTTAAGAAAGAAGGGGTAATTTGTCTGCATTTCTATAAAAATAAAAATGTGAGAACCCAATTTAATCAATGGTAAAAGTCTGTGGCACACCAGATAAGAAAATGGCTTCTCAATGGTGCTTTAGAGTTTAGAGGCATACCCAGGGAGACAAGGAGAAGAAATGTGTGCCTGGATGTGAGATGAGTCAGAACTTTATTCTAGAAAAAAATTTATTTAGGTTGATGCTCAATAAGTTCAACTCACCCAGGCATTCTCTCATGGGAAGTTTTCAAAGAGCAAAGATCTTTTTAAATGGAACCCTAAACATCTTAAAGAAGAAATCTTCTTGGAAATAACATTATTCTTCACATTTTTAGTAAGCATGTATTGCTGTGCTTAATTTCATTTTTACCCTAGTTGCAGTCTTATATTTGAAACCCATGTGCATTTTCTAAGCTAATAGGTGGTCAATGAGTGGTGGAAAATATAATAATATCTTGATAATGTATCTGTGAAATAAATGTGAAGTTGAGGTAAAATGCATGCTTAGACATTTCAAAATTACACAGCCTGGCTTAAAAATTGTGCTGAATCTTCTGCCTATAGAGGAAATAAAATTAAAATGTTAGATTTAAAAGGAAACTCAAATTGATTGTTAGAAATAGGAAATTTTTTTTTGAAAGGCCATGAAACTATTTTAGTTCCTGTAATAAATATAGCAGCAAAAATAGTTTTAAAAAAAGAGAAGCTTATAGATTTATTTAAAAGACATGTCATCTCTTTGGCCTCTTCACACAGAGCAGACAGAACAAAAATGATTTATCAGCTGGGCCATTTGCCTTTTAGAAAACTCTGATTTGTTTCTTAAATAGGCCTATTTTTATACTTTTATTTTCTTGCTTGGCATTTAAATCTTAAGTTTCTTCAAATACCAGTTTTCTCAACTTCGTGAACATTTATATTTTCCTTACAAAAGCAGCTTTTTTAAAGTTTCAAGTAACAATAGTCACATCCAAGTATATTTTCTTACAACAACGATTTAAAATTAGAAATCAACTTCAAATAGAAAATTACAAGTAACAGTTTATTATCAATATTTTATTCTGGTTCTTAATGTTTTAATGGAAGTATTATTTACATCACATTCATGTGATCACACTTTTAGATGATATGATATTTCCATGAAAATGAGTTTGTGGAGCTCATTCAAAGTTATTTACATTTATGTACCTCTTTCTATATCTATCTGTTAAAACCCGCCAATAATGATTATAGTAAATGTTAATAACTTTACTATTTCAAATAAAAATTTGAAAAAAATACAAATTAAAATTTTAAGTATATATATATATATATGACATGTGAATTTTATGAATTTTATGAAAATTAGTTCTTTCTTGCAGGGAAGAATAGGAGGTGAGTGGAGGTTAATATTGTTCAGGCAAATGTATTCAATTCAAATTGTGTTGTAGACTATCTTTGTGAATGCAACAGGACTTTTTGAATTAGTGACAAACTTCCTGGACATCAAACTTGCAAAATAAAAATTGTTTTAGATCCAGATACAAGGCTGGAATTATAATATGCTGAAAATAGGAGGTAAGAATAGACAACCATTTTAGCAGCAACCAAAATTTCCTGCAGGAATTTTTCTACTTGGTAAAATCCTTATTATAAACACACAAATAAATCTATATTAAAAATCACTTAAATGCCCATATGTTTTAGAACCGATGTTAAAAACCCATGTAAATTACAACAAATACTGAGGAATTAAAATTACACTGGAATTGATGACATGGTATTTGACAATTTTCTATTCGTTTTATGTTGATTTTAGAAGAATTTGCTTGGCCTTGACTGAATTTGGCTATGCTATTAATTGATATCAAGTTATGCCTTCATTATGATTTGGGGTTACTTTACTATTTTGTACAACAAATGATAGATGGAAAAGTTTCCATATGACAATTTGAATATAATTTTAAATCAATATAAAATTTTCTTGGGTCAATCATTTCAGCAGCATAAAAAATAAAGTAATTTAACAAATTCTAATTTTCCATTAAGTGACTTTGTTCTTTTTATTTATTTATTTATACATTTAGTAAGTACTTTATATTTAATATTTTATCTTTGTAACAGCCCATGAGGTCAGTAGTATTGTCCCCTGCTTTACAGATGAAACAAATTAAGGTCCACAATGTTAGATAACTTCGCTATAATAGACAATTATGAAGTTTGAGATTTAGATTTGAGCTCAGCTCTTTCTGTTTGCAAAATTTGGCTCTTTATCACAACATCAGTGTTTTCCAAATTGAATTCTGTGTTTTTCTAGAGATGTTTATAATTTCTGGACTATGTTACATATTTTGTCCTATAACTTCAATTAGCATTTTTTGTTAATTTTTTTCTATAGTAATTATACAACATAAAATTTCTCTATTAATTTCTGTTTGATAGAGTATTTTAAACAAAAGTATTGTCTGACTCAAATAAGCAAATTTGGAACATTTGAAATAAAGGTCAGCAAACTTAGACATTTAAGTTCTTAAAATCATAAAACAATTGTTCTATATGAAACTGTTATTTTTAAAGCGAAATTCACTTTGTAGATCATGTAATTAGTGATTTTCTTCCCCTTAACATTCTTTACTCATATCAAATAGCTAAATGATGTTTGTAATCATTTTCTCATTTATAAAAGATTATTTTCCCTTGCATGTACAATTTGCCCCAAAATATAAAATTAATTATGTTTTATGTTTAATTTTATCCTATACGATTTGTTGTTTTATTCTGAAGAAAATAAAATTATTTATCTTTCATGTTTTCCTGAGAGTTTTGGGGATTAATATAAAGTCTTTATTTTACTTTATTTTATTTTTGCCATCATGACCTCTTCTATCTCCACCACCCCTGACCCTGCACAATCACCACACTATTGTTCATGTCCATGAGTTCTCTATTTATTTTCTTTTTTGCTCAATCTCTCCACACCACTCCCAATACCCCCTATCATCACCACCAGAGTAGTTGGCCTGTTCTCTATCTATGATACTACTCTATTTTGCTTGGTAGTTCAATTTATTTATTAAATTGCACATATGAATGAAATCACATAGGGCTTGTATTTCTCTGACAGGCTTAGTTAATAGTCTCTAAGTCCATCCATGCTGTTGCAAAGGGTAAAATTTTCTTTCTTTCTTTTTTTTGATGGAAGAATAATAATCCATTGTGTAAATGTACCACAGCTTTTTGATCCACTCATTTAAAGATGGACACGGGCTGCTTCCAAATTTTGGCTATTGTAAATAATGCTGCAATGAACATAGGGGTGCATAATTCTTTTGAATTAATATTTTGAATTTCTTTGGAAATATTCCCAAAAGTGGAATTGCTGGGTCATGAGGCAGTTCCACTTTAATTTTTAAAGTTTATATGTGTACTAGCAATACATTGCTATATTATAAATGATATCTAGACTTAGAGGCAAAGACAACAATGATCATTTTTCTCTCTCACCATGTGTATGGCTAAGAAATCCAGGATGGGCCTAGCTGGGTGGCTCTGACTCAGTCTCTCATAGGTTTGCATTTAAGATGTCAGATAAAATAATAGGCATCAAAAAGCCTAACCAGACTAGCAGCTCTGGTGTGCTGAAGCTGGCTCACATAGCTTACTAGTATAAAAGAAAAGTCTTAAATTTTGAGGAATTTCAAATATAGTCATTATTTAAAATTAAATTATATTAAAATTAAAAGTAATAGTCAAAACTAATCACTTTAAATAATTTTACTGATTTATGGCATTTAATACTTTTAAAGTAATTTACTTTTATGTCCGTGTAGAGGAAATACTATAGAGCTGTGTGCTACCATGTACTGTATCTATTCCCAACTACACATTCTGTTGCATAAGTCACTAAGTTGAAATGGATCATAGTGTGAGTATTGATACAATAGAAAGGGGCAAACATGTTAATTTGAGGCTTGTTTTATCATTGCCTAGACTTCAGAAAGTAATGTAGAAAGTGTTAATAATGCAGAGAATCTATAAGTGTGTTGTAATCATGGTATCATATTGTCAATACCATAAAAATTAGAAATAGTTTTCCACTATTTTAAAACTCTTTTCCAATTTAACAGAGAATTCACTTGTGCTATTGATGAACAAGTGAATTTCCAGTTTATGTGTTTGTTTTTCCACTTTTGTGGTATTTGTTAATATGAACAAAAAATATTAGCCAGTATTCATCATAAAACTATAGTCATTCATCCATGACATGGGTGACTGCTTTGCTGAATTGACTAGCAATCAAGCATTTATTCAAAATCTGATTTTGAGACACGGATGTTGGCAATAAAGTACAAAAGCTGATGTTGATTTTTGCAAGGTATAGGTCACATTGTAGTATAGGTATATTGAATTCATGAAATGAATATTATATATTGTATTATTATTGGTAAAATTTATGCTATAGACTTTTAAAAATAATGAATGTGAGTGTATTTGCATGTGCAGATATAGAGATACATATATTATTTTTCAGAGGACAGAAAAATACTTACCACCCTACCTCTGAGCTGATTGCCCTTCCTTTATGGCTCCCTCACATGGCTAGGAAGTTGAGGCTGGTTGTCGACAAGAGGTTGCAGTTCCTCACCGTGCAGGCCACTCCTCAGGCTGCACAAAATGACACCTGGGCTTCCCTCCGAAGGACAAACTAAGAGAGGAACAGCCAGATGAAATTACACCTTTTTCATGACTTAGCTCTAGGACAGTGGCCTGCAAACTCGCGAGCCGCAGTTTGTCTACCACTGCTCTAGAACTCACACAGCATCTTCTCTCTTTATTGAAAAAAAGCCGAATCTATGGCTATTGTAAAAAAAATAAATAAAGGATTAATTAGATGGAAGTCACTACTATTGATTGTGTCTCCCCAAAATTTATATGTTGAATGTAATAGGAAGTGAGGCCTTTGGAGAGGTATAAAAAGGCTGGAGCTTTATAAACAAAGGTCCATGTGCTCTTTCAACCATGTGAGGTTACAGTGAGAAGATGTCCATGTATGAATCAGGAAACTCTGCTTTACTAAACACCCAATCTACTTGTGACTTGACCTTGGACTTCTTAGATTCCATAACGGAGACACATTACTGTTGTCTGTAAGCTACCTATTTTATGGTATTTCCATTATCACAACTCTAATGGACTAAGTTAATCACCAACCTGGGGCTACATCCAAGGAACAGAGAGACCTCTTTCTCTCTTTCTCTCTCTCTCTCTTACCGTCCTTCTCCCTCTCCCCTCCCACTCTTATCCAAGAGTAAATTTTATCTCAAGAACAACTGCCAGTATTCCAATCCTATCTAATAAAAGAGTAAAATGCAAATTAACCATACTTCTGCTACACTCACAAGCCACGCCCACCAGCCAATCAGAGTGAGTATGCAAATTAACCCAAATTTATTTGCATGTCCTGGTGCAGAGCAAAGACTGAAGACAGTGTAGAAGGAAACCAAGTGATGTAGAAGGGAGGGAAGCTCTGAGAAGCAAGCAAGTGGGGCAGTGGAGAAGGGAGATAAGCAAGCAGGACAGCAGAGAAGGGAAGGAAGCTGGTGGGGTGGGGGGTATGGGAGAGAAGAGAGGGAAGCAGGCTGGAGAGTGAAGAAGGGTGGGAAGCTGGTGGGGTTGGGGATCAGGGGGAAGCAGGCGGGGCTGCTGAGAAGGGGAGGAAGCTGGTAAGGCAGCGAAGACTGCAGCAGGAAGCCCCATTGCAGGAATCTTCCTGCAATGGGCCTCTAGTATATAGTAGTTTTGAAAGGATCACTTTGGTTAAATAGGTTTTAAAAGCCATGTATCCTGCTACATTGACCCATCTATTATAATCACAAAATGACTTCCTGAAAGTAGTTGGAAGACAAATATTATTTATATGAAAGCATTAGAAAAAGAAGTGACAACTAAACAATCTATTAATGCAAAAGTAAAAAGTACATAGATAGCACAATTTCATCTTTATGAATACTAATGCAACAGAATCTACACAGCACCTGGAAAATTAAGGTGAACTACTTTTTCTTACTGGCCATACTGTCCTAGCTTTATAATTATTTAATGAAAGAATGAGTGGGGGGGGGCGGGACAGGGAGACACAAAAGAAGACAGAAAGGAAGAAACTTTATATATATGATACCAATTTTAAGACTTAGGAAAAATTTAAATCATATCCTAAATTTTGTGGGTAAAAATCTAGACATTCATTTGAGAGTATTCTACTTACTTTCTTAAGTACCATTTCAAAAGATTTGAGCTTTTGTTGAATCTGCTTTTAGATTTTGAATTTTATGAATAAATAATGTTTTATGTTTCTAGCTTCTATTGTTTCACATTTAATTTTCTTTGACAAAATATAATACTTTGCTTTCCCATAATAGTAGCACCTCGTTTTTCTGTAACAGTTTTTGCAGCAAGTTTATAAAAGTATTGTCTGTTAACCCAAAATTAAACTGCATACTAAGAAATATGGCAGATATTTGGGATGGGGAAGGAAGATAACAGAGATGGATAGGGAACTACTCATCGGAGAATACAATGCTGCCTACACAGGCTTGCAAATATTTGCAAAATGAGAGGTATTCGTTATTCTTATGTAGAAATAGATCACAATCATATTCCTTGAAATTGTTATAATTTTTTACTAATGTAAATACTCACTTCACATTTGTGGCATTTTAATCCCATAATTAGAAGGAATAATTTGGCAAACTAACTTTACCTCAATGATGGGTCTTTATTCAAACCCTCCATGTTCCACATGTTTGATTGTTATAGCATCAGTGCTATGGACTGAATTTTGTCCCAACCCCATTTATATGTTGATGTCCTAATCCCCAATGTGGCCATATCTGGAGATAAGGTGTTTTAGGAGGTGATTAAGGTAAAGTGAAATAACAAGAGACTCTGATCCGATAGGAAGATGGCCAGTAACAAAAGGAAGGTATATCTTTTCCTCTATCTTTGTCTCTCTGTTGCTTCATTTGTTCTCTTATTTCCCAGTGTAATGAGAAGATGGTCATCTATAAACCAGAAAATGGTCTGACTAGAAACCAAATTGGCTTTGATCTTAGACTTTCCAGCTTCTAGGACTATGAGATATTTCTGTTCCTTAAGGCACCCAATCCATGATATTTTTGTTATGGCAGCCTGAGCTAAGACTGATGTTGGTATAGAGATGTGGTGAGCTATTGTAACATATACCTAAAAATGTGGAGGTGACTTGGAAATGGGGTGATGAGTAGATGCTGAAAGAGTCTGAGGTGAATGCCAAAAAAAAAGCTGATAATACTCTGAAAGGACTGTTTATAGGAATATGACAGTAAAGGTAATTTTGGTAAAGGCTTAGAAGAAAGAGGAAAAAAATAGAGCAAGTTTCTATCTTTTTAGAGAATATATAAATCATCATGAACAAAATATTGGTAGAAATATGAACTTAAAAGTCATTCTGGTAAGGTATTAGATGGAAATGAGGAACAGGTTAATGAAAACCAGATTATTGATTATTGGAAAGGCTATTCTTATTTTAAAGAATTTTGTTGTTAAAGAATTTGACTGAATTGTGTCTCAGCATTTTATGGAAAATAGAACTTGAGAGCAATGAAACTGGATATTTAATACCTTCTAAGCAAGGTATTAAAGATACAGTTTGGGTCCTCCTTACTGCTTATAGTAAAATGCAAGAAGAAAAGATGGATTGAAGAAGGAATTGTTAAGCAAAAGGAAACAGAACTTGTGAGATATAGAAAATTCTCAGCTTATTCAAATTGAAAAAATGAGAAAATGTGTTCTCCTTTTTCTCACTTTCTCTTCTGTGCTCACTTGGTGTTGAAGAATACACTAAGTGTATGGTTGAATGACCATTTGACAAAAGCTCATGGGTACAGCACATGGACTTAATCACACATCTCAGCAGATGCCAGCAACAGAGAATTTATAGCAGCAGAGACACTGCTGTTTAAAATAAAGAGGACAGGGAAAGGACACATTGAAGGAAGCCTATTGGATTTCTTTGAATATGTAGGAGAAGACCATGGAGGTATTCTGGCTGCAAACATGTGCTAATTTTCAAGAAAAGAAAAAAATTACCCAAATTATTCAAGCATCACTCAGGCTGCCTCTCCTACCACAGAGCTTAAGGGGAGGGGCTGCCCTGCAGAATCATACAGATGACACTGCCACCTCTGTGGGCCTGGAGAGTATAGCATCGAATTAAAAAGCATTAGAGGGGGAACCAAGATGGTGGCATATGTAAGCACCTGTACTTGCTGCCTCTCACAATCAAATCAAAACTACAATTAAAGACAAAACAACTATCATCCAGAACCATGGAAAAACTGGCTGAGTAGAAGTTCTACAACTAGAAGTAAAGAAAAAAGTGCATTGAGACTGGTAAGAGGTGCATAAGTGCAGAGAATGGGCTAGTAACCAGGTGTATCCATAAGTGACACTCAAGGGGCAGACCCAGTGAGCACCAAAGCCCCACTGAAGCAAGTCCTGCCCCATAAGAGTGTCTCCTGCACAGCAATTCTTCCATTATAGACACAGCTGGTCCTCACAGCCAATTGGCCTGGAGGTCAATTTCTCCCAATGATACCAACAACAATCAAGGCTTAACTACAATGAAACTGTACACACAGCCCACAAAGAGATGCATCAAGAGTGTCCACCTCAAGTAATTAGGGGGGCTGAGCCACTGGGCCCTATAGGACACCTAGCATACAAGGTCACTCTATAAACACAGGAAAGTAGCCAAAATGTGGAGACAAAGAAACATGTCACAAATGAAAGAAATGGAGGAAAGCAAACCTCAAACTGGATATAGAGTTCAAAACCACAGTTATAAGGTTACTCAAGAATCTGCTAGAAACCTCCAAGGAACTTAGTGAGAACTTCAAGGATCTTAGTGAGAATGCCAAAAAAAAATGGAAAAGAACCAATGTGAAATTAAGCATACACTGACTGAAATAAAGAATAATATATAGAGATTCAATAGCAGACTAGAGGATCCCAAGAATCAGGTCAAAGATTTAAAATAGGAAGAAGCAAAAAACACCCAACCAGAAGAACAAAAAGAAAAACGAATCCAAAAATATAAAGATAGTGTAGGGAGCCTCTGGACAACTTCAAGCATACTAACATCAGAATTATGTGGTTGCCAGAAAAAGAGAGAGAACAACATATTGAAAACCTATCTGAAGAAATTATGACTTTCTCTACCTGGTGAAAGAAGTAGACTTACAAGTCCAGGAAGCACAGAGAACCCCAAACAAGAGGAATCCAAAAAGGATCACACCAAGAAACATCATAATTAAAACGCCAAGGGCAAAAAAAAAAAAGAGAGAATCTTAAAAGCAGCAAGAGAAAAATAGTTAGTTACTTATAAGGGAGTACCCATACAACTGTCAGCTGATTTCTCAACAGAAACTATGCAGGTCAGAAGGGAGTGGCAAGAAATATTCAAAGTGATGAATAGCAAGAACCTATCATCAAGATTACTCTACCCAGCAAAGTTATCATTCAGAATTGAAGGTCAGATAAAGAGCTTCACAGACAAGAAAAAGCTAAAGGAGTTCATCACCCCCAAACCAGTATTATATGAAATGCTGAAAGGTACTCTTTAAAAAGAGGAGGAAGAAGAAAAAGGTAAAGATAAAAATTAGGAACAACAAATATATAACTATCAACAAGTGAATCTAAAAATCAAGTGAATAATAAGTCTGATGAACAGAATAAACTGGTGAATGTAACAGAATCAGGGATATAGAAAGGGAGTAGACTGACAATTCTCAGGGGTAGAGGGGTTTGGGGGTTCAGGAAGAGATTGGATAAAAATCTTACACTTATGGATGAGGACAGTTGGGGGTGTGGGTATGGGATGGGGTGTAAACCAGGTAAAGGGAAGCTATGAGGGAGGGTAGAAAAACATCTATAATAATCTGAACAATAAAGATTTTAAAAAGAGAGCATTAGAGCCTTAAGATCTATTGCATCTTAACTTCTACAGCTAAGATTACACATCACTCATCCCATCACCACCACCACTACCAAACATACACACACACACACACACACACACACACACCACTAATTTAATTCCGCTACTCCTGGTGTTTTAAAACAGGATCATAACAAAAGCAGTTCTCTGGAATTGAAATGTTTCTTAGTGATATACCAAATCTTGCTTTAAAGTATTGTTGAAATTATTATATATCTCACTTCTTAAATTCACCTCTTTTATATCTATTCCACTTTGTTCACAATAAAAGATTCAATGCAGTGGGGCGGGTATGCAAAGGGGGAGCAAAGATGACCTTGTTAAAAACTTGGGTTGATTTCCTTTAGCCTGGCTAAATAAACATAAATAAAGCAAATTCTTGAATTTGAGAGCCAGATGTTTAAAATGTCAAAAAATAAATGACAACAAAACCCAAAATATACAATAAAAACATTCACAATAAATTGCTTTCAAAGACCACTCCTTGCTGTCCTTAAAAAATTAAACTAGTGTTTAAATTAGGACAGCATAAAGTATGAGGTGGCCCAATGAAGCCTTTCTAGTGTAATCCTGGGAAACAGTAAGCAATTATATAAACCAACCATCTGAGCGGAAATGATAATTAAAGTAATGCAGCTCTAGGCTTCATTGATTTATGAATTTGTTTAATGATTCTTGTTCGAAGCAGCAAAAACTATTATGTGTTCACTGATTTTAAGAGAATATGTAACTGCATGACCTTTTGCTGCACCAGTGCAAATAATCTGCAATAATACTCTGAGAGTTTCAAATGGTCACACTGATTTTTGATTACACTTTAAACCACTTTTTTTCCTTCATTGAAAAAAGTTTTATGATTGTGTATTCATAACTATTGATTGTTTTGGAAAGAATCATGGCAGCCGAGCAAAACTGCCTCTTAAGAGCTAAGGTTAGGCTTAAATCAATGCAAGCAAAGCCATTAACCAGGCTGAGGATCTTGGCACTGGGCCCCTGCAGGCCTCACTCCACAGTCACTACAGAGGTGTCTGCTTGTAACCAGTTGCTGCTGGACAAATGCTTGGTAGCAGGTGGTTGTTCTTATCAGAGAATTTCTTTGTTTATGTGGTGTTCAGTCACAAGCTGATCTTTCTATTCATGTCTTGTGGTGTAAACTTCCTTGTTTGTTTTCATTTCTTTTTAACCTGGCAGACAGAGACTTTAGCACACAAACTAACCTGAGAAGAAATAGGAATTTAAGAGTAACTGATGACAAGCAGTGTTCGCCCTCTGAATTTTGTACTCTTTAACCCCCTCCTCCTGCGCCTCTCTCTCTCTCTCTCTCTCTCTCTCTCTCTCTCTCTCTCTCTCTCTCTCTCTCTCTCTCTCTCTC
>JAAGEH010000030.1:44911125-44986700 GCA_011751065.1 Lasiurus cinereus
CTCTCTCTCTCTCTCTCTCTCTCTCTCTCTCTCTCTCTCTCTCTCTCACACACACACACACACACACACACATACTGCATCAACTTTAAAAATATTCAAAGAAAAAGATGTTAAAGAAAGACCGGTTTTGCAAGATGCACGTGCACACACACACACACACACTCACACACACACGCACACACACACACACACCAGCATTCATTCATTCAGTAAACCCAAGCATTCTCTCATCACCTCATCCATGTTTGACTGGAAGCAGATAAAAGGAAAATATGAGAACAACCGATTTGCCATATCAGATCAAACCACACACTTATCTACCAGTATTTCGGTACACCTTGCCTCTGGAAGTGACCAGTTTCTAATGCTTCACTGGATGATGGCAGAGGTGGAGGAAAATAAACAAAGGAAAAATACTTTCTTCACACATGTTTTAGATAGTTATTCCCCAGTCAGGATAGCACTTCACAATCTTCTATTCTCATGCTCTTTCATCTTTTGTATTAGCCTCTGCACCTTCCTATCTCATGTCAAACTTAAAATAATCACTGCAGATACTATTTGAGTATTCTGTAAAATATTTTGGCAAGCTTACACTTTTTATTCACCTTTCTTTCATTTGTCTTACTTTGAGATTTGCCAC
The DNA here is from genome assembly GCA_011751065.1 of Lasiurus cinereus. Taxonomy (NCBI): domain Eukaryota; kingdom Metazoa; phylum Chordata; class Mammalia; order Chiroptera; family Vespertilionidae; genus Lasiurus; species Lasiurus cinereus. Next base: position 44,911,769 of record JAAGEH010000030.1, read on the forward strand.
TGTTAAAAAGTTCATTGCAGTGATGAATTTTTAAGGAGGACAAAAAAAAAAGAAATGGTGACTCTCTTTGACTTAATTAGTGCATAGCTATAACTATAGCACTCCACTTTCTCCTTGGGATGTGTTTTATTCAATAGTACATTGCTTCAATCTACCTGAGAATGCTTCTTGCTATCAGAACTTTGCACAGAACAGTGTATACAGAGGTTTGAAATTGATAAAATTAATATTTGTAAAACATTTGTCCTTTAAACCAAGATTACATTGGATCTTCAAGGATTTCAGGAAAAAGTACCCAAATTTATTTTTGAAGATTATTTGGAAAGAATTTACAAGATTTGAATCTCATGAATAAGCTAGTGTAATAACATGAAAGGTTGATAAGAAACCAATTGAAAATATTTGAATTTAGATTTCCTTTCATCCCTATAGAATAGTTTGAATTCCATCAACAGAATTTGGGGGGCGAGGGAAGATTACATGGAAGTACTGTATAAAGAAAGCACAGAAGTACATTCTATAAACATAACATCTTTCATTTATAATTATTAATGATAATAAAGCAGGATTTGGATGTTTGACAACTCTAGTATTTCACACAGCAATTTTAAATTTTTAGTGTTTTTTTTTATGTATAAGTATTTGCTTACCCATAGGCATGTGTAACTTAACTGTGATGCAGCATTAGACAAATGACTTAAATGTTGATTTTGTGGCAATAACATGGGTTTTCTACCAGCATTTCTCTGAACATAGAAACATTTTGCTCATTTTTAATGACTTATATGACTCAAAGGCAGAGCTCTAAATTGGCAGTGTCCATTATGCTTTCCATGAATAAATTCAATGTCATAAAAATAAAAATATTTAAAATCTGGAACATATTTCCCCCATGGTTATTACAATTTAAAACTTGGTCAAAATTTGACCCTAAATTATTTGACAGTGTCCCTTTAAGCCTTTTAAGGGTCACTTAGCATTTCCATTACAAATCTCGACTTTCAGAGGTTTAACGCTTGGCAGTTTAAAGTTGCAGGAGTCTGGAACTTATACAAGTTGTCAGGCCAGATGTTTTTTATTTATTTGTGTGAGATTTTTTAACCCTTACTTTCTGTTTCACTTGTGTTTCTAAAACTGATGGTAATATTCAAAGTACACTAAAACTAAAAACTTTTAAGATTTGTATTCTTCTGTGCCAGAGCTATAAACATTTTCATTTATTTTTTAATACTGATTTTTATTGATTTCAGAGAGGAAGGGGGAGAGAGAGAGAGAGAGAGAGAGAGAGAGAGAGAGAGAGAGAAAGAGAAAAGAGAGAGAGAGAGAAATATCAATGATGAGAGAGAATCCTTAATCAGCTGCCTCCTACATGCCCTACACTGGGTGGGGGTCAAATCCTCAACCCAAGCCCACAACCCAGACATGTGCCTTGACCAGGAATTGAAGCATGACCTCCTGGTTCATAGGTTGATGCTCAACCACTGAGCCATGCCAGCCAGGCAAATATTATCATTTAAAAATATGATAATAAATAGGGAATTGCTCCCCCAGCCCCATGATGCAAATAAGTCTACCCAATCCCACAATCATTTATATATATTATGACAAGAATAATAAACAAAAATGAATTTTTAAATACCAAAGAGAAACAGCAACCTAGAGATACTACACCCAATGAAGACGTCCTATTGAATAGACAAATGTCCAAAGAACAAAATGATTTCAGATTAATTGTGGAAAAGTCCTGGGTGTCCTTTATTCAGCATGTAAAACCTGCACAGAGGTGGAAGAAGATGTGACTTCTAGAGGGGAGATATGGAATGATCAGAATCAAGTTAAAGTGAAATAATGGTTTTAGTGCTTACATTTTTAGCCAATGAAAAGTAATTGTTATAGTGTACTTGCTTTATAAGAACCTGAATGACTACATAGGTGACAACGTTATAAACCCCTTCAAATAACTGACAAGTGTCTAAGTCAGTTTAAAAAGATTAAGAGTTGCTCCCTTGTTCTAAAATTATACAAAAGTGCCATTTCACTTTTCAAGCAATTTGAAAGCCACTCATTTCAGTGGCAGGTAGCCAAAACACAGAACCCAGAGAATGGCAGCAGGCATACACACGTTTTCCAGAGGCTGTGCTGCTTCTAACCTCAAAGACACAGCCTCAATAGATTGCACAGACAAAAGAGTCACAGCTAAGATCTGGGCTAGGTGCGTGCATGTGTTCTGGGTTCTGACTTGCCCTGACTTACCTACACCTATTGCCATTATTGAACTGAACTCTTGAGCCCGGATGCCAGTGTGCAATTGCTGGCAATAGAGCAGAATTTGCATCATCCCAAATATCTAAGGAACAAAATCTCAAGATGCCAGTGAACATTCTGAGGGAATGTAGATGAGTTTTAGTTTCAGAAATATTTTTGCAGTTTATAAACCTGCAACATATCGATTAGAATGACACAAAGTCTGGAAACATACATGCAAGTAAATATTCTGTTTCTTTTCCTTACCCAGTATAGTTGAAGTATAACTTTGAACAAGCTTCAGCTGTAGCTGTAAAAACTTGAGTTTGAATAGCCTGAAGTGGTGTAAAGAATAGTTTAAGTCATAGGTGAGCCAGCTAGTTAGGGAATAATAATAGAACCCAGTGGGAGTTGGCCAAACAAGAGAGTCTTGTGAAATTTTGGAAATCCTGTTATAACTCAAATTTCTACCTTAAATTCTTAAAGGCAATAGTGGTTAAAGAGTATTGGTGTTAGTATTGTTTGCCTTCCCTCCAATTTAACATGTGCCATGTGAAAAAGAAACGCAGCATTTTTTAAAATGTCTTTGGTGAACTTTATGCACCTGTTTAGTTCATAGCCATTCCTTTTAGACATGTAGACAAAATTAGTAGCCAGGTCAGTAAAGAGAAAAGAGTGTTTATGACTTTTTTTGAGTAAAAAGAAGCCTAAAAAAGACAGCGTTTAAATTAGTGTTTAAGAAATAGAAATAGGAAGATTTACTCAAGTAAACAAGTCAGGTTAGGAAGTTAGATTAAAAAAAAAATAAAACTAATATTTTAAAAATATTCAGAGATGGTAGTAATGGTGGAAACTAGATTGAGTATTGGGGTTACAAGGAGGACTAGAAGTAATGATAACTAAAATGTAATGAATGGGTACTAAATAGTAGGCAAGATTCTTCATTTTTGTCTATATTAGTCAGTCATCACAAGAACCTGATAGCTGAGTTCATTGTTAATCTCCCTTTACTTGTCAGGATTTGTGCCCAGGGAGTCTCCTTGCCAGATCTTTGCATGTAAGCAACAACCACACCGCCAGTAGCAATAAAGGACACTGGACTAACAGGGAAGGATGAAAATACAAGAGTTTTACATGCCCTAAGAGACAGTTCAAACTGGGTCCCTTTATTCTATAGCTACTAGGGAACTTTTGAAGATTTTTGAGCAGATGAGTGTCACAATCCAAGTTGATTTTTATCCAAATAAAGGACAGATGAAGAAGGGGCAAGCTTAGAAAGAGAACAACCATAGAATATGTGCCTCTGACCATACCTGAGTTTAGAAAGATGCAGATTTGGGGCTCCCCCTATACCAGCAAATAAGAATTTGGGGGGTGATGGGAGCTTTAATAATTGAAACAGCAAGAAGATTAGAGAAAGGGGAATGAATTTGAAGAGAAATATACAAAGAAGATTTTATAGGGCATGATGATTGACTGAAAATAGAAAAATGAGAAAGAGGAAGAAGTCTAGATTGTCTCCAATGTTGATGCCTGGAGGCTCATTGGAGAGCAAAGTTTTCAAAACTGAGAGAACCCAAGAGCGGGAAAAGGGTAAATGGCATGTATTTCAAGTGGCTTTGAGGTGACAGTGTGGACATGTCAAGGAAGCTATGGTTCTGGAGCTCACTAGAGAAGCCTCACACAAAGTTACAGATGAGCAGTTAGTAAGCACCAGTGAACTGATGGTAGTTGAAACCATGTGAAAGGAAAGGGGATTCCTGGCATAAAACATGTGGAATAAGAGAAGAGCTTTGCATATAAGCATAACCAATGAATAAAAGACACTGGGGAGTTAGGGTATGCCTGGGTGGTGGAGGGGAGGGGGCAATGGGAAGATATGTATACATGTAACACAATAAAAATAAAAAGGAAAAAAAGGAAATAAAATTTTAAAAAAAGAGAGAAGAGCTTTGAGCATAAACCCCTAGGAAGGGTAACATTCAGTGGGTGAGAATCAAATGATGAATTTGAAGAGTGTTGGAAACATTGTAGGGTTGTTGAAAACAGAGAAAAATAGCATGGAAGACTATGGTAGAGATTGTGGGAGAAACATGTTGGGCTAAAAGCATGGAGTGTGGAGTCCAGCAGACCTCTATTCAAATTTATTGAATGATTGCTCTAGGCTAAGCACTATGTAAGCAATTTATATGTATTATTTAACCCTCCCAAATAACTCTACAAGCAAATTGCAATTACCAGTTTCATCTCACAGATAGGGGAAATAAATAAGTGTTAGGAATTTATTCAACATCACTAAACTAGTTGATGATGAAGCTAGAATTCCACTTCTTCCCCAGAGCTAAACTAAACACATGCCATACTACCTCTGTAAATTTATTCTTCAAATGCAAAGACATGTGTATCTTGTGGAACATTGTATTTCCTTGCACCTAATCCACTACCAGAAATGGAATAGTCTCTCAATAAACATTGAATGAAAAAAAGAATAAGGGTTACATATAACTGTCATCATTTCTCTCACCAGTAAGTCTCTTCCCAGAATACCTTTCCACTAACTTTATTTGATACCAGCATCCCTCATTTACATCAAAAAGTCCCAGGCATGTCTCTTTCTCCTGTACTCATACATTTGTCTGTACTGCTTTCCTAGAATTTATTCTACCTTGTCTTGTGTAATCAATTCCTTTTTTTTTTTTGATTCTTGTATCTTGCTTCAAAAAGGCTGGTGTGGCTCAATGGTTGGGTATTGACCTGTGAAATAGGAGGTCAGGATTTGATTCCCAGTCAGGGCACATGTCGGATTTTGGGCTCAATTCCCAGTGTGGGGTATGCAGGAGGCAGCCAATCGCCAATTGATGATGTTTCTCTTATCAATATTTCTCTATCCTTGCCAGGACATTTCTGTACTTTGTATTCCTCAGGTCAACTAGCTGCATGCCTTTTACCAGATAGATCTTTATAATTGTGTGCTGATGGATTTAAGTGGTTTAAATCAGAATATCAAATGCCACTTAACCCATGACTGTATCAAAAATATCATGATCTTCCTTTCATCTTTTTCAGAAACATTGTAAGGGATATAAAATATAGTTTTTAGGAAAAGCAATTGCAGAGGAAAAATTACATGCCAGACATTCACAGTTAGTCTCTATAATGTTCTTTGCTACTTACCATTACAGCAGACAGGTTTTTTCTATGCTTTCATAAATCCCAATTTTCATAGCTTTTAAGTCTTATGCATTTCAAGTTATATTCAGTTGAATCTTGGCATATAATTTTCAGAGTTTCAAATATTTCCATATATATATTCTCTTAATCTATAAACTTGTTTGAATATATGGCACAAAAGTACATTACCAAGTGCTTCAGGTGCCTAGTTGGATAAGATAAAAGTGAAGGAGTCTAATTGTCCATAAAAGGAACGTAATGCCTGCTTGCATTTGGGAAAGAAAGTATTGCAGTCCCAGAAAGTGTACTGCAGACAAAATATGCAGAACCTTTCATGGGAAGACAAGATATGATTAGAAGCAGGATCACCCTGAGCCCGCAGCTTTGCCTGCTTTCACACACATAGCAGTTTCTGAATTCTCACAGGTGTTTTGTGACCATTAAGAGCCGCTTTTTATCTGCCATTACCCAATTAATGGAAAGCTACTCCCTTTCAGCCTGACCTTGTCACTGTCTTTATAACCCCTGGACTAGAGCATTGCTCTGCATTTTTAGAGATAACATTGACAACTGCCTAAGAGCCTCATCTTATGCAAAATTGAGGTAAAAATGTTTTCTTATTGTCACCATTTCTGTTTTTTTCTTCTGGTGTTATTCTTTTCATCCTGGGTAGGATATGAGCATTTTTGCTTTAGGAGCCTTAACCAACTGCTTACCAATTGACATGAAATTATCCTGTTGGGTAATGATTTGCCAGTGGGTAGAAATTAAAGAACCTGAGATAGCATTCCAAGACAATTCTCAAATGCCTCCCTCACTCCCACCCCTAATATTTATACAATTGTTCTCTGCAATTAGATATAAAATGAACTGAGGGAAATGGTGTCATCTCTAACAGGAATGTTACCAAAAAAAAAAAAAATGAAGCATGCTACACTCAACCTAAAATTTCACTGAGGCTTAGGTGATAACTTGTAAAATGCTATCACTTCTTTCAGGGAGGGGAAAACCTCTCAAATCACATCAAACAAAGAGTGTGGATCAATGAAACCAATATGGGATTTTTGCCAGGCATGGATTCAACTTCTGTCTCCTCTGCTTACTGTATGACCTTGGGCATATTACTAAGCTTGAAACTAATTTTAGTTGAAAGGTGGGCCCAAAATATAGAAAACAAGAAAGAATAAGGAGAAAGAAATAAGAGGGTCACATCCAATTCTTTGGGAAGGAATCCTGGTTATTTTCTCATGTTATGGAATGATGTGCGCTAGAGTCTCCCAGATAGAAGACTTCTAAAGAGCTGCTTTGTGTCACCTTTGTCTGTCTTCAGGGGAGCATTAAGAAGGTTTCTTTTTGAAGCCCATTAAGAGTCACAGATTTCCTTTCATCTAAGATACTAGGTACTTAAAGCTCATCTGTCCAAGAGATGGCTAGTTAATGGCTACTCACACCCAAAGACCTTATGAGAAAGAGCGTAAACATAGTGAGGCTTGCATTCCTGGGATGGCCCTCCTCTTCAGCCTAAAGGGGAGAAACTCTTAAAGAGCACAGTCTTTTGGTGTTGTCCATAGTTTGCCTTATCCTTTGTTTCAGGATTTGTATTCACAGGCAATGGAAAACTCATATTTTGTGATTAGCCTCCCAGATTTCCTCTCTCTTGTTGTTAGCTTATAAATATCTGTAGGGGGCCAGTGCACAAATTCATGCACCTTGAAAGGAATTGTGGGCCGCAAGGCTGTGGTAGACACAGAGGCAGGTCTCATCCCATCTACCACTATCTCACCCAGCTCCTCCCACTGTGGCCCCTGGTCCCCTGTATGCCAGCAGCCCCACTCCCACCACCACCTCTCCCACACAATGATGATGCCAGTCTTGCTCACACCAGCTGATAGCCGGGAGCAATTGGGGGCAGTGCCAGCAGTGAGTGTGAGTGGCAACTGCTGCCCCAATCAGTCTTCAGGAGCAGGGGAAGGTGGAGAAACCCTCAGAGGTGATCAGGGCTGGCAGCCACCACTCTCACCCACTGACAGTGCCAAGAGATCGGAGCTGGTTCTGGGCACCAGAATCAGGTGCAAGCAGCAGCTCTGGTGCCAGCAGTGGGTGTGAGCGGGGCTGGCACCAGCAGGAGATGAGAGCACCACATGGGACTGTAATGCAAAGGAGCAAAGAATTCAGTAACTATCAGAGGCTCATCCTGGTGATAGCAACCGGTGCTCCGCCTTGGCCCTGTGCCCCCTCTCACCTGCTCCAGCATCCCACTGTGGCTGACACCCATCATGTACCGTGCATGCCCCTTGGTGTCAGCACATGTCATATAACTGGTTGTTCAGTTGTTCCACCATTCAGTCTATTTGCATATTAGCCTTTTATTATATAGGATATACCTGAAAATATAATATCTGCCCCCAAAAAACACATAAGCTTTTATTTTAGGCTCCTTTATATTCAGTTAATTACCTTGCTAAGCTCTATATTTACTAAAATCATCTATCTTCACTCTTGTACTAGAAGTATTATAGAGCCATAAGAGTTTGTCCACTGATACTGGCAGAGCCAAACACTAAATGAGAATTACAGTGGAGGAGTATTGACTATTTTATTGATGAATGGAAATCTAATGCTCAAAAGCCCAAATTCACTCCCTGATGGTTACAGATTATATAGGGCAAAATCATAGGACACTGCATATTAGGGATTCAGGGTTGTGCTGGGAGCTGATTGGCTCAAGGTGAGATAAGGGTAATGAATCATTTCTTCAAATCTTGAACACAGCTCTGAGGTTTATTCCAGTGTCTTTCTTTTCAGTCTCATAAGAAAGTATCCAGAGGGTCATTTCACCTTACAGTCTAGAAACTGAAACATAACTTAGATCAAGATGTGATCTTTAGCCTGTCAGGGAAGGGCTACTCTTCTGCTGCCTGTGGGTTGCTGATTATCCGGGGAAAGCTTAGTCTCAGAGGGGTATAGACAGAGAGGAAAATAAAGAGAGAGAGAGAGAGAGAGAGAGAGAGAGAGAGAGAGAGAGAGAGAGATATTAAATAGTGGACTTAGTAAAATATCTTTGTACAATTTTGATTTTTTTTACAATTCAGACATGTCTTATATTTAATCTTTACAACAAAGATGTGAGATAAATAACAATACCACCATTTTACAGGGCAAATAAATAAGCTTGGCAGGAGTGGGGAGTGGTGGAGATAAACAGAAGAAGGTTAATGAGTAAGTTGCCTAAGGTCCTATCACCAGGATCTAATAAAATCCATGTACAAATTCAGCTCTCGTGACTCTAATGTGCATTCCCTTTTCAGGAAATTATTGTTCATCTGAAGTTATTTAAACTCCTTAAGCTATAATTCATTCATTTACAAAATGAAGATCGTAGTTCAAAATGCTCTTGTAAAAGTCAAATAAGTAAATGTGCCTGATAAACCTTAGAATGTTATAAAAATATGGGTTAATAAAGTAAATTAGCAAGTGCTGATCAACAATCCTTTTCATATGTTATTACACATATTAAACTAAAAGGCACTTATTAATATTAGTTTGTTTTTTGTTTTGTTTGTTTGTTTTTTACTTAGAAGAATAAAGCCCGCTGATGTGGAAATTAGACCTCTAATTCTTTTGTCAATATAATTTTTTAAATATTCACAAAAGCTAATTTATGGAAATGATGTTTTACATGTTTAAAACTGTGTGACAGAGGGCGAATTTCTAAAGCAGTGTGGGAAAAAGACAGATTTTTCATAAACAGGTATGAGAATATTTTTCCCACATCATATGAATAAGGTGCAGTGACAGATAGCAGTGACCTCACCTCTCTTGAAATGAAGGTGCATTGCCAACTAAGTCAAAGATGCTGTTGCCTGCCGTGTGTGCTCAGGGTACAGTACAAGCAATGAATCTACATTTTCTCACTGATGGAGTCCTAGATTTTTGTGGTAATAAATTCAGTATGAGTCTCTGAATAATCCCAATTCAAAAACATATGTGTGTGCAGTGGAAACTGCCTTTGTTCTCTTTAATTCAGTTTTCTGGTGAAAATTTCATTGATAGTTTTTTTTTGTTGTTGTTGTTTTTAAAATATATTTTATTGGCTTTCCACAGAGAGGAAGGAAGAGGGATAGAGAGTAAGAAACATCGATGAGAGAGACACCGATCAGCTGCCTCCTGAATGCTCCCTACCAGGGATGTGCCCGCAACCAAGGTACATGCCCTTGACTGGAATCGAACTTGGGACCCTTCAGTCCACAGGCCGATGCTCTATCCACTGAGCCAAACTGGTTTCGGCATAATTGATAGTTTTATTAATTTTTATTGGTAGTGTTAAAAATCAGCAAGAACAAATAAAACAGCCTTGTTTTTATTTTGTTTTTCTTGCATTTTAGAGATCCCTTAATTCTTGGGAATTAGGTTCTTTGGATATCAACAAGATACCTTATTTATATTAAGCACCTATTGTTGTCCTTGCCTAGATAAAATTATAAAAAAAGGCCTGTTGAAATCATAATGGGGAACCAAGATATTAATCAAACAATTAGACAAGACTTAATTAAGAATTTTAATAAGTCCTATACAGAAGAATTAACAGATGATAGGAGAGAGATCTACTCAGAGGGATCAAAAAGATCCCTTACTGAAGAGCTTGTATGAATACATGCATAACCCATAAACTCAGACAATAGGGTGGTGAAGGCCTGGGGCAGGAGAGCTTGGGATAGGCTAAAGGAGGTCAATGGAGGACATATGTAATACTTTCAACAATAAAGATTTATTTAAAATAAATTTAAGAAGAGAAAGTCCCCTGAAGAAGTGATACTTGAGCTAAAATTTGAAAAATGGGCAAGAGTTAATTAGAGGAAAACAACAAAGGAGAAGGAAGAGAGAAATTAGTTCAGGGGAAAGATGCAGCATATTTAAAGTCTCTCATGCAGAAGGGCCTTTGATTCTCCCAAAAAGATTAAAAACAAGTCTGTGTAGTTGGGAGGAGTGTGGGAGTATGGCATATATAAATGGAGGCCAGATCATTTTAAATATAGACTCTTTTTCAACTATAAACAACTATATAGGCTTAATAATGACTGTAATTGCTTAATACTTAAACTTGATTGCTTCATTCTGGTGCATTTACTGAGCACCTGCCATAGTGAAGCACTGCATTGCAATGATGACTGGAAATATAGCAGTGAAGAAGGCAGAAATGGCTTCTGCCTACATAGAGCTTGCAGTCTATACATCCAATCCATCTTTGGTGACCTATGCTCTTCAAAGGAGGATTTAAATCTTAAATTTCAATAGTAGCCATGTAGAGATTACATTTCATTTATTCATTTTGTGTACTCCATTTTTTTTTTAAAAAAAAGCTCTACCTCCATGCACAGACTATTCTACTATATGGATTAATTCATAAGCAATTTTTTTAATTAATTGAAGTATATGTTTTGCAAGCCAAAACGTAGGTATGAGGGAGAAAGAGTGAGTTCTGAAACTCAATGTTTTAGATGAAATTTGCTCCTGGAGCTGACTTAAGCATTTACTGGAGACTCATGATTGTTCTGCTCATTGTTTTTCCATTAGATTATAACTGTCTGTACAGATCTGGGTACAAGTCCCCAATAGTTAAGAGGAACTCCTTGGAAAATCATAAGTGATTTATGTTCTGAGAATAGCTACATCAGTTTATTAATTATATGGTAATCATCAAATCATTGTCTTCAGAAAAGGCTGATTGTGTTGTTTTGCAATGAAGATTTAGGCTTTATTCCTACTGCTTTCTCCAATCTTTTGCCAGTAATTGTAAGAGAGTGCTATGTAAATCACCACCCCAAGTAGTATAGAGAAGGGGGCAAGTATAGCTATCTTTCTGAACTTGTAATTAAGTTTCTATTACCAGCCCTGAGTTCTAACATTATGTATGCACTGGAGGCCTGATGCACAAAGATTTGTGCAAGAATGAGCCTTCCTTCCCTGGCTGCTGGAACTGACTTTCCTTTGCCTGGAGCCACCTTTCCACTCCAGCCCCAGAGCCTCCTTTTGCCATCCCATGCTGCCCAGAGGCCCAGAATGGCTGGGGTGGTGCAGAATGCCTGCGTCATTGCCACAAGCATCCTGCCCCACCCCCTGCCTCTTGGCACCAGTGTATGCAAATTAACCCACCATATTTTTTATTAATTTGCATACTCACTCTTGATTGGCTGGTGGGCATCGCAAATTGTGTTACTCTTTTATTAGGATAGATACTTTTCATTCTGCCTAAGTATTTAATAGGTATCTCAAACTTAACATAGCCCAAAGCAGAACTTTTTATTTACCCACATACACCTCATACTCTGAATCTGTTTCTCTCCTAGTCTTCCACACTCAGAAAAACCACCATTCTATTTTTCCAGCCAAAATCTTATGAGTCATCCTGAATTCCTCATACTTCCAACATCCAATCCATCAGCAAGTGTTTTAAGCTCTACCTTCAAAACTTACCCACAATCTGTTTTTATAGCCATCTGTCACCACTGAAGTAGATAATAATCCTTTTCATATAGCAACCAGGATAATCATTTTATAGTAATGATTAAATTGTGTTAAACCTTAACTTACAACTCACCCGTTACTTTCTATTTGCATAAAATCTGGACATTTGACAAGGCCTCCCAAGACTCTACATGATCTACTCTTTGCCTAATTTTTCCACTTCATCACCTCCATGCTTTTCTTTTTTGGCTATAAGCTTCATTCCTGCCAGCTATTTTACTATTTCTTGAACAATTTAAACAGGGCCTTTGAACTATTTGCTTTGCTTGGACTTCTTTGTCTTTAGATCTTTGCTTGACTAGGTCATTTGATTCTCAGTTTTAATATTATTACATCAAAGAGAATTTTCTCAACCACAAAAATGATGCAGTACCTTGCTCATCCAAACTATTCTCTATCATTTCATCTACTTTCATTTTCTGCATTTTTCTTTTCATAGATGTGCTTACTTTATGTCTATGCCAAGTAGCATATGAATACATGAGAATAGGAACCATATCTATCTTTTTCATGTCTATATGTCCAAAACCTTATAAAGTGATCTGTAACTATTGATAAAAAGGAAGGAGAAAAAAATAAATGAAAAGAGAAATGAAGGAAAAAACAACAAAGGAAAACAGAAAATAAACAGCTGGTGTGTTCATAAAAACAAGTTGGCATGCCTTCTCTCTCACATCCACTCTTCAATCTAGCTCTGACATAAGAAAATAAAATATTTTTCCCAAAGCATTCCAAAAACATTGCAATATACCCTGGGGAGAAAGTCTACTTACCTAATATCCATGTGAATAAAACTGAGTAGTAAATCTATGGATAAAAGAGGAATGCAAGTAACAAGAGATAGAGAAAAAGAGAAAGACCCAATTTTACACTGTTGAGCAATGTTAGTTGCATTATCTTGTTTCCCCTTTTATTGTATTAATCAAAGAAGAAGAAGAAAAACAACAAACCACAATGACAGCTCAAATGCATGTTTATTCTATTGGGTATCATTCATTAGATGATACACTAGGCTACATTCTCACAGTGCATATTATTCCCCCTGAGCGGCACGCCATTGATTTCAAAGTCTCTAAGCTGCCATTTTAGAGACTGCTGAATGCAAATATTATAATGCCATTTGGGATACTCTAATGTGCTTTTTAGAAAATTAGTCTCTCAGTAATACTCCAACTTACCCTGATTGGGGTTCGGGCTACATTCTTATTGAGAAAAAAATGGCTCTCCTGGCACTTTAAATTTGACAAATCATATCAGAGTTCTTGCTCAGGACTTTATTGATTCTCCAAAGGGTGGCCCAAAGCTGTGGAGAAGTCTGTGGGCAAGTGCTCCCTAAGCACAAAGACTCAATATTTTAAATCACTATATCACAAAGGGGAATGGAACATAAGAGGAACTCAATAAATGTTTGTTGAATGAGTGAATAAAGCAATCAATATTAATTTCTATATTTTTTAGTAAGAAAAATGAGCAATTTGTCCTGTCAATCTGATTTCCCACTTCAGGTATCCAAAAGCAGAATAGAAACTTCCTTTAGAAGTCCAAAAAGGTATGAACACATTCCCTCTATTTTTTTATACAACATTTATTTACCACCTATTGTATGCAATGCAATAAACACAAAGCAATAAAAAAATCTTCTGCTCTAAAAGAAAATTGATTGAGAGACAACTCTGTGAAGACCCATACATCTTTAAAATTTTTTTCCTGCCTCCGCTACAATAATTCCCTGATCTAGCAGAGTACACAAATTTTTAAAAAAACAAATTCCCTATTAGTGCTGTCCTTGATTACTCAAAAGCCCTTGGTTTTCTTGATTTTTCTTGATTTATGTTTAATTTAGAGTACAGAGTCTGCACTAGACGGTTTAATTCAGTGGACAGAGTGTTGACCTGTGGACCTAAGGGTTCTGGTTTTGATTCTGGTCAAGGGTATATGCTTCAGTTGCAGGCTCAATCTTGGACCTGATCAGGGCATGTGCAGTAGATAACCAATCCATGTGTCTCTCTCACATGATGTTTCTCTCTGTTTCTCCCCCTCCCTTCCACTATATCTAAAAATAAATGGAAATACATCTTTGGGTGAGGATTAACAACAAAAAGAATACACAGCCTATTCTCTCTTCAAGGTTTAATAGGCACTGTGTTTGGATTGAGACATTCCAAGAGCTAAACATTAAATGATACTCTTTTGACCCTCAATAGGATTGCATTCTCCCAGATACTTTAGTATGATGTCCTAGGCTTTCATTAGATATTTCCATAGTAACACATCACAAGAATCTCACCTTGACATTTAATATAGGGGAGTTTTTTTAGTACGATTTTTTTTCATTGTATTACTCTGTGTTCCCTGTGCTTATGAAGTGTGACATGAGAAAATTTTTCAAAGCTAAGAGTCAGGTAAATCCTTGCTTCTTTCAAATAATTATTTTCATTATTTTCATGGTTAATATAACTTTTGCAGCTGCCTTTTGATTTTTTTTTTTTTGCTATCAGAAAGCTTAGTGTTGGAAATATAGTAAAACTTTAGTCATTAATGGAATTTCACTGTCCTCATATCATTATTCTAACTTCTGCATGAGATGAGGAAATAGAGGTCTTCAAATTTATATGTAAATTTTTTAATAAAAGTTAATTTCAAAAAATATAGGATATATTTTCTACTTTTTGAAGGGAATATGGAGCAAGTGATCAGTATAGATAAAAAAACTACCTACCCTCATGAATTTATATTCCTTATATTTTTCCTTACTATTTTCTGAGAATGGGATATGGGAGAAGAAAACCCACCCTTTGATCGCTCAAATGATCACATATGGCTATTTTGTTACATTTCATTATCATTTGTTTTTAGATACAAAACTTTTCTCAAGTTATTAAAATATTTTCTCAAATGAACAAGTAATACTCCATTATTATTATTAGATGGATATATCTAGTTTACTTAATCTATCTTAACACCTTAATTTTGCAGTTTGTTTCCTATTCTTTAATCATTGTAACCCTGGTGTGTATGGGATATATATATATATATATAATATATATTTTATTAATTTTTTACAGAGAGGAAGGGAGAGGGATAGAGAGTTAGAAACATCGATGAGAGAGAGACATCAATCAGCTGCCTCCTGCACACCCTCAATTGGGGATGTGCCCACAACTAAGGTACATGCCTTTGACCAGAATCGAACCTGGGACCTTTCAGTCCACAGGCTGACTCTCTATCCACTGAGCCAAACCAGTTTCGGCAACCCTGGTATATATTGTTTTTATTAGCCCATAGGACCTTCCACCACTTTTTCTGTTAGATTATTCCAGACACACATATATGTCACTTTATTGTATTCACCACAGTGAATCATCTTTCACTTATCAGCATTTATGTTGTTGCTATATCTATTTGTTTACTAGTGGAGATTTATTAAGCAAAATGAATATTTAAATCATTTAAGTATTTGGATGTAATCACTGATATAAAAATGTATTACAGTAAGATAAAATATAATAATACATAGTATTCCTGATAGTCATAAAGATCAAGAGTAGGACACATTGATTTACTATTGGAAAAGAAGGTTTTCTTTGATATTTCAATTATCTCCTTGCCACAGTCAAGCATGCTATAGGATAACTTAGTCATTATTCAAATTAGGCTATTAATAAGTCAATCCTATGGTAATCCAGCTGAATATTTTTTTCTCTAGAGATGGCTATACATAACAAATTTTCCATAAAGTTTGATAATTTTAAAAAAGTAATCTAGTACAGAATTACCCTCCCTCTGAGGGAGTACAAAACAATCAACTGGGTAGAATTCTCACGTAAGAGTAGTCACCAGAAAGCTTAAAGCTATGTATAGCCTACACCTAAACAACTGGTTCATTTGGTTAGATAAATAACAAAAATCATCCAGTATGTTGCTAATCAATCAACTCGTTAAATGTTATCTTGGTGGAGCAATAACAGTGTAACATAGCTGTGTTTTATTTTATCATTTCTCAATTCATAGAGGCAACTTTCTTACTTGCAGGTTAAGAGTTTTTCTGAAATACACATTGGGATATATATTAATGCCTCTTTATAAAGTTCTGAGGAAACAATAGCCTAGTAATGGAAGCCTCTAAATACAATGATATTTTCCTCTGTAAATATTGACTGTATTATTGCATTCCTATTTCTAATATGAAATGGAGAAGCTCCACTGCAAAGGACTTTTTCTGAGCGTATTTAATTAACAGACATCTATTTTTTGTGAGGGTAAATCATTCTCATATTCTGTATCAATAGAAGATTTAAGTCATTTCTCAGTTTTTGTCTTCACTGTGTTTTTGTTTTAAATCATCTATTATTATAACTCTCTTGTTCTCTGTCTTTCGCTTGTCACCTACCACTCTAAAGAAAGACTGAGGAATATGGGAAGGTGAAATTTTGACTAGAACAAGGAAAATATGATCCCGGAAATTTTCTATTTTTATTTTTATATGATTTTGCATTGGTCCATAGTTATATTTTCTTTTATTTAAACCAGAGCAAAAACCCCCTATTTGTATTTTGACCTATTTCCATATTCAAAGTACACACAGTTCTTTGTGGATCTTCTCTGCAACCACACACTTAACCTATGTATTCACTCCATGATTAAAAGTAAAGATACAAAAAGAATAGAACATTGATAATTTTTAATATGCTGAACCCAAGTATAGGACAATTAATTTGGTAGATTTGGAAATTTCACACTGCTATCCAGACCCAACAATTCTTAGCATGAAATATGGTAAAATAATTGAGTACTCAAAAGATAAAAATTGCATTTTTCATTATCTGTATTACTGCAAACAAACAAACAAACAAAAATAGAGGTGTGAACAATAGTAGAACTACAAAAATGTAAGCAGTACTCTTTTTATCAGCCACCATAATTTTTCACAGCCAGGAATGTTTTTGAGGATTCAGGAACAATAGGACACTGGTAATGAGTATTTCATATTTGTGACTCATCTGTGACTTGGATTGGGATAAGGACTGGTTGTCCTTGGCATTTGTTTGCTTTTAGTTATTCCTCCATTCTGACAGTTAATCCACCTGAGCTTTAAGCTCAGGTGAAGGTATACTGGACCAAGACCAACTTGGCTTCCCATTGGGACATTCTACCAAAGACAGATATGGAATTTTAACAAGAGTTCATTTACGTGCAATCAATCAAACTAGGTCAAGCCATAAAGGAGGCAGAAAATCATGAATTAGAAGATAAAGAGTGATTGAAACGGTAAGTCCTACCGAACCAACGTAGAAACCAAAGTGAAGAGTGGTGGCATAGAAAATAGATAAGAGATGTAAAGTTGTCAAACCATAGGGAAAGTAATAAATGAAGTTTATGGATATCAATCTTTGGTTGCACTCTCATTCATATGTAATAAGTATCTCATATATTTTTTGAGTTAGATATAAACAATTGGTGATATGTGCTACCCTTTCTCTTTATATCATGACTAGTGGCCTGGTGCACACTCTTCAATCTAGGACCCCTCAGGGGATGTCCGACTGCCAGTTTAGGCCCTATCCATGTGGGACCGGCCTCTTCTGTGCCATGCGGAGTTATGGGATCCCCCAGGCCTCACCACATGAAGTGGCCTTGGGGCCCCACCTCCACTCTGCATGCAGCCATCTTGTGGCAACCATCTTGTGGTGGCCATCTTGTGGCAGCCATCTTGTAACAATGTAGTGCACAAGAGCCACAAAGGCTTTTATTCATATAGATTCTCCCCACTCCTGTTATGTTTATTTCTATGAAGACAAAAATATCAAATGTGTTTATTCTTTCTTGAGTCCAAAGAAGTGGGAGACTCCTACTTTGTGACATAAAAGACATCTCTCTTCATGGAACTAAATTATCTAATAACATTGGTTGGGACCAATATTGGAGAACTTTATATGCTAATCACAATATCCATAAGCCTGATTGGGATGACATCTATACTTTACTTTATGACTCAACTTTTGCATTTATTTAAACTTAGTTGAAATCTATTGAATTTTAGACAATATCATTGACTTGGGCTAATTTGACTTTGAATGACCTTTCTATCACTGAGGACTAGCTATCTAATTTTCAACACATCATTGATTTTTCCAAGGTTTGTGTTTGTGTTTTTTCCAATTGGGAAATGGGGTAAAATATCTGAGAGAACTGTTTTACAGGCTGAATGTGTCTGTTAACCTATTAGTAGAGGGTGTGACTCATCATGTGTTGTAAAAGAATTGTTTCTTTGTATTATTTGCTACATTGGTGAGTTTCTTTGCTTCTGCTGAATGAGGGAGAAATTAGAGATGGTAAGCGGATTTCCAACAGGTATTCTCATATCTTCCTCTTGAAAATTATCTATGAATATCTTTTAAAACTCTTCCTTTAGTCACTATAAATTTTCTGTGTGTCCTCGATTTCAATAATAAGAGCACTGACTACTGCAGTAATGTTTAAGAGTAAGTCATGTAGGCAGAAGGAATCTCATTCATCTCTATCATCTTCATGACCTCTTTACTAGGGAATTCACCTGGGTATGTACAAATGGCTCCATGGGAAAGAAATAGTAAATACAACTTGGCAAGATGTGTTTTTGTTTTTGTTTTTGTTTTTGTTTTAATCCTGAAGAATATTTTTGGAGAGAGGAAGAGAGTGAAAGAGAGAGAAACATCAATTGCTAGAGAAACATTGATCTATTGATCCTTGATCGATTGCCTCCCATATGTACCCTGACGAGAGATCAAACTTGCAACCTTTTGGATATACTCCAACCAACTAAGTCACTTGTCCAGGAAAATATGAGTTGCTTTTTTTAAAATCACATTCATTTAAAGAACCAGTTTCAGATTGGTAACTGAGGAGGAACCAAGATGGTGTTATAGGTAAACATCTGAACTTGCTGCCTAGCACAACTACTTCAAAACTATAACTAAAACACAAAATGAATACCATCCAGAACCAATGGAAGGCTGGCTGAGTGGAATTTATACAACTAGAAGGAAAGAGAAAAGCACGCTGAGACTGGGAAGAGGTGCAGAGGTGCAGTAGTGAAGTGTGGAGATACAAAGGTGTGCACGGAAAAGGGCTAGCAACTGAGAACGCTGTTGTCTTTTTCAATCAGGAGGGATATACAAGCTCCCAACTGCTCTGAACACCAGTTCTGGGCAAGACTCTGGGGACCCAGACTCATACGGGGAGAAACTGGACTGTCTGGCATGGGGCCGGAACACGAGGGCGGCTTTCTCTCGGAGGTGCTTGCAGCAATCATTGTTCCTGCAGTGCCACAGGACACAGAGATCCGGAGAACCTTTTGGGTCAGGGCTGACAGTCAGCCATTGCTGTTTGCTCTTTCCTGGTGATTCCCTGAGATCTTGCCCCTCCCAATTTACAATCCCACCCAAGCTGTGGGCATCGGCTTTTGCATATGAATAACCTAGCCTTTTGTAATCTAAAACCTAACATACTGCACCTGGGTCAGAAAGCCCCAGAGCCCCCAAAAGAAGGCCCAAAGCTGGATAGAAGCTTGCATTGCTTCACTGCTGGGCCTCATCTGGGCATCTCCAAACCACAAACAAAGAGTGGGAATCTGCAGATCTCTCTGTAGCTCTTGCTGGGTGGCCTCAGGCAGTGGCTGACTTTGCACCTCCTTGGAGATCCAAGAGCCAGTGTACCCAGTGGTCAGAGTGAGACCATCCAGATTACAATTTTTCACATCCATAAGAGACACACTCAGGGAGTAGATTCAGTGAGCACCAAAGCCCCACTGAAGTAAGTCCTGCCCCATAAGGGTGTATCCAGCACAAAAGTTCTCCCATCATAGATACAAGTGATCCTCACAGCCAGTTTAGCCTGGAGATCAATTCCTCCCAATGATACCAACAGCAATCAAGGCTAACTACAACAAGACTGTGCACACAGCCCACAAAGGGGTGCACCAAGAGTGTCTACCTCAGGTAATTAGGGAGGCTGAGCCACTGGGCCCTGCAGGACACCTAGCACACAAGGCCACTCTATAAACAGAGGAAAGCAGCCAAATTGCAGAGACAAAGAAGCAAGTCACAAATGAAAGAAATGGAGAAAAGCAAACTACTGGATATAGAGTTCAAAACCATGGTTATAAGGTTATTCAAGAAACTTCTAGAAATCTCTGAGAAATTTAGTGAGACCCCAAGTATATGAAAAAGGACGAATCACAAATTATGCATACACTAACTGAAATAAAGAATAATATACAGAGATTCAACAGCAGACTAGAAGATCCCAAAAAATCAAGTCAAAGATTTGAAATACAAAGAAGCAAAAAACACCCAACCAGAAGAGCAAGAAGAAAAAAGAATCCAAAAATATGAAGATAGTGGCACAACTTTAAGCATACCAACATTCAAATTATGGGGGAGACAGAAGAAGAGAGAGAGCAAGATATTGAAAACCTATCTGAAGAAATAAAGACAGAAAACTCCCCCTACCCGGTGAAAGAAATAGACTTACAAGTCCAGGAAGCAGAAAGAACCCCAAACAAGAGGAATCCAAAGAGGATCACACCAAAACACATCATAATTAAAATGCCAATGGCAAAAGAAAAAGAGAGAATATTTAAAGCAGCAAGAGAAAAACAGTTAGTTACCTACAAGGGAGTACCCATACAACTGTCAGCTGATTTCTCAACAGAAACTATGCAGATCAGAGGGAATGGCAAGAAATATTCAAAGTGATGAATACCAAGAACCTACAACCAAGATTACTCTACCCAGCAAAGCTATCATTTAGAATTAAAGGTCAGATAAAGAGCTTCACAGACAAGAAAAAGCTAAAGGAGTTCATCAACACCAAGTTAGTATTATATTAAATGCTGAAGTGTATTTTTTAAGAAGAGGAAGAAGAAAAATGTAAAGTTAAAAATTATGAACAACAAAGTGACAACAAATACATATCTATCAACAAGTGAATCTAAAAATCAAGTGAATAATAAATCTGATGAACAGAATAAACTGGTGAATATAATAGAATGAGGGATATAAAAAGGGAGTGGACTGACAATTCTCAGGGACAAGGAGGTGTGGGGGATGCAGGAAGAGATTGGACAAAAATTGTACATCTATGGATGAGGACAGTGGTGGGGGGCAGTAAGAGCAGAGGGTGGGGTGGGAACCAGATGGAGGGGAGTTATGGGGGAGGTGGGGAGAAAAGGAACAACTATAATAATCTGAACAATAAAGATTTATTTTAAAATATATATATATAAAGATGCAGGTTCAGTGCACAAATATGTATAGTAACAAGCCAGAAGCCCTATAAAACCACCGTTACTAGAGAGTAATAAAACAAAGAATTGTAAAATTAGATGTAAAACTTACTTCACACAGATTCTAGGTTTGCCAACTAGTTTCCTTTCTTTCTTTCTTTCTTTTTTCTTTCTTTGTTCTTTCTGGCTTCCTTTCTTTCTTTTTTTTATTTTACTTTAATTTGGCTGTTTATGCCTTTCACTGGCCTATGATCACATAGTCATTTTTTATGAGGATTTTAAGATTTACTCTCTTAGCAATTTCTAAATATACAATATAGTATTATTAAGTATAGTCACCATACAAAACATTACATTCTTATTTATTTTATAACTGGAAGTTTGTATCTTTGACCCACTTTACTCATTTTACTTACTCCCCAATTGCTTACTCCCCAAGTTCCACCTCTTGCAAACACTAACCTGTTTTCTCTATCTATAAATTTGTTTTGTTTTGTTTTAAATTTCACATGTGAGATCATAAATTATTTCTCTTTGACTTATTTCACTTAGCATAATGTCCTCCAGGTCCATTCATGTCACAACAAATGGCAATATTGCATTCATTTTTATGGCTGAATAGTATTTCATTGTATATACATGCTACATCATTTCTGTCTATTCATTCATTGATGAATATTTAGGTTGTTTCCATATCTTGACTATTGTAAATAATGCTGCATTGCACATGAGGGTGCGTATTTATTTCCAAATTGTGGAATTGCTAGATCATATAGTAGTCCTACTTTAATTTTATTAGCAACCTCCATACTATTTTTCATAGCTGCTATACCAATTTACATTCTCACCAACAGTGTACAAAGATTTTCTTTTCTTCACATCCTCAGTAATACTTGTTATTTCTTGGCATATATATATATATATATATATATATATATATATATATATTCTAAAAGATGTGAGTGGATATCTTATTGTGGTTTTAAATTGCATTTCTCTGATGATTAGCGACAATTAGTATCTTTTCACCTACCTGTTGACCATCTATGATTCTTTCAAAAGAAGGTTAGATAAATTTTGGAAAAATGTCTGTGTGGGTCCTCCACCCATTTTTTAATCAGGTTGGTTGTTTTTTGACTATTGAGTTATATGATTTATTTCTATGTTTTGAATATTAAAGTCTTATCACATATGTGATTTGCAAATATTTTCCCACTCAACAGGTTCTCTCATCTTAATGATTTCCTTTGTTATGAAGAATATACACTTTAATATACACTAAGAAGATATTTTTCTGTCAATCTTTTAAATTCTCTGGCCTCAGATTTGACATGAAAATATTTCTACTAACTTGAATTTCACATTTGAACTATGGATTCAACTAACTTTCCTTTGAGATAAAACAACATGAAATGCCTTGATGTTTTAAGTTTAGTCTTATATATCTTTTTAAACTATCTAAGGAATTTTGGCTACTTCTTTTCAAATCTGTGACCTTGAAAGCCTCCCATTCATTGGATTCTTTGACACAAGACTCTTTTCATTCCTCTTCTGTTCTCTTTATCATTTCTATCTCTCCTCTTATTTATTCTTAAGTATTATATCTCCAGTGGTTTATCAATAATTTTATCCATTTTTATGCTATGTGTTTTCCTGAGGTGATCTTAATCACCCCTTATAATTTATAAATTCTCCCACCATTAACTTCTCTCAAATTCAAGAATCACATAGTCAACCTATTATTTACAGTTACACAGATTCAAAATTCCTAGCAACTTTCTTGCCAAACCAGATCTTTCTGATATACATCTCTTTTTCTAGTAGTGTCTCCAGTTCCCATATACTTGACCAAGCCTGTAAACAGGCATATTCTTAACTTGTTTTTCCTTTCCCATAGCTAATCATTTGCCGAATCATCCATTTTGTCTTCTTAATACTTTTCAAAAGGGTTAGCTATCTCAACCTCCATTGGCCATTCCTTAATTAAAGCCTTCATATTGCTTCTTTCCCTATTCCTGTCTATTTACTAAACATCTGCATTAATGATTCATCTAAATGTACATCTGAATATGTCAATCCATGGTTTAAAATCTTTTAATGACTCTTTACCACCTAAAGCTAAAACTACAACAATGGCATACAAAGAACTTCATCTGATCCCTAACAATTTCAATGTTTGTCTTTAATGTCTCTTCTTCACACTTTACATTTCTACAAAACCGAACTACTACCAATTTTCTCCACTATTTCTATATCCAAATTTTCCACCACACCATTGTTCTGTTTCTCTTAATACCACTGATAATACTTTACTGATGCATGAAATGTGTGCACTTACATATCTGTATGCCTGTCTACTTGAATAACTTATTATTCAACCCCTGTTCAGGCATAACTCCTTTACAAAACCTTCTCTATCACTATAAAAATGTCTTAAAAGACAATCTTCCTGAACCTCCAGCAACTCTGAGTATTCTATATATTTCCATGATAACATGTGTGTGTGTATCTGTGTGTTATTTGTGTCTGTTCTCAGAACCCAAATGACAAATGTTGGTCCTTGTTCTGAATAAAGTGAAAAAGAATAATGGAAGAAAAATGTTTGTAGGCTTGTATATCTGAGTGTGTGTGTGTGTGACAGACAGGGACAAAATAATATAGTCCTATCTAATAAAAGTAATATGCAAAATTGACCATACCTCTGCTACACCTACAAGCCATGCCCACCAGCCATGCCCACCAGCCAATCAGAGTGAGTATGCAAATTAACCCAACCAAGATGGCTATGGCCACAGAGAGAGCAGGAGAGAGGCTTCAGTTTCTCCTGGCGATGGAGGAAGCCAAGCTTTCCACACATCCTGGCTGGGCCCAGGCCTCCACTCCAGGCAATAAAATTTCAATTGTAGAAGATAAATAAATCCCAGATACCAGGGCTTCCATTTGGGTTGCTGGGGGGTGTGGCAGGCCTGCAAACCACCACGGGTCCCTTGCCCAGGCCACCCCATGCTCCAAGGGAATACCCATCCTCATCCAGGACACCCTGCAGGGCAAATCAGCTGACCCCCACCCACATACCAGGTCTCTATCCTATCTAATAAAAGAGAAATATGCAAATAAACCATCACTCAACACACAAGATGACTTCCTCCATGTGGTCAAAAGATCCTGCCCCCATGTGGACACAAATGGCCACCACAAGATGGCCAGCAGAGGAAGGTAGTTGAGAGGGACCAGGGCTGCAGGGGAGGGAAGTTAGGGGTGACCAGGACCACAGGGAAGGGCAGTTAGGGGCAAACAGGCTGGCAGGGGAGCAGTTAGGCATCAATCAGGCTGGCAGGGGAGTGATTAGGGTGTGATCAGGCTGGCAGGCAAAAGTGGTTAGGGGCAATCAGGAAGGCAAGCAGGTGAGCAGTTGGGAACCAGCAGTCCTGGATTGTGAGAGGGATGTCCAGCTAGATCGGGCCTAAAACGGGCAGCTGGACATCCCTCAAGGGATCCCAGATTGGAGAGGGAGCAGGATGGGCTGAAGTATACGCCCCCCCATGCAAGAATTTTGTGCACCGGGCTTTTAGTTATATATAAAACAAGAGAAATAGAGGCCAGAAGTTGGAGAGAATACACAAGTATATATTTGGGCATTTGATAAATTCAATATTTGGCAACAATAATAAATTTATAATTAAAATATTTGTAATTTGGGATATTATTTTCCCTTGAAATAATACTGTCTAAAGATTTAGCAAAGGAAAATCTCTAACTATTTATAATTGACATAGTATAAATATATTAATACATATACTGATAGCTTAGTAATACTTTTTGTTTTGCTTCGTTGGTAGATCCTTTTTAAAAATGCATTACACACTTTAAGTAAATACTATAATATGTTTAACTGCATGCATTTTTGACAAATGACTCCTAAAATGTAATGATAGAAAAGTATGTTTATTCTTCTATCAAGCTAGATAAATCAGGAATTTTAAAAAGGAAGTGTACTTGTATACATATACATTACATATAATATGTACTTACACATATCCATATATTCACATGTGTGTATATGTGTATGTATAATACAGACTAGAGGCCGAGTGCATGAAATTCATGCACTTGGGGGTGGGGGCACCCTCAGCCCAGCCTGTGCCCTCTTATAATCCGGGAGCCCTTGGGAGATGTCTTACTGATGGCTTAGACCCAATCCCCACAGGCCTAAGATGTCAGTAGGACATCCTTAGTGCTGCCACAGAGGCAGGAAAGGCTCCCACAACCACCACTGTGCTCACCAGCCATGAGCCTGGCTTCTGGCTGAGCGTGTTCCCCCTGTGGGAATGCAATGATCACCAGGGACAGCTCCTGCATTGATAATCCTCTCCCTGGTGGTCAGTGTTCATCATAGCCACTGGTCATTCCACCATTCAGTTGATTTGCATATCAGCTTTTTATTATATAGGCTATGCATATATACATATTACATATATAAATACACACATATATGTAAAGATACATACACATTAGTTGTCTGAGACAAGTGACTGGCCACTTGGCAAAATGCAACATTTTCAGGGTTGTTTTTTGTTTGAGTTAAGGTTAAAGGATTTTGCACAAAGCATGCAGATAAAGTCTACTTCTGATAAAATGCATGCCTCCCTGTACAGGGCTATTGTTCTGCTTCTAAAAGCAATCTTGCTTCAGCTGAATGGATGACCTTATTCTGAAGTGATTGGCTCACTTGAAAGGCCATGTATACTTCCTTTTTTTCCATGAGCAAAAAAAAAGCTAGTCCAAACCAATTTATATTTCTCATGTATATGAAAAAAATCTCTGGTTTAGAAAAGCAATGGCACAAAATAAGGCACCATTGAACTTGAGCATTAATTTGCATGGAGCACTTGTAATCTTACAGGAAGCTCTAGACTACCTTTGGTATTGGGATTAGATATTTTTATTTATTAATTTCTTATTATCAATAAGCTTTTGGTACTAAGGTGTTGTACAGTAAGTAAATAGCTTGAAATGATTTCCACACTCAGTGAAGTAGTCTCAAGAACTTATTTTTTATAGATGATGTTGTCAGTTAGTCAGTTTCTGTAGCACTCATACTTTACCAAAGAAGTTCCTCTCTGTATTAGTCCTACCTTTACCTGCCAAGAAAAGAAAATGCACAGCTTTCTTCATTTTGCAGTCAAATGAAGTCAT
This sequence comes from Lasiurus cinereus, assembly GCA_011751065.1. NCBI lineage: Eukaryota > Metazoa > Chordata > Mammalia > Chiroptera > Vespertilionidae > Lasiurus > Lasiurus cinereus. The sequence goes on from JAAGEH010000030.1 coordinate 44,938,170, forward strand.
TTGGACACAATTTGGAGAACTGCCAGAATAAACAAAACAAAACAAAAAAGATTTAACTTAATAATGTTGCCATGCATTTAGATGCTTTTCTAGAGTGTATGACTTTAATTGACTTTTACCTTTTTTATGCACTACAAGTCGTATAGCAGAGATTAAACTTTGGCATTGACACAGAATTTTAAAGAAAAGATACAAAACTTTAAGGGCCAAAAATATTAAATCTCTGCTAGAGGTTTTTGGATTTTTGTTTTATTTTGTTGCCTTTTACAAAACAGCACAATACTTATTGTTAATAAAATAATCCTAATTTTATCTGAGGTAATGGTTTTGCTGGTTTTAAGTGAGACAAAATTCTAAACAACATGATTCATTAAAAGCTTATTGTGTATCAAAACAACTTAAATAATTGCTATTGTTTTCACATGGAAATGATTATATTCACAACATTATTTGTACAAATAAAGACAGGCATTCTAAAGATACTTGTGTGTTTGATTCTCAGAAGACCCTCCCTGCAAAACCAGCTTTCAAATATTAAGCTCTGACAATACGTAAAGCTCATCTCACCATCAGAATGCTTAAGGCAGAGTATTTCAGAAATTTTGAATGATTCCAATCCTTTTAGAAACACACTGTAGCCCTTAAAATTATCTCATCCCTCATTAAATATGGTTTTACCCCCTTGTGCTTTTAAAAACTTCATTTTATGTAATAAATTTTCATTTGGAAATACCAAAAGAATTAAGTTACTCAAAGTATAATAGAATTGTTGATATCAAAGATGAGAAAAATGTATTAGGCCTATCCTTTGAAGTCTCATGAAGGACAGTTTTCAATATAGAGAGTGACTTGGTGAGCTCTCTAGTCTAGCATTTAATGGGAATTTTCAGTATGCTAATAAAATGCTTTAAAAATCTATTTGGGCCATGTGTGCCCAAGTGAGGCAGATGTTAGTGGAAAGTAGAATAAGAGTTTATTTTCTGTAGTTCATTGATATTGGCTTTGAGTGGAAAGGCACTATCTTTAGGGTCTTCAACATTCATAGTACTATTAAAGGAACCAAGGCCACTAGAACCAACCACTTTTCCCTGTCATGCCTTTTTGGGTAACAGCCATGGGGATAAAACATTAGTGTTCTGCTCAAATTGGGTTAGCTATTTTCTCAAATTCGACTTTTATGTAACAAGTCATTTAAACATATGGCAAAGAAATGAACTAGAGCTGGAGAAAGGTGGTTAAAAGGTGAAGGGTAGAGTCCTGCTGGTGTGGCTCCGTGGTTGAGCATCAACCTATGAACCAGGAGAACACAGTTTGATTCCCAGTCAGGCACATATCCAGGTTTCAGGCTCCTTCCCCAGTATGGGGCATACAGGAGGCAGCTGATCAATGATTCTCTCTCATCATTGATGTTTGTATCTCTCCCGTCCTCTCTAAAGTCAACAGAAATATATATTTTTTAATTTTAAAAACAAGATGGAGAGTAGAATAATTATGAAGGAAAGGTATAAAGGAAAAGAATATTTATGGAATTAAGCCTGGATTTCCAAAATTGTTTCCATTAAAAATATTAAACTGATATTCTCACTTATAAACACTTGCTTATAAAGTGAGATAAGATATGTAAAGTATCTAGCACAACATAAAATATGTATTGCATGATTAATTTTGTTCTTTATAAATGAAATGTTCTATCATTTGCAAGACAAAACCCTATACAGTATAAACATATAGCTTTAAATCTCTGTGATAGTTTCCACTGTAATTGTCTACTAGAAAATATCGAGGCTATTTGTCAGAAAGTATGCCATGATTTTAAACAAGGAAAATCATGTATTTTATCACATAACCAGTCATTCACTTATTCAATAAATCCTTATGGAACAAATAATCTCTCAAACATTGTATTAATTACTGGACACATGGAAGAGATCAGAAACCTCAGTGTGTTCAAATTCCAATAAAGGTGACAGATACAGAAACAGATAAACAAAGAACAAAGGAGTAAGTGCTGAAATGGAGGTGTGTTGTTGGTACAGCTGAAGGGCAGTCATGTGAGAAGGGTCAGCATAGGAGACCAGGTACATTGAGCCCTCAGTCTCGCCCCAGTATAATAAGCTGTAGCCTAAAGATCTTAGATACCACACACCAATGTGAAATGAACAACCTGTCTATTGTTTATGTGAAATGGTAGCTTATCCTTAAATCTGCAATGTCAGTAAGACTTTATACACTCTGCATCAATCAATTTTTTAAAAAAACTGGAAAACTATTACAGAAATACTTCAATTAATGAATCATTTGAGAATAAAGATGAATAAGGTCAAACTCTGTTTAGAAATAAAAAGTGAATTAAAATCTTCATAAAGTATTCAAAGAAAGTTAGTGTCTCATAGAGCTCAGGAACTGTGTCCCCCTAGATATGAAGGTATTTGGCAAAGCCAAAGACTCTCCCTTTAGGAAAAGAGATCAAGAAGGTCAATCACAAGGGAGAAATAATCAACGCAGTCAACTTGGCGTTGATCCACACCCTACTTGCCTCTTTTTGTTAACACCTGTACAACCTGCCTAGCTTCTCTGTGCCTGGGCTAGCTGCTTATAATTTATTATAAGTTTCAATATGTTACCTCATCCGATTTTGGCTTCCTATGCTTATGGCTTTTTGATTAATTAATAATGTATTAATTTGCTGTTTGTTACCTCATCTTCTTCCAAAAACTTACTTAGTTTTTGAGGTAATTAATTTTATGATGGTTTCATAATAAACATCACCCCTATCAGAATAATATACATCAATAGGCAGGTGAACAAATGTTTTCTTTACATTCAGAAACCCTTGAAGCCAAATGGTACTTGCCCACCTCTGTGTATGACTAGGTCATGGATTTATGATTCATTCCCATATTATTATGGTTAATTGCTCCTCTGTGCTCCACAAGCAGGTTGACAATGGTGGAGGTATAATACTATTATTATTTTCTTATGCATGTGGCTTATTCCAATAGTTATTAAACTTTACTACACATTATCATGATTGCTCAAGGGGACAAGTTTTGTTACAACAAAGCTTCTAAGAATTTCTGATTCCGTGTGTCTGAAATTGTATCTTTCTAATGATTTACATGTGATGCCAATGCTGCAATCTGGGGAACTATATTTTGAGATTCTCAGTTCTATCTTGGTAAATGCCTAAATGGTAGCAACCAAATCTTACCTCTATACAGAGCCTTTTAGGAAGTTCTCAATACATGTTGAAAACATTGAATTAATGAATGAATAATTGCACCTGGTTTAGTGCTTCAAGAAGGAAAAAATAAATAGCTCCTGATCGCACTTCTCAAAATGCTGGCCTTTGAAAAACTCTAAGTACAATGAGCCTGAGGGCAAAACCATAGTGGGAGTTGAAAATGTCTGAATGGAAATGTCAAACAACATTTCAATCTTTGGTTTTCTCAATGATAGACAAATGAACTTCATATAAATCCCTGCAAGATTCAAAATGTATTATTAAAGGGATGGGTGGGAAACTTCAATTAAGAAAATCATATAAAGGGAAACTTCAATTAAAAAAATCATATAAGTTCATTAAGGACAAACAAAGGCTAATAGCATTTTTTTTCTCCTAGCAATGTTACTTACAGAATATAGTAGGAAAATACAATATGCATATAGTATCTGGAACCACAAAAATGCCTTCCTTCTCATATACTACCAGTACATGCTGCTTTTAAAAGCAAGAATACCTCCTTTGGCATTCTGTTAATTAGAATAAAGTGACCCATATTGGATCCTACACTTATCATGATCAATAAAATAAATGAACTCAATTTTTTTTTAATTCTATAACAACCACATTATTACCATGAGAGCAATAAATACCAGCTTCCACTCTGGTGGACTAGCCTCTGCTATTTCTAGCATTGACCCTGTTCATTCTTCCATTTACTAGACTAAATATTATAGACATACTTGGTTTTCTTCACAAGTCAATCTACAAACTTCTAAGAATTCCATTTTGTTCAGTTCAAAATAGTGAGGCCTAAAGTTTGACATACTGGTTTTTTGCTAACCTATTCCAGAGAACTATTAGGCATTATCCAGCTGCCTGTGAGCTAACTTTTACTACTCACTTTTCCGGCCCTGTGAAGGGAACAGGAGAATACTTGTACTGACAATCAAGAAAACATTGCCTAGTGGCTTGGTAACCTGGGACTTTTTCCAGCTTGCTTTGTAGAGGCAGCCCAGACACCATAGTGCTCCCAAAATGCTGACTGGGTTGACTAAACCTATAGTGATTTCACAAAATTGTATGGTACAAAACTAATTAAGAGCCTACCACTTCCTTTCTTTCCTCCCTTCCTTTCTTCTTCCCTTTCTTCCTTCCTTGCTTACTCCCTTCCTCCTCAATCCTGCCCTTTCCTCCCTACCTTTCTCTTCTTCCCTTCTTCTCCCCTTCCATATATTCTATCAATTATCTACCCATCAACATTATGTAACTTAGAATGAGGGCCACTTTATCTGTGCCTGATAGGAGATGAGCACTCTAGGAATTGGCCAGTGCTTTCATTGAGATCCCACCAGACTGAATGTGGCCTATGACTATTGGAGGTACAGTAAATTCAGAAAGGGATTTCCAACATTAAAAGCACAGTGCTTGGTCAAGAAGATAAATGCATTTTATATTTATCAAAAGCAAATAAATCAAAGCACAGAAATAAATTGTATTTTCAGGGGTGTGTATGGGGGTGTGTAAAATCAATCACAGGCAAATATCTATACTAATAATAGAGGAATATGCAAATTGCCTGGGACACAATCACAGTATTAGTAATGACCAAACAGCAGGCTGCTTGGGGTGACCAGTCTGGCAGGGTGGGCAGTAGAGAGCAACCAGGCTGTCAGGGGGGCAGTTGGGAGAGATAGGGATGGCAGGGGAGGCAACTAAATGCCTAGATGCCTGCAGGGGAGGGCAGTTGGTTGCTACCAGGCCAGCAGGGGAGGGCATTTAGGGTGACCAGGCTGGCAGGGGAAGGCAATTGGGGGCAATCAGAGCAGCAGGGAAGGCAGTTGGAGGCAATTGGGCCAGCAGGGGAGCAATTAGGTGTTAATCAGGTCAGCAGGAGAGTGTTTAGGGGCAATCAGGCTGACAGGCAGAAGCAGTTAAGGACAATCAGGCAGGCAGGCAGGCAGGCAGGCGAGCGGTTAGGAGCCAGCAGTCCCAGATTGTGAGAGGATCAGGCCTAAACTGGCAGTCGAATATCCCGCAAGGGGTCCCAGATTGAAGAGGGGTCAGATCAAGCTGAGAGACAACCCAACCCCTGTGCATGATTTTTGTGCACCAGGCCTCAGTATAAAATAATGGTAATAAAATTGTGAAGTTACTCTGAGAGCAAGAAATTGCAGGGTACATTATCTGCCATTGAATAAAATGCTTGGCAAGTGGTACTGTCATCATCATCATCATCACATTCCTTATCTTTTTGTTATTATCAGTACCAATTAGCAAAACCTTAAATTAGGGCCAATTTTGTTAAAACCATATCCAGATATTGGCTGGATGTTGCTTGATACATACTCACACTAACATAGCATGAAAAGTGTTATCCAATAAGCAGTTTAGATTGGAAAACCCTCAAGTTTATTGAGGTTTATACTACCTGTGAGGTTGAGCTTATGTTCAGATTGATTCTTAGGTTTCCCATAGATGTGACAGATTTGTGATGGGACAATATGAATATTTTTAATTGCCTCGCAATTGTTCTTCATCTAGAACAGTGGTTCTCAAACTTTCTAATGCTGCGACCCTTTAATACAGTTCCTCATGTTGTGATGACCCCCAACCATACTTCATAACTGTAATTTTGCTATTGTTATGAATTATAATGTAAATATCTGTGTTTTCCAATTGTCTTAGGCGACCCCTGTGAAAGTGTCATTCGACCCCTAAAGGGGTCACGACCCACAGGTTGAGAACCACTGATCTAGAAAATATCTTACTTTAAAGTGTTATGCCTTAATTCTTAAAAACTTGAAAAAGAGAAAGTGATATATTATCCATCTCACCACTTTAATACCACATATCTCATCATTTTGTATAGTATTTCATTTTGAATTTTTATGCACATTTTAGTCATAATTCTAAAGTGCATATTATGGTGTTTCTCATTACATATACTATAGTGATTAAGAGTAGATTTTATCATCAAAATGCCAAGGTTCAAAATGTAGCTCTGCTGTCTATTAGCAATGTAATCTTTATAAGTCTCATAACCTCCTTGAGACTCAGTTTCTCCTTATGTAAAAATGAGTTGATAACAATAACAACATTGTGAGAACTAAATTAGAGAAGCCATGTGAAGTGCTTTCTGCTATGCCCAGAACATAGTATTCCATAAACATGCATTTTAGTGTTTGAGAGTCGTCCCTAATCTTTTAACACACTTTAACCAGTTGTTTATAATAATGCAATATTATAAATGATGTTATAGAGAGCAAAATTTCAGGTTTACACTAGTTTTCCTATCAATGAAAATTTTCTCTTAACTTTTTTTGCTGATATAATCATTGAAGGTTAGTGTCATGGTTGTTATCTGTTCATATCACTCTTAGCTGTTTATTAAAATTCTTACTTCAATTTAACTAAAGGAGATAATGTATATCATGCTGGCCAGATTTCTTCATCCAAGCTTCCCCCTGATGTCCCTTCCCCCACTGCTCAGCCACCTTCACCCAGGATAGCTTCAGGGACAGAACTGCAGGAGATAAGTTGCTATTACATGGCTCTCTCCTGTTAGTCTACATCTCACACTTTCCCTAACACAGAGAAAGACATGACTTGTACCAAATTGCTAACTATTTATCTTCTATCTCTTTTGACTTAGCCTTCTCCTCCCCATTTTATTGGTTTACGATCACTTTATTATGCAAGACTTTTTTTATAAGCACTAATCATTTCTGGGCTCTTTATTCTTTTCCATTCAACTGTCTATTTTTATACCACAGCCATAGACTTACTTATTGTAAGTTTATACTATGTTTTGTAGTTGTAGTGGTAGAATGGTTGCTTCAAATTTACTTTGATAGTCTCAGCTGTTTATTCATTCTAAATGAATGTCATGTTAGAAAAAATGTTTTAAATTTCCCCCAAACCTCCTATTTTATTTCATTACATGAAACATAAAAATAACTGTGAAGAATATATTACACATATAAATAAGGTTCAATAATTTCATCCAGAATAATGTTTTATTCTTAATTTAAAAATCTCAATGATTTTTTTTTAATTTTCATCAGATATTTTATTTATAACAATAGCAGCTATAGTTTTACTTTTTTATACATCATTTAGAGATTTCACTTTAAGATTATGCTGGTCACTGATATTTTTTATTGATTTTTTTCCATTTTAATTTTTTTATAAATATATTTTTATTGATTTTTTACAGAGAGGAAGGGAAAAGGATAGAGAGTTAGAAACATCGATGAGAGAGAGACATGGATCAGCCGCCTCCTGCACACCCCCTACTGGAGATGTGCCCGCAACCAGGATACATGCCTTTGACCGGAATCGAACCTGGGACCTTCCAGTCCGCAGGCTGACGCTCTATCCACTGAGCCAAACCGGTTTCGGCTTTTATTGATGTTTTGACTATGACTTCTTTTAATTATATTTCTAGCTTTATGTTAAATAGAATTATATTTTAAGTCATATTCATAATATTTTATTTTCTGTAATTCTTTGTGGATTATAACTATTCAATATTTATACTCCATTTTTGGTTTTACATTACGTTTGTTAATGATAATGGCGATCCTTACCATATTCCTATGTTTCACCATTACATAAATACAGGCTATTGGTTTAAAATAGTGACTCTTTATAATGTTCAGAAAATAGCATATTCCTTTTCATGTTTTCATGAAGAATGTCTGTAGGTGCTTTCATTCTCCTTTCCAGCACCTTTGACATAAAATATCATTTCTTTTTTTTCTTTTTTTCAGCTGTGACTCCAGATAGGATCCAAAGAGGAGTTTTACCATCTCTTTTCTGGGTTTTATGGAGACTTGCTTTATTTACCCTTCTGTGTTAGCCTCTTAAGGCACTGAGTCAACCTTAAAATCATTTCTTTTTATATATAAACTAGAGGCCCATTGCAGGAAGATTCCAATAAGAATAGGGCTTCCTGGGGGCTGAGTGAAGCAGAGAAGGGAGTGAAACCTGCCGAGGCGGCTTCCCTCCCACCACCGCACCGCACTTTCTGCTTTCCCTACCTTTTCCTTCTAAGCTGTCTTCAGACTTTGCTCCTTGCTGGAAACCAGTTTTTGTCTTACTAATTAGAAAGGGATGGACAAAGAACCCAGAAGGCTGGTCAACCTTGAAGCTCTGAAAGGTCAGAACCAACCACTACCTATCTAATTGAGACAATGGTAGCTGAAGCAACTTCTCCACCAAATAATCATGTAAATCCTTACCTATACGATAATCTGCCTATTACTAGAATTGCCTGACTCAGGGCTATGGGTGTATCCCAAACCTGAGTAAAAGGGATGGCCAAGCCAAAGCAAAGCTTAGTCCTCTCTTAGGACCCCATTTCCCAAATTAATGCTTTTCTAGTCTCTTTTCATTTGTGTGCCGCCTTCTCCAGAACCTGAATCCTAAATTGGAACCCTGAACCACATGGGATGTGAAAGGGGTACCCACAGCTCCTTGCCATCTTTGTTGGGTTAATTTGCATACTTGCTCTGATTGATTGGTGTGCATAGCAGAGTGATGGTTAATTTGCATGTTTCTCTTTTATTAGTGTAGATTTGCTATTCTTAAGAATAAATTTTATAAAAACACTGAATCATGCTTTCTCTCCTAACATCCAACCTCATGTGGTTGTGATAAATTATTTTTTTACAACGTTCCAATAATGAACATATAACCCAAGAATTTAAACAAATAACAATTGTTGCATCAAACATTTCCCTAAAGTACTAATCTTATAACCCCACCTGCTTTCCTTTATCCACTAATTTGGTAATCCTATACAAAGAAAAAAACAAACAAAAAACAACTAAGCTTGTCTGGCTTGATTTGTGCTGAGGGAGGTCATGCTCTTCATTGGTCATAATTATGATTTCTTTGTTCAACAGTAGTTTAGTTTTTCTTCCTTAATAATTGTTTTTTTATGTTTCACTAATCATTGACATAAATGAATATTGTAGATATTCTTTGTACTGGCCTAACTGAGCCATTCTGTGCTTTAAGGTTCTAAATAAGTCTCAGTATAGCATGACATATATTATATCATCATCGTTATATAGTATTCTCCTAGGGGAGCTATTCTGCTGCTGTTCATCAATAGTTAGTATTGCCTCTGCTTTCTCACCAAATCACATCAACATTTATAGGTATTGTTTTCCTCCGCCTGATTAAAATTGTTAAATCTCCCAGATTCAACAATGAGATTTTTCAATATCCCATTTTTATTGAGACTACTATTTCTATTCTAGTTAAAATAATAATCTGGATGTCCATTAATGGCTAACACACCATAGGATTAGCTTCTGTGAACTACTTGTTAAGCATATCGTGTGCCTGGTGACCCACACATGCCTGAGATAAAAATGGACTGTTTTCAATTTCATGCCATTATATAGATTATTTGTTTTCTAAAAAGCAAGGTAACCTTGGGAAAAATTATGAGGAAAAGTAACCCAGGCAAATAAAAGGCAAAAAACTAGAAAATTTATTTGTTAAAAGACAACATTAAAAGAAACATTGAAAAATAAAAAATAAAAATGAATTGATTTAATTGTTTTTATCTTAAGATCCCAGGATTATTGGGAAAAATAGGAAATATTGACTATTTAAGTGTGTGGAAAGAGCCCATTTTGTTATTTGGTGATTACAAACCTTGAATCTTTCTATCGGGTTCCCAGCTAACTATAGTCTAGGGTGTTTCTATTTATCAAAGAAAATTCCTAAGATTCCTCCTCCAATATAATCTTCTAATTACTTTACTTATGTGTTTAGCATTTATAATTGCCCAAGTATTTATTCAGCCTATCTGTCTTGAGCACATAAAAGTTGGGCACTGTGCTAGACTTTAAGCACACACCAGTGAAGAGAATTCCTCAAGTTTCCAATATCATTCTCATTCACACATCATCTGCTCTTCCCATTCATCACTTCAACTGTCTTTATTGAACCATTTTTGGAAGATAGGTTACTTATATAGAAAGAGCTTAATTCTCTAGAGCAGTGGTTCTCAACCTTCCTAATGCCACGACCCTTTAAGAAAGCTCCTTATGTGGTGGTGACCCCCAACCATAAAATTATTTCCATTGCTACTTCATAACTGTAATTTTGCTACTGTTATGAACTGTAATGTAAATATCTGATATGCAGGATGTATTTTCATTGTTACTAATTGAACATAATTAAAGCATAGTGATTAATCACAAAAACAATATATAATTATATATTGTGAAATATTTATTTCTAATTACAAACAAATGAAATTTTGTCTTGAATCGTGGTGTAGCATGGGCAACAGTCTTCATATGACAACAGTAAACTACATTGCTACACTTTGTTACACCAAGGAGTGGTCTGTTGGTTCCTAAGACCATGGGAAATATGTGTTTTCCGATGGTCTTAGGCCACCCTGTGAAAGGGTCGTTCGACCCCCAAAGGGGTCGCAACCCACAGGTTGAGAACTGCTGCTCTAGAGTCATTTTAAGTAGAAAACACAACTCTTTTAATATTTCTTTTAAATTGATTTTAGTTGTTTATCAAAGTGATCAACCTAATCCTGTCCCATTGAAACATCTCACTTAATGATGTAATAGCTAAAAAAAATGGCCTTTGGGTTTTGAGTGTCCCATAACAGTGAGATGGAGAGAGAGAGGAGAGGGTGTATGTGTGTGTGTCTGTGTCTGTGTGTGCATGTGTGTGGTTACTCAAGCCACCACAGGTGACCATATGTTCTTCATTATTTAACAACAACAAAAAGTGCTCCAGAGAAGAGTTTGCCAAAGATATTCAGCTTCTCTGATAATTAAAGAAATGCAAATTAACATAACCATAAGACATACTTTATAAAAATCTAAAGGCTTTTATATTACTCAGTCTTAGCCAAAGCTTAGGAAAGCAGAGTCTTTGTTGACTCTTGTGGGAAAGCAACTTGGTACAACAATTCTTAAAGGAAATTTAACAATGTCTATCAAAACTAAAAACACACAAACCCTTTCACTCATTATTTTATTTTAATGAATTCTTTTTTAATAAAAATTCTTACATAAATGTGCAAAAACATATATAACAATGTACATTGTGGCTTATTTATTATAGAAACAATCTAAATGCCTATCAAGTGGTTATTGGTTGGATAAATTGGAGTATATCTATACCAAGAAACATCATAGAGCTTTTAAAAATAGTCTATATGTTCTATATGTTTGGAGATACATCTTTTAAAGTGATTTAAAATAGGTTGCTGATAGTACAATTTGATTTGCATAGAAAAAGAGGTGTGTGCATGCATGTGTGCATGTGTGTATTTGTGTGTGTTTATAAATAGAAAATTGCCAGACAGATTTTTAAGAAACTCTTACAACTCATTACCTGGCTAGAGAGGGTTGGCAGTTCTAAGGAGGTGAGGGAAGGAAACCTACTTTTCAATTTGTGCCTCTTCTTCTATTGTTTAATTTTTTTAGCATTTTAAATTAATCTTTAAGTAATGAATCATTTCATTTTTGAGTAATAAAAGATGTGAAATCAGAATGTACTATTTCTTTCTCTGTCACTATAATTCTATACATTTTTTGTGTTTTATGAAGTATTATTGATATGTGATCTGAAACATTTGAGTGTCCTCTCTATTAATCTTCTCTTGCTGTCATAACAAATGCCACAGGCTGGATAACTTAAACAATAGACATTTATCTTCCCACAGCTCTGGAGGCCAGGAATCCATGATCAGGGTACCAGTAGGGTTGATTTCTTGTGGGGCTTCTTTTTCTGGATGGCAGGTGGCTGTCTTCTCACTGTGTGTTCACATGACCTGTCCTCTGTGTGGAAGAAAGAGATCACTGGCATCTTTTCCTCTTTTTATAAGGATACCTGCCCTATTCAATCAGGATTTTACCATTATGTCCTTATTTAACCTTAATTACCTCTTTAAAGGTTCTATCTCCACACACAGTTACATTGAGTATTATGGCTTCCATATATGAATTGTGTGTGGGAGGGCTATAATTCAGCCTATATACCTTTTGACTATGTAAAATACTTTAAGTGACAATGTAATCAAAGATAACTAATATTTTTGAAAATGCTGCTAATTGGCTAGAAAAGCTATTTCATAATGTACCTATATAAGAATTAGGGTAAAAGAAACAGATAGTTATAATATGTATCAAGTTATTTTAAGTGCAAGAGATTTTAAAAATAGCTTTCATAGTTAGATATAGATAATATTCTCTACCATTGTTAATATTCATGAAAAAAATGACTTTATCTTCTTCCTATTTACTTTGAACACCATAACCCAGTTGCTACCATAACCTCCACAGTTGTGCAGCATGATAGCAATTTGTAGTTAGTTCTATATATGTTGCCTGAAGTTAGGTCATCTTTGATAAATATATAAAAAGGAGACATAGCATTCCATTTCTTTGTTCTTCTGCTATACCTGAAAAGAATACTTAAGTTTTATCAATACTATTTCCACATATTCTTTTATTATGTGACTATATAAAAGTGATGGTTTTATACATTTATTTTAAACCTACTACTTTTCTTTAGTGATAGATGGCTATTGGGTCATGGGTGGGTCCTGAAAAATCATAAAGCCATGTGAATTTAAGCCTAGTATGAAAATATAGATTTTAAACTACCTTTATTTTCCTGAGTTGAAATATATTCCAAAGGCTGCAATGAAATGAGAGTTCGAAAGATGTCATGTTACTACATTTGTAAAACATGAAAATTTGATCTATTAACAATAACTGGTTGATGGCAAGTAAATTACATCAAAAGGGGAAGGAAGATGAAGTGTCATATCAAGGAGAAAGAATAAACATAAAAATGATTTGAATAAAACATAGAAATATATTTCCTGATATGTGTGGTTATTAAGCATTGTTCTGGAGAGAGTGGCAAGAGAGAGCTGGAATGCCTGCTTCAGAATTTGAGAAAGTTATGGTAATCATTTATGATAATTGGAAAATTAGTTAACAATCTATAATAATAAAAGCATAATATGCTAATTAGTCCAGACATCTTTCTGCATGACCTTCTAGACAGAAGGAGGGAAGCCCAGGTCCCCGGTGCCAGAAGGAAGCCAGTATAGGCAGCTGGGGAAAGGAAGACCGACTCTTGCACAAATTCCATGCATCAGGCCTCTAGTGTGTTAATAATAAAATATGCGCTATATTTAATCAATAACTAAATAAAAAATAAATAGGTTCTACAATATCTATATCAAAATGTTCCCTGAAAGAAAAGTAAGGACACAATTCTATTTTTCTAATCTAGATTTGCTGTTAAGTAAATATAAAGATATACTCAAAAGTGAAAGGAATAGTCCCTGCAATCATTGCTAAAGAAAGTGAAAGGTCTTCAAAAACCAGGAAAATAAGTGTTAACTTGAAGTCTGAGACCACATAGCTCAATATGTTTCTATAATTGTCTAACGTCCTTTAGGAACTTGTGACTAATTACAAAAAAATGGCTCCAGAGCAATCTTAATTTGTTTTCTGTTTAAATAGCACAATCTATTAGGTTTCAATGTCTCTAACTTGAAAGAATTTTATTTCTTTTTCCTGAAAAAAGTCCTGTTCATAATCATAAAAAATGATAACTACAAGGTCAAATTCAAAGGTAATCTAATGACATGTATGACTATTCTTCTATCTAAATGAAATAAAACAGACACAGGCTCTTTTATAAAGGGCCTAATAGAATAAACCTAGTAAGCAGGAAAACATTTCATTTAGCTTAGTTGATTTGACCTTGGTTTCAAAGGTAACCAGTAGCCCTGAGAGTGTGGTAAGGTGGTAATTGAACTGGTTTTGTTTGGTAGCCTCCATAAAGCCTTATCTCAGTGCTTTTTGCATCATGTACCAAACACTCTCAAAATAGCTTTTTCTCCTCTCCTCTTTTGTAATCCCATAATAACAAATCCCCAACCAAGATCAAATGAATATATAATGTTATTTGCCATGATTTTCTGTGGTGTCAGAAAAACAATCTAGAGGAATATATTGTCTTTGTTCTGATGCCCTGTGGTTTTGGTGGCCATGCCTTACAAAGAATATATATGTACTAAGTTAAGAAAAACACCTTAAAAGGGATGATACGATATGTGTATATCAAGTTTAAACATCTTTGACCAATGTGATGCAAAGAATTGATGCTAAATAAATACCATATTTTGCAGTGTATAAGACGACTGGGCGTATGAGATGACCCCCAATTTTTCCAGTTAAAATACAGAGTTTGGGATATACTCACCCTATAAGATGACACCCGACTTTTGGGGAGATTTTCCTGGGTTAAAAAGTCGTCTTATACACCAGAAAATACGGTAATCATTGAATCAATGGTCATTATGAAATATAGCTCTTGCTACCCTCTCACGAGGAGAAGCACACTTTCAAATTGCCCCCTGTGATATCTCCCACCATCTCTACTCTCCTTGATACTGTCTTTTTCTCTTCTGTTGCCTCTCAATATTTAATCTATATCAGATGAGGGTAGCTGAGACCAATGTTTTGCCATTGCTTTGAGAAGTTGTTAGTCAATATGCCATAATATTAGACAATCATGGCTTTTTAAAATTGATTTTAATATAGTTTTAACTTTAATGGAAGCGGATCCTTATTTTCAGAATTAACGTCAGCTAATATTGCTTCTGATTTAAGATTCCACAAAATGTTAACCTACTCAGATGCTGGTAGTGTTGGAAAAGCTTGAAAACATAAAGTAACTTGGCCTATGGCAGATGACTGTCTAACCTCAGAACCCTCAGACTAAGTACCAATTAGTTCATTTATCCATAGTTATTTGTTAACTAGCTGCTAGGCACTGTGTATTGAGCACTGTGCAATTTCACAATAAAGCAGGTATTATACCTTTCTTTCTTTTTATCTTGTCTGAGAATAGAATTTAAAGCCTGTGGATTTTATCTTTCTTTAACTGAGAAAAAATTCTAGCCCTTTTCTCTGCAAATAATGCCTTTTTCATCCACTCAACTCTCCTCCAGGATTCTAACATATACTAGAATCATTCATGCTATGCATCTTTACCTTTTCTTCTATATTTTCCATCTTTTTTTGTCTCCATGCTTTTTTCTAAATAATTTTTCTGATCTACATCATCAGACCTGTTAAATCTATTTGTTGGGATTTTAATCTTGGTTTTTGAAATTTTCTTTTCTAAAACATTTTAAGAGAAGGTATTTCCAATCTTCTCTGTCATTTTTTATAGCTCCTGTTCTTTGGCACTCTTTTCAAGTACTTTGAGTCTCTGACTGATCATTCCAATGTCTGAAGTCTGTGGACCTGACCTTCTGGCAGATGTTTTTCTTGGTACTCACTCATAGTGCCTGTTTCCTCAGCCAGAGTCATTCCTTAAAGTCTAGCCTAGAGGTGTCTTTCTCCAGACAAATATATGTTAATTTCTGCCAGACACCTAGAGGTGCTAATTGTCTGGAACCATCTCAAATCAAGTTCATAGAATGAAGAAATCAGTACCACCAAAGCAATGCATAGTGTAGGCTGCAAATCCATAAAAATATTGGCTATAACTTCTTTAGGACAGTTGTTTTTCTCTTTCCTTCTCTCACCTACTTCATGATGTGCCAAATCAACCCTAACTATGGTCCTCTAGGAGCAGGGAATGGAAAGGAAGGGACATGGTTACTGCTGGTTCCCTTGTTTTTTGAGATTGTGGCTTTGGGGCTCCAGCTCATGGATGTCCTCTTACACTCCATTTCTTGGAGACCCTCAAAGTGTCTGCCAAATATAGCTCTATTTTGACAGAATATAAAAGTACCCTTGGGGCAAAAGCAACTTAAGCCCTCTGTGCTCTACTTGCTTCCCTAGTTCCCTATTTTTTCTCCAATTTTGTCCTGCAGACTTTACTATCTTGTCACCTCTCAGATGCTTTAAAAAAAAAAAAACTTTTGGAGAATTTTTTTTGTTATATTCAGTAAGAATATTTATCTGAGAAATGTAACAGTTACTGAGTCATTCAATATTCAATAATGTAGCCATTATTGAAAAGAGAGGCCTTATAAATAATGGGGACAAGGTATTTTTCCTAGAGATTGCATTCTAACCAAAGACTCATTCCAAAAAAGGACTAAAAAGACAAGTAAAGTGATTGTGAATTATGACAAGAACTGTGAAGAAAATAGACAATGAGCTGAAACAGATATTAATGGAGGAATGCAGAGAAGGGCAATATTGCATAATAGCTTACTATTTTTCTTAAATTTAAAGAAATTGAAAAATCAACAATAATCTAGAAAGGAATTCAAGCTTACTATATAGAAAAGTTGAAGTTAAGTGCCTTGTGACAAATGACTTAGGCAAAGTATGATTTTTGGTTTAAGAGGAAGAGGCCTGATTCAATGGTTGAACATCAACCTATGAACCATGAAGTCACTGTTCAATTCCTGGTCAGGGCACATGCCAGGGATGTGAGCTTGATATCCATTGTGGGACATGCAGGAGGCAGTTAATCAGTGATTCTCTCTCATCATTGATTTTTTTTTTCTTTCTCTTCTTCTCTAAAATCCATAAAAAAATTTTTTTTTCAAGAGGAAGAAATCTGAATTGGGAAGGGGATTTCAGGGATTGATGCCTCATGTCATTTGCTCGCTGAATGATTTTGTAAAAGTCATCTAATCTATTCAATGTCATTCAACCACTAATTACCTGCACAAAGTTTTGCTTATCTATAAATGCAAGTCATTCTGTTTAGCCCAGATAGAAGTGGTCAGTGAGAGAATGTGAAAGTGAGCAAAGCATAGTTCCTTCACTTCTTCCAATATGGAGCTAATATAAGGCCAAAAAGACAATGCATATAAATTCACATCAGCTCATCTGAACTCTAAATCTCCACTCTATAGTTTGTTTGACCTTGCGTCAACCACATGCTCTGATAGTGTAGATTGTGGTGGTAGTTTTCACACTGGGTTCCCTGGAAGATGAAGTGTTCTCCCTGCCACCCTGTTACCCTTCACTCCACTTTAGGCTGTCCCAGAACAAGGCCAGAAGGGAGTTGAGGCTTAATTTTGACGTCAGAAGACTTCTGCTTTTATCATCCTAATTTTAGGCTTTCCTTTAACAGTTGCTGAGCATGAACAAAGAAAGATGCAGCTAACAAATATTTGAACACTTGCTATTTGTTGATATATTTGTTTGTTGAAGAAGATAAAAAAGTTAAAACTGTATGAGATTGACTTCTATTTTGGTGATGAAAGAACTATGGGGGATCTGCAGAGTTATTGCCAAGGATATTCCCATAGAGCCAGGTTTCCAACATTAGCCATTGGCAGACATATAGGTTTTAAGTGAAGCAGCAGGGGTGGGGGATATATATACACACACACACATACATACATATATGATATGAATATATCATATATATGAGAGAAAAAAAGATATTACTAAGTATATATGCTATTTTGATTTTTTAAATGCAAATAGCACATGCTAATAGGAGAAAATTCAAACACTATAATAGGCCATAATATGAAAAGTAAATGTCCCTACCTATCCCACTCATTTCAATTTATTATATATTCTTCCAGCATTTTTCCATATTCTTCCCAACAAATTTGTGTAGTTTTTCATACACAAAGGGAATTATACTGTATTTCCCATGCTTCAAGTTGACACTCTCCCTTAACATAGTTTGGATATTTTCTATATCAGTAGATATTCATCTGCCATCTTCCTTTTTAGTACTGCAAAGTATTTCATTATATAAATGTAGCATAATTTTTTAACCAATTCACTATGGGAAAACATCTATTATTAAGTTTTCTTGGCCTATCTTCAGGTGTTTTGCTATTACATAGATGCTGCCACAAACACCCTTTAGAGTACCGCTTTTGAATAGATGTGGGAGCTGCATTTGGCAACTGTGGTGTCTTTTTTCTCAGTCAAAGGCTAATTCAAGTACAAATACTCATGACAATTTTTGACACTTAAAGGAAATCCTCCTCCTAAAATTATTTGGAAATTACTGAGTTAGAAATTTATTACCACCTTTAGTTTAACATATATGCTTTTGAAATATAATAAGCAATCAAGTTTATTAGCAAATGAGATAAGTGACTGCCCTTATCTGGGATTCACTGAAATTAATTCATTTATGCAGCAAACTCGTATTTTGAGCACTTATTCTGTACTCAGGATTGGTGAGACATGAATAAAAAAGGCCCTTTGCTTGTAACACTTGTGGGAAAGACAGTCATCTATAATAATAAAAGCATAATATGCTAATTAGACAGGACAGCCAAACAACCTTCCAGACATCATTCCAGACGTCCTTTTGGATGAAGTCACGGCAGCAAGGGCCGAGGCAGAGGTGGTTAGGGGCAATCAGGCAGGCAGACAGAGGTGGTTAGGGATGATCAGGCAGGCAAGTAAGCAATTAGGGGTGATGAGGCAAGCAGGCAGAGGCAGTTGGGGGCAATCAGGCAGGCAGGCAGACTGATTAGGGGTGATCAAGCAGGCAGGCAAGCCGTTAGGGGTGATCAGGTAGGCAGAGTGGATGGGGCAATGAGGTAGGTAGGCGAGTGGTTAGGGGCAATGAGGCAAGAGGCAGAGTGGTTAGGGAGATGAGGCAGGCAGGCAAGTGGTTAGGAGAAATCAGCAAGGCAGGCAAAGTGGTTAGGAACAATCAGGCAAGCAGTTCAGTGGTTAGCGATGATCAGTCAGACAGGCAGAGGTGGTTAGGAGCAATGAGGCAGGCAGGCAGGCAAGCAAGTGGATGGGGGCAATGAGGCAGGCAGTCAGAGGCAGTTAGAGGTGATTAGGCATGCAGGCAGACAAACAGTGAGGGGTGATCAGGCAGGCAGGCAGGCAGAGTGGTTAGGGGTGATCAGGCAGATAGGCAAGTGATTAGTTAGGAGCCAGTGGTCCTCAATTGTGAGAGGGTGCAGGCTATAATTCTACCCCCCTGTAGGAATTTCATGCACCAGGCCCCTAGTGTTAATATAAATTGCAACACAATGTAGCAAATGCTACATGGAAGAGCTGTCCTGTGATTTTTCTATGCTATATAATAAAGAAGTAATCTGCAAATTGACCCTCATGCTCTCGCACAAGATGGCCACCCCCACGTGGTCAAAGATGGCCACCACAAGATAGCCAGCAGGAGAAGGTAGTTGTGGGCAATCAGACCAGCAGAGGAGGGCAGTTAGGGGCAACCAGGCTAACAGGAGAAGATAGTTGGGGGCAATCAAGCCAGCAGGGGAGCAGTTATGCAATGATCAGGCTGGCAGGGGAGTGATTAGGAAGTGATCAAGCTGGCAGGCAGAAAAGGTTACAGGCAATCAGGCAGGCAGGCAGGTGAGCAGTTGGAAGCCAGCAGTCCCGGATTTTGAGAAGGATGTCCGATTGCTGGTTTAGGCCAGATCCATAGAGGGGTGCCAGATTGGAGAGGACATCCCCAAGGAGTCCCAGATTACAGATGGTACAGGCTGGGCTGAGGGACAACCCCACCTCCCTAGTGCATGAATTTCATGCACTGGGCCTCTAATTTGAATATAAAAACTGAAAAGGATGAAGTAGAGCTCTGCTCTCTCTACCAATGTATGGTAGGCAGGCATATTTAGTAACTATTTAATGTTTATTGCAGAAAGAAAAAAAAAATTCAGAGAATTTGGCAAACAATTTTCTTGTACTTTGCATTCATTTCCTGTCTGTAGCTCTCAGATTTTCCCTCTAAAATAAAGGGAGGATTTATTTTTCTACTCTTTTCCTCTCTAGAAAGTCCTCTGATTTTTTACTTATTTATTTACTTACTTACTTACTTACTTATCTATCTTTATGTGCTGTTTGAATTCATCAGAGGTTTATCTTTGCAGAAGTCTGTCTATGACTAACTTAGACTAACATTTGACAGGTTAGCCAGTTATACCTCACTCTTTAACCAAAACTATACCACATTCAATGTTATTTATGTCTTTTTACTGATCTTTTTATTTGGTTTCTTTTTCTAGAAAGGAAAAATAAAACTCCCTAGGAAGAAGTACTTTACTCGGACTAATCAAGCTTTGTAATGAATCAATAATAATAATAATAATAATAACCAACAACAATAATAATAGCTATCAGATATCCAAACCTTACCACTGGGGTAAGTGCTTTAATTACTATACTAAACACTTTATATATAACATCTTATTTTATTCCTATGGCAATTATCTCCAATGTACTCATGAGAAATATGTAGCATGGGAGAAGGTAACTCACAATCATACAACCTGCAAACTAAAAAACCAAGATTTAAATCCAAATCTCTCTTATGTCATTGTGCAAGGTTTCAACCACTGAACAATACCTATATAATTAAAGGTTATTTTCTAATCTGGATTATATTGATATCTAGAAACCATGTGTGAAAGCACCAAATGTATCTCTTGCCCTTCAGCCCAACCCACCCACTCCCCAACCCTGCCACACACACACACACACACACCATTTCCGAGACTTAAGAAAAACCTCTCTGCCTCAATGCAAGGAGTAAAAATAAATTTTACTTTAGGAGAAAGGTTTTGAATATATATGAGATATTTAAAGTTTATACCTATTTTCCCATGTAATTTTGCAGCCTTTAAATCCTATGGATACTAAAGCCTCATCTATTTTTACAAATTTCTACTAAATTATACTGAAGGGGCAAGTTAATATTAACAAAGGAGCTAGCTTGACAAATAAAGCCCCAATGAATAAAAAAAACATATATTATCTATATTTGAGTAGTATTATTCTAATTCCACATCCCAAAATGTCATATTTCGATTAGGCATCACTCTTAGATAAGCAAGATCTAAATTGGCAATGGAAGACTTGGTACAATCTCTCTTTTGGAAGCATATTATTTAGAGACCATGCCCAACAGTATTAGGGAACTATGTGTTTGACTACAATCTTGAAATCCAGTTGGAAAGAGTTCCAACTGGCAAGTTTTTCTTATTAGTTCAGCCTCTCTTGCTTATATAATGTGGTGGGGGTAAGCCATTCCTGACTCATAAAGTTAGTCACCTAGTAGAGACCATAGATATCAATGAGTTAGACATTCTTTTGCAAAATCTTGCTCTGATATAATTCTTGCCATCTTATTTATTCACAATGTTTATCTGAAAACAGACAAGTGTAACTTTTAGTGCCCTATCCAACCAAATCATGCTTCGATAAAATTGATTTCCTTTTTCATTGTTTGTACACATTTTTTTGATTGTCTGATAGCATCTGCACATGGGAATGTAAATTTCAGCATTGTTGATGTTTCCAAATAGTTATAAGTTCCAGCTGTTAATCTTTTTCTCTCTAATGGAGATCTAACATTACAAAAAAGAAAAAAAAAGAAGGAACAAAAAAATATATATATATCTAGTTCCCCAGTATCTCATTACAGAGGAAATAAATTATACAGTAAGAATTCAATTAGCAATTACACTTTAAGAAATCAGAAATTCTCAACAAGCAATATTTAAGTTTTCCCAATTGTCTTTATCATTTTGGGGTAGGGTGACAACCAGTGTTTACAACCTGAGTACACAAAAAGTTCATGACGCAGAAAAACTATGGTACATCTGTAGAATTTTATGAAGGGCATTCTCTGGAAGTTCAAGAACCTTTATAAAATAAGCACCAACTTTTTCATAGGTGAGGCCTTCAACAGCTAGACAGACCAAGTTCCTATGGCTCTCTAAATGAAATCTATGCAAATTTAATGTTTGGTTAAGAAAAGGTGATTCTACAAATTGTTTCTCCCTTTTTATTACTTGAGATTATTCTCTGTATGTATTTAGCAATGGGGAGAAACACCAATGGATAGCCTATGTGATTCAATAGATGTTTTCTATTATCCATCTCCACCATGTGAGATCCTTATCGAGTAACCTAGCCAAAGTTTACTATTGAGTGGAGCTATAACAAATGGATGCATAAGGATGATAAATAGGGATTCTACCCCATATAATAGCTATATATTAGTCATCCAATTAATAATTGGATGCCTACTATGCTAATACCAGTGTCCTAATTTTGAGAATGTTTGTGAGAGTACTTGATTCCTGAGAATTTTTTAATCAACTTCAAGAAATGCCTTAATCATCTATGACATAACTAAGTAGCATCATTTTCAGCTACCTACTTATTGTGCATTAGTGGATTGTCTATTTAAGGGAATAAAGCTCACACAATTATGTCTCATTTTTAATTTTTCAATTTAAAATAAAATCAACCCAAATGTATATAATGCTTAATTCACTAAAAACAAGCTCCCCTTAAAGATAATCATTGGTTCATCCATAGAAAAGAAATAATATAATAACCAGTCTTTCTCTCTAAAGGATAAAAAGCAGATTTTTTTTTTTTTGCAATTCTAAGAATAGTAACTAAATAGATATGAATTGGCGAGAAAAGACAGTAGATGAAACAGTTCCTTGCAAAACTGGTAACCAAATTAGCCCATCTTTTTTCTTCTCAAATATCAACAAAATCTAGCTTGTTTTCTTGACTAAATGAGAAGATAACTCTCTCCCTGAACCACAAGGTTATGACCAGATCCTTGCTGTTTTCTTAGTCTGGTGCTTTTCCCATTGAGTGTGTCATCCACAAACAGACAATGCAGTGTCTGGGAAATTGAGGTCAGGAGAGAATATGCCATTCTGCCTGCCAGGTTCCTAGTATGTTATTTCACCTGCTGGGTACTGAAATTTCTCTCGAGTCCAACAAAGAAAGTGTTTCCTTGATTAATCACATATGAGTTCCTGCACCCAGGAGTCATGAGGTGATGGTTCCTTGATACATAGCAAGGGAATCCACCAGTAAAGATGACATTACAGCTTCCATCAACCCTTCTGGTATACACTGTTCTAACCTACAGATTCTAACCATAGCTAGCTTGCTTTAATAAGATTATAGAACTCAACTCAAAACTACAAAATACAGCAAAAAACCTTAACATTTCATTTTAAACTCCCAATCCTCTTCTGAAACAAAATGATAACTTACATTTTTCCTTTTAAGTGGATCTTGTTCTCTATATATTTTTTCACTTTTCTTAGTATTATTTTTCAATATTTACCACTTGAAATAATAATGAAATGGCCTTGTACACAGAGCATTCTTATTCACATAGCTCCCAGAGGCATTGGTAAACAAGTCTTTCTTCCCAAATAACCTTGTCAGAGGCTTGTGACTTTTGTTTATTTATTTGGCAAACATTTATTATTGAACAGTTATCCCACTCTATGCTGGAACTATTCTAGAAATCAGAGATAAAAGAATGGGAGAACCAGAAATAATGCTTACATGCATGAAGCTTTCAGTGGAGTAGAAGATACTCATTTCCTAAACAATAATTTTTAAGTGTCTAGTAACAACTGTGACAGGTATAAGACAGAAAGGTTTATTCAGCTGAGAAAAGATCTAACCAACAAGTCTGATCGACTCAGAGAAATCTGGGAAGATATCCTTGTAGAGTTGACCTTGGTAACAAGCAATTAAGTCCACAATAGAAACAATAAAAAAATGAAGTATCTATTGGGATTTGCATGACACTTTTCAGTGATAATATTTGTAGGTTCCTATATCAAATTAGTTATTGGCAAAATATGTACTATTCAGGTAGTTTGAGGAAGGGGGCGATGGCTTAAAAATAAGAGTTGCCAAAAAAAAAAAAATACTGACTGCAGTTTATATATATTCTCATCATATATCTACCATTCCTTCCTAAAAATGACAGTGATTATATACAGAGAAAGTCAGCATCTTTGGTTTTTATCAGATATGATAATAGTATCTTATTTGGCAGTAGATCTGAGTAGATCTCATGCCCTATTAGCTCTCCCTATGGCACAGTGAAGCTGGTGTCCCCTGGAATCAGACACAGAATTCCAACTTCTTTGCTGCAGTATAAAAGATTTTGGCTGATTGGGCTCCGGTAGTTTTTACATCATAGGATTATTTTTTTAATCAGTGGAAATCACAGACCCTCTGAGTTAAGGAATTCACAATAGAATTTTCACCTACCAGATGTATGTTCTTAGGCAAATCATGTCAACTCTTGAGAATTCAGTTATCTTTGCTTTAAAATGAAAATAATGGTTTTTATCATAGAGAGTTCTTGTCAGAATTAGATGAGAAATTTTTAATCAACATTTTTCTTATGCTAAGTATGTCCCATACATATTCCAATAATTCCCCAGTACTCACTCAATTCATCCTCATAACAAACCTATAAGGAAGGTTCTCATGGTTTTTTATATATGTTACATGTGACCCAGCCAAGTCATAAAACAAGTAAGATTAACCCAAAATGTATGCTCTCAACCTGTTCATTCAGTGGTTCTGAATCCTCATAAAGAAAGCACTGAAAGAAATAGCTGAAATATTGTAAGCATTAAAAAAGTTAATTACGAGAGAATCCAAGATGGCGGCATAGGTAAACACCTATACTGCTGCCTCGCACAACAATTTCAAAACTACAACTAAAAGACAGAACGGACATCATCCAGAACCACAGGAAAGCTGGCTGAGTGGAAGTTCTACAACTAGAGGGAAAGAGAGGGGCTCACGGAGACCCAGAGGAGCTGCAAAAAGCTGAGGTACTGAGATGCGCACTGAGAGAGCGGGTGCCGGAGTACCTGGCTGGCTTTCTCTGGCGGGAGGGAAACGGAGACTCCCAACGGCATTGAACCCCTTATCTTACGACACTAAACCCCAGATCCAGCCGAAACTCATACGGGGGGAGTTTGGACTGTGAAAAGGGAGAAGTGCACGGAAATTTAGGGGAGTTGCAAAGGATCGGAGGTCTGGTCGCGCACGGCACCACGCGGAGGACGGATTGCTGATTGTGCCGCTGGCTTTCGCGAGTGGGCGGAGACAGACCCTCCGAACTGTGCCACTTCTGAGTCCACTGGGCCCCTGTTTGGGGCAAAACCCTGGGGACCTAGACTCGTGTGGTCCTGGTTCACAGGGGAGCCGGAAAGGCAGCGGTTGGAGGCGCTGCGGGTGCGCACGCACAAGGACCGCTCCAGCCATTACCCAGTCACGTGAGATTCAGGGGCCGTGGAGGGCGGGGCCGACTGGAAGGCAAGGCGGTCCCTTAAGCCCTGAGACTCCACCCTCCCAAGCTCAGCAGAGGCTTCTGCGGCTGAATCCAGCACAGAAGTTTCCCCGGCACAGTGAAAATGCCGAGACAAGGGAAGGGATTACAAGCAAAAGAAATGGAGGAAAAAAAACGACTGGATATAGAGTTCAAAACCATGCTTATAAGGTTTTGCAAGAATATGCTAGAAAAGATGGATAAATTTAGTGAGACCCAAGAGAAGATAATAAATACACTGACTGAAATGAATACTATTATGCAGAGTACTACTAACAGCAGACTAGAGAAAGGCAAGGATCAAGTCAAAAATTTGAAATATAAAGAAGCAGAAAACATTCAACTGGAAAAGCAAGAAGAGAAAAGAATCCAAAAATGTGAAGATAATGTAAGGAGCCTCTGGGACAGCTTCAAGCGTACCAACATCAGAATTGTGGGGGTGCCAGAAGAAGAGAGAGAGCAAGATACTGAAAACCTGTTTAAAGAAATAATGACTGAAAACTTCCCACATCTGGTAAAAGAAATAGACTTACAAGTCGAGGAAGCACACAGAACCCCAAAGAAAAGGAACCCAAAGAGGACTACACCAAGACACATCATAATTAAAATGCCAAGAGCAAAAGAGAAAGAGAGAATATTAAAAGCAGCAAGAGAAAAACAGTTTATTACCTACAAGGGAGCACCCATACGACTGTCAGCTGATTTCTCAACAGAAACGATGCAGGCCAGACGGGAGTGGCAAGAAATATTCAACGTGATGAACAACAAGAACCTACAACCAAGAATACTCTATCCAGCAAAGCTATCATTCAGAATTGAAGGGCAGATAAAGACCTTCACAGAGAAGAAAAAGCTAAAGGAGTTCATCAACTCCAAACCAGTATTATATGAAATGCTGAAAGGTACCCTTTTAGAAGAGGAAGAAGAAAAAGGTAAAAGACAAAAAATTATGAACAACAAATACACATCTGTCAACAAGTGAATCTAAAAATTAAGTGAATTAAAAAGCTGATCAACAGAATAAACTGGTGAATATAATAGAATCAGGAGCACAGAAAGGGAGTAGACTGATAATTCTCAGGAGGACAAAAATCATAAAGTATCAAACAGACTGTGAAATTATAGCAGAAAGATTAAAGTTAGGTGAGGTAAATAAGTGATCAATCAAAGGACTTGTATGCATGCTTATAAACATAATCAATGATCACAGACACTGGGGGGTCGGGGTACGCCTGGGAGGGAGGGGGGGCAATGGGGAGATATGTATAAAAAATTAATAAAAATTAAAAAAAAAATTAAAAAAAAAAAGTTAATTACTCTTCTGTCCTACTATCTATATATATCCACTAGAGGCCCAGTGCATGAAATTTGTGCATGGGGTGTGTGGATTTGTGTCCCTCAGCACAGCTTGCACCCTCTCCAATCTGGGGCCCCTCTGATACTAGGATCAGGCCTAAACGGACAGTTGGACATCCCTCTCACAATCCAGGACTGCTAACTCCCAAATGCTCACATGCCTGCCTTCCTAATTGCCCCTAACCACTTCTGCATGACAATCTGATCATCCCCCTAACCACTTCTCTGCCAGCCTGATTGATTGATTCCTAACTGGTCACCTGCCAGCCTGTTTGCCCCAGTAGGCCTGGTCACCCCTAACTGGCCTTCCCTGCAGGCCTGGTCATAACTAGCTGCCCTCCCCTGCAGGCCTGGTCACCCCTAACTTCCCTCCCCTGCAGGCCTGGTCCCACCTAACTGTTCTCCCCTGCAGGCCTGGGTCCCCATCCCCCCAATTGCCCTTTCCTGCAGGCCTGGTTGCCCGCAACTTCTCTCCTCTGCCAGCCTGGTCACCCCTAACTGCCCTCCCCTGCAAACTTAATTGCCCCCAACTGCCCTCCCTTGCAGGCCTAGTCCCTCCCAACTGCCCTCTCCTGCTTGCCTGATCACCCACAACTGCCCCCCTTGCAGACCTGGTCCCTCCCAACTGCCCTCCCCTCCTGGCCATCTTATGGTGGCCATCTTGTGTTCACATGAAAGCAGCCATTTTGTGTTTTGGAGTGACAGTCAATTTGCATATTGTTCTTTTATTAGATAGGATTAGATAGGATAGAGGCCTGGTGCACATGTGCGGGCTGGCTGGTTTTCCCTGAAGGGTGTCACGGATAAGGGTAGGGGTTCCCTTGGGGCATGAGGTGGCCTAGGTGAGGGGTTTGTGGTGGTTTTTAGGCTGGCCATACCCACTGGTGACCCAAGCAGAGGCCCTGGGATCTGGGATTTATTTATCTTCTATAATTGAAACTTTGTAGCCTTGAACAGAGCTAAGCCTCCTGCTTGCTCTGTAGCTGCAGCCATTTTTGTTGGGATTTATTTATCTCTTATAATTGAAACTTTGTAGCCTTCAGTGGAGGCCAAGGCAGGCCAGGACAGGCAGAAAGCTTAGCTTCCTCTATTGCAAGGAAACCGAAGCCTCCTACTCTTTCTGTGGCCACAGCCAACTTGGTTGGGTTAATTTGCATACTCACTACTAATTGGCTGGTGGACATGGCTTGTGGGTGTAGTGGAGGTACAGTCAATTTGCATATTACTCTTTTATTAGATAGGATGTTGTGATGAGTAATTGTTCCAAGTTTCCCAAGATTAATACTATTTTCTTGGTGGAAGATGAGATCTTTTCTTCCTTTTCCTTTATTTCTTCCTTTTAGTCTTTCATTAAAATGATCATTTTCTCTCTGTTTTCTCACTCCAATGCACTCTCAGTGATGGATTTCTTCTAACAGACAGATATGTGCCATCTCACTTTTAATCTCTCTATATACAAAAGCCTAAGCAACCATTGGACCATTCAACCGGTAGCTATGACATGCATTTACCACCAGGGGAAAGATGCTCAATGCATAGTCATGGAAATATGGAACAGACCAAAAAAATTTCAGAAAGAAGGGGGAAGAGGTGAGGGTAGGAAGAGATTAACTAAAGATATCATTATGCATATTAGAGGCCTGTTTCACTAGTGGGGTCCCTCGGCCTGCCTGGCCTGTGGGGATCAGGCTAAAACTAGCAGTCTGACATCTTTTGAAGGGTCCCATGTTACAAGAGAGTACAGACCAGGGAAAGCATTTGTGCATGGGGGAGGGTTTGTCCCCACCAGTGCATTATCTGTGCACTGGGCCTCTAGTTTTATTATAATAGGCTAGTAGAAAAAAACAAAAATACTGTAAGATACTCATAGACTTGTGTAATATTTGAATTGGATGTAAACATATCTTTTAGCAAAGATTTTAAAAGACATTTTATAGTCTCAATTTTCAGTCACTCATTGATAGTGTTGAGATTTCAATACTTGTTCTAATCATTATCTTCTCAACATAGAGTTTACTGTTAGTCTATGCCACAGAGTACACAAATTGCCCTGAATTTTATGATGGTTCAGTAAAAAGTCTGAAAGCATATGCAAGTATTTTCTGAGGAATACCCAATATGTAAGGGATAGCATGCTTAAAACTAAATTTCACTGAGATATTATCACTTATTCAACACCATGAAAAACATTGGAAGAATTAAGTCTTTGGCTTTTTTTCTGCATGTGCATTTGCCAATGAGTTTGTGTTAACTTAGAACTGGATGATCTATTTTGGATAAGACAAGATCTAGATTTCAATCTACTTCCACAAATTTAAGGAACTATTTGAGATATTGAATTCTGTTATGTCATACTTTAATATCTCATGTTTCCCAAAATAATAATAGAGGCTGTTTTCATAAGATTTTTTTGCAACTTTCCAATAAGTTAAAAATTAGTTGACTAATCTTCCCTCCCTCCAAAAGTCATTGTGGAATCATGATTATGGCATGTAAGGGAATTGTTCTTATATATAATACTTTTATTTCATTTCCTTTTAAAATCCAATAAAATGTTATCTCCTCATGAAGAGTTATAAAAATTTAGTCCTCCTGAAAAAGATTATAATTAATCTGAGGTTTCAGACACATATTTAATCTATTAGGAGAAAAATTGCCCATCTCTACTGTAATTATCTATAAAAAGTTGGAGATGAGATTTTTTAAAATTTTTCCATACATTAAAGAATTTTGAATATTGCTGTCTTTTACTGAGAACAGATCAAAAGGAAGTACACTCTTCGCTGCAGTATAAAAGATTTAGGCTAGAGAGAGAAATGGCCTCTGGTAGTTTTTACATCATGGGATTTTTTTTTTTTTTAATCAATGGAAATCACAGACCCTCTGTGTTAAGGGCTTCACAATAGAATTTTCTCCTTTCAAACACAATTTAGGTTTAACACTGTTTTGAAGTAAGGTGTGAACTGAATGACATCTTAGCATCGTTTGATCCCTCACCTTGAAGGACTGACTACATGGGACGACATAATAGCACCGATCTCCAGTGGAACCAATTTTGCTAAAACATTTGAAATACTCTTGCTAAATAGTAACACCTGGTCATACAGAAATTCCCAAGGAGTCTTTGTTCCCAGGGGATTCCTCAACCCAGTTTTCTGCTCCCCGGGAGGCTTAGGTAATACAGCTCGGGTGGGAGAGAGAGAGGAGGAAAGGCAGCCAGGGTCCAGCCTCTGGGCTGTTCTTTAAATAGCACTGCTCCTCAGCTCTGCTCGCTCTCAGGTTTTGACTACAATGCAACTTCAATCATTCCTATTGATATTTTTCTGTTAATTAAAAATACAAGCGACATTGTTGTCTGAGAGGAGTTGTGTTCTCCATGGTGGATGACACCAGAGCCTGAAAATCCCAGACTTTGGGGAAAGCAGAACTCTGCTCCCCACTCAGCAGCATCTGCGGTATAAAAAGGGGCTCTGGAGGTTAAAACCAATTTAAGCTTGTCAGTCTCTAGGCAAACACCACGGAATCATCAGAAACAGCTTGTGATGAGGGAGTGTTGAACGAAGTAAGCTCAATCAACCTTCCAGTTTGGATCACTGAGAACACTGGGATTCCTTTTTTTTTTTTTTTTAGTTTATGTATTTATTATTGCTTGGTTGTGTTTTGTGTTTGGTTACATTTAGCTTAAGCTCCTTATTCTCCCGTCTGGTGTCAGTTGAAGAAATGTATACTTCTGTGAGATATATTTCCTCCTGTTTCAAGAAATCTTCATGGAGAGAAGTACGTTGCTACCATCTGTACTTGGTTTAGGAGACCTTTGATTAATAAGGACCACCCTATTGTTCATTTGTTTGACATGTGGAAATATTTGTAATCTGTTCCTGGTGAGAGAGATTTCAGCAAGGACCTGGTTTGACTTTCAGACCCACGTCGCCAATGAAAGCCAGCCTTCTGAATCCAGGGAGGTTAGTGGGGAACAAGCAAAGGTGTTTTATCCTCCCCACCTCCGCTCCTGCAAACACCAACACCTGTTAGAAGTGAGGTTGAAACGATCCTGTTGGAACTCAGGGACAGAGACCCAATTCCAACCCGAAAAAGGCTCTGATGTATGGTGTATAATGAGAACTGGAGACTGCCCACTGCTACACGTCATTATCATTCAGATCATGAAAGAAAATGAAATGGTTCAAGCAGATAACAGCTGTTTTTATTCTGCTTTTCAAAGATTCTCTTAAACAACCTGATCTCATTGCTTTTATTTAAGGGTGAACACCCCATTGTAAACATAGGAAAGATGCATTCTCATGATGTCAGTAATAAAAGCATGTATAAAGCAGCATGTGTATTCTGGAACGCTAACTAACCATTAAAGCCAAGAAACATAGTCTGGCACAAATCTTATTATGTGTCCAAGAGGACTTGATGGTATGCACATAAGAAAATGCAATGAAACAGCGGGAAGGAGAAAAAAGGGGAGGGTGGGGAAGGAGGCAGAAGGTTGAAGTACACAATTTTTTATCTGCGAGATGTTGGCAAAATTAGAAAAAGGCAGAGCTGACAAGATCATCCGAGGAAAGGGTTAGCAGAGCAAGTAAAATGCAGGCAATTTGGTTTCTGTTCCACTATATACTGTATGACAAAATCACCTCTTTACATTTTTATCTATTTGCTATAGACAAAAAGGCTGTTACACATCAGATACAAGAAAAAAGAAGAGGCCCAGTTCCCTTTTATCAGGAGTTTAGATCTCTTTGGGGCTGAAGTACATCCATTGTGTTTGTAATTAACTGTGATCATTATTATAAACATTCGGTGAAGCTTGCTTGAGGAATTCTGCACCACACATTGCTCATCAAAATTTTGTAAAAATAAAATTGTATGTCAGGGAATTTTGACAGAGTAAACGTTATGCTTAGCCAATCTAGTCAATATTCATCATGATTTTTCATTTTTGCAAAAATGGAGCAAGAAAATAGGCAATCTTTCCAACATGTATGTATGACAATGCTCATTTTTTCTTCTTTTTTCAAAGTAATAGGCAGTATCCTTTATGAAATGGATCATATGTATTAATTAAAGTAGAAATAAATTATTATTTTACTACACTTGATAAACATTTTTGTGTCTGAGGAAAGAATACATATGTATGTATATATGTAAAGTTTACAGCTAAAGTTGGTTTATGACTCACATAAATCATAACATTAAACCAAAAGATGAGTTTAAAATTGGAAATGTATTGTTTATGTGCTTAGACTTGTGCTTTAAAAAATGTAGAAGGCATTAAAACTGTGAGTTCCATATTCTTGCTGCTAAAAAGTTTCTGTTCATCTGCACATGAAATACAATTGCCCCCCCCCCGGGGTGTGCAATTTTACAAAGGCAAATTAATCTCTTACCTGCCCAGTCCCCAAACTTTAATGTATTTCAAAATTGAGCAATATAAACTACTAACTAGGAGGTTGTTTTAGGTAGTTTTGCCAAAGGAAATATCTAATGCATGATTTGGATTCTTAAATTATAGCTGGATTTTCTGCTCTTAGATATTCATTAGTTTACATAGAAGGGGCCAATGAAATAAAGTAGCACCATCTTGTACCACTAAAGACTTTCTATTTCTTTGAGTAAAATAGGAAATGGTGTGGATGCTTTTGATATTTTGAAAGGTATTTCCAGCTCTGCTAGGAACAATGGTCAGACTGAACTGCAAACATTTTTTATCAGTATGAAAATACTAATTCCATGGGATTGTGCTAAAATATAGCAATAGTGTGCACACATATACAGAGAGAGAGAGAGAGAGAGAGAGAGAGAGAGAGAGAGAGAGAGAGAGAAGTCATTCCTAATGACTTAAACTAATATCCTATCATGTCTTACTCATTATTGACTAAGGCTGTGTGAGTTTTCCAGGTCTTGAATTATCTGGATTCCAAACTTTTGTTCTTTTTTATTTTCTCCTAAGCACCTGGGTAGGGTCATTCTGCTCACTGGTGTAGCCACTACTAAAATAAAAGTACAAAGAAGAAGGGATTGTGCCCACTACCACCAGAGAGGAACACAAAAAGCGCATACATTTGTAGTGATTACCAGCTCTAAATAGCTATAAATAAATGGTTTTAAACAATGGACAGAAAAGTTACTTTCAATCTACTAATAAATCTGAAACCTAAAAGCTGAGTAGGTTCGATAGTGAATGCTAGGCCCTGAGGATAGCTCTGAAATTCAGATCATTTCTATTTATGGCACATTAGGTAGTCACATGGCTATGGAACAGGGATTTAGATGCCAAATGAATAACAAGTTTGAAGGCTGAGCGCCAAGTGACTTTAAACATCTGTGAAGTGAACATCACCCTGAACCAAGGCATGCTACTGTGTTGAAAACAAGTATTGTTACTGATCATTCTCTTGCTTTACATAAAGTGCATCTCTTCGGATGGGAGCAAGTGTGCCAATGGCTTTGTGAATCGTCATTAATCATATCACAAATGGACACCCACCCACCCTCTTTTTTGGTAAATCCATGAAAACAAAGTCACAACTTCTTAACATCTCAAAGAAACCTGTGATTTGTTATAGGCAGGATGAATTTCACCTTTCCACTTCTCCAGGATTCATTGTACCTCAAAATCAAGCGAACGGAGGCACTTTGAAAATATGCCCCTGGAACCCCCCCTGCTTTTGGTATATTAACGACTACAAGATGTTGAATGCATATTTGAGCAGAAGAACCTGCTTCCCAAAGGGAAAAGGAAACTGGGAACAGACCCAGAGGAACAATAAGTTAGTGACCACTTCTCAAAAGCTCTGAAGTCAGCACGTTCCAAAGCTTAGCAACAAAGCATAGACTATCTTACTCTCTACATCAAAGGCAGCACAAACACTTTCTCTCAGGCTGACTTCAGAACATGACTGATTTTTCATAAACAGGTATTTTTTTTTTACATTGTAATTCATGGTATCATACTAACAATTGCTTAGCATTCTGCCATTGCCTTTTTGGTCCTCGCCATAAAATGTTTTACTAGCCAGCTTAAAAAAAAAAAATTAAAGAGAGAGGATCATTGTATGTGAGGCCATGCTTTGAATTTAGGTTCCTCTTTAATGGATAGGGTAGAGCAAAAATGGCCTGCTTTCGAAATGCTTATTTTTGATTTTGAAGAGTGCTCCCACCCACGTGCTCTTCTTTCAATTGTCTCATTTTTCCTCCACACATCCATGATGCAGATTAGCAGAGACCTCCAAGCCTCAGGCATCAAAGGAATTAGGTCAGACCTAGAAGAAATCAGGTTGCAGGCAAGAAAAAAAAAATTTAATAAAATAAGAGCTATGCCAGCCTGGAACTTCCATACTCTTTCAGGAAGAAGAAGGAGCCTTGGCCCCCAATCTAACAGTATTAAATAATTGGTATGTGGGGGGAAGGCAGAAAAGATGTTTGAGAGACCATAGATTTTAAAAGTCTTAGCAACATGATATGCGGAATCTATCCCAATATATATACTGCTTCCATAGGCCAGCTTCTTGGCCTTTAAAAACCATTTGCAATTAAAAATAATTCCAGGAAAGAGCTTAATGCAATATCTGTTTTCTTCTAATTTAGGTGTTTGTCCTTTGTTATTGTTTTTCTTTTTTTAAAAAAAAAAAGCTATTTTGTATTTCATTTGAGATTAGTGGTCTTTTAAATCATATATTGTCTATCTATGGGAAGTTCATTTTATGTTAGCATTTTTAATGTTTATTTACTCAAATAGCATTATACTATCTTCTTTTGTGTTACTCTAAGGACAAAAGAAAAGAGAGATGGATTTTATTAGCAAAGGCCCCTATTTAGTTCATTCTTTAGATGACCATTTTAGTTGACATTATTACTGCCTCCTAAATGATTGGAGGAGTATTTCAAATTCAACCTATCACATTATTCAAGGTCATTTTATGAATAGTTGCAACCCAGAGCAAATTCTGGCAAAGATGCAAAAGCAGCCTATCCAAGTCAGCAATAACATTCAAGAGCATTTTCCAGAGTTAGTGAATGTAGATGAGAATACTTACATGTGATCGCTCATACTATAGAAAGTATTTTGGGGAAGATATTTTTTACACTTCTGAGATTACCTATTATGTGTTTTCTAAACATTTTAATGTCTGAGGTGTGTGTGTGTGTGTGTGTGTGTGTGTGTGTGTGTGTGTGTTGTGTGTGTGTTTTATGATGATGAAATAAATGTCTGGGTGATGCTAGTCGTGTTTACATCCTCCCAGAAACCCCATGAGGGAAACACTAGAGTCATTAGCATCCCCATGTGTGATAAGAAACTGAGGTACAAACATTAACAACTTTACCAAGGCCTCAGAGTTGGACAAAATTTGAACTCAGGGCATGTAAATGAAGCTCTAGTGCTTTGTCTATCTTGCTGAAAACAGTTTTAAGTTTTAGAAAAGGATAAACCTCTATAGCTTTTGAATGCAATAAATCTCAGCTTGTGATAGCCATCAGACATTCCCTCAACCTATTGTTATCATTATTATTATCAACTAGAGGCCTGGTACATGAAACTCATGCACTGGGGTATCCCTCAGCCCAGCCTAACCCCTCTCACAGTCTGGGAGCCCTCAGGAGATAGCCTACTGATGGCTTAGGGGAGTGGGGAGTGGGGAGTGGGGAGTGGGGAGTGGGCCTAAGCTGCAGTCTGGCCTCCCTCTGTGGGAGGTGATTGGCGGGATGGGGATGGCACAGGCAGAGGGGCCAGTCCCGCCCCAAATTACACCACAACCACTGGTGGCCTCCCTCTGTGGGAGGCAACCCCAGCAGACCTATCCTGGGATGATGCTGGGCAGCCCTGCCCCAAATCACCTCGCTGTTGCTGCCACCTATGGCCTCCCTCTACAGGAGGTGACCAGATGGGTAATCAGGGGATGGCACCAGCCCCATCGTCCCTCTGCCACTGGTTGTTGCTGCCCCCTCCATAACCCCCCCCATCTACCCTATCACTGTTCCCTCTTTCTACCAGCTGGCATGTGCCTTGGCTAGCCTGGCGACACCTGCTCACCGGCCCTGCCCTCCCACTGACCAGTTGTTCCTCCATTCGATTGATTTGCATATTACACTTTTATTATATAAAATTGCTTTACTTGGAGGGAGATTTATCCACCAAAACGAGCCCTAGAAGGAGTGTTTTTCAAGGTACAATCCTACATTTTAACAGGCAACCCAGATGAGTGTTATACATTGTATTATTTGAGAGGATCTCTTTTGAAGTGTGACACTTCAGTAAAGCGACATTGGCTCATTAAAATTATGCCTTTGGCATGACCACATTCAGTATCTGATTTTTATTGTTAAAAATTGAGCACCCAATATATCTTTATCAATCTATATGGGCTCATAATGTTTCCACATCTTGAAAGTTCTCATATCGAGAGAGCATTGAATGACTTTGATAAGTATTTTTAAGGGATCATGCAGGAAAGCTAATTTAGGTGATAGGAATGTGTCATAGATAGATAATATCCTAGATTAGGAGAAAAGATGGCACATTAGCCTTACATGGTGGTGGCTGAAGGCAGAAAAACAAACGTCGCAGCAAAGAAAGAGCACTAAGTCTGTCTTCTGTCCTAATTGTTTGGCTATTGCTAAACTAAGCAAGCTCTCTTACCCTGTTCCTTTTCCTCGATAGCATCTCCCAATTATTAGAATCATGCATTCAATGAAGTTGCCCAAACTGGAAAACCTGGGCTAATCCCATTTGCTTTGTTTGCTTTCATCCCTGTGTAATCAGCCAAATAGTTCCATCAGGTTTCCTCATGAATATGTCTCTGATCCACTGCCTCTGTCTAGTCTTGGTTCCCAATATCAGTCTCTTTTTTTCTTGCGCCCAGAAACATTGCAGCTATCTAAATTAATCCTTCCCACAGCCACCGGAATGGTTCACTTAAAATGAAAGCAAGACCAGGATGCTCCCATGCTTGACATTCTTCACTTTTCCTCCTTCTTTGGAATAAAATCTAAACTCCCTGCTAGGGTACATAAGACACTCAGTGCTCTGTCCTCTGCCTACTTCTCAAGCCGACAGGCACCCAGGTCTGATGGTGCTGCAGGCAGCCAGGACCGGAGCCTAACTTCTGCCCGAGGCCCCCCCTGCCTTCCTGCCTGCGTCTGCTCCAGGACTGCCCAAGCAGGCGCAGCAGCATAGCAGCTTGGGTAGGCCTCCCTGTCTCTGTCTCGGTCTCTGCTCCTGTCTGTCTCCATCTCTGCTCCGGGCCTCACCTGCACGCACAGCCTCCTCCTGACCAGTCATGTCTGTTATGGCATTCCGGACTAATTTGCTATTACCTCTTTATGTATATAGATAAGTTAAATTTAACAAATAAAAACTAGTGTTCTGGCTAACATATTGAGAGATTATTTCATACCAGATACACATAAGGGTATAAATTAATTTAATGTGTACTCTAAGAGATAAAATGTTATCATCTCCAGTTGAAGAAAAGGAAATGAAGTCAGAGAGATGTTGAGTAATTTTCTACAAGTTACCAGCTTAGAAAGAAGAGGCAGGATATAGATCCAGGAAGTCTGGTTCAAAAGTAAGCATGTACAGCCATTAAGCTCTACTGCCTCTTCAAGTCAGTTAATTTAATCATTATATCCCTTTGTGTATAAAGGAATAGCATTTTGTTAAATGATTATAAAGGAATAGCATTTTGTTAAATGTTGTGAGTATAAATAATTAGCAATTATTAAGAACATGGGTTTTTGGTTGTTTTTTGTCGTCGTCTCCATTTTCCTTTCCTTTGCCTACTCTTTCCCAGCCCCTACCCACCCACACATCACCATACTGTTGTCTGTTTCTATGTGTCATCCATATATGTTTTTGGCTAACCCCTTCACCTTCTTTCATTCATTCCCCCCTCACCTCTCACCTCTGACAGCGGTCTGTTCCATGTACCCATGCCTCCGTTTCTATTTTGTTCCTCAGTTTATTTTGTTCATTAGATTCCACATATAATTGAGATCATATGGTATTTGTCTTTCTCCAACTGGCTTATTTCACTTAGCATAACAATCTCAAGGTTCATCCATGCTGTCTCAAAAGTGAAGATTTCCTTTCTTTTTGTGGCTGCTTAGTATTCCATTATGTAAATTTACCACAGCATTTTTATCCACTCATATACTGATGGGCACTTGGGTTGTTTCCAGATCCTGGCTATTGTAAATAACTCTGTAATGAACATAGAAGGACATGTTTTGCATATGTCATTCTTTTTGTATTTAACTACCTTTATTCTTTACTATTTACCTAATTCTTCTTCCTTACCTTTAAAAATTCAGCTTTGCCAAAACCGGTTTGGCTCAGTGGATAGAGCATCGGTCTGTGGACTGAAGGGTCCTAGGTTCGATTCCGGTCAGGGGCATGCATCCTGGTTGCGGGCACATCCCCAGGAGGGGGTGTGCAGGAGGCGGCTGATCAATGTCTCTCTCTCATTGATGTTTCTGGCTCTCTATTCCTCTCCTTTCCTCTCTGTAAAAAATAAAATAAAATAAAATAAAAATTCAGCTTTAATGTTAGCCTCCCCAAATCCACCAATCTGACCCACAATCCATTCTATCCCCATACACACATGCTATCATAGCATCTAACGCACTGTATAATGTTGATCTTCTTAACTTTCTCTCACTGGACTCTGAGCTCCTTGAGGAAAGGAGCATCATCTTCTATGTCAGTATATTAGCACTAATAGTGTTTGTCATGTAGCAGATACCCAAAATAGGGTGGGTTTATGACTAAATGAAAAAACAAAATATCTAAATACTCTAAGTATAATGTGGATAAATACTTTGTTAAGATGGATAATTGGATAAAGGATAGATGATGGATAGATGGACGAATAGAAATATAAAAAATGACATACATATAGGGAACCTATAAGTCAGTCCAATGTATGTGCCAGCTTTAAATAAACAAAGCTTCTTGGGCATATTTCTAAAAAATAAAAATAAAAAAGGAAGAACATTTTTTTTAAACTGATACATTTTCCTACTTTATCTTTTTTCTTTTTTTAAATATATTTTATTGATTTTTTACAGAGATAAAGGGAGAGAGATAGAAAGTCAGAAACATCGATGAGAGAGAGACATCGATCAGCCGCCTCCTGCACACCCCACAGTGGAGATGTGCCCGCAACCAAGGTATATGCCCCTGACCGGAATCAAACCTGGGACCTTTCAGTCCACAAGCCAAGGCTCTATCCACTGAGCCAAACCAGTCTCGGCCCTACTTTATCTTTAATACCATTCTTCCATTGTTTCCCTTTAATAGCCATTAATGATGACTCAGCAAGTTAGTGACCAATTTGCTCTTAGAAATGTTCTCTACTTTTTTTTTTCTTTTTTGTCATGTATCTGTCAAAGCTTTTGAGAGTGATTTCACTTCTTTTAAACCAGACATCCTAGATACCTTTTGGATGAGGCACTGCAGTGCATTCCCTAACTGTCTGGCAAAAGCCCTCGCTTCCCTCCAGCATTTGTCTGGCAGGTGCTACTAGAAGATTTGGCCTCTGTTACCACTAGTAGATTTAGCAGGGAAGCAGCATGAAATCTCAAACCTGTTGCCAAGTGTGAATCTTCCTTTTCAGAAGAGATATATCTTCCTGGTCCTAACAAGGAACAGACAACATAATATTTCCAATATTTTCATATTACACCAGTCCAAGTGTCAGATTCTATTTACCAACCTGACACATCAAAAAATAATAATGTTTTCTTCATTTCCATGGTATTGTTAAAAACAAAACATTGATTTTTACCTTAAAAAAGACATGAAACTACATGCTACCATGATGGATGCCTTTATGATACAATTTATGAACATAATCCTCTAAGAATATAATTACTAGAAAAACATTTCTCCATGAAAGATTTGAGGTTCTTTATAACCAGAGAAAAATTAACCACTGCTTTGAGAGTTGCATTGGACAATTACTGGCCAAAGCTTAAACATATAAAGGCAAGTAAAGATTGGACTTTTACTTAAAGTCAATAGTTTGTCAAGAAAGGGAGTTTACTGGATTTCCTTTACACTATCAGATTGCTTCTCCTTTTGGATATGATAGATAAATTCTTTTCCACAGTGATATCATGTCATTCCTTCATTGTTTCTTCAGATCTTGATAAAGAACCTATCATTTGTGAGACACTACAGTGTTATGTATTTTCTGACTAGTGGTTAAATGTCTTGTTTCTCGCTAACCGTTTTTGTCTCCAGTGATCTAAGGTGTATGACCACACAAACTTGCCAATCAAAATCTCCAAATAAAATAACATTGGGTGCAAAATATATGTGTGTGCGTTTATTTTAACTGGTAACAATAGTAAACCTAAACTTACATAATGTTAAATTGCTAGAAATTACAGTCAGCTAAAGAATACATAGGTTCAAATTGTTGTTGATTGCTATTCCATGGCAGGAAGGGTGACTGATTATGTAAATTAGAAAATATGCAAAATCTGCACCTGAGTCTTGTTATTTTGCTTAATCAGTCAAATATATGCTTATAGAATTTACTATTGCCAGTATGTGTGTGGGTGCAAGTGTGTGCATGTATATCTATGTGTATATATATGTGAGTGTGTAAATATATGTTAAAACATATAGATTTTTAACTATGACAATGCATTTGCTTCAGAAATGTGCTAAGCTTATTTTGAGATGCAAACAGCAAAGGGGAAAAACAGAACCACATAGCCACTAACTATAAAAAGTTTGTGAAAGTGGCCAGAATTGATTAATATGCAAAAGTCACCACAATTTTTAAAGGCTACCAAAATACCTTTTAAAACAAATTAAAATTTGCAAGTTGGAAAATGCTTGTGGGGTTTATTAAAAAAAAAATCCTTTACATCTGGCTCGCTCTGTGCTGACACTTATTCTCGAAAGTCCCGTGAGATGCTTCTTAAACACCTTCACCTTTCTTTCCTCAGTTTCAGGGGAGAAAGGATTCCTTCAACTCCTGAGACAGTAAATCACCGTCTGTGTGGTGGTTCTCAGAAGACACTTAAAGGGCTGAATTGGATGATCTACATAGCACTCTTGCCAAAGGAGTTCGGAAATGACTTCTAGCTTCCCACAGTAATAAAATGGCACTGTTTGGCATCTTTAAGGTAATAAAAGTGATTTTTTTTTTCATTCTCGTAAGTGAGAAGAGAGGCCTGGTTGTTTTAAAAACTGATTAAAATTCATGTGTTTTCCTCAAATTATAGAGCATGATATGAACACACTTACATGTGAACATCGGACCACCTCAGACGGTTATTCTATCCAGCTTTCCAAGGGAAACAGGATGTACTAGTTAGTGGGTGGGTGGTGGGTGGAGGGGAATCTGGGAAGACCCGTCAGGTGCTGTGAATACTGAGGCCACGGTTCAGTAGGTGGCACTATTCTCTCTGAGTCAGTGGGGAATGAATGAAGAGTGTGCTCTTTGGAGGATATTTTGTTTGGAGGAAACGTCTCAGAAGTGTGTGTTTCTGGCACTGTGAAACAGCTGCTGAGTTTAATCACAGACTGGTTGTATTTTGGTGATGGGAAAAGCTCTAGAAAACAGTTTTGTGTTTTTAAGAAAGGGCTATATAAGGCACTGTCATGTGTCTAATTGTACAAGACATTTTTAAATTCCATTTCACTCTCCCCGCTGTCATTTCTAAGGAAACTCCTTTGTCATTACTGTTTGACTCATTGAGTCTAGAAGGAAGTTTGATCATCTTCCACTTCCCATCTGGGTATTATCCATAAGGCACCTGCACCTCTTGGATTTCCCCTAGACTAAACAATGTTACCAACAGCAAACAAACATTTAGGAAAGTAAGGCCACCTTTCAGAAAAGGCTCCT
Source organism: Lasiurus cinereus (assembly GCA_011751065.1). Taxonomy (NCBI): domain Eukaryota; kingdom Metazoa; phylum Chordata; class Mammalia; order Chiroptera; family Vespertilionidae; genus Lasiurus; species Lasiurus cinereus. The sequence goes on from JAAGEH010000030.1 coordinate 44,979,747, forward strand.
GAGCATTTGAGGCTTGTCAGCCAAAGTCAGGAGACACAGCTCTGTCCTTATTTCACCTGCACCCAAAGTAGAAATTATCATTGTTTTAACCAGAAAAGACAAGAATGATACTTCTTACATGTAGTCCAAAGCACATTTGTCTCTGTTTATAATGCTGCAATTATAAGGCGATTACAAACAAATTAGCAGTACAGAGAAGAATTTTTAATGACTTACTGACTTAATTATTGCCAAATACCTTCATCTACCTGTCACATTCTTGATTAAGAGACACCAGTGTCTGTGTTTGCATAATCTCTTTGTTAAAATTAGGCCATAGTGCCCTAAGTAGCTAGGGGCAGGTCCATTAATTAAGTAGACAAAACTATTAAGAGATTAAACAGATTATTACCAAAGAAGCAGGATGTAGACACACCTAGTTTAACAATAGTGAGGAAGGAGATGTCCCTAGCAAAGATATGATAGGAGGAAAGGGAAGTACTACTGCTCTTAATAAAGGTCTGTAAACACTTGAGTACATGTTTATTAGCTTATGACAGTTTGCTTCAACAGAGAGACAATTAGATGTAAATGCTAATGCCTTTTGCTTACAAATACTCCCAATAGTATGACCCAAATCAGAGCATCTGACTTCCATGGGTAACCATCTGTGATAAAAAGGAGAATGATTTTTCAGGGCTAGCACTGAAATACCAATGGAGGCAGCATTCCTGCAGTTAGTCCTTGACCTTCACCTTCAAGTACATATTTATGTTAAATTATGTGGTCTCCAAGCAGACACATGTCAGAGGATTAAGAAAGAAAAGTGTCGTCCCTGATACACTATTGATCATCCATAATATCCAACACAACATATTTGTAGACCTGTACTTGACCTTATCCCTTTGTAATGTAAATTAGCCTTTTTTTTTCTCTATCAATATTTTTGAGCTATGAGTTTTCATGGCCAGAGACCATATCTTGTTTAACTATGAACAAAGTACATAGTTAATACATGTTTGCTGAGTGAATGAGTATACGAAAACAAGTTTCCCATTTTCCTCATAGCTGAAATAGAAGTAATCTTACTTTCAGCAAATACATTTATAAAGGTGAGAATATTCATGTTCTTGATTTTTAAACTGTAATAATTTTATCCCGAAATACATAAACTATCCTGTTCCTACCAAAAACAACCTTATTGCTTAAAAATATTAAAACTATAACAAAAAAGTAATGGCTAGCAAATTCAACATTTCTATCTCTTATTTTAGCAGGGATTTGCTTGCAAGCTTATAATTACACTTAACTTGTTCCCTTGTTACCTCCTCTTTAGCTTAAATTACTTACTTATATTCTGTTCCAAATATTACAACATACATGTAGTAGATAAAATAATTTCCTTTGAAAACTCCTAATTGTGATTTTCTATTCAAACACGTATATTTCATATCCAGATATTTGTCTTTGCTAAATGAATAAAATAACATTTATTCATTTATCTTTTTATTTAACATATATTGTTTGATTACCTTCCCTGTGCAAGATTACCTACCAAATGCAAGGATGCAACAGAAATATTCAACTTCTCTTTATTCCACATGTTTCAGAGTTAATTCCACTGGTTTATTTTGATTTGGCCAGTGATCCTAAGTAATCATACCTGCTAAAGATTTGTTTTTTTTTAATATATTTTATTGATTTGTTACAGAGAGGAAGGAAAAGGGATAGAGTTAGAAACATCAATGGGAGAGATACATCGATCAGCTGTCTCTTGCACACCTCCTACTGAGGATGTCCCTGCAACCAAGGTATATGCCCTTGACCAGAATTGAACTTGGGACCCTTGAGTCCACAGGCCAAAGTTCTATCCACTAAGCCAAACCAGTTAGGACAAGATTTGCTTTTGAAGAGAGTGATTTTTAAAGTTGTTCATACTTAAGAAGCCTCTGTGGCCATGTATGTAGGAAAGCAGGTTATGAATTTCATTCTCCTGGAATCAGGCTCAATAGACCTGGCATTGAGCCTAGGAATCTGTAGCATTTTTAACAGGTTTCCCAGGCAATTCTCAGGCAAGTGATCCTCAGAATATGCATTAAGCATCACTACCTTGAGAATTAAGAGAGATTTTTCTTTTCAGGCCATTCTTTATTCTAGGTACAACAAACATCTTCTTTTACTTCCTCATTATTTTTTTCCTATAAAATACAATTACACAGAATCTGTTGTAACCCAAGAGGAATACTGTAGGATATTTTTTTGCCACTCTAAAAGTGGTAGGAATATAAATGAGGAATATTAAATGTGATGTTTTAAAAACATTTTGATGATGAGAAAAATACTGTGCCATATCTGATGCTAAATTGGTAATTCATTATGATGAAAATCACCAGTTTGGGGATATTAACGTTCACTATCATTTTACAAAATAATTTGCAAAAGTTTCTACTAGGTGCTTTCCTTTAGTACTTTCCTTTCTAATTTTCTTTTAAAATATTCCATTAGGTACCAATGTGAGTTTTTCTTATTACTTTAGAGGATAGATAGTGAATAAGAGAAGTGAGGGCTGTTTTCCTCCCTGCATCAATAACAACTCACTTTAACCTCTTTAAATGAGTTATTGCTCTCTACAAGTCCTTCAGTAATGTGGCATCACATCATGGATTGTGAACACAGTAACATTATTTAAGGTCAGGGTAAACAGAAAATCTGTGACGGGCTTCTACTTGTTACATTAGGACCTGCCATTCTCCCAAGGAAATGTTGGCCTATTGATTCATAATTTGAGCTCAAGACATGGTGTTACTGCTTCTAAAGCGGACAGATTATATATTTAAGAAGATTTGATATGTTTATAAACTTTCCTAATGTGAATATTGTCATTGTGTGATTTGATGATTTTTTTAAAAAATATAAATCAATAGTTCCAAGCTGCATTAGAAGATTTTGGTTGATAATAAGACTAAAAGCCACCTCCAGTCAAATGGGGCACCATTTAGACACTTCCTTTGCGTTAAAATATCACACTTACTTTTAATTCTTTTCTTCCTTTTTCAAAAGACATTTTAAGAGGCTAATTTGGAAGCAGTTCATAGTAATAGACAAGTGTGAAATGTTCACAAGTTTCATTGAGTGCTCTAACCCCATTCACCTGAATAGTTCCCCTCACTAAAAACTGAAATCTGTTCTAGCTATTTGTGAAAACATCATGTCCCATAGTATCTATCTGACAAATCTGTTAGGACTAATTAAAATATAATGAACCAGAATAACTTCCCCTCTAAAAACAAACAAAAAAGGAGTAAATTTTTATTTTGAAAGTTTAAAAGGCTAAGTAAATTTGAAAACCTGTTTAAAATATATATTTCCACATGATAATATGCCCTAGGGCCTGGAAACAATTATAATAAAATTTTGTGGAGAAAACTCCCACTGTTTCTGTGGTGGCATTTCTGTCATGGTTCAAATTAGAACTCCTGTAAATCTTGGAATTGAGTAAATAAGGAAATAAAAATCTCATAAAATACCTGTCTGTATTCAGGCTGAAAGAATGAATTTGGGTAGGATTCCATATCAGACATTCTGATGTGTTAGAGATTGATATATTTATACCTGCTTTCAATTTGTGGCAACTTACTTAAACAGTTCTAAGTTAAAATAGAAAATATACTTTGATCATCCCTTTATAAGGAAAATCAAGATAATTTTGGCCCAATTCCCTACATGAATGTATCCATTTCCCCACGTGGAGTTCTGTTAGATGCTACAAATAAATAAACAATAGAAAGGTCTTTCTCTACAAATAATGAGGAGGCTGAGAATCTAGGACATCTATGAATTGGACAAGCAGCAGACCAGGTGGTGGACAAAGAAACTTTCTACTGATAACTTACACTTTTGACTCTTTCCTTTTCAGCAACCACATACAGGAGTCTTCTTTAAATGTCAAAATTGCATAATTGTAAATGTTATATAAATTATCTATCTACTTGCTGAATGAAAAATCCAAACTTTGGCAAATGCATAAATATCTATAGGACAGCATTTTCAAAGGATGCAGAGAGGTAAACACAAATGCTATGGAACCATAGGCAAAGCCATTTTATTTTTTAAAAAATCTTTTAACAGGAAAACCCTGGAGGAAAGGGCTAACTCTGCCTTTATGAATAAAAATTGCTGCTGTGGGGTAGAGAGGAGCTATACATGTCATTTTAGTCCATCTAATCCCAGCAGAGGAGACACCACTAAAGTAAGTTTCTCACAGTGAAAACATGTCACAGTGAAGGTAGAACTGCCTTTACTGTCTTCCAGGAATATATTGTTGGAAAAGGAAAACATTCTTGGTCTACTAGAAGCAGTCATGGGATTAGACAGAGTCATGACGAATCAGCAGTTGTAGCCTGGTATGCCTGTAATGTAATGAAAGTTCACAATCCTCTTCTTTCCTCATAAACCCTAATTTACAGATGTTAGGTGTTTTTTTTTCCCCAGACAAGGAAAGAAAAACAGAAAAAAAAGAGGAGCAACCTAGCCTATAATCTGCTTTTCAATTGCTTACCAAAAATGCCAAAGCAAAAACAGGTAATTAAATTAGGTAATGCTTTGGATGCTAACATGTATTTAAAGCATTCTATTTGATAACATTAATACTATAATTCTCATCAGCATATTGCATAGCATCCTTCCTTAAAAGACTTCAATATCATTAAATGTCTATCTCTTATGCTTGACTTTTTTGAAAGGCTTTTTAAAAGTATTTTGTCTGTCTTTCTGACTAACAATCTATCCATCTATACAAATATCTACCTCTCTATATCTATGTAGATATCTTCTAAAATCAGAGGGAAACAGCTTTTGTAAATACCTTTCCAAAAAGCTTCCACGCTAATAAAAGCAAATAGAAATGATAAAGAAATGAGTTTATCTTTCAGGTTGAAACCAGAGACACCTCTACCCTTTCCATTGATTTCAGCTCAGCATGATTTTCCACATGTTTGCTGAGTTTTCTCAGTGTTCTTTTGATAATGAGATAAAGTGCATGATTTTGTCCTCCATCACTGCAGAATGATGTTAACACAAGGACTTTTGATTTGAAAATCTTTATCTGGCTTAATTATACATTCTGTCCAGGACTCCATTGATGGGAAGTAAACGGTTTCTCTCCTTCAGTTGTCGGGCTTCGAGGAAAGGCCAGATGGGTCCAATAGCTAAAGCTACCAAAGAAGCTCTCCTAGGTCATTGGTGAGAAACTCAATATTATTGCATCCCTAACAGCAGCTGCTTCTGCTGGAATCAGGATTATGAAAGATGACCTACATTAAATGGTCAGTCATTAAATATCAACTGAGTAAAAGCCCTGAGGTCCGTTTCCCTGCTTAAATCACCAGCATCTGCCTTCTCACATGCAAAGAGTTGCTCTTTACAATCATGCAGTGAAACACGGACAGAAGGGCCAAGGCTGTAACCACACACAAAAACCTCAAAGAGCATCTTTTGGGTTTTCATTTGGTGAGTAAATGATCATCGGCAAATCTTCAGTGGTGGAATGAAAACGTAGCCTTGCATTTATCACAGCTATAAAATATTTAGGAATACATAATCCCTTTAGAGCCTCATTTTTCTCCTATTACGTGTTTATTCCTCAGGAAAAGAAAACAACTGTTTAAATGATGTCCATCTAATACCTTAGATTTATTGCAAAGCCTACAATTTGCTGGTTTCCTTTTACTATTGATCCTCCTTTTACTGATGGGGATGTGAGCCTCATCTGTAGAGGTAAAGCTCATACTGATTCAAAAGTAAAAGTGTGCAATAATGCATACCACAGAACAAGGCTCCAGGACTCGCTCTCATCTAGATCCTCTCATTTACTTGGGCAGCAGAATAATCTCAAATGGCAATTACAGCCTTAATATCCTGACTGAGATTTATAGCACTCCTGCACACTCACCACTGCAAGCAGTTACTTCAGACAGTAGTCTTTCTCCTTAGACTGCATGTGCTTTCATGGTGCTGTGCTCCCCTGTGAGTCTGCTTTGTCCGCGGAAGTATTGGAGCTGTTATTATGGTGCCATGCTAGATGCCAGTATTGTGACAAGATACCATAGGTAACCACAGAGAATCTCAACTATGTATTCCTTTTACCTCCCCTGAATATGTAATTCTGAAATAAAAAATTAAGAAAGAAAAGAAAATCTAGTATTCATTTTAGATTTCCAATTAGTCATCTCTCTTTAGTATAAGGCAGACGTCACGGGTTGCTATTTTCAAAATTTGGGGAGAAAACATGAAGTTAATTGCATAGAATATGAGCTCCCAATCACTTTTACAATTTGTTCATTTTGAAAATGTATCCCGTCATGTCATTCCCGCATTTGCCTCAGCTGTGAACATATTACCTTCTATAGAAAATAGAAATTTCTTAGTTTTACTTACAGGCTCATTGCACTCAACAGGTGAAAGGAAGAGTTTTCTTTTCATTTCTATAACGGAAATCATAAAATGATCTCTATGTCATTCATAAAACTGAAATATTAAGGAAAAGTTTGTTTACTAACACTACTTAGTACCAAAATACCTGAATTCTTCAAAAGAATACATATTTTTATATTCATCCAATTTCTTTGTTATAAGAATTACTAGTGGCCAAGTGCACGGAATTTGTGCACAGGGAGTGAGGTTCCCTCAGCCCAGCCTGCACCCTTGCCAATAGGGAATCTCTTGGGGGATGTCCGACTGCCAGTTCAGGCCCAATCCCACATCTGGTCTAAACCGGCAGAGGCAGACATCCCTTTCACAATCTGGGATTGCTGACTCCTAACCATTCACCTACCTGCCTACCTGATTGCCCCAACTGCCTCTGCTGCCTGCCTGATTGCTCCTAACCCCTCTGCCTGCCTGCCTAATCACTCCTAACTGTCCTTTCCCACCAACCTGATCTAACTCCCAGCTGCCCTCCCCTGCCTACCTGATCTC
>JAAGEH010000030.1:44986800-45069940 GCA_011751065.1 Lasiurus cinereus
GGATCAGAGAGGTGGGGCTAATCAACAGCCCCTGCAAAGGCCCAGAGAGAAAGAGAGGCATGCTGCTGGCCAGGCCTGGGGAGAAAGAGAGACAAGGGCTGATCAATAGCTGCCCCAGAGACTATTGATCAGATCCTGCTTCTCTCTCTAGCTTCTCTCTGGGCCTGATCCGCAGCCACAGCAACCCAGCACTGACTGCAGGACTGACTTCCAGTGTTATGTTGAGCCTTTGGTCATTACAGTCACTGTCTTTTTATATAGATAGGTTTTTTAAACTATCTAGATACATTTTATTATAAAAACAAATTTTTCATTTCTTTGTTAATTAGCACCTTTATCCAGTGGGAATATTATTTGACATCTTGTATGCACAAAGTCATAAGAACTTTTAGGGAAGAAATAATTATATACTCTTGTAAGAAATTATAAGGATTTGAAAGACCATCTTATTGTGTAACTATAAGCAAATTATGTTTCAGCTTCGTGCTACTATTTTCTCACTACGTTAATGGGAATAATAGTACCAATCTCACATATGTGTGAGAATAAAATAAAACATGTGAGGTGTTTATCATAATACCTGACACATATTAAACTCTTAGAATAAGTGAAATGTTTTTGTCTGAAAATGTACTCTTTTTCTGCATAATCAACCTCAAAACTATCATATAAGTTATCAGGTTTCCTATAACCTCTGCCCTGCTATTCATTTATCAAAAAGATGCCTTTTTACAACTTCTTCCTTGAGTTTTATCCAATGAAAATATTTCAAAAGTTAACCAGTGATACCAACTTGCAGATATATTATCAAAAAACATATATAGTATGTGGCTGCCTCTTCTCATACATGAATAGAGAAACAGAAAATATAAGAGTGCTGTGTTTTATAGGAAATATAAATCTGTAAGCTGCTGGGCATGATTTTGCTAACATAAAAAAAAAGAGACAACAATTTTGACAAAATTAAACTTATCTCTATGTGACATAGTTATCCCCATATTAGTTGCTTTTAAGGTTTATATTAATATCCAGGTCAAACTAAAGATAGCTGAATATTATTTAGCAGCATTGCACGGCGGATTGAGCTGGCTGGCACATATGCCAGAGTCACTGTCTAGAACAAGCATGTCAAACTCATGGCCCATGGGCCGCATACTTCATTTATTTGATCTGCATTAGCTTTTGCCTCTGACATGCTTGGTCTAGCTCACAGAAACATAAACCTACTATTCAATACTATCTTGTCATTGTGTTAAAAAATATATCCAGACAGCCCAGAATGTTCACTGGATGGAAATGAATCTCTAACACTTGAAAAGCTTGTGTAACTGACAGGAAAAAACATAAATTAGTCATATGGAATCTATCATTCTGATGTCAAATACTGAAGAATCTAGCACAATTACAAGCATTCTGGAGGCATTGATTCTTCTGCATCTTTGTCAATCAACTTCCTCTTATTTTATTATTCTCATAATGTTACACACACATATGTACTGTACGAGCAAGATAGAACCTGAAATTCTTCATGTTAAAAACCTGAAATGTTAAAAGAAGCCACTTCATTCTTAAACCACTTTGACTAATTGTCGAATTGTCATTCAACAATTCATGTCAGTATTGAAGCCAAGGTGAAATTGCTCTTTTAAAAAATATAAAGCCAATCTTTAAAGAGCTTTCCAAGAATGAAAAGACCCATTGATCTTCCCTCACTCTCCTCCTGAAGAAAAAGTGATCTATCAACCAATGTATGGTGCTCTCTCTATAGTTAAAAGATCTTATCTATAACACAGTACTCAAAAACTTCCCAAGGACAATACATTTTAGTGTCATATTGCACATTATCTTTCTTAAGGGCATTTCCATTTCTCTTCATTTCTGAAGGAAGATGAATTTTGTCTCTGAACATTCCAGACCAATGTTGCTTGAAAAACAGTCAATTGCACACCAGCATGTATGAAAGTCTAGAACTTGATTGTCAGAGAATCAAAAAAAAAAAGTATGAAACATCACCCAGAATGGCCACCTGTTGAGTGTTTCCCTGACAGCTGATTCTCTTGACCATTGCAAGTGGAGACAATCATGAGAGGCACGAAGGAAATGAACAGGCCTCAGACACAGAGGGAAATTCCGCGTGCGTCTTTGGAACAACATTGTTTTTAATTGCACCATAATGATTTTCTCACAGACACAATGGTATGTAGTGTAGTCTTAGAGCTGATTTAAAGCATACAATAAACCACAGCGCAGCTGAAAAGCCAATTGAGACTTCTTAATGCCAGGAAGATTTTTGTTCTACATGAAATACTTAAGAGCATTTTCACCAGCTACTCTGTCCACAATCCACTGTTACCAAATATACCTACCTCTGTTACTGTATCGGGGCAGTTTTGAAAAGTAAATGAACATTTTTAAATTTCAAATAGCAATAACATGAAGCCTTCGCTTTATTTTTAATCTTTGTGATATAAACACAAAATAAGACAAGTTCATCAGTTGGGCGATGACTCCAAATCTTACTTTCCTGATTTTTTAAATCAATTAACATTTTGCATCTTACTTGTCAGTGTAAATCTTCTCTACCTGACTGCCTGATCAGTCTTCACTTCTTACAAAGCATTCTCTGACATAGCAGCTGAGATGACATTGAGATGATGGGGTTGGCTGATTGGACATTGAAATCCTTGTGTGTGTGTGTGTGTGTGTGTGTGTGTGTGTGTGTGCGCGCGCGCATGTGTTTTAAGTAGGAGCAATTAATAACAATCCTAGAAGCTGCCAGGGTTTGAGGACCCAATATGGGCAGTTCTTCCCTCAATACTTCAAAGGCTTGGACTTGAAAGATTCCAGTCAAAATGTCACTTTATGTAAAGGTCTAATACTCTGTTTCTGGGAATTCATTTGTCAAAATATGATGGATTAATCAGCAGAGGCTTTCTAAATTCCTGAGCCCCATTCCATTCTGTGGTATAAAAGAATGAGAAAGAGAAAAGCAGAGAGAGAGCAAGAAGGAAACTGTAAAAGGTCTATACTTTCATCATTAATTTTATCAGCATTAATATAATAACCCATATATGTTTATCATACACACACACACACACACACACACACACACACACACTAGAGGCCCAGTGCATGAAATTCGTGCATGGGGGGAGGGGGAGATGTCCCTCAGCCCAGCCTGCACCCTCTCCAGTCAGGGACCCCTCAAGGGATATCCACTGGAATTGGGCCTAAATGGGCAGTCAGATATCCCTCTCACAATCTGGGACTACTGGCTCCTAACTACTCTGCCTGCCTGCCTAATTGACCCTAACCACTTCCGATTTCCAGCCTGATCATCTCCTAACCACTACCCTGCCAGCATGATCAATGCCTAAACACTCCCCTGCAGGCCCAATTGCCCATAACTGCCCTCCTCTGCCAGCCTGGTCACCCCTAACAGTCTTCCCTTGCAGGCATGGTCACCACCAATTCCCCTTCCCTGCTGGCCCCATCACCCCAAACTGCCCTCCCTTGCCAGCCTGGTCACCCCTAACTGCCCTCCTCTGTAGGCCTGGCCCCCTCTAACTGCCCTCCCCTGCTGGCCTGGTACCCACCAATTGCCCTCCTCTGCTGCCCTGTTACCCCTAACTGCCCCCCCTTGCCAGCCCAGTCGCCCCTAACTGTCCTCCCTTGCAGGCCTAGTCACCCCCAACTGCCCTCACCTGCAAGCTTGGTCACCCCTAAATGCCCTTCTCTGAAGGCCTGGTTGCCCCCAACTGCCTTCCCCTGCAGGCCTGGTCACCCCCAACTGCCCTTCCCTGCAGGTCTAGTCACCACTAACTGCCTTCTCCTGCAGGTCTAGTCACCCCTAACTGCCCTCCCCTGAAGGCCTGGTCCCCCCAACTGCCCTCCCCTGCTGCCCTGTTAACCCTAACTGCCCTTCCTTGCCAGCCCAGTCACCCTTAACTGTCCTCCCTTGTAAGCCTGGTCCCCCACAACTGCCCTCACCTGCAGGCTTGGTCACCCCTAAATGCCCTTCCCTGCAGGCCTGGCTGCCCTCAACTGTCTTCCCCTGCTGGTCTGATCACCCACAACTGCCTTCCCCTTCCAGCCATCTTGTATTGGCCATCTTGTGTCTACATGGGGATGGCCATCTTTGACCACATGGGGCAGCCATCTTGTGTGTTGGAGTGATGGTCAATTTGCATATTACTCTTTTTTTTAGATAGGATACACAAGACAAATATACACATGTGCATGCATACATATACATGCACATGCATGCGAGTATGTACTCTAAGCTCTCTTTTCTTTACCAATTGCCAGATCTCACTTATTTGTGTACCATCTTGTTACTATTACTGCTACTCAGAAGTACAGCAAAAGCAGATATTAGACCAAAATTTAAGAGCAAACAAAAATCTGTGCAAAAATTGCATTTAGGTACACTTGGGCTCATTTTCTGTTTGGGGAGAGGTGGAGTAAGAGGGGAGAAATAACCTAAGTGAGCTTCCCAGGCTAGAAGTGATATTTTTCAGGAAAATTTTTTGAGCTACTTATCCAGAACACCAGATGGCACAAAAATTAGGAATGTACACTTTTGAAACCTACTATCTATATCTGTGAATTATACATAATGCATTACAAAAATAGCTTTTTCTACAAAGACCCTTTCTCCTTGGTAGTAAGGCCAGTCTGTGAACCTGACTTCCCAGTTCCCACTGTTTTACAGTGAATAATTTTGAGAGGTAATAGTTAATTGTGCTATCACCTGAAGGCTACTGTTACTTTTGTTTTTAATTGAATAAACGTTTACACTCTAATAGTAAATAAACATTCCCTTCTTGTGCTAAATAAATAAATAAATAAATAAATAAATAAATAAATAAATAGAAATTGCATACATTATTCAAAAGCTGTAAAGAGCCAGGAAGGCTAAGAAACCATGCCTAATCTAGCTCACTCAGTAATTTGGGAGGAAGGAACAGGGTGTAAATACAGCTTCGCTCTGTTTAAGGAATATGTCTTATCCTCTAAATCAGTCGTGGGCATGATTTCAGTCTCCCATCCAACCTAAGAAATATGACTCTCACTCTTGCTATTCAAAATCAGCTTCAGTAAAGAATTCACGCACCAAATGCCTGCCTCCTTCTCTTGTGCCCTGATCTAAGCCACTAGGACTCTTCAGTCTCATTCTTAAAACAATGGTTTCCATATACCAAACAGTACAGGGTCTGCATACATATGTTTCTGTCCACAATAAAATGGAAAAAGTAAGGACCATAAAATTATACACATTTATAAACAAAACAAATATGTGCTGAACACTTCACAAATACCAGGCAATATTTTGGGTAATGGGTGAAAAGAGGTGAACAAATGATATTGTTATAGATGAAAGTGGGAGATCCCCTTCCCCACTGAATGCTGGGGGTCAGGTCCTTATAGTATTACAGAAGACCAAAGAAACATCAAGCACACTTAATAGAGAAAGGGCGGGACCCAGTTTATTAACACTAGTGGACTCTGAGAATAATTTCCAAATCAGAGTGAAGAAACTTGCAGAGAGCCTGTCTATATATATCCCGCTGGGGCTTTGTCTTGCAGATATGCCCCCTGCCTGCTTTGTGGCTCTGCAGGAAGGCCCCCAAGTGTCAGGCCACATCCCATAGTCTGTCCTGGCACCAGCATAGCAACACTCCCCCTTCTTTCCCCACCCCCTCACCACAAGGTAGTGCATTGTTCACAGTTCCATGGCCTCTGTATTTAGATAACAAGTTCTGCAAGACCAGTTTTCTCCTCAATAGTATCTCAAGAAAATCAGTTTTTTGAGACTTGCTCAGGAGGATGAGTGATTTTTATTTGCATGAAATTACACCTCTTGGCTTCTAACATCCCATTGCCCTTAATCTAGTCCTGGAAGATGTGCATCTAGGGATTCAATAGAGATAAAAGCAAAGCCAGAATCCAGTTTCTATTCCATGGTGGAGTTGGTCCGGTTTAGCATTAGGCTAGTTGCAGTCCACTAAGCCATTGTGTGTAGAACCCACATGGCTATGGGTCATGTAGGTGAATGCAGAGGAGCAAAGAGAGTGTACCGCCTGCCACAAGAATCCCAAGAGTCCCCTAACACAAGAGCACAAACACCTTTAAGAGATTAAATATCTTAAATGATCCTGTGCTTGCAAAGGCCAAATCTACTCTAGCCAATGACCTGTTCCCAGGGGTGACTGACAAACCAAACACCGCCCCTACTTCACCCAGACCTTACTGCGCAAGCGTCTCTTCTCCCCCAGTCTCGTGGCTTCCTCGGGTGTGTTAAACTGGCTTCCTGGCAAAGCTGCACAAATGGCATGCCCATAATGTCTGGCCTGCCCTTGGCTCCTTTCCAGTTATTCCTAACAGTATCCATATAAGGCCATGACCTCATCAACTGTAATATTGACATGGAGGAGATATATAATAATCAACAGATAATAACTAGCCAGGTTGTAACAGCTACTTGAGGAAGAAATAAAGCAAAGTGAGGACAAGGAGAGGGATGGGAATGGAGAGAGATGAAGGGAGGAAGGGAGGGCGTGTTGGTGTGAGGTCTGGGAGAAGGGCGTTACACAGTGTGGTTAGGGATGCCCTGCCTCTTGCGGTTAGATTTGAGTGGAGAGCTCTGCCAGTGTCCCAGGGAACAGATTTCCAGTCAGAGGAATGGCTGGTGCATAGTTGATAAGGTGGGAAGGGGCTTGGCCTGGTGCAGGGACTGGCTGTGTCTGCGGGCCTTCGTGGCCTGTGGTGTGAAAGTTGCCAACTCTTCATTCTTGCTAAGGCTGCCTCGTACTTGGAGACAGGGCTTCCCCCCTCCCTCCAGCTCCCACTGATGTTAACATAACCTTTCTTTAAGAAATGATGTAAGAATTCCATGTTAGTTGTGTTTTTGTAATAGCCTCACTTGGCAGTATAAAACGTTGGCAACCTTGCTACGTTGTTCTCCCCCAACCCCCACCTCCAACTGACTCGTGAAATACAAAACGCTGTTAAGCGCTGGCTTAGAACAATGTGCTGCAAGTGCCAAATCTCCCTTCGTGTCCACGGAAAACTCCATCTGAACCCGCTCCGAGGTGTTCATTTTATTTTACCGATTCTGGGGCGTTCTTATTGTCCATGTTTCTTCTAAAAGAAAAAGACACACTATGCTTCCCAAAATTCACCTTTTGTAGGGTTGGCTTATTTTATCTTGTTTCACCGTGAAAAAAAGTGGTGATAAAATGAATCCCTGATTCTTTCACAAAACAGCGTGTCAGCAGAGCACGTTCGGGAAATGGGGGCCTCCCAAGCTCTTTTATGGTCTGACATCAAAATTACATTGGGATGTTGAGAGCCTCTGGGCCCCTCCCGCTGCACTGGCTCCCCCCCAGGATTTCCAAGGGATAAGCTGATGGTTTTGTGTTTGTGTTTGGGGGCTGAAGAGGGGAGTTTTTGGTGTGTGTTTTTATCTTTAAGAGAAAACCAGATATTTTCGAGGGAATTGCCTAGTAGTGGCCAGCCTAACAAAGAAACCCCACTAAGCCTAACCACAACCTGACAGAATGAAAAGTGATTCCAGAGCTGCCACTCACCACAAATCCCCAGGAAACCAGCTGAAAGCGGTGGAGAGGCTGCTGAGCAGCAAGGGCCACAAGTGTGGCCCCGGGAGAATCTCCGGGTCCCATTCACATCCAAAGTTGCCGAGTGGGGGAGGGGTGGAAACCGGAGACGGAATTAGCCGCCCTGTGATCACTTTCAGGGTTATGATGGAACTGATTTAAAATGCAAAACCGCATTCCACTGTAAACACGGGGACAAACTGGAAGCTGGAAGGAAATAGGATTTCATTTAGTGATTTTCAATTTTAGGATTGAAGTGGGGAGGGGAAGAACCAGGCTTTTGATTTTTCCAGAACTGAGATTGCCTATTCTTTTTTTTTTTTCTTTTTTTCTTTTTTTTTTGTAGGATAATATTACTTCTTTGGGCTTCAGTGCTAACAAGGCAAGCTTCTCACAGAATCTGACAGAAGGGATGAATACCTTGCCCTTGCTAATGGTTAATTTGTAGTGGCATGTGTATTTCTTGAATGTTCATGAAGTTTTCTAATTCATCAGCACACAATTGGGCTTTTTTCCCTCCCTATACACAGAATGAAATGCTGAGAGGGCAAGAGGGTCAGGGTGTTATTTATCCCTCAACCCGTGTATTTACTACTCCAAAGTTATTGCTAACATTCTCCTACCTCGGGAACAAAATTGTGCTTCAGCAAATAACATAAGACTGACCACCCTTTAAAATGTGTATAACTGTTGAATGTGTTGCAGATTGCATCAAGCCACCAAGATGCTAATCTAGTTCACGTATTTGAAATGCCCCTGGGAAACATATATTTGGGCTGACTGCTGAGTGAACATGACTGTTAGGATTATGGAGCCCATGCAAAGTGAAGAAAAGCAGCATTGCTTTTCTGACGGGGAAAGTAAACAATAGGGCGATTGTCAGCTTACACACAGGGACAAGAGCCCTACTGCTGGGGAGCTGTATGTGAAAACCAAGATCAGCACGCAGTCCTGATGTTTTCTTCTTGGGTTTGGACGTTGTCAAGGATTTAGATGAGCCACCCCAGTGAGTGTGCAGGAAACAAAACAGGATATTCTTGTCTAAGGGCTGTTTTCTGTAATTATGTTGATTTTTTTTTTTTATGCAACACTTGAACTTTTAAAAACTCAAGGATGCATAAGAAGTACTCCAGAGAATAAGTGATTGCGATTTTTGCCTTAAGTGAAATGTTATCATGCGTTCTTAACAAAATTAACTTGTTTGTATTTGTGAGTGGGTCTGTGAATTAAGTATTCTTAGACCTTGCTTGTTTGGTCTCTCCTACCTTGCCTCCCCACCCCCATTTTCCAGCAGGAGGTCAAGTTGTCTTTGGAACATCCTATTTCCTGCTTGGAAAAGGCCCTGGATTGTACAAGTCTGACAGGAAAGTTGCAAGGGTACTAGGAGTTTCCCCTGGCAGGCTCGAGGAGGGGAACTGTGGAGCTTCCACAGAGTTCTTTCCTCTGAGCCATCATGAGCTATTCTATTGTGTATATACAAAGTCTCAGGATGCAAACAGCTAAAATAAACTGTCAATACCCTCAGGAAAAATGTCTTTGGAATCATCCATGGGCCTGCTTGGCCCTTTGCACTTTTAATTGTCCTTCTTTGCTGAGGAAGGAACATCTGGCTCCACGGCTCCTTGGTTAATGCTGTCATGCTGCAGATATCCGGTGACTCCTTTCCCATCCGAATGGCAGTTCTTATATTAGACAAGAGATGTAGCATATTTGTATGCCGAGAAATGTGATTTGGTGACAATTATTGCTCCTTTAATTTAGCAAAATTACTTTATCGTCCCATTCTTTAATCAAAATGCCATGCAATTTCCTTTTTCACTTGAATAATCCTCATCATTTTATAACACAATGAAAAGATTATAGATTGACTCAGGTCAGTCTCCTTTATATACTTCTTACTTTTCTTAAGATTTCAATCCACATAAGGTCACAGACAATACAATACTTCCAGGCCAAGGACACGACAAGGTTCCTTTAGAAAAGTACCCCGGCTGGGCAGTCATATTCCAATGGCAGTGTGCCCTGGGTTTTAACTGCTGTGGTTCAATGGAGAAAATGAAATGTAAAATAGTGGGCAACTGCCAAGTTTAGTCAGAGGCACCCTGGGAATGCTGATCGCACTCTCGGGGCAAGGTTAGGTTGGGTAGCATTCAAAATAGTTCTTGGGGTCAGTCTCTCAGGGTTTGAATCTAGATTCTACTATTTGGGGAACAAATTACTTAACAATTCTTTCCCTTGATTTTCTGGTCTATAAAAGTAAGATTATGATTGTTCCAATTGCTCATTGATGCATTAACACCCCAAAGTTTAGAGGTTTAAAATAACTATTTATTATTGTCTCTGACTTTCCTATGAATTAATTAGTGTATGGGAGGTAAACAATTTATACAATCCTGCTAACTTCTTTTGAGTAGTCTAGTCATTAAATTGGCATAAGACCAATTAACAGTAGAAAAACAATTATGTATGTCTGGGAGACCCCAAAGCCAGGGGAGCTGGCCCCCACAGTCTGCTAATTGAAGTTTATATGCCATCCTGAATTCAGAAGAAAGAGTAAGGGATCTGGAGTTCCAAAAGGAAGCTAATTCACAGGAAGATAAGAACAAGTGTTTGTCATGCCATGAGAGGCCATGAAACACAGAAAGGACTTTGAACAAACAGGCTCTGTCAGGCTGCCCCAGCTCCTTACACCCAGCCCATACTTTCTATAGCTATCTCTGGTGACCAGCCCTCTATTTAAATTTATGTAGACAGTTAAGAGAGAGAGAAAGGTATTTTATTGAGTCTGCTGGGTCTTCATTGACTTTAGCTCAAAGTAGTCCACAGGCCAAAGGGGCACATTCTGGGGCTGCTCATTCTGAACCCCTTCACTAGACACAATTGAATGGTTTTCACTTGGTGGTATCATTCTGGGACATCCCAATAGCAGCAGGAATTAGAGTCATTTGAAGGCATGAGGAGGCTGGCCATCTTACCATGGTTCATTGGCAGGTTGATTGTACACTAGGAGTTCTCTTGGGGCTCAGTTGCTCAGTTTATACCTGCCCTTTTTATCTGACTTGGGCTTTCTCACAGGGTAGAAATCTTAACCTGACTTCTTATGTGGCAGCTCAGAGCTCTTAACATACAAGGCCGAAGCCTCTAGTCTACTTAAAAGTGAGGCTCAGACCCATTCATCAATCAACTCATTAAAGCCAACTCAGGTTCAAAGAAAGAAGAGTTAAACTCTACCTTTCCGTCTTGAGGAGTGGTTAATAAATTGCCACCATCTTCAATCTATCACAAACACAATATTCACCATATAAATTTCTCTGAGAATAAATGAATTAACCTGTATAATGTACTTAGACCAGTGTCTGGCAATATATATATATATATATATATATATATATATATATATATATATATAATAAAAGGCCTGTGATCACCAGGAGGTACACGGAGCACCTCTCGTGGGCCGGGACTCATGGCTCATGTGGTGAGGCAGGGCTTGTGTGGGGCTAGCAGGGGGTGGGCCGCACAGCAAGGCAGGCACCAGGTGGGCAGGGATGGGGAGTGCAGTACTCCTGCCATTGGGGAGGAGAGCAGGGAGAGGCAGTGCTCAGGGGAAGGGCATGAGCTGGGAAAATCAAGGGGTGCCAGCACTGTCCATGGATCATGCGAGACATCACAGGGCAGCGGACATGGCCCTGATGGCAGGTTAGGTCTAGGGGACCCTATACATGCACGATTTAATCATGTGCTGGTACTCTAGAATATATATAAAATCCTAATATGCAAATAGATCCAATGGTGGAACTACCAAACAACCAAACAACCAGTTACTATAATATGTGCTGACCACCAGGGGCACATGCAGAACATGGCAGCATCAGCAGCAGGCAGCATAGTGTGGAACATGGTGGGTATTGGCCACAGTAGGATGGTGGAGCAGGTGAGCCGGGGGGTGGGAGGGGAGGGAGATCAAGGCAGAGCACTGGTCACTATCATCGGGTTGAGCCTCTGGTGATTACTGAAAATTCTTTGTTCCCACGTGCTGCAGTCCTACCTGGCACCTGCACCCACTGCTGGCACTGGCCCCACCTGTACCCACTGCCAGAGCCAGAGCCTCCACTCGCACCTGCTACTGGCTCCCAGTGCCAGCCCTGATCACTCACACCATCAGTGGGTGTGGGCAGTGGCTGCTGTCCCCAATAACCCCTGAGGGCTTCTCCACTTCCCCTTGCTCCTGAGGAGTGATCAGAGCCAGCAGCTGTCACTAGCACCCACTGCTGTTGCCAACCCCAATTGCTCTGTGCCATCAAAGGGGGCAAGCAGAACCCACACCATCAGCGAGTGGGTAGGTACATCAGGAGTGGTGGGAATGGAGCTGCCATCAGACAGGGGCCAAGACCTGCCTCTGTGCCCACCACAGCCTTGTGGCCCACAGTTCCTTTCAAGATGCACAAATTTGTGCACTGGGCCTCTAATTGTAATAGATTTTCAATAAAAGTTGTTATTCATAGTATTTTCTAAGTCCCATTTTATTTTCCTCCATTGTATTTATCACTAGTTTATCTTACTTTTTAATTATGTTTGCATATATGCATATGTAAATGTTATTTTCTCTCCCTCTCATCCAAATATAAATTTCACAACCACAGTGGCTTCCTGCTTTTCCAGGGCCTAGACAAAAGCATGCTATATAATGAGAGAGCCACAAATACTTGCTAAATTAATGAATGAATACAGTAAGTAAAGGAACCCTTATTGAATATATACCTACAAGAAACAAATATTTTTGAGTTTTTGATTGTAGAAATTGGGAATACAATTGGGGTGAGGGGGAAGATTATGAGTAGAGAAGTTGGCATTCTAATTTATTTAAATGTATTCAAAATTAGGATCAATATCATCTCTCATCTGCACAATTTTAAACTGAAACTTTTTTAGGAAACACAAAATCTATGAACAAGACCTACTTTGCCTCCAGAATAGCTTATCACAATTGGGATCATAAAAAAATAATTGTGTTTTGCTACTGGCAGGCCTTAAAATCAGACACACCTGGACATAGACAAACACTCTGGCTCTGATGTTTATTGGTTCTTGACATGAAAGTTTTTTTTTAACTTCTTTTAGTTGTAAAATCTGTAAAATCAGACAAGGCATACCTTGTGCGGTTCCAGTGAGCATCAGATACAACTGAAAATGATTTCAATAAAAAACCTGAATGAGCCCCAGCTATTGTGGCTTGGGTGGTTGAGCATTATCCCATGAACCAAAGAGTTTCGAGTTCATTTCTGGTCAAGGTGCATGCTCGAGTTCTGAGCTCAATCCCCAGTGATAGGCAAATGGAAGGCAGCCGATCTATGTTTCTCTCTCTCTTCCTCTCTTTCTTATCTCTATGGAAAATCAGTGAAAACTCTTTAAAGAAAAAATCCCTGGATAATTGATAAAAAAAAGTACCAATCCCCCAAAATATTAATAACTAAACTTTCTTGACATGAATATATTACATTTATACTTTATATTAGAATAGATAAGTTTTCAATTTTTACTATTTAAAAACTGTTCTCATGTTTGCAAACACAATAAAATATATTAAAATAATATTATGTTTACTTTTTTACTAACTCAACATTCAAGATGTGAGTATATTAATTCATGAACTGACCTTTTTACTCCACCAGTATTTGAAACAGAAACCTAAATGGAATATGATTAAGTTTTAATAACCATGTTGAAAATAAATGTTTAAAGTTATCAAGAGAAATTATGACATCAAAGGAAGTAAACATCATAGCCAAAGAATGACTTCCTAGAATTCAAGGGGAATTTCCCCGGAACCATCCCGTTAGTGAGGGTGACCAAAAGTAAGTTACTTAATCAACAGATGGTGATTATTGAGGTTTCAACAACTTCAGAGCACTCTGAACTTTGGAGAATGTTTAAAGGAAACTGCCTCTTGTTTATAGAGCTTAGTATTTCAAAATTAATTTATTGACCAAGATGGAATTGAGAAATCTAACAATTTATTTCCTCAAAAAATGCATTTATAGAATAGAACCCCAATCCACAACCAGAAATTGTGTCTGTTTTCTTTTTTGACAAAGTTGCCAAATATTTCTTACATTGAAAGACTTCTCTAGAACATATGGGAGATACAAGATAGGGGGGAGACGGGGGGAAGATAAGAAAAAAGATGATGCAATAAAGAATCATATATTTTTAAAAGGAAAATATTCAGCACTAATATGGAATATTGCTGGCAGCCAGACAACACTGCATATATTCTTTTCTTCAAGCAACAAACACCATAACTGCCACATGGCAGGCACACGTCAGGCCTCCAACATGAAGGAGAATGTACTTGCAGAAGTTATAGCATAACATGGTAAAATTTAATTGATTTGTTCTTGTTTGGATGAGGAGGATCCACAAATACAGGACTCACTGGTTTGATACCAGAGAGTGGCAACATTAAAATATTTAATGTACCTGACACATAATAGGTGATTAATAAATATTCGTTTTCTTTCCTTCTTTCTTTTGAACTATTTTATCTCACTTTTTTGTCCATTACTATAATGTCTGAGTTCTATAACTAAGAGTGGGCTGGGATCACCTTATGTTTCTTTATCCTCATGTAAACACACCTAATCAATGTTTAACTTGGTAGGTGATTGGCCCAGTCTGGATCAGAATGAAGAAAACAGAGGCCAGATAAAATAAATACAAATTAAATTTATCTTAGCATTTCCATCATTCCATATTTAGTTTCTTCAGGATCTATGTATTACAAAGAAAAGTTTGTTAGCCTTTATCTTTCTATGAATCCCACTTCACATGAAAGGGGGAAACCTTTATTATTCCTTATCAGGATCTATTAGATCCAATTATTTTAGGTTTTATATAAGCAGATATTGACATTCCTGCCACTGCTATTTTTACTATACTGATATACTAACAATGTTTTTGGTTTTTTTTGTTTGTTTGTTTTGTTTTGTTTTGTTTTTATTTATTTTTTTATTAATGTATTATATTTGTACATATATTCCCATTACCCTGCCCCCCTCAAATGCATGCCCTAACCCCCAGTGTCTTGTGTCCATTGGTTATGCTTATATGCATGCATACAAGTCCTTCGTTGATCTCTTATCTACCCCACCTCTCCCTAACCTTCCCACTGTAATTTGACAGTTTGTTTGCTGCTTTAATGCATCTGTAACTATCTTTTTGTTCATCAATTTATAATGTTCTTTATTACCCCTAAATGAGTGAGATCATGTAGTATTTTTCTTTCATTGACTGGCTTATTTCACTTAGCATAATGCTCTCCAGTTCCATCCAAGTTGCCTCAATTGGTAAGAATTTCTTCTTTTTTATGGCAGCATAGTATTCCATTGTGTAGATGTACCATAGTTTTCTGATCCAGTCCTCTGTTGATAGGCACCTAGGCTGTCTACAGATCTTAGCTATTGTAAGTTGTATTGCTATGAACATAGGGGTACATATATCCTTTCTGATTGGTGTTTCTAGTTTCTCAGGATATATTCCTAGGAGTGGTATTACTATGTCAAACAGGAGTTCTATTTTTAATTTTTTGAGGAAACTCCATACTGTTCTCCACAGTGACTGCACCAGTCTGCATTCCCACCAGCAGTGCACAAAGGTTCTTTTTTCTCCACATCCTCGCCAACACTTGTTGTTTGTTGATTTGCTGATAATTGCCATTCTGACAGGTGTGAGATGGTATGTGTCATATTGTCGTTTTGATTTGCATCTCTTGGATAATTAGTGACTTTGAGCATGTTTTCATCTGTCTCTTGGCCTTCCTTCTGTCTTCTTTTGAAAAGGTTCTATTTAGGTCTGTTACCCATTTATTTAGTCATTTATCTTCCTTTCATTAAGTTGTATGAGTTGCCTGTAGATGTTGTAGATTAAACCTTTATCAGTGATAACATTTGCAAATATGTTCTCCCAAGTTCTCCTAAACAGTGGGCTTTCTTGTTGTTTTGTTCATGTTTTTTTTTTTTGTTTTGTTTTGTTTTGTTTTCTTTTGTTTTTCTGTAAAAAACCTTTCTATTTTGATGTAGTCCCATTTTTTAAATTTTTTTAGCTTCGATTGCCCTAGGAGCAGTATCAGTGAAGAAGTTCATTTGGCATATGTCAGAGTTTTTGCTGCCTGGGGATTCCTCTAGTATTTTTATGGTTTCCCATCTTATGTTTAAGTCCTTTATCCATTTTGAGTTTGTTTTTGTGTATGGTATAAGTTGGTTGTCTAGTTTCTTTCTTTTTTTTTTTTTTTTTTGCATGTATCTGTCCAATTTTTCCAACATTTATTGAAGAGACTGTCTTGACTCCATTGTATATTCATGCCTCCTTTGTCAGTTGAGCATAGTGGTTTGGATCGATATCTGGATTCTCTATTCTATTCCATTGGTCTATATGTGCCAATACCAGGCTGCTTTGAGAACAGTGGCTTTGTAATACACCTTGAAATCTGGTATGAGATCCCATCAGAATAAATACTTTATTCTTTCCCAGGATTGCTATGGCTATGTGGGTTTTGTGTTTTTTTTTGTTCCAGATGAATCTTTGGAGAGTTCTTTCTAGGTCTGTGAAATATTCCGTTGGTATTTTAATGGGGAGTGCATTGAATCTATAGATTGCTTTGGGGAGTATAGACATTTTAATGTTGTTGATTCTCCCAATCCATGAGCATGGTATGCTCTTGCATCTGTTTACATCTTCCTCTATCTCTTTTTCCAGTGTCCTGTAATTTTCCGCATATAAGTCTTTTACCTCCTTAGTTAAGTTTATTCCTAGGTATCTTAATTTTTTAGGTGCAAGGATAAATGAGATTGCTTTTTTAATGTCTCTTTCTGTAAGTTCACTAGTAGTGTATAGAAATGCCATAGATTTCTTGGCATTAATTTTGTATCCTGCTATATTGCCAAATTCATTTATTAAGTCTATTAGTTTGATGGAGTGTTTTAGGTTTTTTATACAGTATCATGTCATCTGCAAATAAAGACAACTTTACTTTTTCTTTTCCAATTTGGATGCCTTTTACTTCTTCTTTTTGTCTAATTGCAATGGCTAATACTTCCAGTACTATGTTGAACAGGAGAGGTGAGAGTGGGCATCCCTGTCTTGTTGCTGTTCTTAGTGGAAATGGTTTTAGTTTTTGCCCATTGGGTATGATATTAGCTGTGGGTTTATTATATATGGCTTTTATAATGTTGAGGTATGATCCTTCTATTCCCCCCTTGTTGAGAGTTTTTATCAAGAAAGGGTGTTAAAAATCACATAGTCATATCAATTGCTTTTGTGTTAAAAATCACATAGTCATATCACATAGTCATATCAATTGATGCAGAAAAAGCATTTGACAAAATGCTTTTTCTGCATCAATTGATATGACTATGTGATTTTTATCTCTCAATTTGTTTGTGTGATGTATTACGTTTATTGATTTGCAGATATTGGACCATCCTTGCATTCCTGGGATAAATCCTACTTGGTCATGGTGTATGATCTTTCTGATGTACTGCTGGATCTGATTTGCTAGAATTTTGTTGGCATCTATGTTCATGAGAAATATTGGCCTGTAATTCTCTTTCATTGTGTTGTCTTTATCTGGTTTTGTTATTAGGGTGATGTTGGCTTCATAGAAGGTGTTTGGAAGTGTTTCTTCTTCTTGAATTTTTGGGAATAGTCTGAGGAGGATAGGTTTTAATTCTTCCTTGAATGTTTGGTAAAACTCCCCTGCGTAGCCATCTGGTCCCAGGCTTCTGTTTGCTGGAAGCTTTTTGATGACTGCTTCAATTTCTTCCATAGTTATTGGTCTATTGAGATGTTTAGATTTTTCCTGATTGAGTTTTGGAAGGTTATATTTTTCGAGGAATATGTCTATTTCCTCCAAATTGTCCAGGTTGTTGGAATAGAATTGTTCATAATATTTTTTAACAATCCTTTATATTTCAGTGGAGTCTGTTGTTATTTCTCCTCTTTCATTTCTAAGTTTGTTTATTTGAATCCTCTTTCTTTTCTCTTTGGTGAGCCTAGCTAGAGTTTCATCAATCTTGTTTACCCTTTCAAAGAACCAGCTCTTGATTTTGTTGATCTTTTGAATTGTATCTTTTGTCTCTATGACATTCATCTCCACCCTGATCTTTACTATTTCCTTCCTTCTGCTTATACTGAGCTTTTCTTGTTGCTCTCTTTCTAGCTCTTTGATTTGTAGAGTTAGGTAATTTATTACCATTGTTTCTTCTTTTTTGCAATAGGCTTGTAGAGCTATGAACTCCCTCTCAAGACTGCTTTCAATGTGTCCCATAGATTTTGGATTGTTATGTTTTCATTGCAATTTGTTGCCATGATGTTTTTTATTTCTTCCTTGATTTCTCTGGTTACCAGTCATTGTTTAAAAGTATGCTGTTTAGTTTCCATATGTTTGATTTATTTGGATTGTTTTTATTGGAGTTGATTTTCTGTTTTATGCCACTGTGATCTAGGAAGATGCTTAATATAATTTCTGTCTTCTTGAATTTGAAGAGAGTTTGCCTATGCCCCAAGATATAGTCTATCTTTGAAAATGACCCATGTGCACTTGAGAAGAATGTATATTCTGTGGCTTTGGGATGAAATGTTCTGAAGATGCCAATTAACTCCATCTGGTCTAGTGAGTCACTTAAGATTGATGTTTCTTTGCTGATTTTTTGTTTAGAGGATTTGTCCAATGGTGATAGTGGGGTATTAAATCTCCTATTATGATTGTATTTGCTGTCAATCTCTCCCTTGATATCCCCCAGGAGTTTTGTTTTTTTTTTATGTATTTGTGTGCCCCTGTTTTGGGTGTGTAAATGTTTATCAGTTATTTTTTGTTGTTGTTGGATTGCTCCCTTTAGTATTATAAGGTGGCCTTCCTTATCTCTTGTTATGTCCTTCACTGTGAGATCTAATTTGTCAGATATAAGTATTGCTACTCCCACTTTTTCATTTCTATTTGCCTGAAAAAACGTTTTCCATCCCATCACCCTCAGTCTGTGTGCATCTTTTATTCTGAGGTGAGTTTCTTGTAAACAGCAGATATATAGGTCATGTTTTCTTATCCTATGTCTTTTGATTGGAACATTTAATCCATTTACATTTAAAGTTATTATTGATAGGTACTTATTTCTTGCCATTTTTATTCTTTACTCCTGTGTTCCTTCTTCACTTCCTATTTCTTTTTTTTTTTCTTCTTTTTTAACAGCAGATTCTTTATCATTTCTTGCATTACTCGCTTGGTGGTAATACATTCCTTTAGTCCTTTTTTGTCTGTGAAATCTCCTGATTTCACCTTCACTTTTGATTGATAGCTTTGCTGGGTATAGTATTCTTGGACTCAGATACTTCCTTTGCATGACTTTGTATACTTCATTCCATTCCTTTCTGGCCTGATGAATTTCTGTTGAAGAATCACTCACTAGACTCATGGGGATTCCTTTGAAGGTAACTTTCTGTCTTTCTCTGGCCGCTTTTAAGATTCTTACTTTGTCATTGGTGTTTTCCAATTTAATTATAATGTGCCTTGGTGTCAATCTTTTGAGGTCGACTTTGCTTGGGACTCTGTGAGCTTCTTGGATTTGTGTAGGTTTTTTCTTACCTATATCAGGGAAGTTTTCTGTCATTATTTCTTCAAACATGTTTTCTATTCTATCCTCAGTTTTCACTCCTTCTGGAACCCTTATTATGTGGATGTTGTTTTGTTTTGTGTTGTCCCAAAGTTCACTTAGGCTCCTCCTGCTTTTTAATTTTTTTCTAGAAGCTGCTCTACTTGGGTATTTTTTCCTACCTTATCTTCTTACTCACTGTTGCGGTCCTCTGCTTCTTCTAGTCTACTTTTGATGCTTTTTATTGAGTTCTTTACAGCAGTGATGTCATTTTTCATTTCTTCTTGGTTCTTCTTCATTTCCTCTTGGTTCTTATTCATATTGTCTAATTTGTCTTCCAATCTTTTCAGCCACCTTATGACCATTTCTCTGAATTCTTTATCTGGGAGGTTACTTTCCTCCATTTTACTTACTTCCTTTTCTGGTGATGCCTGCTTTTCTTTCATATGCAAGCTATTTCTTTGTCTGCCCATGGTCTCTCTTCTCTGGGTGTCTGGTTATGTAGTTCTCTCTCTCCTGTGTTGATTTAAAGGTACAAAATACACAACCAGCTACAATGCACAAGACACTGAACAGAAATGTATTCATGATATTAATAGCCACAAATAAATATGACCACCAGATAGAGAGAAATTAGGGGATAGGAGAGAAAGAAGAAGAGAGAAAGAAAAGAAAAGAAAAGAAAAGAAAAGAAAAGAAAAGAAAAGAAAAGAGAAAGCAGTGCCAAAATTAAATTGGGAGAAGGGAGAAAAAAAGAAAAAAGAAGAAAGAAAAAAAATAAGAGTGAAAAGAAAGAGAATAAGAAAGATAAGGGGAACAAATTATATATATGGGGAGAAAATTCCAATAGAACAGCCACTAATCCCATCAAATGCCAGCAATAAATATCTGGAGATTAATACAAACTACAAACAACAACTAATATCAAGGGATGTGAGGGAAAACAGAAGTAAAAAACAAAGCAAACAAAAAGCAAAACAAAACAAGAAGAATAAGCAAAACAATCACACAAAAACGTATAAAAAATCAATAGAATCAACGTTCAAGCAAGCAACAACAAAAGGACAGAGAGAACAATTTTTTGGATAGTGAAGACAGAGAAGAGAGAGGTGTGTATGGACTTGGAGCAGGGGATTGGAAATTAGATATATAAGTGTGGTGAAATTTTAACAAGAGGTGTAAAGAAAGAATAGGGAAAATTTAAAGTAGGATAAGAGTAAGAGAAACAGGACAACAAAAGGGAAAAAGTTAGGAAGAGAGTGAGGGCATAAAGGAAGAGTTGAGATAGTGTAAAATGATGCTAAAGGAAAGATAAAAATTACTCTAATTCCAAAGTAAAATAAAGAGAAAATAAAATGACACTTTTTTTCCAAAAAGTAAAATAGTAGTAGTAATAATACTGATTGAAAATAAAAATGTAATAATTAAAAAGGTAAAATCAAGCGAGGAAAAAAATTAGTTTCTTAGCTAAAAGATGAAAAAAATAAAAATTTTAAAAAATAGAAAGTGCAGTAGTAAAGGTCATTCACTTCTTCTATTGTTCTGTTTGGCATGCCTGTTTCCCAGTCCTTGCTGTTCCCTGCATTCCACTGAAGATCAGTGTTGTAAGCCAGTCCTGGTTTTTAAGCAGGCAGTGTGTCTTAATCTCTTTATGCTTTGGTGATTACACAAGAGTCAATTTGTGAGTCAGTCCCTGCGTGGCAGTGTTTTATTATTGACCTCTGAGACTATAGGTCCTCTCTAGTCTGTGCTTAGATCCTGCTTTCCCTGTTGAGTCAATACCAGTTTGTGGGAGTGGGTTGCCCCAGAGCTGGTTCTCCGATGGTCACTCTCTGCTCTGATCCCCAGGTTCCAGAAAAACAACTTTCTCCTGCAGTGTCCCAGGGTGTCCCCAACTGGGTGATCCTATGTATTGGGTTTAGCAATCAGAAGCAAGGATTTGAATTGGAAAGAGCGCAGTCCCTCTTCTCCGCTCTCGTCCAAGCAGCCGTCACACTTTAACAACTCCCAGGCTATCCTTCTGCGTCAGATCAAAATGGATTCCTTTCTAGAGATCCCCTTTGTTAGCAGCTCTGGGGACCCCCTTCCACATCCACGGGTCATGCCATGCCCAACAGCCACGGATTTCTCTAGGTGCAGAGTACCCCCAGTCCTCCAGCTCCCACAGTGCACATGTTTCTCTGTCCTGTGAGACCAGAAACCTCACTTTATCCCAAGTGAAATCTGACCTTTCCTTGTAGCATGGAGAGCTCTTCTGAATCCTAGTGTTTGCATCAATTGGGGACCAGTGTTCTGGGGCTCACAGCTGTTTGGTGGATGCCTCAGCTGTAGCTTTTCAGGCTTCTGTAAACATCCACTTTCCCCTTCAAGATGGTGTGGTCTTCATGTCTGAGCTGGTGGCTCCGGGAGAAAAAAACACAGCAGCAGTGGGAGCTGCCTGGTCAGGGGAGCCCCATCCAGCAGTCCTTTACCTTTTCCTGGATGATAGCTGTCCCTTAACTAGCCAACAAATGCTCCCTGTGTGACCCTCAGCTGTTCTCTCTGTCTGTTCAGGGACAAGGCTCTGGATATGTCCACCTATTCCGCCAACATTTTTTTTACCCCAACAAAATGTTTTTGGGGTTTGTTTTCTTCTCCTTTCAGACCTTACCCCTTCAAAAGAATGTGTTTAATTCTACTACTTAAAATAGTAAATACAAATGTTAAGAATTCCCCACAAAAAGCATTTATAAACATTTACCTATTACTTCCACATTTATAGTAATAATAACAAATGTCCTATAGTATAGATTTTTAAAATTTTTCTTTTATTGATTTTAGAGAGAGAGGAAAGGAGAGGGGAAGAGAAACATCAATCTGCTGCCTGTGAACTCAAAACCAACCTGTGGGTGCATGGAATAACACTCAACCAACTGAGCCACACTGGTCACGGCTATACTTTGGATTTTAATTTGTTCAATTCATCAAACCAAGACAAAAGCCCTTTAGGGGAATTTCAATGTCCAGTCTATTATTTAACTTCATGAACAAAAATACCATGTTTACTCACTTAAAAAGATTCATTGCAAGGATTAAGAACAGTTGAGATGGGTGTGTGGACGGTACCCTGAAATTACAAATGTACAAACAAGAGAACTCATTTTTCTCTACTTTTTTTTTTTTTAACAACAACAACAAAAAATTAAATAAATAAAATAAAATAAAGCTTTTTTTTAACACTAAGCAAACAGCAACTGGTTTAGTCTCATAAATTTACATATCTTAAGTAGTATCAGTATTCAAGCAGAGTAAATTAACTTTGGTTGTGTTATCATCTAAAGACAAAAAAAAAAAAAAAGAAGAAAGAAAAGAAAAAGAATCCAAAGTATCTGGTTAATTGTAGGAGGTGGGGAGGTGAAGTTACTCCCATTAATTTCTTCTGGAACAGTTACAAGATCCACAAAATCTCTTTTTAGTTCTGCCATTCATCCTGTTGAATGTGTGATATGTTTTCAATTTAATGATAATTACCCTTTCTATTTCTTTGATAATTGTCCTCTCTATGATCATTTATGGAGATTCAAATTATAAATCAAGACAAGACAGCCAGAAAAATATTATGATTGTCCTTTCTGAGGCCATAGCAACTCAAGGACCACTGCCAAAGTCTGAGGTTTCAAGCTATTTTCATTTGCATGTTTCTGAGCATTTTATTTTAGGGACCAATAGTTTCCTTAAGAGGAGATTGCCTGACAATAATAGAACTGAATGATGATGAATTACAGAGAGTGTAAGTTTAGATCCAATTCCATAGTTATAAGATTGTATTTGGTATTTGAAATTAGAAACTTGCTCCTTTGTCTGAAAGCAATGGTGAGGAGTCAGCCAGAAATGTTCACTATTGGTCACCTGGTTTCTCAAGGAGGACATTGCCTAAGTCTGCTCCCTTCCCTTCCCACCCTCCACCAACCTCACTACCCCCACTACTCCTGACCTGCTTGTGGAG
The DNA here is from genome assembly GCA_011751065.1 of Lasiurus cinereus. Taxonomy (NCBI): domain Eukaryota; kingdom Metazoa; phylum Chordata; class Mammalia; order Chiroptera; family Vespertilionidae; genus Lasiurus; species Lasiurus cinereus. Next base: position 45,010,047 of record JAAGEH010000030.1, read on the forward strand.
TAAACAAACAAAACACACACTATTCCCACTAAAATATGCTCTGATGATCCACAAAATAAGTGCAAAGACATAACTGAGGTTTTATCTAAGGTTCTTGGGACCATCTCCTCAAACTAAAGCAGGATAAATAAAAATGTGCCCTTAAGAAATGATTCTTTGAAGTGATAACCATGGTGTGCTAGTGCCAGCTGGGACCTACTCATAAGATAATATTGTTAAACCTTCTCCAATTAGGCAAGCTGTTTGTTTCTCCAGAGAGCCTTTAGTAAAAATTAATTATATTGTAAGTAAATACATTATATTAAAAGCAAAAATAATAAATACATAGAACTCATCACACTCTAATTATTGCTATACACTGTGTTATGTTCTGTGTTCCTGAGGCTACTTTCACCTATTGTATCTGAATATTAGAAATCCCACATAATGTGTGACCCAGAGTATCTCCTCCCAACTCTGCATCCAGTAACTTCATATTAGTAGCTAGAAATCGGCAAAGGAATTTACACCACTGATATCAGCAAATCCTACCAAATCATTGCTTTTTGCCCAGAGAGCTGGTTGTTACACATTTTGCAACCTGGCCCTGGACAATCATTTCGTTTTGTGAGAGAAAGGAACTTGGAGCTGGATAATGTGGGTTTCCTTTTAGCTCAGTGAATTAGTGGCTGTATGATCTTGGAGCATTTACTTAAACTCTCAGCCTTCATTTTGGCACTCACTCTTACTTAATCCCTTTCATATCTTCCCATTACTCTTAGGATAATGTCCAAAATCCATAGGCCCTTTCCCCCTTATCTTTGCCCCAGATTTCTTTAGTCCTTGAATCTTGCAAGTTTCTTCTGCCTAAGGGCCCTCAAATCCAGAATGCCTTCTTTTCCCTCTTTGTCCTGCTAACTCCTACCCATGATGTAGACCTCTGTGGAGATGTCACTTTTTCAAGGCAGGCTTCCCTCAGAGCCACCCACTCCACCTCCTACATAATTGTTAGGACCCTTGATATAGGCTCCCATAGAATGCTGAACATTCCTTCATAACATTGGTCAAAGAAGTGTAACAAAATGCTTTTATAAGTGGCCATTTGCTTAATATCAAAACCCACTCTTTTCCCTGTTTTTCCTACATGTTGCTCTAACTCTCAATTTCAGCCTTTTGCCTTTGAATGTCTGCTTTGCTAATCTGCAGGATTTCTCTTTTAATAAGAGCAAGCCACTTTTTAAAACCATGCACTCTGCCTAAGACCTATGACAGCATTGCAGTTAAGAACAGAGGCCCTAAGGCTAAGTTCTCTACATGGCATCCTGACTCTGCTTATAAGCTGTATAGATGAAACGATGTCTCTGTGCCTCCATTTCTTAATATATAAAGTAGGGCTCATAACACAATCTACTTCCTGGGAGTTGTTGTGAAAATGAAGTTAACCCCTGTAAAGTTGAGTGTGGATCCTCTAGGGATCAGTATTTAACTGCTATTATTCCTAAACTCCTTAACTCTAGTTGTGCTTTCTCCTAATGATGTCATTTCTCAGAGCATCCACTTCTAACTGGGACTCACTTTCCCTTACCTTTAGTCCATCAGAAGGAAAACTGGATCCTAGCTCTAGTTTTTCCCTAATGTATAACCTGCACTCCCAGTTACTTACTATCATCTCTGACTTTCTGACACATCAAACACAAGGTACCACACACAAATTCATCATTACCCCATCAAACTAGTTTGTTTTTTGACATCTGTATTTCTGTTAATAGCATCCTAGTTTCTTCAATGAGGTTCCAACTTTGTAATCTATGTCTCTTTCCTCCCTTATCTGCATATCTCAGCAGTTGCCAATTTCTATTGATTGTCTCTGAAATACCTCTTGCATCTTTTTCTTCCTTTTAATTCCCACTGCTCCCACCTCACCCAGGTTCTCATTAATTTCTTTTTTTTTTTGTCTGGACTATAACAGAAGCCTACTCTACAATCTTCACAACTTTAGACTCAGCTTAACATAAGAAACATTCTTCTAGAATTAGACATTTTCAGAACACACTTCTCTCTCTCCTTTCCTCTCTCTCTCTCTCTATCAGTTGTGTGATGTTTTATGTCTGCCTTTTGTCTGTGAAAGCCCAGACCTTGACCAATGAGTTTACCTCTGTATCTTCCATATCTAATTAAAAAAGACTATTTACTGTTAAATTTATTATTATAATATCAGTATGCTTTATAGTATACTACTTTAAAATAATACTATTAAATTTTAAATATTGCTAAAATTACTTGTTGGGTTTATTATCGAATAACTCCACTTTCTGTCCTGCTCTGATCTATAGTACATACATTTCATCTACTCCAGTTGCATTTCTGGTTCATTCACTCTCCTGCTCAAACATCATCAGCCCTTCCCAACTGATTGTCTACATTTCCATTCTGGAATATGAAGCTCCACATTAGGAGGTAATTTGTAAAGCTCCTTCCACTCAGAACATTCAGAGTTGTTTTGATTAGGGACATGAGGATATTAGTTGTGACTTCAAAAGCTTCCTCAGGCTATAACATGCAAGAAAGCAAAATTGCTAATCTTTCCTTATCAGTTTCACAAGGCTTCTAAAACAGAAGGTACAGTTAGGAGTTTATCATCAGGGCATGAAGATACTAGTTGAGGAGAACAAAGTGAATTTTTAAATAACAAAATTATTAAGGCTATAAAGTTTTCTCAAAATGTATCAAAATAAATATTTCTCTTTTGGATGTAAAAAATAACAATATGATACTGGAATGTTCCTCTATTTTAAATTTGTTTCACTTCCCTTTTCTCTAAATGAGATGTCACTGGATGTAGTTTTTCTCTAAACCGGCTTCTTTTAATTCTTGAGCTTTTGTTTTGTTTTTCACATTGACTTATGTACTCTCTTCCTTGACATATAATTATATTTTCTTCTTTTTCATCTTGATGATAAAAATATAACTTTTCTATTACTTAGAACTTATTTTTTTGCATATCATGGATTCCTCCCCTGCCCCTTCCTCCTCCCCTATCCCTTGAATTATATTTTAAAGAATAGTTTTTCTCTAAAAGGCACATGAAAAGATGCTTAACTAATTATCAGGAAAATACATATTAAAATTACAATGAGACACTACCTCACACTTATCAGAATGATATTTGTCAAATAGATAAAAAATAATGTGTTGGCAAGAATGTGGAGAAAATATAACACTTGTACACTGTGTGCAGCCATTATGCAAAACAATATAAAAATTTCTCAAAAAATTAAAACTAGATCTACCATCCAACCCAGCAATTCCAAGGTTAGGTATTTATCTGAAGAAAATCAAAACACTAAATAAAAAAAGACATATGTACCCCTTTGTTAATTACAGCATTACTTACCATAATCAAGATAGGGAAGCAACCTATGTGCCCATGGGTAAATGAATGGAATATTACTCAGACATAAAAAAGAATAAAATCTTGCCATTTGTGACAAGGAGAGTATTATGCTTAGTGAAAAAAGTCAGAGAAAGACAAATACTATATGATTTCACTTATGTGGGAAATCTATAAAAACAAAACAAATAACAGAATCAGAATAATAGATACAGAAAACAAACTGGTGTTTGCCAGAGGAACAGGGTTAGAAGAATGAATAAAATAGGTAAAGGATATTAAAGTGCACAAACTTCCACTTATAAAATAAGTCATAACTATAATATATCTGCTGTTCTGAGTACGTAGTATGATAAAATTTTGCATTGTCTTGCTCCATCACTCTCTCACCTTGGCTGTGAGTCATTTCTTTATCTAGGTTATCCATGCTGTACAATACAATATGATAATCTGAGGTAGAGAGATCATATTCATATAACTTTATTTCAGTATAGTGTTATAATTATTCTATTTTATTACCAGCTATTAGTAATGTACACAAGTAAAAGCAGCAGCATTCTTCACAACAGGCTTCCATCAAGGATACTGAAGTGATATTTATCAACTGTTTAAATTCAATAAATCTCTTACTGTATCTTATTTATAAATTAAGCTTTATCAAAAGTATAGAAATAAACATTATGTATAGGGTTTGCTATTCTCTGCCATTTCAAGCCTCCACTGAGTATCTTAGAATGAATCCCACTCAAATAAGGGAGGATAAATGTATGTATATTCTAGGTGAAACCATTTTGGCTCAGTGGATAGAGTGTCAGCCTGCGGCCTGAAGGGTCCCAGGTTCGATTCTGGTCAAGGGCATGTACCTTGGTTGCAGGCACATCCTCAGTAGGGAGTGTGCAGGAGGCAGCTGATCGATGTTTCTCATCGATGTTTTCTAACTCTCTATCCCTCTCCCTTCTTCTCTGTAAAAAAATGAATAAAAAATACATTTTTAAAATGTATATATAAAAGACACATATATAAATTAATTCTATTTCTGTTACATCTAAATTATTCAATATGGTATTCATTGAATCTTTTACCATATATCTAAACTCTCAATGAAATGTTGCAAATTCCTTGAACCTAAATTTGCAAATATAAACGCCTATTTAAAAAATAGAAGTCTGGCTATTCCTTTAAAAACAATACTCATTACTACAAATATCAACAATTAATCAAATAACTTTTCTTCTTAAATTAGATGACATAGTTTGATAGCCAATATTAATTTGTCCTACAAAGATTAGTTTTTTATTACAGATGAAAATATCTCTTTCAGAAAATTACACATTCAAATGCCCATTTTTATATGTGTAATTTAACAGTTGCAAATGTCTATGCCTCTGAAATACCTCTTCAATTTAGTTATGATACTGGATAACCTCTCAGTAGCAGAGGATAGGATCATCAGTTACATTAGTTCTCATGCCTATTACCTTAACTATGAATTTGGGAAGAAAAAAGCTTAAGTCCTACTTTTTTCCATAGTCTATTTTGCCTAGAGATGAGTCTATGGAGCATATTTTTATTTGTCATGCATCAGAGAACTTTCACAGCTATGTTAGACCCTAGCCACAAAAGACAGTGATAAGGAGCAAAACTCAGTATTAGACTTGCTTTGATCACATCCAATGACTGTGATTTTGATGTCAACTCACATGGTAGACAGATGTATGTCCATTCCTCATTGTAAGATTGAGCTTTGTAGTCTCACCCAGCAATCTGATATTAGACTTTGTATTTATGAAGTACTTTTTTATTCCATCTCATTCCATGTAAAACTTAGAGTATGTTGAAAAACTAAAAGTTGCTGATCTCCAAAATCTTAGTCCCTTGCTCTCTCACTCGCAATGTACACATGTCAAAGTGTAAAAGAGCAGTATTCTTCACAGCAGAGTCCCATTAAGGATATTGAAGTGATATTTACCATTCCCTTTAAATTCAAGAGACAATTAACACTAGCCTCAGCCTCCAGAATGTATAAATGTGCCCAAATTATCATCTTGGAATTTGATTGTTTAACATTTTACTAAATAATATTTTTAATAGCAGTCAGTATTTTAGGTCAACTCTTTTGATAAACTTCACATCCCTTTTTATTAGAGACTGTGCTTGATTTTCCCTTACAGTTGTAAGACTCACTTGATGGAAAATCTGTCCAGGGACTTACTACTTAAGTAAAAATGAGTTTTAAGTATTCAGAACTTACATGTAAATACTTTGAGTTTTAGAGACTAAAATGAGCCAATGAGAAAGCAGTAATTAGTTGTTAACAGGTCACGAGTTAGCTTTATGATCCCACTGCTTGGACAAGTTTTAAATATCTTCTACATTTCTCCATTCCTCTCCTAAATTAGCATTTTACTGCTTGCAGAATGTTTTTGACTGGAATGGAAAGGTTCAACATAGAGAGAAAACTATTCCTTGGTAATAAAATAAATAATACCTGCTTGAATAGTTATAATCAATAAGTAATAAATATGCTTACCACAAAAAACAAACAAGGTCAATTAACTATGCTAATTTTATTTGAAGAGAAATAATTACTTATACGCAACAAAGCAGGATGATCTGAGTCCTCCCATCAGCTGCCTGGCTGAAGTTAATATTAGGGGGTGAGAAAAAAGCTGAGAGGCCCATTTACCACTGGAGTTTGCAGAAGCAGAGAGAAGTAGATAATAGCATCTGAGGACAAAGATCCTATTACCATTATAAAAATAAATAAATAAATAATGTTTCTTCCTGTCTACCACTGGTGAGCAGCCACTCACTTTACTTTAGAAAATATATAATACTTCTTTTGAACCTTTAATCATTGGCAACTGATATTAAATTAAGACAGGTAAACCATTTTTTTAATGCTTTAGAGAAAGAAAATTGAAAAGAGTGGTTCTCAAAGATCATTAATGCAAACAAAATATTTGGAGTAATCTGTGCATGTTTAATATATGGCCACTTCAGATCTGAGACAGACGATTACCTGAGAAGAAAGAAAATTCTCTGAGCCATTTCACTTTTTACATTTGAAAAGTCTCAGGAGTTCACATTAATATTAACGTTACCAACTCCCCTTATTCTGGTATTTTTTCGAATGCACCCTCCCTTCTCCCTGGGGAAAGATTTGCCTTCTGATCTGCCCTCACATCTGCATTTACCAGAGGAACAGATGCTTAGCTTCTAAGGGTCAGAATCTGGCCTTTTCCTTCCCATCCTAGAGCAGAAAGAAAGGGGGTTCCGAAGCCACGATGGCAGCTTTCCAAGTGTTGGCCTGTGCTCTTACATTTAAAGTAAGCAGGTGGCATCAATGGGCTATCTAATGACTAACAAGATAAGAGTGCAATTGATCTGTTTACTAACCTTTTTCCCCAGGAGTAGCCTGCCCCTCCCTCTTGAGTTCAGTTATATTCATTGTTCAGTTCCAGGAATCATTTTAGACCCTTTCACCTTTTTTTGTCTGAGCTGATACTTAAAGCACAAGGCACAAACACTGATATTCCAACTCATCTAAGTCCTCCTCTGTAGGTAAATGCCTTCCAAACTGGTAAATGCCTTTATAATCGGAATCTGACTTGAAACAATAGTTAACACACATGTGAATGCATCTGCAATAGCATTGATATTACTTTCATGCTGACTTTGAACTGTAAGTTTGTTTGTCTTCCTTCTCCAGGTCGAAGACCACTTACTCTAAACACCACAACTAATGCTGAAGAGTATGGAGCCTACCTAGATGCTAAGGTAAATGATTAATTTCAAAATAAGACATATGGATGCAGTTATAGTATGAATTCCAGCTTTGTGTAAGTGTGTTGTCCTTTATCTATTGAAGATTTTCTGAGTTATGCTACTGGATAACCTTTCAGGAGTAGAGGGTGGGATCATGATTCTGGATAGTGCTGAGGGAAAGACAAACTATGTCTGTGGGTTCGCTCTCTTCAGCGGCAGGTTATCTATTGTATATTGCATAAATTTACCTAGATTTCTTACCAAAGTCTTCATGTGATCTAAGGAGGCTCCTACTCTGAAGTATGTCAGGACATCACAAATCACATTGTCAAGTGGAGAGCAATTAGAGCCGTCATTTTTGTACATGAAGCCTCAAATGATTAGGATGTATTTTTTTTTTTTGCACATGTAGGAAGAGATATGAAACATCCCAAGGAGGCGACTGTGCTACAGGTGGTGTCAGATGGGGAAGTATGGGATGAAGGGATTTATAGAGAATGGCCTCATTGTCTTTCTCTTTCTCTGAATCATGGTCATTATTTGCTTTTCTGCTTGTTAAATAACTGTATATTCCTGAAACTATGGATTCTACATTAAGGTGGACTATATAAAAATGATTTAATAACCAAGATTCAAAGCCAACCTAAATTCAAATTGTGGTTCTGCTATTTACTGGTTGCTACACCGTGGGCTTCAGTTTTCTCATCTACAAAGTGGGAGAAATAACAGTACCCTCCCTCTATTTAGAAACAAATGTAGCATAATAGAAACAAATGAATAGAGGTAAAGCACTTGAAATATTGCCTGGCACCTAGTGAACCCTAAATTCACTGATTAATTAAAGCACTTCCATTCTACCTCCTCACATTGTTTCAGTTTTTCATTTCTCCTTTAGTCCAGAAACTTTGTGGTTGTAGGAATTACAACGGGAACCAAACTCCCAATTCCCTTTTAGCAGCATCTCTCCCAAAGGACATATATTATACCTTTCATGTAAATGCCAGGAAGGAAAATAATTGGCATTGCCTTGCCCTTTGAATGGACCCCTGGCTAGCCCTAGGTGCTGTAAGGGGAAAGTGATCCACAAGCAGGGAGCCTGCCAGCTTGGAGTACCGTGTAGTGGGAGAAGCAATTAGAAGGCGCTCTGCCATATGCAAACATCAATTGGCATAGAGTTTCAGGAAGCAGCATAACAAGAAACCTACAAAACAGAAAGCCTTTCAAGGGAATGGAGGCACCGGACTTCCAAATCACAAAGGGATGATTATGATTACCATAGAACTTAATAAAGCCTAAATATGAAGAGAGAATGACTTCATCCCTTCAGTAGACCTGCCAATACTCCATGTTCCCACTCTCAGCCATCCTCCACTTTTCAGAAGCAAAATCATGGTGCTCATTGGTCAGAGCATATCATCTTCCCCCCACCACGACCACCATTAGCAAAAGCATATTTCTCCAATCTACCAATCCATCCTTCACCCCCAGCTGCCTGTCAGGACTGAGAAAAGAAAATGACACTAGTGTATGAGGTTTTACAGAATCCTGCAACACCTGGGTTCAATCCAAAAGTAGTCAATGACTGCTCTCTGATTTGGTTTTCTCAGCTCCAAATGTAATTTGTTACTATTCTATTTCTTATGTTAATTTTTAAGATAAACATATGTGAAAGTATGCCTTAACTGGTTTTGCTCAATGGATAGAGCATTGGCCTACGGACTGAAAGGTTTCAGATTTCATTCCGGTCAAGGGCATGTACCTTGGTTGCAGGCACATTCCCAGTAGGAAGTGTGCAAGAGGCAGCTGATGGATGTTTCTCTCTCATTGATGTTTCTAGCACTCTATCCCTCTCTTCCTCTCTATAAAAAAATCAATAAAATATATTAAAAAATATGTGAAAGTAATCTTTTAACACCTGTAGTGATATAGTTTGTTTAATTTTATTTAGATATTTGTTGCAAATGCTATCACTGATTGTGGCTCTATTTTTATTTTCATAACTCAAATGCAGAAAATGTATTATAAGGTTTATGCAGAAAATGTATTATAAGGTTTAAACAAGTCATGTGCTAAGCCATTTAAAGACTATTAATTTGAATAAGAAGACCTAAATTGAAGTTAGAATATTTTTTAATTAACCATACTGTCAAACACTCAGTGTTAAAAACGTTTAAAGAAGCAAAATTTGGCAAAGAAAAATAAAAGATGTATCTTCTAAAGATTAGGTATTAATAATTGTTTTTAATTAGAAGAGAAAATTATTTATAAAAATAAGAGATACGATTTCCCACATTAATTCTTCCCCAAATTTTAGTGTGAATATTCTTTATTTTTCTATTTTAAAAATATAATCCAGTAAACATACCATATCTCAATTAGTATAGTGATAATAACACCAATATTATTATCTTAACAAATATAATCTTGAGTATCACACCCCTGTAATATTGACAGCAAGACAAATAATATCGATGGTAGAAAGGATAATGTGAGCTATTAAGACAATATTTTAGTGTAATACTTCAGCAATTTAAAATTGTTTTATGTTAAAATAATTCAGCATAACTTTTCTGGGGTTTTTATGCTATAAATAAACTCTGATTGCTATGGCAATGTAAGCAACATGAATGAATGCTGTCTATTCCTGTAACAGGAAACGTGTCACTGTTATAAATACATGGCTAGGACAGCATTTCTGGGTTCTAGTCCCAAATCTGCATCTGAACTTTCTGAGTGATCTTGAGCAATTAGCACCCATCTGAAGAAACAAAGGAGCCTCAGAAATGAAGGCTGATTTTTTAGAAAACACTTCCAGCACACATTCTAGCATGCACTAAGTCCACATTCTGCCGTCAATCTTTGCTGACACCTGTCTGCCCACTCCTCTCGCCCCACTGACCCCATTATTTCAAGAATGGAAGGATTTGTTTAAAATGGTTCCTCTTTATCAATACTTGAACCTTTAAAATTACAAAAAAAGTACAAATTAAATAGACTTTTTAGTCTCACCAACTAGTTGTTTGAAGACCTTTAAAAAAAAAAGTCACTTAACCCTAGCCAGTGTTGCTCATTGGTTAGAGAGTCATCCTGTGCATGAAAGAATCATGGGTTGGATTCCCAGTCAGGGCACATGCTCAGGCTGGAGGTTCAATCCCTAGTTGAGACACATGCAAGAGACAACCATTATCTATGTTCCCCTCTCACATGGATGCTTCTTTGTCTCCCTCTCCCTTCCTCTCTCTCTAGAATCAATGGAAAACATCCTCGGGTGAGGATTACACACACACACACACAAAGTAATTTAACTAATTTTATTGGGTCAATAATATGCCCACAGCTGCTCTACAACAAAGTAGTATATAAAGAATATAAAGTGTGGCCCCTGATCTCTGCTGGGGAGAAGCCTACAACTGAGGTAGGTGCCCTTGGCATTCATCTCAGTATTTTGTAGAAGTGCTAATGGAAGAGGTGGGATCCAAGCTGTGTTTTAAGAATGGAGCTGGTTTGACTCAGTGGATAGAGCATCAGCCTGCGGACTCAAGGGTCTCAGGTTCAATTCTGGTCAAGGACATGTACCTTGGTTGTGGGCACATCCCCAGTAGGGGGTGTGCAGGAAGCAGCTGATCAATGTTTCTCTCTTGTCAATGTTTCTTACTTTCTCTCTCTCCCTCTCCCTTCTTTTCTGTAAAAAAAGCAATAAAATATATATTTTTAAAAAAGACTGAATAGAATTTGGGATATATAAAGTTACTCTGGAAAAAATAACAATAACCTGTTGTCCTATATTTATATTATCTGGAGTCTACGTAATGAGCTATTTGACTACTGAAAACAAAGAAAAGGGATAGTGGAAAGGACTGGCATTTCACTGTGGAAGCTAGGAAAATCCCAGCAAACATGTCTTTCACTCTTCTGTGCCCAATGAAATAGTTATCCCACCAACATCCTAAATTCAACTGGACTATGGTACAAGATTCTCCCTTCAGATTGCAACTGTGAAGGTTACAGGATGGGTGTGTGTCAGAGACAGCCAGAGCTCTGATCAGCATGGCCGCTCTGAGTTGCTTTGAGTCCATATACAATATTCTTCTACATTTTTTCCAACTATACCAGAGTAGGTTCCTTCTAAAACCCTGCTCCCTGCACAACAGTTGGGAACTTGGTCCAAGTAACTCGTTTATCTTCTGCTCATTAGTTGCAGGTGTCAGGTCCAAGCCCCTCTGCCTGAGGCTGGACCTTCTAGGATGTCAGGTATGAGATGGAGAAGCCATGAGAAGTTGTGTGTGTACAAGAATGAGTCTTTATTACAAAAGCCAGTCCTATTCTGGCAGGCAGCTGGACACTAGGTGGTAAATACATATTTTTCCCATAGTAGCATTAATCTCTGTACACACAGTTATCTGAGTAGCCACATGCTGCCCGCTAAACTCACCGCCTCACCAAGTAGTAGCACCTGAGCTTTCTGCCTCAGTAGCTTCTCCTGTTTCCCATGTCTCCAGTCTAATAGATACATCCTCTGTGCCTACCTCAGCTTCTCTAGCACACTTCTTCCCAGCACACTGGCTGGTTAACATGGTCACTCTATCTGAGCTCTCTATGAGCTCTTAGCCTTACATCGTAGCAGTACTAGCTCTCAGCTCTGTCTGAGCTCTCTAGCCTAGTCCCTTCTTTCCAGCACACTCCTCTGCCCAGCACACTGGCTGGTCTCTAACTTGTATATTATTCTAGAGACAAAGAAGGCTTCCTGCCAATCGTTACATCAATCATATGTTGGCTACAGAAGGGCATGTGTGTGCAGTACACTGTGGGGTTGTTGGGCTTGTGTCCTGGCACTTGTTTATGGTATCTTAGCCTAGGTGCAAAATGGCCATGGACATTCAGTATATTGACAATAAGGCCTCTGGGCTTTAAATGGCCTTGACTATCAAGTGTCTCTGGCATAGTGTAGTTCTGCTTCGCTACAGAGATTGTAACTGAGTTAAGACCCAAATTTTGGGTTTAGGTATAAAGCTCACTGACTAACCCATGTATCTAAAATAGAAACCCAAGGTCTCAGAGCCTCATTAAGCATAAGCATTCTCTCACTGAGGACTCAGTCTCCTTAGCTCTCCTGCTGGCCCATCAGTTTTCTTTGGGTTTCTGACCAGCCCTAAATTGAACCACTTGGGGAAGAGAAAACTAGTACCATTGACCTTGACAGAGAAAGATTTGAAAATATAGATGAGTCCGTTTTATACCTAGTTCTATGAATTAACCATTTCCCATCTGAGGAAAAAATGAGTTCATTCTCATATTAATAATCCAAAACTTGAGTCACACAAAGAAAACTCAAATTTGATATTGTTCTTAAAACTCTACGTTGCATTGTGTTGACACACTGAGGGTATTCTCATTACAATAACAATTATATCTATCATTTATTAAGAGTTTATTGTATACCTGGTATTGTTATATACTATAATGTATGTATACCTCATTTAATTTTTACAAAATTTATATTAGGAAGAAGGTATTATCCCCAGTTTAAAGATAAATAAACAAGGCTCAAAATTTAAATATAATCACATTTAACAAGTAGCAAGTGGCAGAGCTAGAATTTGAACCCACGTTTTCCTGAGGCCAAAGACCTTGCTCAGTATACTGCCTTTCTTTCTACTATGTATGATACCTTTCAGACAGTGCTGCCTCCAATGTCTCATGACACTTTTCTTATATGCTTCAGGTAGACCAGAAAGATGACTGAGCTGACAGTTTTATTGCATGTATGTGCATTAACATCAACCAATACTTATTATTTAGTCCCATGTAGTCAGTGAATGTTTTGCAAGCAGATGGGCTAGAGATTCAGAAAAAATCAATGAATATTTGACTAAGTAAGTGAATTATGAAGAGTAAAAACATTATACGTGCTTTTTCTAGGAAGTAAGGGGAAAGCTATAGTCTTAATAAAACAGACTCAAGGCTAATGACTTAGAGCCCCCTAAAGCAGAAATCTATCTGACTCTAAGGTTTTGCTCATGCCATAGACATATTTCCCAATAGAGTTTCTTAATTTTGACATTCAAAATACCGAATCCCGTCATGGCTCTTTACTTTTAGATTCAAAGCCAGTTTACTTCCTAATCTCTTATTTATTATTCACTTTCATATAAGTTTCACTTTGCCTTGTTTTCACATTCTTTATGTTCTTACATACTCTGTAACAGACTGTTCTCACTGTCTTGAAAATTGTTACATTGATCTTACCTTTTCTTCCTTGTGTCTATCAAATCTTCACACTATTCAGCTTCCAGAATCTGTAGTTCTGATTTTGCCCAAAGCTTTTCTAATTAATTAAATATGAAACATTGTAATTCTTCTATGGAAATCATCTTTTCTTTCTAGCCAAAGGCATTACCAGTGGTAAAATGTATTCATTTTGTACATAACAGAACTTTCAACCATTTGATTGTACTTTTTATTGATTTTTTTCCTGGTTAAAATGGAAATGCTATTGTAAAAGATTTATAAATATCAAACAAACTAGAAAGTAAAAGCCATTGTTTATGCCAGCACCTTAAGAAAGCATTGTTAACATTTTATTATATTTCTTTCAATCTACTTTTTAAAAAAACATATATAGTAAAACTTTTCCTGCCTCTGTTTTGCTTTGCTTTTCCTAAATTAAGGCCCTCTAAGATTTAGATTCACCCAGTTTTCTGGATTCATAATAGCCAAGTAGCCAACAGGAGGGTTGACCATTAACAGACTTGGCAAAGCACTGACTCATAAATATCTGGAAGTATTCCTATTTCTGGGCTTGTTTACAAAGATTTAACTCCTAAATGCTCTGTATTCAGCTCCTGGGTAATTCTCCTCTTTGCTTCCATCATGTGCTAATTGCCTGTAAATTAAAATAACTCTGTTTTATTTTATAGAAGCTAGAAAAATATATCAATATTAGATTATATAAAACATGGCATTACGAAATAATACATCTCTCTTCTTGATTTTTTAAAATTATATTATAGATCTAAAAATGATTTTATGTTCATGCAATGTAAATGCCCTCTGTGGGCTTTTCTTCTTTGTGGGCCCATCTTAACTGTATGGAAGAAGAGCTATTCTTATTCAACTTGTACCTTTAGATATCTAGCCTTTATATCCTCCCAGTTCATTTTATCAAGAACTCATCCGGTGAATATACATTGTCTGAAAGCTTAACTTTCTCACTGTGACTAACCTGAGCAATGTTGGGGTCCAACTTTTATCATATAGTCTATTAGGAAGGACTTTGCTCTTAGGTAATTGCGTCTCATTTCTCCACCTATTAAAAAAAATGATTGATTATTACATCTAGGTTTAGACATTTATCCAGTTCAGTTTTGTTTGCTAATCAAACTTTTAAAGACGCTAATTTTTCACCACCCCCATAAAAAGTACGTACTAAACTGTAACCTCATAGGAGAAATAGCTTCAGTCTTACTGAACATCTTTCTCACCATTTTCTTGATACCAAGTGTATTCTCAGTACCCAGCACATAGCATATCATCATTAGCTATTTGTTAGCGAATGAATAATATTCTCCAAGGCATCAAAACCCATCCCCAAGCAAGTAAGATGACCAACTTATAAGGGCTAAAGATTTTCATAGCTTGGAAGAAATGCAAAACCCTTTTCTTCCACAAACATATATTTCCTTAAATGCTACCTATGAACCCCTTGCATATGAGAATTGCATCTCTCACACACTTTTTTTTTCCCTCACACACTACATAATAGAGCTATCAGAGACTAACCTAGTTATACCCTGAGTCTAGAGCTGTTGCATTTGTAGTGTAAATCTTATGGACCAAGATAAAGGAGCTGAAGTATTAGCACCACAGAATACGAACCTGAATAGCTGCGAGTGTTGAGGCAATGGGGATTCAAGAGGACAATCGTGAGGTGACAGGGCAATCAAGACACAGCAACATTTTAAACTGCAGACATTCTGCATCAGGGCAGATACTGCACCAGAGGTCTGTGTTTTATTGAAGTCTAAAGTAATTCCCCTTGTTTTATGCTACTGAATGGTTCATTTGCTTTGGGAGCCTCAGGGGGTAAAAGGGAGGGAAACAAATTAAGTCAAAACTGCAAAGACTTTTAAAAAGGCACAAGGTGTGCCTAGCTCTCTTATGGTTGGTTATATGAGACCTTGGGAGGAAAAAAAAAAATCTGTGGGAATTCCACCCCTGACTTGCTCCATAACAACTCACAGCTGATTAAGTCAACCTTTGAAACATGCAATGAAAACACAGAGAGAACCTAACTTAATATGCAATGGCATAAGCCAGTCATTGTTTCATTTTCTGGAAACTGTGTTGGCACCAGGATGAGAAGTAGATTAGCAAAAACCTCTAAGAATAACAGACCTTCCTGTAAATCAGTTAAGTTTACTGATTAATGAAGAGCCAGACTTTGATGTTAAGAACTTGATGTGCAGTGATTCTGAGCATGTCCCTCTATAAAGGCTGCCACTTAAGATTTCCAAGGAAGGACTCATAGTTGTGTTTAAGGAAAGAAGGAAATAGAAATATTTATGATTTCTGCACCACCCAACATATACAAAAACACACCCTCACCTAATCCCTGGCTATAAAACTTTATTTATACAGTTGTAAATTGGGAAATCTCATGCATAAAACTCTATGTCTATTAAAATTACAATGGGTTAGTGGACTGGTGATTGTGGGAGACTTGCTGATTTTTTTTTTTCTGACAGCAAATGATATGAAGTTATAGGGAAACAATATCTCTAAAACCAAAGAACAACTTCCTAGATGTTGGTGGCATCATTAGCAAAGTTGTGATGTCCCTTCACATTATAAACATTCTCCTGTCACTTACAATTGTGTCAAGGAGGAAACCAAAATGAACTTGTGAAGTCATTTTGGAAGCTCAATTTTGGAAGAAAAATAAAGTCTCTCTTTGAAGGAAATAAAATCAATTCCTAGGTCAAATTAAATTTTGACTACTCTGTGAAGCTTCAATACACAGTTCCAATAATAATCAGTACTTAGGACTTAACGTGCAGGCAAATAATGTTTCATTTAAAAGAAACTGAATGAGGATGAGTGACAGAGAAAGTTTTGATGCTATTTTGTCATTAGTTAAAGTTAAATCATGCCATTATTGGCTCAGTCATGAACATCTCAATTCTGAATCTCCTCATTTTTCTCCTTCCCTCCCACCCCCCACATGCAATAGGAACCCTTTGCTTGGCTGGGTTTGTCTTTTCCTATTATTTAAACCTTGTCATGCAAATGTATCTAAGTGTAGCCTGAAGACTTTGGTCTCATGCAAAATTTAGCTTAAATTTTACTGTTACGAAATACTTTGTTATGCATAAAACTTCTGTTTGGTTTGCTGACATTCTTCTTTGTCGGCTCTCATGGTGATTCATTATCTTGTGATATAGATTCCCAAGTATCATCTTTGTATTGATTTGTATATCTTTAATAACCACTCCACAGAAGATGGCTCCACTGGTGTCATTGATCGCATCAAAAATTCAAGGCTTACAGAAACACTAGAGGGCTAATTGGTAGCAGAACATTTCAGACTTAATCTTAATGCAGTCTTAATCTTCTGCATTAAACATACCTGAAGGTTTCCTCTTGCAGCAGACAAGGGGAAGTTTAGTGCCTCCTTGAAAAACATCTGGTGAGAGCATTCAAGAACATCGCAGTATGTTCTACAAACCTGAAAATGTCACTAAACAAAGTTTCAGAAAATAAGAGCAATCCGTTCTTCTGGAGCCTACACCACTAGAATGCTCCTTGCTTTCCCTTGCTACTGTTGCAAAATACCAAAGAAAACCAAGGATGCTTCTAAGAAAAAGGAGGGACACTATCCGGCAAACACAGAACAGCCTTCTAAATCTGAGTGGAGGAACAAGCATGGGGCTTTCCTTTATATCTCCTTTCCTGTGGTCCTTGTCCCACAAACATGGATTATGCTTCCGATCCTTTTTGCAGGCCTTGCAAGAAGGCCCCCAGGTGTTGGGGATCTCCAGGCCATATCTGATGGTCTGGCCTGGCACCAGCATTAATAACCCTCCCTCCAGGGCAGTGCACTGTTCACAGTAACAGGTTCTGCAAGACCAGTATCTGGGAAGGAGAGAGGGACTTAATTATAGGTTATCAGGAATGTACACTAAGCTTGCTGGCTTAGATTCAGATCACTAGCCCCAAATATCAGAGTTACATTGGAATTAGCCCTTTTTAGCCTTCTCATTATCACTTCTTTCTCCACCAAGCCAGGTTTGCTTATGGGTTTTAGAAGCAAAACTGTGAAGGAAAAATCCCCATAATTCTAAAGCATGTGCCACCCTGGAATTTGATAATTTTCCAATGTTGCAATGGGAAGGATTCCTTTGCAGAAACTCAGAATGAACATCTTGTTTGAGTAAATGACTTTAAACAACAAATTTAGGATTGCTGGTATAGGGCCAGCAAGTCCAGAGATGCTAGGTACAACCAGGTATATGCATCCCGTTTCTTGGCTGTCCAGATCTTTAGGTCATTAGAGACCTAACCCGAAGGGAGAAGCAGGTACTTTGTGTGAAGCTGAAGAGTAATCTGATTATAAAGTTGGAATTTGGACTTACAGTATTCTTTCCTGTCACTATATCAAAGCACAAATGAGTGTAACTACTTTCAGAAGTCTATGGATGAAAGGTGGAAAGGAGACTGGGACATATTTGATAATTAACTGCAAGGCAGTATGTACAAGGATGTGGACTTTGGAATTGGCCAATAAATATTATATATGAAGCCACATTAAAGTGCAGCCAGAGCTGCTATGACAGAGGAACTGCCTTGCCTGATGTCTTATGCCTCAAACCTTTGGAATGTTAAAACAGGACAAATAACCTTTGGTCTAGGACTAAAGTAACCTGTGTCCCAAACATCTTTTTGAAAAGGTAACAAATAGCAGATACTATGACTACTGGACTGATGACTACAGGGCTGATAATTAAAAACACTGCTTAGAACTAACATCACTATGTTGTTTTCTTCTCCAATAAAAAATGCTTTCCGTCTACTGATGTAAATATTCTCCTCCTTTTTCTCATAAGTACCTATTGTCTTTGTCTCCAAATTGAAATATTATTGGGGCTTCTGTCTGAATTAATGATTCTCAAGTAGCTATTCTTATTGATCTCAAATAAACACTTGTTTGCCTCTTACTTTGAAAGACCTTTTTATTTTTAAGTTAACAGGCCAAACCTTAGTTTTTTCTATCTCCAACATTGTGTGGTGTAGCACTTGGAAGATTGCTCTCTCTCTGAAGAATGGTGACATTTAAAGTTTCCTCTTCATGATAATAAAATGTGCAATGCTGAGTACTGAGCATGTTATTTATGTACCCAAAGGCATGTTACCTATTAGAAGACAATAAAGAAGAAAACCATGTGTGTGTGTGTGTCTTCTTTTTCTCCCTGTAAAAGTTGAGGAAGTATTTTAAGAGGAGATGGGAAAGGGAAGCATTTAAGTATATATAAGTATATATATAAGTATATATATAAGTATATATATTTACATACACTTTTTGATTATATATATACTGGCCACATGGTTCAGTGGATTGAGCATCATTCAATGCACAAAGTTGCTGGTTCGATTACCAGTAAGGGTATATGCCCAGGGTGTGGGCTCAGTCCCCAGTAGTAGGGAGGGCTTGCAGGAGGCAGCTGATCGATGTTTCTATCATCTCTCTTCCCTTTCTCTCTCTACAAAGTCAATAAAAACATTTTTAAAAACTAAAATTAAAGCTCAACTATTCTCATAAAAAGTATATATTCATAATGCTTTGGGCAAAGTTTAGAGGAAAGAGCTAAGCATATATGCTAATTCAGTATTGTAAATGTAGTGTGAAACACTGAAAGGATTTTGGAATTTAAAGGCATTGGAATTAGGGTGACACTTTAAAAAGACTGGAAAGATGAAGGGATGAATCAAGGATGGAGGCCATAGTAAGACAAAGGTCACAATGAGCTCTTAATGTTTAACATTCAGGTTCTTGAATTTGGGAAGTCAAATAAATTTTAAATAACTAAAATTTATAGTTGCAAATTTCAAAGTTTCTCATTTTAAAAATGAGATGTAGCAACCTTATAAACAAAATAATAAATATGGAAAAATCTACATGATTAATTTAAGTATTAAATACACTGTTAGAATTTATTGCTGATTATATTCAAAGTGTTACATTTACAAAATAAGCATGGATTTCAAATAACTTATTAGGGTATGATATTTAAGAAATGCCAAACACCTGTATAATACAAGTTATTTTTCTATTGAAGTCATTATTCCTGTTTCACAGCTATTTGCTTTGCAGAATTTAGTCATATATCTGGTCTATAAATACCCATTTGTTGATGCAATTCAATTTGGACTTTTATCCTCTTACCTAAACAGGCTGCAGCTTTCAACTTAGAAGAGCAAAACAGCTTTCAAATTAGGAGAGCAAAGCAATTTCATTATAGATGTTTTCATTTCAACTCTGTGTAATCCCATAAAATATTTCCTGATATTGCAATTTCTCAAAGAATTCATCATCTCACCTCCTGTCCTTCTCCTTTTGTATTTTATATTCTTCCTCCTTTGCTTTCTCCCTCCTTTTCCTTTTTTGATATCTTTGTCTCTTTTTCTAAGTTTACTGCTTTTTCTCCACTTCACTTCCCAGTCTCTTCTCCCTTCATTCTTTCTTTGTTTCTTTATCATGTTATCACCTAAACTGAAACCCAATGCATGGAATTGTAAGTTTGATTCAAATGTTTTTTATCCTTTGGATATTTTTTTTAATCACAATCGCAGGAGTCCCTAGGTATGGCACTAAATTGTTTTCCATCTTTTACAAGAAATGATTATGACATGAAAGAGAACAAAAATTCTACTAAATGCAGATCCTACAAAATGCAGTAAGAGTAATTTTCCAAGTGCTGAAAATTTTGCTTTTTTTCTTAAACTTTACCTTTGTTATTCTCCAGTATAGCATAAACTATTAAAGTTCTCTGTGTTCTTCAATATAGAATAAAACACTTTTGCTCAATAGTAAGTTATTATGGAATGTAAGCATTCATTTTCTATTTTTAAAATGTTAAAATACTACTAAAATATAGGTCCTGACTCTTAATACACTAGAAAAAAAGCCAGACATTCAATATTAATCAGCTTATTGTTTCTAAAATTTTGTCTTTCCTTTTTAAAATTAATACTATCTATTATTCCTTACCAATGTCATGGAATTAAATTTTTACTTATTGATACAATATTACTATTAACAATATTTGATTATTGACTAATGA
Source organism: Lasiurus cinereus (assembly GCA_011751065.1). NCBI lineage: Eukaryota > Metazoa > Chordata > Mammalia > Chiroptera > Vespertilionidae > Lasiurus > Lasiurus cinereus. Next base: position 45,030,522 of record JAAGEH010000030.1, read on the forward strand.
GCAATGGCATGGAATATACTAAAATTTCATTAACAAATATGTGTAATTTTTCTTTTTATTAAATTTCTCTTTAATATCTGCAAAAAAACTACAAAAGCGAGACTTAACAGAGTTTACCAGCCAAATGAATTTTTTTAAATATTGGTTTTGTATACAAAGTGGCTAAGAGATGAAATATGAAAATTTTTATATTTTTAAAGCATTTCCTTTTCAGGATTTTCTCCTCTGATCACAGTTAAACTCTCCCAATGGAGGCCCCACATCATTTCACAGAGGGCACCACCTTTGCAGTCGTTATTGATCCCATCCTTGAAAGCAAATCACAAATACCTTCAGTTTGTCACCATGGAATTTATGTAACTTCACGTTGTAAATTGAATCCCCATGGACAAAACTAACATCCTAACTTGCAGTCAACTGCTAACATTATCTGCCACATATTGAACAACTGCAATATTTTTACTTATATTATCTTGAATTCTTATAGAAATCCAATATGACATTTTATTATCTTTATTATATAGATGTTACATAATATACTAGAGGCCCAATCATGAAATGTATGCACTGAAGGGGTGGCCCTCAGCCCAGTCTGCATCCTCTCCAATCTGGGACGCCTTTAGGGATGTCTGTCTGCCTAAACCGGGCCTAAACCATCAATTGGACATCCCTCTCAGTCTGCTGGCTCCTAACCACTTGCCTGCCTAACTGCCCCTAACCACTCTGTCTGCCAGCCTGATAGCCCCCTAACCACTCCCCAGTCAGCCTGATTGACACCTAACTGCTCCCCTGCCATCCCAATTGCCCCCAACTGCCCTCCCCTGTAGGCCTGGACCCAACTGCCCTCCTCTGCCAGCCATCTTGTGAAAATGTGGAGGCAACCATCTTGTGGTGGCCATCTTGTGATGACATGGAGGCGGCCTTCTTGTGATGACATGGGGCAGCCATCTTGTGATGCGAGGACATGTTACCTCTTTATTATATAGGATAATATAATATTTATAATATAAATATATTATTATATTTATAGTACCATCTTTATTATATAGATGGGAAAACTGAGAACCAGATTAAAAAACACAAACACACAAAAACACCAATGTTGCCCAAATGTACAAAGCCAATAATTGTTCCACACAGACTTTCTATTCTGCAAGATAGCAGTTTGCCAATGGTTAGTAAATATTTTGTTTCATTTTGTTTTATTTATTGTAGTAAGAGTATTTAACCCAAGATCTTAATATATATTTAAGTGTACAATACAATATGGTTAGCTATAGGCATTATGTTGAACAGATAGATCTCTATAATTAATTTATCTGGCATAACTAAAACATCTCCCATGGACTGGATATGCCTTTAGGGGCTTGAAGCGTCACCTCTTTTACTTTATAAATGATGAGGAGAATGATCAGAAACAGGACTAAAAAACTTTTATCTCCTGGCTCCTACTATCTTGCCTCTGAAAGCTACTTCTAACCAGGTAAAAGACATGTCCGGACATGGGCGATAAGCAACATTTCTGTGCCTGTCTTCCCTGAAAAGTTGCTGGAATTCTTGCCTGTTCAGAGCCATCTATCTAGTATGCCTCAGTCAGGTGTATGTTTTATATCCAGTGTGAGAAACAGCAGTACTTATGCAGATGTATGGCAGCATCTGGTCAGAATTTAGCTGAGTGAATACTTGCCCCTGGAAATCAAATACCAGCACAGGCAGACCCTCCTGCTTGCCCAGGGCAGCATCCACCTAAGGGGCAGGGAGAACTGCCAGATCCAACGCAATCCAGATGTCCCCTCCATCTCCTCCTCTTTTACTTACAAGCATCTATTGTTTGCTTTGTCCTTTGGCAATATTTATAAGTTTTTAAAGAAGTAAAGGAGCCCAGAAAATAGAACTAAATATGCTTTTAAAATAGAACAAACACATCACCCATTGAGTAGTTACAGCTTTTAAAAAAACATTTGTTTTAGTCTTTCAAAGGTCTTATTTTCATTATCTTTTTTAAAAAAACAACAACAACTATATCATGTTCTTGTAATATCTTTGGTTGAAGATTTAGAAAAGTGTCTTTTACAGTTTAATTTTCAGATTGATTAAGGTGATTTGAGGGGAAGCACTATCTCACATGTCACAATGTGAATAATGTCCCAGGCACCTGCAAGGATTGTGACTTACATAGTGTTGTCCTTTTATTGTGTTTTACACTGTAATCACGTGGGTTGCTTTGGGTAGCTCCCCAGTAAAGTATCTTGTTTTATGTTTTCAAAACACCTTTTTTTCCCTTAGGCATGCCATGTAACCTCTTTGTACTTCAATATCTATACATACATACTTTAGAGAGATAAAAAGATAAAATGTTGTAAATGTGTTGAGAGCCTCTGATGATTCTGAAGTAGTAATCAATCATTCAAAGTCTCCCATATAAAGATCGCTTTATAAAATAGAAACAGGTTTAGGGGAAGGACCTAGACAGGAATGAAGGAGTAAAATAAACATAAAACAAATAAACATGCATTTTTAAAAGCAGAAATAAATAGCTGGTAGCCCAACTAAACAAAAAAAGAAAAATAAAAGAGGGAGGAAGGACTCAAAGAAGGAAGAAAGGAAGAGAAAGAAAGAGAAAGGAAAGGAAAAGTTAGCTTTATTCATTCTGAATGTCATTCACAGGATGTGGACAAAAATGCCCACTTAGACACAAACTTAAAGTAAAGAGAGAAGGTAGCTTCTAGTGATTAATGTTTTTCCTCCAAGATACACAAATGTGGCATGTGACTTAAAAGTTACCAGATAGAATAGTCTGTCTAATTCTTGCTCAATGACTCTGTTCCTAGGGACAGACCTTGTTCATATTAGCAACTTGCCCCTGTATTATTAACTCTTTAAATATTTGGCCTTTATGACTTTCTGATTGGTGAAGATCTAAGAAAGCTATCCATATTCTGAAAAAACAAGCTGTTGTGTTTCTTTTGTAAAAAATAATTTATGGATGTGTGTGGGGGGTGGTAAAGAAAATTAACATAGAAAGATAAAACAAGTTATATGAATTTTGTATAAAAATATAAATAATCATTGTCTTCAAACGTGTATGTAGCAGGGGGAGAGTTGGCAACCCCAGCATGTGCCCTGCCCAAGAATCGAACCCGAAACCTTATGTTGTTCAGGATGACACTCTCACCAACTGACAGGCATGGACTAAATTCTAAAGCCTCCCTATATTAGCTGCATTCTTGGTCTCTCTGAAGCTCAATGTCCTCCTCAGTAAAATAATCTTTTTGAAGTTTAAATCAAACAGAAGAATGTAGAGAAAACATTTGGTATTGGGTCAGCTTATGTCCTTTCTTCTTACTAAAATTTTTCTTTTTTCAAAATATTTCTACTGTGGTTTTTTAAAATGAGGATTCTCCAAACTAAGAACTTTTGTTACAAAGCTATTCTAAAAACAGCCCTGGAAACCCAGGCCTGCAGCTATTGTCTGATTTCCAAATGAGGCAAGGTGCCTCTTTGGCCCTCCCTCTTCCAATCTCCCTGAACTCTAAAGGTGTTGGGAGCAATTGAGTCTTATTTTTATTTGTCATGGATTCTCTTTTTGTGAGACAGTTATGAAATTACTCAGTAAAACATATAGATAGCAAATGAACCAGAAATGCAAGAATCCCCTGCCCAGTGAGCCCTGAACTACTTCCTTCATGAGGTGCTGCTGAGGCTGTCTCAGGAAATTGATGTGTGTGGAAAAGATTTTAGTTCCTTGCAGGAAAGTAAAGTATCCTTAGTGTTATTATTTATTATCAGTAAAAATGAAAATAACACCACTGCTCTCATTAAAGAAAATGATATTGAAGCCAGCTTTAAACCTGTTTCTCAGATTTGTCTTGATAATATAGGAGAAGGAAAAGTTTATTTTCTTTCCTCTCTCTCTCTCTCTCTCTCTCTCTCTCTCTCTCTCTCTCTCTCTCTCTCTCTCTCTCCCTTAATGCAATCAACCAAGATAAACCTTATAAGTGCACCTATATCTCAAGGAACAAAATCTCTCTCACAAACAATCATATTAGTAAGATGTTCCAACAGGAAATCTTTTTTTAATCCTCACTTGAGGATATGTTTTTATCAATTTTTAGAGGGGGGGGAAGAAAGGGGGAGAAAGAGAGAATCTGTTGCCTCCTTCACACTCGCAACTGGGGATGAACCCATAACCCAGGCATGTGCCCTGACTGGGACTTGAACCTGAAACCTTGTGGTGTATGGGATGACACTCCAACCAACTGAGCCACCTGGCCAGGGCCCAATCAGGAAATCTTGAAATGATTGATATTTGAAGTATTGGCATCTCAGGTGGAAGCTCCCTTCAAGAGAAAATTTACAACAGTCCAAGTACCCCTTCTCTTTCTTTTCTGCAAACATGTAACATAAACTTCAAAGAATCCTTCTAGCTAGCTTTATTTTGCTCTATCCAATGCTTTTGCCTGATCTTCCTATCTATCCTCATCCCCCAGCCCCACTGTGTACCCACACTCCATCCTTCCCTGCCCCACCTCCAACTTTAGTGGTGTGAACATGGAGCAGCATGTGAGAATCTGAGCAGCCTATCCATTTGCTGAGGTTCATTTTAGCTAATCCAGACATCCCACACAGCAGGGGGATAAGTGCTGTATCTAGTGAAACAAGAGCATGAATAATTAAAACTCCAGTTATTAATGAACTTCCAGTCGTTATGTAAATGAAACTGATTTCAAGACTAATTTGTCAGCCTGAATTCTTTTCTGTTCTCCCTTTGTCTAGGACAAAAACTCATCATAATGGACTTGCTAATAAAACACTAGTGGACATGCTGTGTGCAGTGCCCATCTGAGTTAGAGCTTTTAGCGTGGTTAATTGATACAGTTACTCCAGAACAAGTCTATAAGGCATTCTGTATGGCTCTACATTTTAAAAGCCTCTCTTTCCCCCTTTGACAGGGCTGTCTATTCTCTGCACATACCTCATTATCATTTACCTTTACATGAGGGGTGGCATATAATTACTGCCTAGTAAATAGTTTTTTTTTGCAATATCCATGATGTTCAAAGGCAACAGAGTTCAAAAAGGTCCAGGGGAAGGGAAGTCTCTAGTCTCCCGAGAATGACAAATAGCCACCAGGGAGAGAAAAGGGAAGAAAAGAAAAGGGAATACTTGACAAAGCACAAGACCCCTAAGTACCAGTCGCCCACTGTTCCACCATCAAGTGTCACTCATGCTATGGGTGGCATTGTCCCTGTGATACCATGATGTCTGTGGTCACATATGTCAGCCTCATTGTTTAGATCCACTGTATTGTTTTGTGAAATCATTTACTATTAAGGTGACAGCTTCAAATACTACAATCTGATTTCCTAGAGTTACAAATATCTTACACAACAGAAAAGCAATCATTTCTCCAACAGAAAGCTAGTCAGCACTTGTCAGTTCATTGAGAATGTACTGAGCTAGGATCTTTATATTTGAATTTTGAAAATACTTCTGTATTCTTTTTAGGGGAAATGTACAAATTAGGTATCAGAAAACTTTAATTAGTATTTTGGATATTTGACACGTGGTTTTATTTCTGTAAAGCAATGTATAAATAAGGCATACATTTACTTTTATGTTGTATATCTGTTACATTTAAGTAATTAATTTTACTTTTCTTTAAAAGGAGGGAAAAGAAGTTATTTCAGAAAAATCCTAAAGCTTTTAGGCAGCAAATGCTAATAACATGATTTTTGTTAATAAAGTTTTTCATGAATGAAATCTTACCTCACAGTAATATTAAGGACTAAATAACATTTATAGGTCCCCCAGATATGGGTGTATCAGCTCCTGGGAAGTTTTAAATCTCTGTATTGGCATCTGTAGTTCCTGTGTGTCACTGGGATTAGAGAAGTGGTATAGGCATTATTTAGTTCTGCTATCTTTTGTTATTTAGTAACATTTCTTTGTTAATAGTACCTAAGAATAAATAGTTTGCTAATCTCAGGACATCTCAATATCTGCCGGAATCATATAATCACTCCCTCAGGGATCAGTTATTGGAGACTTAGAAAACATGTTCTGTCACCTAAAATGTGTCAGGTACTGGGTTAAGTAATGGAAATAAAAATTTGAAAAGGGAACAACCATTTTCAAAAGGGGAGAGAGAGGTCAATTAAGTAATATTTATAATTAGAGGCCTGGTGCATGAAATTCTGCATGGATAGGGTCCCTAGGCCTGGTCAGCAATTTGAGATTAGGGCTGATCTGTGTGGCGACCAGCAGAGCCATGGGTTGGGCTCCCCTCTCCCCCCTCCCCCCGGGCTGGCACCCACCTGGGCTGGCCTGGGGCCTGAGGGCTGGAGGCAGCTCCTGTGTTGAGTGTTTGCCCCCCTGGAGATCAGTGTATGTCATAGCAACCTGTTATTCCACCAGTGGTTCCCCCCAGTTAGGTCGATTTGCATATTAGGCTTTCATTATACAGGATTTGATGTGAAAAGGTATTACCGATGCTCCCAGACTTATGATGAGGCTACATCCAAAAAACCCCATTGTAAGTTGTAAGTATCATTAAGTAAAAATACATTTAATACACCTAACCTACCAAACATCATAGCTTAGCCTAGCCTATAATAAATGTGCTCATAACATGATATTCAGAAAAATTCTGGCAGTACAGTACACTGTAGAGTATTGATTATCTACCCTGGTGGTTGTGTGGCTGTCTATCACTTGCCAGATCATGAGAGAGTATTGTACCTATTGTTAGCCAGAGGGGGAAAAAATCAAATTCAAATTTTTAAGTACTGTTCCTACCAAAAAATTGTTAAGTCAAACCATTATAAGTCGGGAACCATCTGAGTATATTGTGTACAAAAATGTGTGAAGTGTCAGCGAGGCATTCCAAAAGTAATTTGCAGGAAACCAGAAGCAGAATGCTTCAGAGAATGCCATCCTTTTTACTTTGTTTTATAGCACAAATATTTTCTAGCCCAAACTACTCTCGATGTTATGAAGCACAAGTGTCTGGTTATAATTTCATTCTTTTTGTCCTGGCTGCAATATGTAACAATCCATGCCAGGATTTCCCAGCCAGGTAAAGGCATACAGTTATTTCAAAACATGGCTGATTTTCACAATGTCAAAGTATAGATTGGAGGTGCAGGTTAAATAAACGCAGTCCCCTACAACTTCACAGGAACTGAATGGGACCCACAGCATCACAGCAGGACAGCACAATTTGATGTCTAACAGTGCCCACTGGACCCTTCTCCAGGGACTGTCTCACCCATACCTGTTAAGCTTGCCTTGAAGAGGTTTCATCCTCATGGTGCTTGTGCTAGACCTTGCTAAAACCACTGCTCACACTCAAAATTTTTAAATATATTTTTTATTGATTTCAGAAAAGAATGAAGGAGCGGGAGATAGAAACATTAATGATGAGAGAGAATCATTGACCAGCTGCCTCCTGCATGCCTCATACTGGGGATCTTGACTGCAACCCGGGCATGTGCCCTTGACCAGGAATCAAATTGCAACCTGCTGGTTCATAAGCTGACGCTTAATCACTGAGCCCTGCCAGCTGGGCCACACTCAAATTTTGATAAACCCTGGGGAATTTCTCTAAACCTAACAACATCAAAAGACTAAAGCAATCCAGTGATAAATATAGCACTTACTAGTACACAATTACAGGTGTGCACACATAAACACACACACACCATATCTTCCTATTTTCTATTGATAATATGGCTGATGGGGCCAGCTTGCAACTCTGTTCATTCTAATTCTTAGCCAACTGCAGAAGTCATAAAAATACATAATCTGAAATTAAAGTCAACTAAACTCTGTTGCTTCTTAGTAAAGTTAAAAGGAAAACACACATATGTAATAGAAATCAATTATTGTATATTCCCAGTCCTGTCCTTATAAGCCAGAGAGGACCTCAATCACTCTAGAGAATTCTGCAAGGTAATTACTGTTTATTCTTTAAGGATACACGGTCTTCTTCTTCACACCAGCCCCCTGCAGCTGCCGCATCGCAGTGCAAATGAGCTGCCGTTAAAAAGAAAAAAAAAACTGGAAGAAAATTGCTGTTCTGCTTAATGTGGACAATAAGACCGCTGAACTTCATCCCTTTGTGTGACCTGAGGTTACAGTACTTTATGGCCCATGCTGTATATACACATCATAACTGCTCTTCAGTAATAAATGCAGCCATGGCTTTGAGAGAGGGCACCGCTGTGTAGGTAGAATAAATGAGAACTATTTTTCCTGTGGATGTTTAGTTATGTAAAAGAATGTAGTTCAAAAATAAGCAACTGAGAAAGAACATGGACCAATTAAGAATTTAAAACAAGTGGCATCCAGCTAAATCTCTTGCCCTTCTTTAAAACCAAGAGGGTGAAAATTAAGAGTGAAAATAAATGCTGCTGCTATTATCTAGAACCAAAAGCAAGAGATTTCACAGCGCTTCAGTCAGAGCTGGGCTAATGAATATAAGTTACCTTAGCCGGTTTTCGCTGACTTTGAAATTAAAGTTTCAAACCCTTACATGCAGGGAGAGCTGGACTTGAGCAAAATGGACTTAATAAACTCCATTGTGTGGTGAGATCCCTAGTGAGATTTCCTGCTCATCCATGACCAATCGGTATTATTTTTTCAGTGACTGGTACTTTTGTGAGCAAGATGGGAGTTTCTGGGAGTGATTAGCACTTTTCACCATTGATTGACAGGTTCAAACAGAAATGAGACAATGGGAGGAGTCCTTGCAATTCAAATGCAACAGTAGTGTTTGCAGGCTTTGCAACTGATTTTAATAGGAGGGAAATATATGTGTAAGAAAAACAAATTAATGTTTAAAATGTTAACTTGTAAAGTCTAAATGAATCTTTTCCAATTCAAAAATATATATAATAGAATGTAATAAAAAATGAGATGAGACAGCAATATTTGGGGCATTCTTTCTAGAAATTTCCCATGTCGGCTGTGGATATTTAAGACCTGGAGATTTAAGATCTTAGAGAAATCCTCAGTAGTAAAGGTTTAGATTTTGTTTTCTCATAGATTTTTGGTTTTCTCCTAGATTAAAAAACTTGAAGGGAAAAAAACAAGTATTGTTTTTCTAAGAAAAGAAATATGATGAGGCTCTCCATTATATCCAGGGAACATTCCTCAGGGAAATAATTATGGTGAATGATACTAGCATTGACCAGAAATTGATAATTGGCCACAAATAATTAGAGAGTCTATCTTTACTGGTGTAAGTTATGCTAATAGATCAGCCTTGTCCCTAGGTGCTGATGTTGGTTTCTTATAAGTAATTTTTTTTTAATTCACATTATAAATTTAGCATACTGTATTTGCAAATTTAATCTCATTTGGCATCAAAGCAAAAGCAGATAATATAGAATTAAGCAAACCTAATCAAAGGAAAGAAAATAAAATGTATGCCATCCGTTTTTAGGATGTTTTAGTAAGAATTGACTTCATCTGGGAAAAGAAGTTTTCTGTGACAACCATGCACACAAATCATGGTTGTTTTTGTTTGTTTGTTTGTTTTCTAAACAAAATTAAAGTAGAGCAAAATCTGTGACTGGAAATTTGAATGGAAACATTTCTAACACCTCAGAAGTTGTTAATATGTAAGGGACGATAGAATAAATCCAATACCCTGTGTGTGAAATGATCACTGCATCAGATGTTTATGCATATCCTGTGTGTAGCTCAGCATTCAAGCTGAATTTTTTTGAATATGTTGTGACTAATTTATGCCAAGTTTTCATCAACCTAGCATTTTTCATTTTCCAATTGACATACAGTATTCTGTAATTTGTGTGCTCAGTATGTTTAAATGTACTGAGAGAGCAAGAGAAAATTCAGGGCATCACAATAACAAAGATAAACTCTCAGGGAGCCTCTGTGGAATTCAGAGGACAAGAGAACAAGCCCAGCCCAGTGAGTGGTGGTGCTAGGGTTTGTGTGGCTCATTAGTAACCCACACTTCCATATTAAGAGATGATTTCTGTCTTTTTTTGACCAGTCCCGCCACCTGCCTTTCTGTTTCCCTTCAACATTTCCAGGCGTGCTCAGTGAGTGGTTCTCACACTTTACAAACTGGAATCACTTGGGCATCAAGAGATTTTTTTTTCTCAGCTTCCAGGAAGATTCTGAAGTGCAGCAAAATTTGGGAAACATGGCTGTATATGCTTTCTGCCTTGGTTTTCTTTAATTTAGCCTGAAAAGACAGCACTGCTATCTCCTATTCATTGTTTAAAAAAAAAATTCTTCTCCATTTGCAGTGAATTCAGACACACAGCTCCTTGATCCGCTGTCTTTTCTGAGAAGGATCACATCACCATACTCGGTGCTTCTCTGCCAAACTCGCTTACAGCCTCTCATCCCCTCTCAACTTCTTTCTTATCTTCCTCTTTATACTCCCTCGTCTCCGAAATTACTACAGATCAGCTGTTATCCCTCGGAGTTTTCAGCTCTTATTCAAGTTCCTATCTTTAGCTATCATTGGTATCTGCCTGCCAGTTTAAGCATGAAAAAGGTTCCTTTTTTAATGTTACCCATCTCTTTCTCTTTATATAAAACCTGCAGGTAGAATCTATTCCTTTCTTCAATCTTCATCCAAGAGCTAAGTTAAGACCCTTAGTGATTTTTTATCTCATTATACTGGAGTTCTCTGTTTCAGACTCTAGTTTGCTACTCGTCTCTTCCCAATAGACTCATCGCTTTCCTGTGCAAAATGCTACTGTCAGGCTACTTGTCATTTCCCCTGCTTGTTATGAACACCTCATCAGTGTGTCTTTAAACACATCCTATCCAATTCATCTCACTATTCTCTTCTCCCAGAGGCTCCCAGTCTTAAGCTAAACTTGGGATTATAGGTCTGATAATTGATAGCAACACTTAATAAATGCTTATGAACCTAGGAGGGCTGTTCCACAGCATAGATGACCAAGAACCTGTCTAGGTTTCTTGGAACTACTGTGGGCCTTGGGAATGCATTTGTTTCTTACGTATGTTCTTCCTTTCCACAAGTCATTTAACCCAGACTCCTGCAGTAAACATGGAGCCAGGACCATTCTAAGATCCGGGAAGGAAGATACAGAACTGACAGTTATACACATCTGGCTGTGTTCTGTTCTGTGTCAGATTATGCAAATTGTACAATTATTGGAAAAAATTATTTGTAAAAATGGATGCCCTTTTGCCTTTCATCTCAAGGGCCTGATTCCTCATAAGCTGAGCTTTGTAAAATCCATCATCATCATCCCTAATGCTGTCCCCCACTTCTCCCACCCACCATTTCCCTTCTAGTCAGGTTCTACACCCAACAGTTTCCTGCCTTGTCTCTTTCTTGTCTCCATTGATCTCTTTTAAGTACAATATTTTTATTTGCCAAATCATCATCTTGAATTTTTTCAACTCGCTGTTTTAAATTTATTTAGTGCAATGACGCTTTTCTCTGATAGCTTTTCAAATAAGTCTTCTTTCAAAGGAAACAAAACAACAACATATTTTAAAGTCAAATAAATATATACCAGTGAGAGAACCCTATCTTCTTTCTGGGTGTATTTAATTTCTAAACTGTTTAATACATATGTGTTAACATGATTATGTACATCAAGTCCTGGATGTAGAAACAAGTTCAAAATAACACACAAAGAGCATAACTGCTCAATGATCTAAAAGCAAGATTCAGTTGTCGCAGAGTGAGCTAAAAATGTCACAATGTGAATTGAAGGACTGATACGATTATTTTAATTTGTTACTTATTTTTTTAATATATTTTATTGATTTTTTACAGAGAAGAAGGGAGAGGGATAGAGAGTTAGAAACATCGATGAGAGAGAGACATCCATCAGCTGCCTTCTGCACGCCCCCTACTGGGGATGTGCCCGCAACCAAGATACATGCCCTTGACCAGAATCGAACCTGGGACCCTTCAGTCTGCAGACTGATGCTCTATCCATTGAGCCAAACCGGTTTTGGCTAATTTGTTACTTTTAACTGAAATCATTAACATCTAGAATTACTTATACATTTATAAGGAGAAGAGTGATTTCTCTCTGAATTTGGACTTAGAAATTGGACAGCTTTGTTTCATATCCTGACTGCAGTTTTGCTAGTTGTGTAACCCTCAGCAAGTAATTTAACTTTTCATGGTTTCTTCATTGGTAGCATACAGGAGTAAACAATATTTTATTTCAAGGATATTTTCAAGGTCTAAATGAGATAAAATCTGTAGCAGATTGTAGGGCTGGGACATAGAAGGAACTCTATAAATGGTAGCTGACACTATTGTTATTGACATGCCTTTTGAATCTATTACCAAATAGCTAGGTATTTTCCCTATATTTCTTGGACAACTCTGAATGATTCTTTATTTTCAGACCACCCCAAGCCTGTCCCTGATATTAAACATATCATTCAAAGAGATATTACTTTCCTATCATTATGTTAGCATTATTTAGTATTGTGTATATTTTGCCTATTTTTCATTCAAGAGAACTTGAAGTGGAAAACATATTAAGATACTCCATGGCTTTCAATATGGCATATCTGTTATCAGCCTCTACAGCCACTAGATGTCAATACAATGTTTATCTAAAAGATTTAATAAAGAGTCATTAGTATCCTATTTAATGGTTAAATAATGTATTCCCTTTGCAAGGCATTTGAAGAGTAAAGAATTTCAAAGCATTTTAGAGTAATATTTATGGAATTCACATCACTAATAACTGAAATGCTTCATTTCATCCAGGTGTAAAAAACTGTTGAATGAAACCAGAGTTTAAGCCTGAATTAAATTAAAATTGTTTAGAAAAATGTATATGGATAGAACAGAATTTCCCCTAATTGGATTCTTGTGCAGGTACTTTACTACTACTTGTAGAAACATGAGATCTTTATAACTGGATAAGACCTATATGTCCTATTTTATTTTAAAAATACCATCTTACCTTTTCATATTGACAATAGTAATTCTGAGAGAAGAAATAACCTGAAGTATTTCTAAAATTATGTTCTTCAGGATATTGACTATTTTATTAGTGATTTGGCTAATGATAATTTTAAATTTCTGTCAAATGCAGTTTGAAGAGATTTGAGTATTTACTCTTCAATCCTTAAGCCTGAAGTTATAGTCATAACCCTTCCTTGAACATACAAAATAACTTTATTATTTTTGAAGCTCCATACTGATATAGAGAAATGTAATTTAAATCACTTTTCCTTTTACATTAAGTTATCATAAAATAGAGAGAAAAGGACCTCAGAACAAACAAATAAAAGTCAAATAAAGAAAAGAACCATATCTATCTTTATCTGAGGAGGTTATTGGATGTATTTTCCCCAAAATCACCTTTACATGTGTTTTTCCCCTTTGAGTATGTGCCATGTAGCCTATCTGCTAATTTCAGCCAAAAAAAAAAAAAGAACAAGGGGAATAGATTAATAAATAAATCTGATATAATATGACTGAAGGCAGTAATTGGAGGGAAAATCAACTAACTTAAAATAAATCTTTAGTCTAAATATTGCTTGTTATATGCCCTAGTATAGTAGTATCCTGTATACTACTAACTCTCAATCCTACACTAATGGTATTGCAATTAAATTTTATGACAGGAATTAAATTTTAATACTATAGTAGAAAGTTTATTTTAGTCTTTGCTCACCTTTCTGCATCCACACTGCAAGTTGCCAATGTTTCACATAAGATTATAATTTAACATATTAAATATTTTAGGAAGAAAGGGAATAAAGGTAGGGAAAGGAGGAAGAAGAAACTAAGGGCAAGAGGATTTATTTGAGAACCTAGTCATGAATTTTTCAACATTTAATGGGAATTCTCTTCACTATTAGGATTCCTACATATGTTATGTGAGCTGGATGGATCAATATAAGCAAATGGGACATGAAGAGTGAGAAGGAGGAGATGATAATGATGGGAGATGAGTGGGAGTGACAGAGGAGAGAATATGATAGCCAAGAAAGATTTGTGTAGGTTTAGAGTGTTGAATTGACTTTCCAAGAATTTTAGTTGAGGTTCAAAAGACAAGAATAAAAAGTAATGGTTACCCCACTTTAAAGGCATTCTATTCTTAAGCAGTCTAACATAGCAGGTCTTGGATATGTGAGCCTATAGGGCACCTGGACTGTGGCTAGTTGCACTGTGATATGCTATGTTAAATAATAAGTACCAGGTTTCAAAGACATGGTGTAAAAAAAATAACATATGAAAGACTTTTATATTGATTCTTTATTAAAATAACAACATTTGGATTAATTTGAATCAATAAAATGACTATTGAAATTAATTTTATGTTTTCTTTTTACTTTTTTGAAATGTGGCTATAAGAAGATTATAAATTACATATATGGCTTGCATTATATTTCTATTGGACAGGAGTTATCAGCCAGAAGTTATCAGCCTTGATAACAGATAACAAAAATGGTGCCAGGACTCTTGTGCGATCACCCATTCCCAGGTTAATATTGTCAAACTAATTGGAGAGTGGAATGCTTTCTGAAGGAGAAATAAAGACCCCTCAGTACTGTGGATGCAGTACTGTGACATCTTCCTCCTATTGGGTAAGGGATGTGTTTCCTGCCCACTTCAAGCCCATTAAAGAGGAACTTCTAACGAGAACCATTTTTTCAGATGGGAACGTAAATCCAAAGGGAAGCCTGCACTTCATGCTACATAGTGTTGCTGAAACTCTTAGGTGACCCCATCCCCTGGTATATGGAACTGATGGTGGTAAGTGAACTCTTAGGAAAAGTTGATCTGAGCCTCTTGCAGTTGTAGGGAGCCAGAAGCAGGAGTTAGTAAAGGGGTAAGGAGGAAGAGCCAGGAGTTAGAAGAGATCATCTTTCCTCTCCCTTTTGTAGGTGCCTAATGTGGGCAGGCTGCAGAAGGAAAGAGATAGGAGCTTCAAATTGGATATGAAATGAGCATTTTCCTTTGAGCTTTTTATTAACTGGAAGTAACACTTTTAATACATGAAAAAGACCAGAAACCCTATTGAAAATGCCTAAATTCAGGGGCCTGAAAAGGTCTGTTTTATTTATTGTATGTCTCCCCATTAGAATTTGAGCTCCAGGAAGATGAGGTTGTTTTATCTGGATTGTTTTGTTTTCACTTGCATACTCTAATGGGCCTAAAATAGTACTTGGCACATAGTAGGTATGCAATAACTATTGAATGAATAGATGAATAAATAAATCTGATATAATATGACTGAAGGCAGTAATTGGAGAAAAAACGCTTCCTTTTGTACTTCTAGAGTCTAGCACATTCAATAAACTAGACACGTGTTAGGAAAAGCTATGCTTATGTCATTTAATGAGCATAAAGTGGCTGGTAGATAAAAGAAGGGATTTCTGGTTAGTTCAGCAAGTGCAGTCCATTTTAGAAATTATATAGTATAGTCAAATCACTGCATGCTGCTATACTATCAAGGATTCTTTTAAATTTTCCTTGACAATAGTCTCATATTTCAGCTTGTGGTGCTTAAAATATTTCCATTATTTTACAGTTATTGAATCTCTTTCAGTTGGTACAATTCTTAGTAAAATTTCTTCCATGAGTCATGGCCAATTACCTTTGTTTTTTCAATTACTAGTCATTTTGTTTGAGATTGGGTTTTGAGTATAATGAATACTTTGCATCATTATTTTATGTAAACTCAATTAATAGTAAAAAGGTTGTAAATTTGCAAAGTTATATGCTGCCACCTTTACAGAGTCTAACCTTTTCTAACAAATACCTTGTTAGCTCCTATGTGATGGATGCATTGAGGATCTGGGGCCTAAAAGCATTTGGTCTACATTAGGTCTATAAGCTTCTAAGTCTTTAGTGTTCTGTTCTCTTAGCTTTGGAGAACTCACTGACATCAGTTTTGTACTTCAAAGTCAATAAGTATATAATAAAATATTAAACTTCTAGTTTAAAAAAGTTTGTGTCTGGATAATTTTGAAAAATATATTCATGTGCATAAAAATATACTCATGGCATATTCATGATCATTGTATTTCAAAGTGTAAGATGATGATGATTATTTTATCTGGGTATGTAAACTTAGCTAAAAAGATGTGAGCACAATCAGCTCATCCTCCAAGAACAGGTTAACCATCACAGTTTCTGTTACTTTGGTCCATGTACAAAGATTGGACTCTTCCTCTTTCTACACCTCCTGATATATTTGTTCAAAGGTAGCATCTAGTCTTTAAACAATATAGATGAAATTTTTATCAAAAGATGTTAAAGCATGTATGCATATTTTAGAATATGTTATGAAAGAGAATTGGGAATCCTTATCTTTATATTTCTTAAAATACAAATGAGGTAACTTTAGGGTAATTTCTATTATTTCATGGGAAAAAAAGGATATTCCCACAATAATTTTAAAAATTATTTTATATTTCTTAAGGATAAAAACAGCAATGAAAACAACTGGAAGGAGTATTCTATGATAGGATATGGGGAGAGAAGTGAAAACAAATATAACAACAACAACAACAACAACAAAACAAGAAATGCAAAAGGGATAAAGATTAGGACAAGTAAATCAAATAGAAAAGAAACAGCACAGAGATATAAAATTGTTGCCAAGTCTAGTGTCAATTTGGGTTAATGGATACTTCCCTGGAGTAGGTTATTTCAAAAAATGTAAGGCTATTACTATCTATGTAGAAAAGAATATCATAATCACAATACAGGAAGGAGGAGTGGGGTCTTGAAAGCCAATTATTTCTATTTCTATTCTAGAGGGTAAATTTTGCTGCCACAACAAGAAAGCCAGAGAGTGTTCAAAGGAGCCAGAGTCACCATCGATGTCAGAGAATCTTAGCTATGTCAACACTGAGGGCTAGTTCTGAAACATTTTTCACTGGGAAGAAAACTTTTCACACTAGACATTTAAATTTAAAATAAATACATGGGTTGGGAAAAAACATAAACCAAAAAGAGAGGGGGAAACAGAGAAAATAAGATTGACTATTTCAGACCAGCTCACATCCTTGAGGCCTCCATTATTATACCTTAAATTACTGAGAGAACTTGAATGCATGATTGATGGGCCACTCCAAGTAAAATTACAGGAATTATGAAGGGAGCAAAAAAAGTGCTAGAAATCTAAGTTTGAGGCAGCTATTCTTCCAGTGCTCAAAAAGAAGAGAGAGAAAAATGAATTGTTTTTGTCATGGAAACAATGACCTCCTTCCATTTCAAAGTAAAAACCTCCACCTATGCTCCCTCTCCTCAAGCCATTTCATCCTGTTGGAATCTTAAGAGTTTCTACCCCCAAAAAATTGCTAAATGTGCCACTGGCAATACAACATTCAGCATATTTCATTACACCTTCTTTCAGATATCACTGTGTTATTTAAAACATATGAGACTCTGTGTTCTTTCTGTAGGTGTCCTATTTCTTTCTCAAGCACCTACTCTGACGCTCCTACTCTGAATAAAAGTACCCTCTGCTTTCTCATTCCAAGTGTCTGCCCTGGAAATGTTAGTGATAACCACAGAGTGATAGTTTATTTTTATATTACGGAGGCCTGAGTCTATCTGCCTAATCCAGGCTCCCTAAATGTTAACCTTGTGTTCCAACTGCCCAGTAGAAATATTCATGATTGTTTTACACACGCATCAGTTCAAATTGCCCAAAATAAAATGTATCTTCTCTGTTCACAAACCCGCTTTTCCTTCTGTTCTCTAGATTGGTGGATCATTGCTGGTGACTTACTGTTGAACTAATACTCTGTACCCACTGTGCACTTTGCCATGGTTTACAGGTGTCATATATAATGTGCACAACAACACTCTGAGGTGGATTATGTTGCCCATTTTACAGATGAGGAAATAGAGCCACTAAATGAGTTAAATAACTTGCCCAAAAGAACATTAGGCTAATAATTTGTAGAGCTGGGATTCCTATGATATCAGACTATCCTGAGAGACAATAGCATTTTCATATCAACCTGAAGGAAACATGTCTAGGGCAAGATGGATTTGTCTGTTTCTACAGAGGGCAGAACTGGAACAGTGAATACAAATTATGTGAATAGAGATTTCAGTCAATTTATCAAGAAACTTCTTAAAACTGTAGTATTATAGAGCAAAGAAACAAGTTTTCTGGAAAAGTAATGGTATCAAACCCAGAAAAGTCTTTTGGATGGAGAAGAAATTTAGACTACATAGACTCCTAAATTTCACAACAGAATAATATTTGCTGGCACTGACTCATTTGCATAATCGATTAACAGATGCACATGAACATTTAATAAAGATACTGCACATTGGATAATCAATGTACTGTGTATTAGAGTCTAAAGTCACAAAGACTTTGGTAATATAAAGTTATTGTTTTAAATGGGAAAAAGGTGCTGTTGATTTTTTATCTTACTGGTTCAGCTGCTTTAGGTCATGTCATGTTCTCTGTTGGAAAACAGTTACCAGGGCTGCTGCAAATATTTCTAACTGATCCATCTTTATATAATGTGGTTCTGACTAGAGCATCATCTCGTGTGGTTTCAATAGGAAGAGGAGTGAAAAGTGTGAATGGAACAAATCTGACACGGTTGCAAAACTGATGAGAACATTTCTTGTATTTTTGTGTGTGAGTTCTCCTTTTTCCCCATAGGTGTAGTACATCTACGTTTAATGCCTCTTGAGTTTTCATTTCATTTCTTTTCTTTTTTTTTAACATAGACTCTATTATTTTTTTAATATATTTTATTGATTTTTTACAGAGAGGAAAAGAGAGAGAGAGATAGCCAGAAACATTGATGAGAGAGAAATATCAATCAGCTGCCTCCTGCACACTCCCCACTGGGAATGTGCCTGAAACCAATGTACATGCCCTTGACCAGAATCGAACCTGGGACCCTTGAGTCTGCAGGCCGACGATCTAGCCACTGAGCCAAACCAGTTAGGGCTTAACATAGACTTTAGTCTGGTTTGTTGTTGTTATTTTATTCCCTGCTTTCAGAAAGGGTCTGTGTTCAATGTGCATCCCGTGATAATTATTCCTCAGGAGAACTGGCAAATGAGTGCAAAGAGCAGAAGAAGTCATTACTAACTAAAACCATAATCGGGGAAATCTAAAACGTGGAGTTCCAGAAAAGGGATGCCCAGGACTCTAGCTGGCTGATTCTGTGGAAGCCAGAACAAGTGCCTACCATGGTACTGTTCATCCACTTTAATTAGCACCTCATCACTTTCAGCTTGTGTCACCCAGCTGGCTAGAGCGAGACAACACCTCCGGCTTGGAAGGGGCTCCATTCCATTCTCTTGGATCTCACTGAGACCTGTGGTGCTTTCTTTAGGTACAGCTGGTGGTGGCACTTTCATTGTAAATTCAAATCTCTGTTTGGAAAAAGGTGATAAGAATAGTTTGTTTCAAGCTCCTGATGTTTAAGCCATAAGCAGTTCCCAGCAAATACATTCAAGGCTCCTTCTTGTTTGATCGGCTATAGTTTGTAGTCTTATTAATAGTAGCAGCATCCAGATTCCCCTTGGTGAAATGCACCCCCAGGAAATCTACACAAGAGCATCCCAGTTTCTCTGCAGTTCAAAGTTTGTGTGGATCGCTGTTAGCGTTTCTGGTGGTGTTTGCTGATCAGTGCAAATTCTGAGAAAAACAACAGCATCCATGTACATCTATCTGAGGTTTCTTTCTTGCTTCAATGGGACAAAATATGATGCTTACTAAATGCATTCCATTTTATTGCAACTTTTCAATAACACAGGTACTAATATCCAAGACTGTACAGCAAGCTACATGTGAGAGCATCATGTCTTCTGATTTTTTTCTACAGTTTTTGTTTGTCAGCATTTAACTCATTACTTTATAACTTCCCTTGATGTGAGTTGTGCTTGAAAGTTATTATATTAATGACATTTTAATCTATTTTATGATCAATTTATATTAGTCTTAGCTTTTGTCCCTAAGGTAAGAGTTGTTGATTAAAACACATTTTCTTTGATTTCTTTTTCTTAAACCTATATACTCTCTAGGCATCAGATACACAAGATTTGGAGATGGGGAGTTTAGTAGCTCATTAAAATTACTCCATTTCTATATAATATTCTAAGTGATCTACTAGATGTCTTTATTTGGTTGCTCAACTTCAAGATCGCTCTTAATTATCATTATAAGTCACCATACTATCTTAAAATGCATATGAAGTGTTTTTTAGATACTATCTGACTTTATCTCATGACAATTATGAATTTTATAGGTAAGGAAACTGAAATTCAGATAAGTTAAGTCATGGACTGGGATCACCACTCTGATGACTAAATTGGCAGAGCCCAAGCCTAGTCCCTGTTATGCAGCACAAAGCTGGAAACTCATCACTCTAGACTGAAGTTCCTACCTTGTACTAGAATCTCTAACCTAGTAAACAACTAACAAGGGCAAGAAGGATACCTTAGGCACTTGTAAGGGCCCCTGTTAACCATGTTACTGAGCCCTACTAATGAAACTTCTCAGAGCCTAGTTTTATTACTTGTAAAATACACAAAGTCATTAAAAAACCTCATGCTGTTTTTGAAGGCTAGATATTATCAAGTGTTTAGCACAGCAAATAGTAGTTACCTTCATTTCTCTTTTATACAAAAAAATATAGGTGGCTAATCTATATTATTAAATATTTCCAGTTGGTCAGTTTATCCTCACAATTTGTCCTGAAGCAGAGTAATAGTTCAAGTAGGTTTGATTTTAGGAACTTATAATATAAACCAGATGGGAAATATTTTTTTTAAATAGCAGAAAAGTATAGGTAAACATACTGGGGGAAAGAAGTACACATTTTTTTAAACTTTATTTGATTCATAGTAATAAAAATAATGGACATAGTGACAGCAACACTCATTATCCATCTACTATGTGATTTTATAAACTTATTTTATATCCTCACAGCAAAATATTTTATGTGTAGTTTTTAGTAAGCCTATTTTGCAGGGATAAGGAAACTTAGGTGCAAAAACATAAGGATATCCAGTATACGAATTTAGGCCAGTCAGTTTCATAGCAGTGCCCACATTCAACCATCACAATATAATGCCTGAAAATAAACTACTTGTAAATAATTTTATCACCCTGGCCACTTTAGCTTAGTGGATAGAATATGGGCCTGTGGACCAAAGGGTCCCAGGTTCAATTCCAGTCAAGAGCATGTAACTTGGTTTCAGGCTCCTCCCCAGCCCAGACCCTGACTGGGGCTTGTGCAGTAGGCAACCAATGTGTTTCTGTCACATCGATATTTCTCTCTGTCTTTTCCATTTTTCCTTAAAAAAATCAATGAAAAATATCCTCAGGTGAGGATTAAAAATACATACATATACATACATACATACATACCAAGGCACATACATACATACATACATACATAATTTCATCAACATGTATATTACAATTAAAGCAGAAATATCCCAACTTTTGTGTTCTCAGATTAGAATATATGTGAATTCCAGCATTTCTGATTTCTTTACTTGTTAAAATCAGTCATTGCCAATAAAACTACTCATTAAAGTTAAAAATAGATACAAATGAAAGAAATGTAATCTGGACTTTGGATAACACTAAAAATCTTTGTTCATTACATGTTTTTCCAGTTATTTCTATCAGTGTCTAGTGACAATTATTTTAAACATATAAAAAATAACTATAGCTATTAGAAAATCATTTGTGAAAATGATAAAGGAGCTAATTAAGATTCTAAACTAGAACACCCAATAAACTATATTAAATAATTGCACAAAATTCAAGCTTTAGAAGAAACAAAACTTTGCTGCTCAAATTCTCTCAGAGGAAAAATCACATGGGAAATATTTTTCCCAACCAGGGATATGTATTAATTCCATAAGGAGAGCAAAAAAATTATAAGAATGTGATATTCAACATCCCTTTTAAGGTTGTAGTCAACCTTTGCGGTTGTTTTTGCCCTCTTTGGTGAGACTCTGGGGAGGAACTACATACCTTTGCTCAGAAGCCCTGGGGCAAGTGGGCAGTTGCCTGGGGCAAAGCCAGCTAAGAGCAGCCAGCAGCCTTCCTCCCCCTGGTGTGGAGGAGAACCAAGATGTGTGTTTTATTCATCTAGGTAACCTCATTTTCTTCTCATTTAACTAGTGGGAGTTAATTGAACTACCTGCTGAGATCTCTGGCACATAACTAAATAAGGTGAAATGAGGTTACAGTGTTCCTAACCCACTTCTGGCCCCATTTACAATAGAGACTGGTTTTCACAGAGGACCAGAAAACAGTTCCAAAAGGGCAGATTACAGTCAACTACTTTGCAGCTACACCTACGTAGCTTCTGTGTTTTCTAACTCCTTAATTCCACCCTCCTAAATATTTAGTCTTCCCTATTTCTTCCCCTCTATCTCACCCAGATCCACTGCCATCTTTTCAAGCCAATTACCAGCAAATCTAAAGGACCTTCCCACCCATATCTACGTGTTCCATTGATGTTTCCAGACAGGTCATGTCCACACTGCTGTTTCCTACAGGTCTTTGTCACCTCACAGACCTCTCTAGTTTATGTTTCAACTTGAAAAAACTGTGCCTATACAAGCTTACACATTGCCCTGAAAAATAAAAATCCACAGACAATAGGATAGTGAAGGCCTAGGGTGGGGGATGGGGAGGGCTAGAAGGGGCCAGTGGGGGATATTAGGGACATCTGTAATACTTTCAACAATAAGAATTTTTTAAAAATAAGTAAAAAAGAAAAACAATTCATCAATTGTTTATATTATTTTAAAATATCAATCTGTTCAATATTTTGGCACTGCTATAACTGCATTAATCAATAATTTGAACTTTAGTAGAAACAGATACTGGTTATTTCTGATATGAAGAACAGAATATAGTTTTGTGACCTCCTAGATCCAGGGTTGGCAAACTGCGGCTTGAGAGCCACATGTGGCTTTTTGGCCCCTTGAGTGTGGCTCTTCCACAAAATAGCATGACCTGGGTGAGTCTATTTTGAAGAAGTGGCATTAGAAGTTTAAGTTTAAAAAATGTGGCTCTCAAAAGAAATTTCAATCCTTGTACTGTTGATATTTGGCTCTGTTGACTAATGAGTTTGCCGACCACTGTCCTAGATTAAAAAAAAGATAAAACAATAAAATACTGTATGTTTCTGTGTTGTTTTTCCTTGGAAAATTGTTAATGGAGTATTATTTTCCTTATCTCCTTAAGATGTAAATTATTCTTTTACCACCCAAGTAATACATTAGAGAAAAATTTTAATTCAAAAAACATGTATAATCACTATCGTTTTTCTTGTTCTGAACTCATATGTATAAATCAAATGCCTGAAGTCATAATGCCTGAATTAGCCATAAATGCAGTTGCATAAATTTCCGCTTTATATTATAAGAATTCACTGAGTATTTTCCCTTTACTTTTAACTTGTGTTTTTAACACTATCAGTGCTTTGTGCTAGTAGAATAATAATAATTGTAAAACTGTTAGACTGCATCCCAGTATGAATACATCTTTACTTCATATTTATGAACACAGTAGCTAAGGTTCTGTTTGTAGATGTGATATAAATAATTCCATTCTATACATTACCACTTTAAGCCTACAATCTGCCTTATACACATTCTTACATTTATTTAAACTTATCACTGACTCCACCCTGGCCCTTCCTGTTCTCACCGATATCTTTATGTATGCATTCACCCAAGTGTGGGGTTATTTTACTATTTGAGTCATCTCCAAACTTACTATAGAAAGTTGCTTACCATGTGACACCATGAAGGGGAAAGAACTGCCATCCTCAGGACCTGGACTCACCAATAAATCAGCTCTCCCTCAAGCTTTTTATAAAACCTGAACACAAGCCTAATGTGAATGTCATAGTGTTGTTTCTAAAACTATGGCCGACTTATGTGGCCTCTGGTGAGACATCCTTCAGATTGTAAATTCAAGTTAGGATTGATAAGTGCCTTTTTTATAACTTATTATTTAACCCATTTTTTAAAAGATTCCTGGTTGTTATATCCTAACAAGATAAAATAGTTGAATCAGTCAAGAATATGAAGCTGCCAAATTGAAAGCTCAAGAGGCTTTGTGCATTTAGAAGCATAGAAGGGTATTAACAAATAACAGAAGATTCCTGGGGTAAATAAAAAAGGGGGTGGGAGCAGAATAGTGCCTGTATAAGCCAATCATCTGATAAACTGTTATTTATATTTCAGGATAATTCATTCTTTCAATGATAACACTACATAAAACCAAAAACTGCATAAGAATAAATATTCTTTTTCATAAGCAAAAAAGAAAAAAAAAAGGACTTAGCAATGTATAAACAGAATCAAGAAACCAGGCAAAATGAAGTTTTACTCACATTTTCACATATGCTGTCAGTCACTGAATGATTACAGGGTAAAAATATGAGAGATGTTGACCAGGTTATTTTTTACATTGAATGTGACTTGATGTTTGAGCTTAAACAAGGTGTTCTCAAGCATATTTCCTTTCATAAAACTTTTAAGATGGAAATGGAAACACATGTTTGACAATTATAAGATAAGCTCCTTTGAAACTCTCTAGAATAAGACTGAACATTCTCTAAATCATGGTGTCTCAGATTTTCAAAAGATCAAATCAAATTCCCCAAAGAAAGCAATTGTGATGAAGTTAATTAAGACAACTCTGTGGCTATATTTGATCATTTTAAAAAGCTATAAGTTTCTAAAGGGTATAAGTTTTCATGTTTTAAATTGTACGTCTCCAATATAAAAGGGCCAGCTGCCCTCTCCAGATGTGTGTGTGTGAATCTGCTGGAGAGTACTTACGCACACATAATGTGGGGAAAGAAATCCCCTGTTGATCTGGTTTTATAAGTCTACATTTAAGAACAAAATTCAAAGGTTGATTGATTGATCAAAATCACACAAGTAGATTAAAAAAACAAATGCATTTATATTTTCTTATTGTATCTAATTATTGAAAGAGTTCATTCTTAAGTCTTAATCTTGTTTCTAGTTCAACTATCTGATTGGACTACAGGGGAACAAAACAACTTGCCCATGTCAGCAGATCATTTTAGTTGGGCTCCAGGTTTCTGAATGAACTTCCACACAGACCCTTGTAGACATCTGAATTCCATAAATCCACAGGTGTTTAAGGAGCCCTAAAGCTGGGTCAGACAGCAGACTCCTTCCACTGTGACTTTACAAGGATTTTGTACTGTGTAAACAACACTTGCAAGGATTTCTGGTTACTACTGAGTAAAACCAGTAGCAGGGAGAGCTACTTTTAGTTTTCTTCCTTAGACTGTGATGTGGTTCAGTTCTATTTCAGTTGTGAGCTATGTGTAGAAAGTTATCTTGTACACACTGTAGGTAGCATTGTAGCTCTTTGCTTCATGAACTCAGGACATTTTGGCATAAAGCATCACCTCTTAAAAGGTAATAATGCCCACATGGAAAGGGAAAATTTATTATGATGATGATTTGTTAAGTCTTTCCATGCATTGTGCTAAGAAAATACACTGAGATCCCCAAATATTACTTATTTGTTCCTCTTTAAAATGAGAAGGTTTGGATGTCTCATGCACCTTTCCAGTAAGGGAAATTTGGGTGAAGTTTGTAGAAGGAAACTATGTATTATACCCTTAAAGTGTTTGAAAAATCTAGTTTTATTTTTGTTTTGCACTTTTTTTGTATTGTTTTAGTAATTAAGCCAAAAATCAAATTCAGAGGGCAAATTTAAAAGAAAAACTAAAAGCTTCATAAGATAATAAATATACAGTATGCCTTAAATGCTATGACACACTATGATATTCAAGAATCTCTCAGTAAAACCTTATTAGTTTATTCTAAATGAAAAATTAAATCTGAAGAATAAAACAAGAAAATTAAAATAGGGAAAAATATGCTTAAAGAACAGAAATAAAAAATAATCAGAAACTGATAAAAGAAATAAAAGTCAATAGGAGATTTTCAAAATAAGAAAAATTCAGATGGGAAAAGTGTAAAGAACTATAAGAGGATTTGCATGCAAAGGTCTAATGAACACAAATAAAAAGCCAGGAGTCTCCATGTGTCCTGTTTAAAGAGTTCAAATAATTTTAGGAATATGTTTATTATAAAAGTTTTCTGTCACATAGTCAAATGGTATACTTGGAAGTGTATTTGATAGTGAAGCAGAATAAAAACAAGAACATCAAAAATATTTCTTTTTATATGGTCTAAATGGAATTTCTATGCCTTTGTTTAAATGCAATATTTTATTTCAATAGATGTGTGGCTAGGATTGCCTCAAGAGCAATGACCAATTCTCCTAGGGAAATAATAATTTCTTAGATGACACTGCTGTAGAACACACACAAGTAACAACAGGTACCAGTCTTGTGACCTTCTGCATCAGGAAGGTTTCCCCGTCCTCCACAAACATTTGGGAGAGAACCAGGTCTACTCATTGATTTGTAGCCCAGCCTGACTCACTTGTCAATGAATCATGTATAAATGATGAAGGACTGGAGATCAAAGACCATCAGCATGTAAAAGTAAAGACTCAGAGTTAATCTTCACATGATTACACATCTACCATGCTAACACCTGTGATTTATGTGCACTAACCTCCCATGCTTTGTGTGCATGTACAGTTTCAACAGTTCTTTTTATTTTTTTAATATATTTTATTGATTGTTTACAGAGAGGAAGGAAGAGAGATAGAGAGTTAGAAACATTGATGAGAAATATCAATCAGCTGCCTCCTGCACACCCCATACTGAGGATGTGCTTACAACCAAGTTACATGCTCTCAACTAGAATCAAACCTGGTACCCTTCGGTCCACAGGCTGACACTCTATCCACTGTTAGGGCTCAACAGTTCTTTTTAAATGCCTTTTATACATAAACTAGAGGCCTGGTGCTGAAAATTCATGCACTGGAGGGGGTTCCCTCAGTCCCGCCTGCCCCCTCTAACAGTCTAGAAGCCCTCAGGGGTGGAAGACAACCCAGCAATCAGGGGAAGGTGATGTCCCAACACACCTATGCTGCTGCCACTGCCAGCAGTGCAAGCCTCAGCAGGCCCTGGTAACCTGAGGCTTAGGCATCAGCTGGGCAGCCACCATCTGAGGCTTGCCTGTGCCTCTGGCTGACTCTGGGAAGCTGGGGGCTTAAGGGGACTGGAGAACTCCAGAGGCAGGCACCACCATTTTGTGGCTGTGGGCACTGTCATCTTTGCAACAGCATGAGGGTCAATTAGCATATTCCCTCCTTATTGGCCGTGGGCACCACCATCTTTGCGACAGCTTGAAGGTCAATTAGCATATTTTCTCTTTATTAGATAGGACTATCGTGCTGGCTTTCTTGTGAATATGTGCCTGAATTTTTCCTTTGAGCATTTTCAGAGATTGCAAATTCTGAAAGGAGTTGGGTTTTGAAAACAGGCAAGAGTTATTTGTAGCCTTGTTAGTGAATGCAGTGAATAAACAAGATAATCAGTGCACGTGTGGTCCAAACCCATATGTGTTCAGCCTTCTCTCTGGCTCTTGCTGTATTTTGTTGGAATCATGTTTCTAAGACTTATCTTCCCACTCTACTAGAAGCTCCTCAAGACCAGGAACTAAGCTATAATCATCTTTCTGTTTCAACTCCTTGCATATTCCCCATTGGTTGAAAAAAGCTGTGGTTCATATGTTGTCTTTGAAAGCAATCCAGAGGAGAATTGTAAAACAGCAACATCTTTGTAATCAGTTTTATCTATTTGAAAGAGAAAAACTATACAAAACACAGTCTGAGATTTTAAAAGCTAAACTCAGTTATTTACAGATCATTGCAGAATATTACAAATTGATGAAACTTTAATAAGATGTTAGTGATAAAAGGTAGATGGTAATTATTTAAAATACATATCAAGTTATATCATTATTTCCATTTTCCTCTCAAGTGCAATAGATAGATTGTGAATTTACCTCTCGCTTCCAGAGTTACAGAAATGTTCCCCAAGCCCCTTGTACATTCAGACAAGCACACAGATGTGTGTTTCTCATGCTGTGGATATATGACTTAGAAAAGTCTTCCTCACAGGTGGCTTATTTCCAAAGTTTAAGCAATATAAACCTGTTTCTAAATATTTTAGAAAATGAGGAATATTGCTGAAGCCCAATGGAGCCAAAGTTATATATTCAATAACACTTTCAACTTACATGACCATTTCAAGGTTATACCCTAGAGCACTAATTTTCAAACTTTCTCATCTCATGACACTCATAATCTAATTATTAAAATTTTGTGACACACTAGAAAAAATTTTTTGCCCATCTGACGAAAGAAAGTATCATGGTATCATTTTGATTTATTCATTACAGACAGCTATTGTCATTTTTTGTTTAACAATTAAGAGAAAGGAGGTCAGTGCCCTTGAGTCAGGAATATTGCATGCTTTAAAAGACTTGTAGCACACTGCTTGAAATTTGAAAAAGAGACACTAAAGAGGAGATGTAGAAAAATGTATGTATATGTCAGTCTAAAGCACATAGTTCTCACAAATTTTTAGAAACTGCTGGTTTCTTAGCTGCATACAGTAATATATTTATTCAACACATTGAAATAGTTTAGTAGAGTAAATGCCCTAATTATAACTTTTTTGTTTGTTTCAAGTAGGAGATAAAACTGCTGATCTCTAGTAATATTTCGTTCATATTTTCCAATCTAATATTTCATTCATATTTTCCAATCTAATATTTTGATTATTTTACCGATTATGTTTGAAAACTCTGACTTTGCATATGTCATTTAAGTTACTAAAAGAAGAGAAAAGAAAGGTAAATATATAGAAGACACTTTTACATAATACTGCTCTTCAAGTAGATTTGAGTATATTTCATAAGTACAAAATTCAGTTAAATGTGAAGAACTTATTCTGATTACAACAGTCCATTGAGAAGGTCTACTGGGAATAAGAAATGTAGTAAAACAGAAATACTTAGATGCTTACTAGAAAAAATAATGGGTTATAAATGAGAACTACTTGGGTCTAGACAAGTTGCAATACAAATGTGTTTCTAATTGTTGAAAATCCTCACCGTGCTTTTTAAACTGAAACTAAGAATGCCTCATTTCTAAATTTGGAAAAACTAATTTCATGTGAATAAGATTATCCTCAAAACTGGATATAAAGTTCAATATTCTGGGTTCAGAAAGATGTTTTAAACAGCAAGGCATTCAATATTGCCATACAGATACTGTTCTGATGTGCTGATGCAGAGTGTACTCCTGACGTTAATCGGAAATTTGCTGACATAGGAACTGATAAATACACTTCCTCTCTGATTTCTTTCTCATCTAGAAACAGAACAGGAAGTTCATTTGTTTGGGGAATAGAAAAGTATGTGAGTAGCATAAAATGACTTGGATTAAGACCTCTTCTGACATCAAATATGTAATGTATATTTTTAAACCCAGAAAAAAATACATAAAAGTGCATGTAAGCGATAGGTTAAAACCTGCAAAAATGGAATAAAAATCTTAAAAAAAAACTATATATATATATATATATATATATATATATATATATATATAAAATACTTGTACTAGTGAGAAATATCCACATCTAACTGTTAGACACTTCAAACCACTATAAGAGTTGAAGTTATTCAACCACAAGAAGATCAGTGAAATATATTTCAGGAGCAAAGAAGAAAGCAAAATTCTAAACAAGTAAATGCAACAGCATGATAGCTGAGCAGATGCAATATCAGGTTGCCTTGCACATCCAATTACAAGATGGTATATTACAGTGGCCAAAGCTAAACTATTGAAAGAATATTTTCTGTTCACCGAAACAATGATTGCAATAAATATTTCTTTTCATGTATGCTGGCTACCTGCCTATTTTTTATTTCAGGCCCTTGAAATTTTACCTCGTGAAATATTAAGATATGCTGTGCCTTCCTATTTTTAGGTCTATTTCTCAAAAGTGTTCTATTTGTATAATCATCAGAAAAGAAGACAGTGGCTGCTTGTTTCTTCTCTTTGTTGGGCTATGTGGAAGGAAGGGTGTGGGGGTTATTTTGAGCACAAGTTTATCTCTGGTCAGCTGAAACACCACAGTGAAGTAATTTCTATTAAAGTCTTGGCTTTGCCACTTAGTTTGCCATACGCCAGAACTAGCAAAGGGGAATCAGGACACAGTTAGTAGTGGTTGCCAGAGAAAGCACCAGAAGATTTACATTTGTAAGGTCAGATGAGTGGTTATTGGTCCTTCACAGCACAAGCCAGCAACCCCATTAGAAATGTAAGTCAGTAGAGCTATGAATCTGTTCAAAATACCCATAACTATTTAAAATTTGCAAGCAGCTGGATTGTTCTCTGTGTGATTGTTGATGTGGAAAAGCAAGAGGAGTTGTTTGGTGAGTAGGACAAGATCAAGGCACTTTCCACAACAATTTTACATTAATAGCTTTTTTTGCTTTTAAATGAGCTGAATACCCATAGAGTGTTAACATTCACAAACTTATGTCTCCTTCATGTTTTGACAATGTTCACTGACTTAATAGCACCAAGTTTTGCAAACGCTCTTGCCTAAATGCCAATTCTGCATATTAAGTTAGTTCTGTCTTGCTGAGTGTCAGAATCTTGCTGATTTTCACTCACTGAAGGGGAAGACATGCTTCTATCAATCAGCAACATGCTTAACATTTATCCATTCCATAAACTTAAGTTAGATATGCTGTCCCATTTTTAAAGTTTAGTCTATACTCATCATTTTTAAAAGTGCAAACAGAAGGCCTTGAATCCTTCTTCTGAGGGTGGATAGTTTTTGAAGTGGTTTTCCCTGAGCAAGCTTAAATGTCCAGGCTAAAGCCAAATCCTTAGAGTAACATCCCATATATGTATAGTTTCATGGGAATAAATAATACAATAGGATCATAATTAATACAATGGTGGAGAAAACTTTAATCTCATCTATGTCATGCATTCATGTCACCACAGAGGAGAGTGAAGCTCAGAGACATTAAGTAACTTTCCTTAGTGAATGCAGCACATTGGTGGCAAGTGTGGGCTGGCACCCAGAAGAGTCTTGATTCCCAGTCCAGCATTCTTGTTAGAATACCTACAAATGTTCCCAAAAAGTGAACATCAACTGTTCTCTTCCACCAATTCTCCCCACCCCCCTCTCTCTCCCCCTCCCTCCTTCTTCCCTCTCTCCCTCTCCTCTCCTTTCCCAATCCCTCCCTTCCTCCCTCCCTCTCTTTCTCTCCAGTTTTTCAGTTTTACTTTTTCTTCACCTTGGGAGATTTAAAATAAACAATTATTTTCTTGAAATATTTTTTTAAGACATCAATTTGTTTTTTGGTTTTTTGCAATGTCTGTGCTCAAGGCACAGTGTTCAGTACTGACACATTCCAAATAATGAAGTTGCTACTCACAATAATATTTTTTACTTTCCAAAATTAATCTGCCCATGTAACTCTGCAGAGGATTTGCACTTAGACCTCAACCAGAGAACATGTGAGAGATAGATAGATCACTATTCATGCCTTTTAAGCAAGGTACTTTCAAGTACCTTAGGATGTCAGAGTAAAGAACCTAAAAACTGCAGATCTTATTCAAATGAATAGGATAGAGCAGATGGTTGAAGAAGGCATATAAGCAAGAAGGAAATCTCCTGTTCTCCCTCTCTGATTGCATTGCCCACAGAGGAATAATGATTCAAAGAAAATCAGTAATCATGGTGGATGTCATTAGCATATTCCCAATAAGGGAGCTTACATAAAAATTCCAAGATAAAATGAACAACTGCTTGAAGATCAATGTGCAGAGAGCCCATTTCCAGTTGCCTGCCTTCTCCCAAAATGTGAGCTATGTAACTTTTAAAAATTGCCATTTGTCAATGATATGAGTGAATACTGAGTGTTGTTTAAATTAATAATGATAATGATTATAAGCAAAATAAAGCAGGTCTATTTGCAAGTTTGACAATGATTACCATGCTTTAGTACCTTATGTTTCACGTTTCTTAATTAAATTCCACTTGGGCTGCCACAAAATCCAAAGACTTGGTAAAATATTGAGTATCCCTTTTCTCCTCACCCCTTTGTAACATAGGATTAAACAAAAGCCATAGTGCCTTACTGCTTTATCACAAATCCATATGTTAAAATGTGTTTCTCTTCTCTTAATTGATGAGCAGAGATCATTAAAACAATTTATCAACTCTAAAGAAAAACTGGCCAAAAAACAATTTTAAAAAGAGAAAAACTATAATTCTGGTAACTATGACTTTAACATGCCAATGTTGAGAAAACATTTTGGGAGATGTGCTTTTCATTAAACGCTAAGCAAGAAAATAAAAGATGCTACTGAGGTCAGACCTTACACATCTGATGAGAGCTTGTTATTGGGTACACATTTGTCCTTGCTTCCTTGCACAGTTGCTAGATTCCTAGGGGATACAAACACCCATTGTTGTTTGTCAAGCTGAATATTTAACCCTCAAACATGAATCTAAAGAATCTCGTCTTTATAGGAGAAACAGCAGTGACCAAATATGCATTTTTATCGATAATAAATATCCCTCATACACTAACCATAAGACAATATTGGCAGGGCTTCTTGTTAAATAGAGAGGACCAAAGTAATGTCATCATTGATTGGACCAATAGGAGGCAGATGCCTAAGTAACACAATAGGAAATGTCACAATGGTTTTAATCTTATTATTGAAACCCAAACTTTCACTAGAAGTAGACAGATTGCCTTCATTTTTCATCCATAAAACAACCATCTTGAACATTTCATCAAAAAGAGCTTTTTCTTACACTGGCATTGCAACCAATAAAACCTTTTATGCATGGCAAGTTGGCAGAAACTATTAATAAAATGTCTGTCAACTGCACATCTCTCTCTCTCTTTTTCTTTAGTAAAAAAAAAGTTGTGGGGGGGAGATCATTAATTACAGTTTCTGTCACACACAAAAGGCACAGTGATTGTTCTGGTTTCTTAACAGCCTGAAGTCACCTAGTGGCCACCTTTTCTGTTGACTTTGAAAAGGTATAGGTCCTTATCCATCTAAACAAAAAGCTTCAGAGGAATCGGAACACATTGCCTGTGTCTGTCTGGGCAACAAATGTGGTATTTTAGGTTGACTCTGAAAGAGGATTATGAATATGGATAGAATGCAAATACTTCATCTATCTTAATCAGAATACAGGAATTCAAGCTGTTGAGGGGGGAAGGAAAAAAAAGAGACCTTCGAATTCCCATACAAGGAAAGAAATTTTATAGTGCTTATTGAATTTAGAAGACAGAGATTTAAAATGAACTTAATGAATCCCTTCATCAGAAAGCAAACAACAGACCTAGTAACAAGGGTAGATCAATTACCCTGATGACAAATATAATGAACTTTCAGAGTGGGAAACAACTGTTTAACACAATTAAAAAGGAAATGGTTTTTTCCCCTTTGGCGAATTTGCTTTGTTCTCACCTTTCTACCTGGTAATTATTTTCCCATCTATTAACTATTTTAAACCCTCTCCCTTCTCCTAAAATGACCTTTCTTCACTCAAGTTGTACAGTATGTTGCTAATAGTAAAAA
Source organism: Lasiurus cinereus (assembly GCA_011751065.1). NCBI lineage: Eukaryota > Metazoa > Chordata > Mammalia > Chiroptera > Vespertilionidae > Lasiurus > Lasiurus cinereus. Next base: position 45,064,097 of record JAAGEH010000030.1, read on the forward strand.
AGGAAGAACACAACTACACAATTTCTGTAACCAAAGGTATAGAGCAGAAAGGGGCCAGGAATGACTCGTATTAGGTTCCTTATGAATGTGTAATAAAGTTTCAGTAAAAACACTGTGTAGAAAGCTGCCAGTTTTCTTTATTATTTCCATTTATCTGCTCCAACTACATCAACAAAAAGGTCTGGGTTCCCCATTTCTTTTCAACATTTAATGGATGCATTCCCTCCAGGTGCTAAAGGTACTGAAACTTCAAGAGGTTTCTTTGTTTTTTTATTTTAAAAAAACTTTTCAATGGAGTGTACTTCTTAACGGATGTTATAGGCTTTTAAAATATATACTGTAATTTGTTGTCCTTGTTAATCCTTACCTGAGGATATTTTCCATTGATTTTTAGAGACAGTGGAATGGAGAGGGACACACACACACACACACACACACACACACACACACTGATTGGGTGCCTCTAGCACGTGTCTGGACCAAGGTACATGCACTTGACCAGAATTGAACTTGGGACCCTTCAGTCGGTGGGCCGATGCTCTATCCACTGAGCCAAATCTGTTAAGACTATATTTTTTGATTTTCAGTCAAGGGTTTCTTTTTGCAGGATGGGAAAATTGAGGAATTGTGTAAATTAATCTTATGAAACAAAAGGCTTTATAATAATCTATAAATCTAAGAAGATAAGAATAGTTATAGGTTCTTAACCTACAGGTTTATTACAAGTTTATGTTGTAATATATCTAGATTCAATCCAACCTCCATTTGTGATTAGCTGTGAAACCTTAAGCATTTGTTTAGCATTTCTGTGCCTGTTTGCTCATCCACAAAAGAAAGAAAATACTAGTAGTTACTTCACATAAAGATTAAATGACTTGTAGTATATAAAGTGTCAAGTGCTATGTAATTCTTAGCCTTTATTCTAATCTGGTCTATTTTTGTTTGATCTAAAGCCAAAAGTGAAAAGATGTAAACTATGTTTAACAGTGAAAAGATTCATGCATACACTAAATGTTTACTCCTTCCTGACGAATAACAGAATAGGTATGGAAAAGCTTCTAGTCAGAATTTTACAAGATGAAAGTAATGACCACTCATTATGAATGGGACTCTATGAGCCACAATTTCATTGGGAGACTGAAGACAGTGGAGGATAATAGTGCTGATAATGTTCAGTATGTGTTTTTTTTCTCAGGAAAAAATGACTACAAAAATCTGGCCAGTATCATGACTGCTATTATCTTGTTTATAAAATTTGAATTGCAGGAAAGAGGTGACTGTGATCCTTCTTACTCTAACATATGCATGTGTACACATATATGTCATCTTTACCATCTTTTTCTTAAAAATCTCTATTGAGTAGAACTATTTATTACTGCTGGTTAAAAATGTCATATCATAAAAATCTGGCAAGCATTCAAAAACATTTAATCTTTCATCAAGGTTTAATCAGAAGGGTTTTATATCTCTTTTGTGCATTGTCAAGTGCCCACCACAATTTGTCTCCCACGTCCTGGACTGACAGATTGAGTGAATAAGCAAAGAGCTGGAACATTAGAGTATAATTGCAGTGTCAGCACTGTTAACTGTATTTATGAGAAGAGAGTTAACACTATGACATTAATAATTTCATCAGATTACACATGTTTGCTTGACAAACAAGCAAGCTATTCTCTTTAAATTATCTGTGACTAGTGCCATTTTCAGCCGAACAGCCATGAATTCCAGTTTAAAAAAGAAAAATAAACTTGCCAAAAACACTATTCAACTTATACTGGTATGTTTTGGGTAGATTTAAAAAAAAAATTAAGTTCTTTCAATATTTGCATTGAGCTACACTTTATAAATCCCTGTTTCCTGTCAATAAGAATGAACAACAAAAAAAGGTTAGGAAAGTACAATAAAAAGTAAGGGCCAGGAAGTATAATAATTATGTCTAGCTGTACTGCAGTTCAAAAATAGCTTCAGGCAGATACATGGAGTCTTTTAGTGCGCCTTGACTTTTAAACCACTGGATGCTTACCTGCACTGGGTTCTGTGATTTGTGGCGGCTTACCAAAGGCCCAGGATAATAAAGACAGTTTGTTACCCTCTAATTTTGGAGGGGCATAACACGTGAAGCTTGTACAGCAATCTCTTACCTACATATTTCACTCCATAAGGGGAAACAATAAGAGGGAACATGACGTGTATTAGAGAAGTAAATTACAATGTTATACTCTTTGGTCCAATAAACCATTGTGTGCTGTCATGCTCCTGACTACTGAAGTGTTGTTTTATGCTACAGCTTCATCAGCTGGGTCTAGGCTGTGCTTTCATATGTGGGTGCCTGAGGCAACATAAATGCTATGATTCACACACATGATCTCAGGAGCCTCCACGGTGAGATCTGCACAGCCTGCCATGGAAGTTATTGGTCAGTGATGGATTTCCTTGCACTTCATTTAGAAAAGGGAATGGGACTTGAACTTGATAGTAAAAATTATCACAAAACATTGAGCCACCTGTTTGTCTTGTTTAATAGGAGCATCTTCCCGAGTGTTGGTTCCAACAAGGGTAATGTTTCATCATTGGAGCCTAGAATCTTTACCCTTGTGAGAACCTCGGAGGCAGGAAGCTTCTGTATTTATAAAGCTTATGTGAGGCAGCATGATGTGAACCTGCATGCAAAAGTTAAAAATAGATATATTGATTCCATCATGAACAAGCCTCAAAACAAAAACCCACCACTTCTAAAAATACATACAAAATGAAGTGTCAAAAGAGATATTTGGCCTAACTTTTTATACTTCTGATAGTAGTTTTATCTTCACTTTCATTATTTTTATGGCAGTAGGTATTGATAATATACCAAAAACAAATAGAATGCTAATAGATTACATATAGATAGATATAGGTGATATAGATATAAATAGATATTGATGTAGATGTAGATAGATATATACATGTATGTATATATACATATATATATATAATATTACTATGCTCTTGTGAACAAAACTAATAGATCTTTTTTCAGCCCAACAGATAATATATTCTTGGGCTAAAAACATCTCAACTAGTGTCAGTCACTCAGAAATCGAATCATCAGGGTTTTATACAAAATGAAGAGCAAAATATTTATGAAACATAAAATATAAAACTAACTCTCCCATTAAGATGACTATTATTTTAAAATGTGGTGGTAATGATGGGGAGAAATTAGAACCTTGCATATTACTTGTTGAAATAAAAAATAGGCCAAGACCGGTTTGGCTCAGTGGATAGAGCGTCGGCCTGCGGACTGAAAGGTCCCAGGTTGGATTCCAGTTGGGGGCATATACTTTGCTTGCGGGCACAACTCCAGTGGGGGCATGCAGGAGGCGGCTGATGGATGTCTCTCTATCATGGATGTTTCTGACTTTCTGTCCCTCTCTCTTCCTCTCTGTAAAAAATCAATAAAATATATTTTTTAAAAAATAGCTTAACCACCGTGGAAACAGTACAGTGATCCTCAAAAAATTAAGTTTGGAACTGGCATATGATCCAGCAATTCCACTTCTCGTTTATACTGAAGGGAATTATAACTAGGCACTTGAACATATACATAATTCTAAACCAGTGTTCATTGTAGCACTATTCACAATAGCCAAAAAGGTTGAAACAACCCAGTGTTCATCTATGGATAAATGGGTGAAAAAAAATGGGGTATAGTCCTAACTGGTTTGGCTCAGTGGATAGAGCATTGACCTGCAAACTCAAGAGTCCCAGGTTCAGTTCCTCTTAAGGACATGTACCTTGGTTGTTGGCAATCCCTAGTAGGGCGTGTGCAGGAAGCAGCTGATTGATGTTTCTCTCTCATCGATATTTCTAACTCTCTATCCCTCTCCCTTCCTCTTTGTAAAAAATAAATACAATATATATTTTAAAAAGGGGTATATACACATATTTAATACATATATATGAATATATCATATAATATTCATATATATGAATAAGTTTAATTTTTTGAGGACTACCTTACTATTTCCATTTTCTATTTCTACTAGCAATATGCAAGGGTTATAATTTCTCCACATTCTCACCACCACTGTTGTTTTTTCTTTGGGATATATTTTTTCAGCCTTCAAAAACAATAACATTCTTCTACATGGTACAACATAGATGAACTTTAAAGATGTTACACTAAGTGAAAGAAGGCAGGCATAAAAAGACAAACATCATATGATTCCACTTATATAAGGTACCTAGAAGAGTCAAATTCATATATATATATATATATATATATATATATATATATATATATATATTAGATTAGTAGTTCCCAGGGACTTAGCAGAGGAGTGAAATGTAGAATTACTGTTTAATGGTACAGAATTTTAATCTGGGAAGATGAAAATATTCTGGAGGTTATTAGTGGTAGTAGTTGCAAAACAATGTGAATGTACTTGATATCACTGACCTGTATACTTAAAATCAGTTAAAATGGTAAATGTTCTGTTACACTATATAGTTTACCACAATAAACAAACAAGTTTCTTAAAGAAAAGTAGGGCCCCTCCCTCCAAAACTATTTGATACACAGAACTAATAATTTTACTCTATCGAAAGGGAACTAATATAGGTTTAGACACTTTAATTAAGATAAAAACCCTAAAGTAGTGGATATCAAATTGCTGGTAATATGTTCAATTTAGATGAGGAAATTACCTATGTATTGGTCATACCCCTTGTCCTAAAGAACACAAGTGCCCATTAGGATGCTATAGATTACAGTTCAGAGACAAAAGTTCACTGCTGTTGCAATGTTAATTGTTTAAGGGTAGATTTGATGCCCAGATTAGAGAAATGCAAGTGTGAAAGTACTTTCATTTATAAAACTCATTCTGTTCTCCGTTCAATATAACATTTTAGCCCTCAAACTATGAATACACTTTTATGGGTTTTACCAAGGACATCTGAAAATTTGTCCAGAGGTACCTCTCAATAACTTACAGGTACACTGTTCTGCAGTATTTCTGCTATGTGATTTTACTGGCTCTCTGGGTCAGCTCCTGTGTGTGTTGAAAGTGCAATGCAAGTTATTTCTGTTTAGGGCTTCTATAACTTCTATAACTATTTTTGTAATAGCTCACATTCTGTTCTGAAAGTGTTCAGTATTTCTAATAATGTTTATATTTTGCCTCATCTATCAAGGTACAGAGCATGACTATTTCTACATTAACATCAACTACAATATCAGGGCTCTGAATCTAAGAAAACCTGAGTTTTAATTTTGTTTTTACTTTCTTAAATCTATTTTCGTTCTTGTAATTATTGAAATCATTACATAACTTTCATAAAATCATTTAGAAAACACCACATTATGCACCAGACAGGCCTAAATATTGTGCAAAGATCACTACAAGTAGTTGGGGTCCTTTTGTTTGTCCTGGAGGCATTTCTGTTTCTATTCTGAGAGAGAGAGACTGATGAGCATGCAGAATTATAGGAAATGCAGAGAACAAAAGGACAGAGTAAACAAAACTGTGGCATTTGCATCAAATACAGGTCAAAAGTAAGCTTATTTTTGTGCGAAATCCAAGAATATGATGAGTCTGGAAAGGGCAAGACCTAGATGGTAGCACCTTTCTCGTCAGCACATGAAAGGATGCCTCATAAAATATTAAGAACTTAAAGGGAAGGAAGGGGTGGATTTACTCTGATAAAAGGTTCATTTAAAATTCTCTGAGGTCAATAAATTACCACTTAAGATGACATTTCCCAAACTGTGTTCTAAGAACTACTTATTCTAAATGGGGAAAAAAGAGAAGAGAGAAGAGAGAGAGAGAGAGAGAGAGAGAGAGAGAGAGAGAGAGAGAGAGA